>JAHLJS010000009.1:66572725-67172725 GCA_038502445.1 Eremochloa ophiuroides | reverse complement strand
GGAGTATTATTAGTATTTTTCCCTGTGGTTTATTTCGACGGGAATATTTCCTGGCTTATTATTTATACCGACATGCCTGTACTCGGGAGCAGTGCGGGATTAGCAGTTTAGTCTCGTCAAATCAAGCGGTAATTTTTTTTTGTGTGAAAAAAAAATCATGAGAAGCGGCATGGAGTCAAGAGGCTGGGAGGAGCAGTAAAATAAATGGCGTGGAAGGGTAGCCGCGCCAAATCTCCGGAACGGCACGGCAAGTCGGCGACGTGCGTTTCTGCTCGGGGCGCGCGCGCGGCGGGCTCCGCGGGGGAGTTTCCGCTCGCTCAGGGGGTTGGCCCGGGAACGCAACAACAACGTGAGCCTCACGGTCACACGGCCGCCACGGAAAGACGGGTTCGCCGGCCGGCAGCGTCAGGTGAGACGTCTCACGCCTTCATTGAAATTCGCCACACAGTGTGCTGGTTTTTTGGAGGCGTGTTTGGTTCTCTTCTGGTTCTGGGACGAGCCTGAGCCTGACTCGCACTAGGTGAGCCAGGTCTGCACTAGTAGACAAATGGTTTTTTATCCGCATCAAGTTTGGCTTTAGTCCCGATATTTTATTGTGTTCGGGACTAAAGGGTCATCTACGCATTAGTTCAAAAGAAAAACATTCTATCTAAAGTCACATGTGCTCTGTAGGTGGGGTAGTAAGCCACGCGCGATGCTATGCACGAGGTCTTGGGTTATAATCTCATGGGACGCAAATATTTTTTAGTTTGCTGAGACCTTTAGTCCCAAATTCCTAGTCTCGGTTGCGATAACCGGGACTAAAGGCCCTTCCCAACCGGGACTAGAACTCATTTCCCAAATTCCTAGTCTTGGTTGCGATAACCGGGACTAAAGGCCCTTCCCAACCAGGACTAGAACCCATTTTTGGACTAGTGCCGGCAGCCAAGTTCAACGCGTGCAGACCTACCGGGTTTGGTTCTTTTCCATAGCGTTTGGTTGCTTGTATGAGAATTTATGCATGAGACAAAATAATAAAAAATGTTATTATATTGTTTATTTTGTGTAAGTATACTTTAATTAACAATTAGTTTTACTCATTAAAACCTAGTTATGTTTAGGGGTGGCCTCCCTCTCTCTCTACACCTCAAGAGGTATATTATGACGAAAAGGGGCCACATGGTTTAATGACCAAGATAAAAACACACTCTTCTCATTTATTCTTTATCGCCGCCGGACTCCACCTCCGCCACCATGTCACTGTATCTATCAGCCTACACAAGTGTGTTGCGGCTAACACTATTACAATAATGATTTTAGGAGTCGGTGTTCAAATATTAAGCGATGTGGGCGAAATTTTAATCGTCTCTAAAAATATTTATGGAAACGGTCGGAAGATATCCATCTCCAAAAAAATATTCTATTTATGGTGATGATCGTTTTAAGAGAACTGTCTCCGAAAATTGATTAATGGAGATGGTTACCTTAAGACAACGACTCTAAAAATATTTTAATTTGGCAGGTGGAACTCATTTTGTTTTCAATGGGGAAAAAGAAGGAGAATAATGGTTTGCTTGGCATACCGGCGGTGCGGACGAGTTCGCGCGCTGAAATGTCAACTCAGACCGTTTGAAGCAAACAAAGAGACGTGACAGACGTCGTACTCCAACGCGAACGCCAACCAATGGTGATGAGATGAACGAAGAAACATCACATCATCCCCTGACCCTCACCCTGACCCTGAACTTTGAACTCGTGCTAGCCCTGCTAACGGACAGGGTTGAAACGGGTTTTTCGGGACGGGTTTTATTCGGGTGATGTGTATACGTATGGAAACAGGTTTTCCTACTTTACAGGTCGGGGCGGGTCGGGTTCATAGACAAATGGGTTAACACGGGTTGTGTTGTAAATGACAATTATGCTGCAAGTTGTGTGGGTTATGTAGTTGAGTGGTGGAACGGAGCGGGTCGAGACGGGTTGGTGAGCTACAATTTCAGGTCAGGTCGAGTTAATAAATTATTTAATAAATAATGGGTCGGGATGGATTTGAGACGGGTTTAGCCCGTTAGCAGGCTTAAGTCGTGCGCTCGCGCTGCTCTGCTACCGCCAGGAAATCCGATTTCTGACGCTTTCTTCACCCCTTTCTGTGAAGCGTCAGCGGAGTGGAGCGCCCGGCGGTGCTTGCGCAGAGGGAGGGCCTAGGTGCTGGTTTTCCTGGGGCTTCTGGCTGTCCACTCCGGTCTTAGGTATAAAAAGGGGTGAAGAGTGCATTGTATCACTTTTGTTTGTATTTGATAACTTTTGTTCAATCATACTCTAAGTAGACTCAAAAGATTCATTTCGAGCTAGTCAGATAAAAAGTACAAACATGCAACCGCTGTTATTTCATTTAGGCCCCGTTTAGAAGGCAAAAAGTTTTGGAATTTAGAAAAAGAATCTTTTGCAATAAGTAGTCCGATCCTGGCCTAAGTAGGCTTAAAAGATTCGTCTCGTGATTTACATGCAAACTGTGCAAACATGCAAAATTTTTATCTATATTTAATGCTCCATGCATGCATGTGCCGCAACATTCGATGTGATGGGAATCTTGAATTTTGAAGTGTAAATAAACAGGCCTTAATGTTCTTTGTATGCGTAAAGTACAATCGATGTGATGGTGAAAGAGAAAAAATTTTGGAAAGTAAACGGGCCCTTAGTATCCAAATATTCTAAATGTTTTTCAGATTTTCCGTCACATCAAATTTTTAGACTAAACTGCTGTATTTCCGTTTCTTTGAATGAAAATGAGCTTTATCTTGGTTGGAAAAAAACTTTAGACATGGAGTATGCATAGAACAATAAATATAAATTAAAAATAATTAATTATACAGTTATATATGTGTGTGTAGACAAATTTTTTAAGTTAAATTAGTCTATGGCTAGGGCAAAATTATCAATACAGTACCTCCAGCTCCAGCGCAAAAAGACGCGCGCGGGGACCGGACCAGACCAGGGCAGGCGCCGCAGGGCTCGTTTGGAATCGAAAGAAAACAAAGGAAAATCCGCGTGGAAATCAGCGCACGCTCGCAGTCCGGGCTCGGGCGGGCCGCGGGCAACAAGTACAAGCAAGTATTGCGAATGCGACTCTGTCTGTCTCCGTCCCATGTGGCAGTGCAGGGAGCATGATTTGAACACTGGCGTTCGGGGTTTGACCATGCTTGAAACCCAACGAAATTAGATCCTCCGGTGTTCTGACCTTGCGTTGTCGCCCGGAAAGAGTCAGAAGAAGAGGCAAGCCGGGTGTTCTGTTCAGACGAGACAGTGGAAGTGGGAATGAAAGAAGTATTACCTCAGTCCTAAAAAACGGTTGTTTATTGACCTTTAGACTTTATATTTGCCCATTCATCTTATTTAAGAACTTCATATAAGTATTATTTGTTTTCTAATAACTTATTTCATATTATCTTTTTATTTGAGTATAAATAAATAAAACAAATAATCAAAATAGAAGGTTTGAAAGTCAACAAGACAACAACAGCTGTCTTTTTTTTTTGGAACGGAGAAAGTACATACTCGTAGTAGTAGCCGATGAAGATGATGAGCAGAGGCTGAGGCTGCAGGACAGCTGTGCGCTTGTACGGTCGCTCGTCCGTGGCGAGGGCGATGAAGGTAGCCTAACGTGGATGGCACTCTCCACTGGTTCCGCATCAATCATCAGGTGCACATACCTGTTCAGAGTGCTACTTGTCACGTCAGGGATCTTTTCGCTTGAGCTTATAAGTAACTTATTTTAATTTTTTTTCAAATCTAGAATAGTTTTTTTTCTCTAAAAAATCAGTTTTCATCTTTCAGCGAACAGAGCCATCAGTTTCCCACCCATGACGACCATCCAGGCGCGACACGAGAGGGAGCAGTTGAGAGTTGAAACTGATGTCCTAATATAATGCACTGCTAGTATTATTAGTACTAGCATTAGCTACTTAGTATACACCGCATACCTATAATTATTACAGTACTAGTACTTAAGTACTCTCCTCCATCCTAAAATAAGTGTCATTTTAGAATTCTGACCATCTCCTTTTGATTATTCGTCTTATTCAAAAAATTTGTGAAAAAATTTAATTATTTTATTATGAAATGATTCATTATTAGAAGTACTTTAATCTTGATTTATTTATTTATATATTTTTGTAAATATTTTAAATAAGATGAATGGTTAAACGTCGATTTTAAAAAGTAAAAAACAATACTTATTTTGGACGGAGGAGAGTATATGGTATTGTCGCCGTATAGAACTGAAAGTGATGACGCTGCGAGAAAGGTCACTGAAAGAGAGGACGAGTGATATATAGGATAATAATAAAAGAACGAAAAGAGACCCGTGCCTGTCAAACTACCCCCCGCCGCCGTGGACCGTGCTTCTGCTTCTTGGTGTGAAGCATGCGAATACGAGCGTGAGGATATAAAGTTACTATATACTAGTACTCTAAGAAATACTGTAAAGCTAAAGAACCTACGACTCCTACTCCATATATATAGTCGGCTGCGATTAAAAAGAAATGACTCGTGGTGTACGCGTACTATACGCCGTAGATAGAAGAAATAACAGCAAGCATTCAATCATGCCAATCCTTGTCTTGTCCTGCCTAACCTGCCTAATCATGCAGGCCGTGTTATTGGTAGATGATGGCACGCCGAGTCGCCGAGCGTGCAGGCCAGGCCGGCACGCCGTGTTGTTGTGAATGAAAAAGAAACAAGCCTCGGCTCAGCCTCTTCTTGACACCACACGGGGG
The DNA here is from genome assembly GCA_038502445.1 of Eremochloa ophiuroides. Classification (NCBI taxonomy): domain Eukaryota; kingdom Viridiplantae; phylum Streptophyta; class Magnoliopsida; order Poales; family Poaceae; genus Eremochloa; species Eremochloa ophiuroides. The sequence goes on along the minus strand of JAHLJS010000009.1, from coordinate 67,167,974 downwards.
GTAAAAAAACTACTGACGACTGACGACTGTGAGAGATGCATGTGAAAGAAGAAAGTGACGGCCGGCCGAGGGCTGCAGACCAACCGACGATCGAGACAGGAGAGGCCTGCACGACGCAGCAGGATCATGAGGATTCTGGAGAGCAGCAGCAGTGATCCGATATGCTCAGTCTGTGCATATCGGATCACTGCTGCTGCTTGCTGCCACCTCTTTCATTTCGAGCCGGCACAGCCCCCAGCTGACAGCGCATCAGGAGGTCGGTGGGTTACTCTTAATAAAATTTCAATTTATAGTATATCAAGCCTTCATTCATTCATTTTCTATCACAATATTTATGTTTTATATTTCTATTGATACCAACTACACATGCCAAAAAAAAAACATTAAAAAGTTAGTCTGTGGTACACTTAGATGTGTCATATATTTGTCCGGCCCTCCTACTAGCCAGCCTGTGGTACCATGCATACCAGTAGTAATATTATAATTTTTGGCAATGCATGCAAATGCAATGCGCAATCATCAGAATCAGGTGCCGGTTGATCTGTTGTTATGTGTGCTAGTCCTCACCTCAGGGGCTGGGGGAGCCACATATATTGATGCGAAAGCCAAACCCAAGCTGAGCTGGACATGCATGCACCGACGACGGATCGGATCACATCTATCAATTGCATAAACAATTGCAAACGACCTAGCTAATAGCCCTCCATCTGTGTAATCTTCTTCTGGCGCCCCTGCCCCTGCTAAACAATTGCAAACCAAAGAAAAAAGGCGGACGGGACGATTTCATCAATCAATCGTGACCCCGGCCAGCTCCTTTATGTCAGCTGTGTACTGTGCCTAGCCAGCTCCTACTGCTAATAATCCTGCCATTGTACCTGCCCGCTTTATTTCTTCTTCTATCTAGTAGTATATGTATAGGAGTTGCTTTAATTTGGGACGGTTGTGATTGGGGCTCGGGAAGCAGCAGCAGCAGCTTGTATGCGATGCGAACACGCACACGGTAGGGCAACAAGAGATCGATGAACTAATCCATCCATCCATCCATCCGCGAGCTGGAATGCAGCGGAACTAGGCTGCCCGCACCCGCCAAATCGACAGCTGATACTACTATGTTCGTTTGAACTTATCAGGTAGCATCAGCCAGCCATTCAGAACAATCAGCTAGTCAACTGTGTACTCCAGCCAGTCGAACAGAGCAATGTATGAATAAGTATGATGATACTAGCTACTGTAGTCTGTATGACTGTTGTTTGTACTAAGTAGCTAGCCCCATAGCAGATTAGTAGTAGCACCTGCACATGATACTAGAGATGGCAAAAAAACGTGGGGCCCACCCTTCAGTGGCCTCTCCCAGTCTCCTCCCTTCCCGTTCGGTTGGCCGACCCTGATTTTGTTTTTGACTCTACTCCGAACGAATTAATTAGGGCAAGATAATAGTAATGACGTACGCGGCGTCTACTCTTCTCTCGCTTCTTCTGCCCTTCTCGTAGCGAGGGCTGTGGGCCACCCAGATTTTCCCAAGTCGCCACCAGCCACCACAACAACGGCCGCCACACCCAACGACGACGATGCGTTGACCTTGGCACGCGGACGCGTGTTCGTTGACTTGCCGCCGTTGTTACGTTGCTGTTCTCCCGGATTCCCTGCGCCCGACGCCCCTGTAGCCTGTATGATTGTTGTTTGTATTGTATCCCACGTCGCGTCCACAGCAGACCCGAAACGCGCGCTATATCCTTTCCTTCACAAAAAATATACTCCAAGTTGACAAAGAGCTCGTCTGTTCATGAACACATTCTCGCCCACAAGCCCAGGTGACAAAGGAAGACAGGCCGGTCCACTACGTGTTGGTCATCATCAGGCCGCGCTCAAGGCCCACTTTTATGAACTGCGCAATGAAGCCCAAAGAGGACTAGGAATCACGAAAAGGAACCCGCAGCCCAGTTATCGCTCCGTGCCTCCCAAATGTTCCCGCGCAGCTCAGCTCAGCTCCTGTAGACTAGTCCCTGATGGGTCTGCACATCCACTGCAATGGCGTTTGCGGGGCTTGCCCATGGGTCTACCTAGCGCCGCACGGCACGGCATCACCAGTGGTCATTGCGCGCGGTTGCCTGGACTCCACCGTGCGCCCGGTGTAGTGTAGCAACCTACAGCACGGCGGCAGGCACGCACGCCAAGTGTCCGACGAAAGGCCGGCCAGTGGCAGGAGGTGTCTCGCATGGCGCCGCGCTGCGTGCCCCGCCACTCTGCCGGCCGGTGTTCCGTCCCATTACATTGCATTGCATTGCATGCTTAAACATACATAATTGAAGCCTCGTGGTCCCTCCGTCCGTCTACAGCTTCACCTTGGTCCGTGCGGCCGTCGTCGGCCACTCGGAACGTCCGTCCGAGCGTCTTACAGCGTGCTCTGGGGCAGGGGCCGATCGATCGGTTTCGTGCTTACTGCCTGACAAGCTAGGCTGCTTCTTTCTGGTTGGCGTGCCGGGCAGGGGCAGGCGTCGTGCCCTCCACTATGCAACCACAGGGCCCGTGCCGGCCGTGGGCATCAGCGTGTCGTCATGTGGGCGACCTCCGACTCCGAGTCGATCGTCCAACACCGCGCCCGCTTTAGCCTTTCCTCTCCTCGCCGTGGATGGTGGATCGGCGACGCCTCTGATCAGTAAATCTCATCGCCTGTCTTTCCAGTGGCGAGCAGCATCCTTTTCAGGAGTACGATCGATCGAACTGCACGGCGTCCACCAGTTACTGGATGATCTGGACTGGAATCGCCAATTTTTTTTTCTCTCTCGTCTTCTCTTCGACTCTTCCGCATCAGAAATGCAGAACTCAGGTCGCCCACCAGTTACCACGCACTCTCTCTCTCTCTCTCTCTCTCTCTCTCTCTCTCTCTCTCTCGGTTCGTCACGGCCGTGGTGAAGTCGTCCAAGGTAAATAAAAATAGAGCCCGACACTCAGTGCTGCTTCAGTGGGCTCACCTCATACACTCTTTTATATACTTTTTTATATTCCTGATGAATGCTCCAGTGCTCCACATTGGATGATGCACTGACAGACGCCGCTGCTCCCTGCTTGCTTAGGTTCTCTTCAGTGCTGCCGCTGCTGGTGGTGCACATGACAGAAATGCTGACCGCTGCTGATCCATACATGCTACTAAACCATGTGGAGGATCAGCTTTATATCATACATAATTACAATTACAGTTACATCATCTTACTTTTTCGTGCTCACCATAAAGTCACTAGACTACTCACTCACTCGCGATATATAGCTTGTTTCACATATATATATATATATATATATATATAATCGGACTGCTTTCTTGGATGCCTGAACTGAACAGATACCAGCTAGTACTACAGCTCTGTAGCTAGCTGGTTTGGCATCACCTGTGCGCCGTCTCCATCATCCTACGCTAGAAGAACACGCTCTGCTGCATGGGTTCCGGAGGGAAAGAACGACCCCTGTTGCGTGCTCTTCATCGAATGCCCCGACATACAATTCCATCGTCCTCGGTGTCCTCTTCGATGTCCAAATCCCACCACGCATGCCTGTCTCCGCTTCTTTGTACATTCTTGAAGCTGGGAAAGCAACGTGGCGCTGTGGAACAGCGACCTTGCACCGCCAAAGTTCCTGCAGGCAGCTCCTTTCACTCTCAGCGTATGCCTAGCTGCCTCTGCAGTAACTGGGAGGGCACAGCTGATACTGATATGATAGCCACTCCACCTTTTTTTCACACGGTGAAATTAAGGCTCTGTTCGCTTCAACTAAACAGCACATATTTTTCAGCTCTGCAACAGTATTTCCCCTCACAACAACTCAGCTTCAGCCAAAATCAGCTCAGCTTTTCAGCTGAAACGAACAGAGCCTAAATGTGTTCTCTCGATAGCGGTAGTTGAAAGAGAAGTGTTCTACTCCCTTTTACTGTTCGCAGTCGCAGATTGGTGTCTGTCCTCAACTCCTCGTGGTTCATCAGTAGTAGCCAATCTTTGTTTTCTCAGGAAAAAAGAAGAAGAGAAAAGGTTCCTGTTGAAATAAATATGGATCCATGCTCTGCTGAAACCTGAAAGCAACAGAGTGGAAATTGTCAAAAAGAAAGCAATCAGCACAAACCAGAGTCAATAATTGCTTTGCTTTGTTATATATTATGCAGGTAAAATATCTTATCTTGGCACTTTATTTCCTAGCTAGCTATCCCTTCATCAGCTAGCTTTTCAATTTCAACTGTGCTGTGCCATCACTTGAGGAACGGTTGAAAGTTGCCTTTCATCGGCAGGCAGCAATATCTACCTGCTTTGACTAACTGCTGTTTCTGCCACACCTGTTTGAGTTTGAGGATCTATCTCGCTACGAGTGCGCTCTGCACCACAAAGTGGGTAGTGACTTCCAAGAACTTTGCACTTCCCCCTGGTCTCTCTGTCGGCTCGGCGGTGAGATGTACTTGGCGATAAAGTGGAGCACTTCCATTATTCCATCAGTGACAGTGAGCTTGAGCTTGTCCTTTCAAAAGGTAGAATCATGCCACTGTTTTGCTGGTCTATGCTATGCCATGGCAACTTTGTAGCTAGCACTAGCAGCAGCAGCAGGGTAAAGCTTGTCTTCTCTCTTCCTCGGTTCAAAGCGTAGGAAAAAGGAACGTCCATCAAAAGTCTTGCCTCGTCTTTTCGTAGCAACGCTGGAATTCAAAGGATGCATCGGAGGTACTGTCGTCTCGGGATCAAAAGTTGGGCGAATGGGAAAGGCTGAAAGAAAAAAAAAAGTGCTGGAATGCGGTTCTAGAAGTTTTGGATTCGATCACGCACCTCGGTTCTGTCTTTGTTAAGGTCAGTGATCTGTCCAAATCATACGAGCTGTCTACAGTACTCTGTTGCTTCAGTTCATCACGTTCAGATCTCCAAGGGAGTTGTTCATGTCGAATTCGCTAGTAGTATGCAGCTATGAGTCATCACATAGTAGAATAGAAAAGGCGCTAAGCATGGTTGAAACTCTAACTATCTCTTAAATAATATCTAGAAACTGTTTGAACACGTTTGATTTCTGGAGGGAGGAGCAGTGTAAGCCGGTTAGTTACGTTGTTCCCTGGCTACCTACATATGGACGGTTTTCCACACGCTTTACACGACCCAGAACAAGAATGATTTGAGAACACTGGAAAGCGGTTAAACGGCAAGGACTTTTCTTTCTATGTGTGTGCACGGTAGCATAGCACACCTTGAACTTACCGGTCCAGCATCAGCCAGCCATTCAACAATCAGCCAGCCAGCTGTACAATCTAACCATGCCGAACAGAGCAGCAGTTTAAATGATTTAAGTGAAAAGGGAACAGATTCGAGCATCATCATGCTACAATACACGAATCATTAGGCTGCTGTGTATCTAACATACATATCTCATCAGAAGCTGCTGTGTGTTGAGCTTCCCAGGACATGGACATGTTGCTTCCCCCTTTTTCTCGCTCTCCCCTCACCGTCTTCTTGCTGAAGCGTTTCCTCTAGGAGAATTGTTACAGAAACTAAGCTAAGAGAACCCCCAGCAGTTTGGTTTGTTTCTTCCTCATATAGACCACCCTTTTTACGTTTGGGAGAACTCAGAATTCAAATCGAATTTTGTAAATCCATATAGATGACCCCTCAAAAGAGAAAGCCCGCATATAGATGCCAAAACGTTTTTACAGTCGAGAGTTTTCTGCTGCCTATAGTTATTATTCACTCTCTCTCTCTCTCTCTCTCTCTATCTCTCTGTATATGTGCGTGTGTGTGTGTGTGTGTTTTATAGAAAAATCCTACTATATGCAAAGTGGTATACTACAGTGTGTAAATAAATGCTTAGATAGAGCAGTGGTAAAAAAAAAAAAAGGAGAGGTTAAAGAGGAGGACAGCATGATGATGGCGGGAAGGACTAGCGAGAACAAATGGACCCGGAGGTGAGGCCCGCGTGAGGCACGGCAGGGGAGCAGGAGGACGAAATCGCTCACAGCATGTGGGCCAGTTTCTGTTGGTGCGGGCCAGCTTTGGGCCTTTTACTTGCGGGAGGGGGGCTCGGACACTTCACATGACCGTTGTTGTCGTGGGGGCTCGCTCGCTCTCTCTGTGGCGGCCACGTGGGCCCCACACACGCGCACGGCCGGGGAGGAGCCATCCTGTCGCTTCGCGTGACTTTGGTCGTGCACAGTGCACCGGAACACAATTCCCACGCACGTACGTGGAATCTTTCTTTTCCTCTTATTTCACACTCGTATTTCTCAGTTCTCACACTCAAGGCCGTCCGTCTATTTGGAATTCTGAATATATAATATCACTACAAGAGGTATTTATTATCAAAAGGTTTATGTTTCCCCTCTTTGTCACAACTAGTAGAGGTGAAGTCACCAGTTTTTTACTTCACTGTTTATTGTAGTATAATAAATAAATAAATAAGCTAAAGTCGAATGAGATGAGATCAGACGAGATATGAAAGTCCGTTGCGAAGAGGATTTCGAGGACGATCCTCCTGGCCTGGGTGAATTCGGTAGGTTGACAAGACGACACGCGCGGCCGGCTGTCGACAACGCTGGATGGATGTATGCGTGGACCAGGACCACGGATTCACTTCGCCTTTTCTCACTCCCTCGCTCTGCCCTGCCTGCTGCTTTCGTGTCGCGTGCACCCGATCTGAAGTGAATTGAAGGTGCATAAATAGACTACTATAGCTCAGGGCTGCTGCCTGCTGCTGGAGGTTTTGTAAATAAAGGAAATAAATTAAATAGACTACTATAGCTGCATGCCCACAGTGTAGAGTGTAGCGATGGACGATGGATCGGCGCACACCTAGCTATTATTACCTCGAGCTAGGTCACTCTTAATTACTTTAGGCAGCGTTTAGTTGATAAAATTTCCTTCTCTCTCCCCCATCACATCGATTGTACTTTCCGTCTGCATGGAGCACTAAATGAAGTAGCACCTGTTGCATGTTTGTACTTTTTACCTGGCTATCTCGAGATGAATCTTTTGAGTCTACTTAGGACCATGATTAGACAAAAGTTGTCAAATACAAACGAAAGTGCTACAGTTGCAAAACTTCCAAATTAAACGCAACCTTAGCCCTGCGAAAAAAAATTGGGATTGCAATTGTACCGATCAACTTTATTTTTCCAATAATATTCCTGTCTTTAGGAGTACATACAGTGGATTGGGTATGTATGTTTATATATGAAACAAAACAAAATCTATATATTGTGTTTTCCGTGGCTGTAGCTGTACGTGCGGTGGTGGTGTAGCTCGGTCGGAGACGGAGAGGGAAATGCATTGCATGCGATTGGTAGATGAGACAGCAGGGCAGGAAACAGGATCGGACAGCAACGTAACCGGCCTACACCACGCCATGCTTTGTTGCTTTTGCTCTCCGATCCGGCCGCTTTATTTTGAGCTGGACCACGCCTACATACAACGCCCCAGTAGGGCTGAAATGACCAGGGCGCCCCCCAGTAGGTACTCCTCTCCAGTCCCTATTTAATTAGTCACCGTTCGTGTGCGTGCCACAAGTTTGACTCAATTTGTAGAAAAAACGTACAACATTTATATCTCGAAATAAATTTATAAAAAAAAATTAGATTCAAAGATCTTTCTAATGATACTAATTATATACTATAAATATTAATGTAATTTAATATATATTTAGTCGAAGTTATTTCTCGAAAAACGAAAATGACAATTATTTAGGGACGGAGGGAGTACACACCCAAATGCGATTCAACATAATTATTATACTACTACCTAGCTAGCACATGGTAATATATATAAATTAAATTACTAGCTAGAACACAATATATCTTATACTCTATTTGTTCCAAATTATAACACATTTTATCTTTTCAAGGTATATTGCTTTCACTGCTATAAAATGGACATTCGATTTTTTTTTTTACTTTACTCTTGTTACGTTGCTTTTAGGGCCTTAGCAGGTCCAAGTTTTTACAGGGACTAAAGGTCCTTCACTGTTGGGTCCAAGTTTCACTGGGACTAAAGATCCTCAGGTCTCAGTTCTTATCTTAAATTATTTTTTAAAAAAGATGATCAAACCAAATTTATAGAAATAGAAAAGTGTACCAATATCCACTACACAAAATTAGAATCACGTTAGATATAATTTTCATAGTGTATTTATTTGGAGTCATATAGTCAAACTTTTTCTAAAAACAAGTTTAATTTGACTTGCTACTTCTAGTTTAGAAGTTATTGGTTTACTATTTAGAAACGAGCAGAGAGAGCAGGAAGCAAAGCATAGCAGGCTGGTTAAGCACCATGCATCTTGTGTAATGGTGGTTTTCTGTAATCACCAATGATTAGAAAATCAGAGGAGGGCGAGCATGCATGCTGCTTAGCTTTAGCTTTATGAAGAAGAGGGCGCGAGAGGGAGTAATAATAATTAATCATGGCATGATGATTAGCCTGCTGGAAGAGGGAGGGCCGGCCGTGGCGGTGGCCGGATTGGATTGTTGACTGATGGATGGTGTTGGTTAATTACTTGCATTAGTTTTGTTTGAGGGTGGCATGCACGCGTGCGTGCGCCAGCCTTGAATAATAAGGAGAGTTGGATCGGATAATGGACCGACGAGGGCGATGGCGCAACGACCAGCAGCTAGCGCGCTCGATCGTGCTTGGCTGCTGCTCTTCTCTTCGATCAATTCAGCCAAGGTAGCAAGCCAGGACGCCGGCTGGTGGTCCTGATGATATATATATGCAGCATGATCGGTCGATCAGAGCCGACACCGTCCTGACTGCTGCTGCATGCACACCTACTACCATTCTATCAAGCTTGCGTTACTCACTCTGATCCTACAGTAGGTACACGACAAATCTCCTAATAATTATCTCTTTTATATCCAAACAGTTGGATAATTACTAGTTGGATATGTAGATAACCACAAGCTATCCCTCTATTTAGACCAATTAGTTAGATATAGCAAATAGTAAATCATCTAAACAAACCCTACGTGCACAAAGGACACAGCTGCAGGCAGGCCAATATATGCATGCAGTGGATGGCGGCGCGTACGTCCATGTCCATCTGCTGTTCCATATCCCGCGTCGTGGTTGCTGTGCTGTGGGGTTCTCTGCTACTCTGACGATGGATGCATCCGTTTCAGGATACAGGTCGAGATCCAGAAGTTATTATGGGCCAGTACGTCGAGTAGTTAGTAGAGCTCGTAGGTAGGCAAACCAGCATGCAACACAAGCAGCGTGTTTTTACTTGTACTGTCTATAGTAGATGGTTGCACTAGTACACAAAATGTTTTTAGTAACATCTCCTTTTCTTATCAGAGACGGTTAAACTATCACATCGACTCTAACGTCTTCGGAAGCAATGTAGCTCAATAACCGCGGTTACAAATCTAATTTTTAGGGACTGGTTTCGTTAAGAAATTCACCTCTAAAAAATATGTGATTTTCAGAAGCAGTTGACTTAAAACTACCGCAACTAAAAATCAATGCTTAAAGGCGGTTTTAAACCGTATCTAAAAATCACTTATCTTTACAATCGCTAGCATAGTAGCGGTTTAAAAAAATATATTTCTAATAGATTATTTTTTATCGTCTTTAAAACTATTTTCCGTGTAGTGTATATACGGAGTATACACAACTATACATATACGTAATACATGGCCGTCCAATACACATCCATGTATGTAGTGTACGTCCCAAATCCATTATTATCTCAGTCCCCGGCCAGTACCGCATCACAGCCAAATCGTTACTCCGCCCAAAGGTGTTCTGTATCATGAACTAAGCTTTAGTCCCTATCACACATGGAATGGTTAGATATTAAATAAGAGTATTAAATATAGACTAATTATAAAACTAATTACATAGACGAAGGCTAATTTGATAGATGAATATATTAATCTTAAATAGTTCATGATTTGACAATATGCGATGCTACGGTATAATGATGGATTAATTGGCCTAAATGATCCTACATTGTTTTTTAGATGGCACAATACACCGTAGGCGCCCACAAACGTACGCATGGATCCCTTGCTAATTCGAGCAAGCTTTCAAATATTTGTCCCACATTCATTCGTGAGGGTACTCCTAAGTGATTGAAGACCATATCAACAGGTATTCCATCTTGCAAATAGGACATGTCTTGCCTAGGTAAAATTTTGGAAATGATCCCCTTATTCCTGTGTCTTCCGGCTACTTTATCCCCCAACTTTGATTTCACGTTTCTGTAAAATACATACACGAACCATTATGTCAGAGTGGTCCCTTTGGATTCATTTCAGCCGGCATATATTGGAGTTCACGAAGTCACCACAGGCGTCTTGACTATCGACGGGAAAATCGCCTACCACTCAAAGCATAGCGCCAATAAATCATGAGAAAATTCCATGAAGAGGTGCAAGCACCAGGATTTGAACCCTGGTGGGTAGCGTTCCCACTGGACAGTCCTACCATTGGACCACAGGCCCCAGGGCCATTCGCAATACTCCTACATTGTTAGCTCAATTAAGTGCTCCTAGGCACTGATATCACATTACCAGCGGAGGCAGCAGGTGGGTGGGGAGAGACGGATAATCAGGCCCCCTTTGGTAGGGATTCTCAACTAGCTCCTCGAGCCATTTTCAGTTATTGACACAAAACATCCCATTTCGAAAGAGATTCACCCAAGGTGCTCTCCGTTTTGCGCTCTCACAGGCAGTAGGTGGAGCTAGGAAAAGGGAGCTTCTCCTAGCTCCACCCAAGCACGTAGAGGTTGGATCTACCACAGACAATAGAAACGCACATGTAGGAAGGGAGGGCAGGCGCACCATCGGACAAACATTGTACTCTTCTTGACTATATATATACAAAGCTATTTTTACCAAAGGGTTTTAATAACGGGACTCGCATAACGGCATAAAAGCCAAAGCTCAAGCTGTTTATGCTAGAGCTGTAGCTCTGCCAGATAGACCTTCCAGTAGGGGCTTTTGCCCCTCCTGTTCATAAAAAAAAAAGACTATTACTATGACGTGGATAGAAAAAAGCACGAGAGAGTAGTCACTCGCGATGAACAAATAGATGGTGGCCTATTTTATATAGCCTAAAAATATATGAGTAGAGCATGTGAGTGCAGCAATATAAGAATATATAAAATAGTTTTTCTTTTTATCTCTTAGATTCACGTTAGCTAACTATGTATTGAGCACCATTAGGGACGTCCTAAGCATGTAGTACTAGCAAGCGGAACATCTGTAATTAATAACACACAGGCCTAATGAGGGAAACATGCACAGAATTTTCGCTGTGCGCGAAGACTCGATGCACGGGGCATGGCGAGGCACGTCGTACGACGCATCGATCTTGCGTCCAAATTAAATTAGAGGCAGGATCGATCGATGCAATGGAATGGAACCCACGATAGCTGATGCGTGGAGGATTTGGTTTTGGAGGACAGCCTCGTCATTTCCTAGCTCCGGCCCGGGCAGCTAGCGCGAAGTGCGAAACGGAGCGCGCGCACACACACACACACGGGGTGACGGGAGGAGAGGGGCAGCAGCATCTCCGGTGGTGGGCCCACCGTGTCCCCTGGTCCGGGAGGGCCCACGAGCACGTCGAAAGCGTGAGAGCGAGCGAGCGAGCGAGGGGCAGGCAATGCAACAGCCATCGGCGGCCCAACACCACAACCACTGCTGCTGCCTGTCGTGTCCCTCCCTGCATCCATCTGCCTGCGTAGCTAAACTTTTCTCTCGCCGGAACCTGCGCAGGCATCTCGCCTACTACCTCCCTCTTCGACCGACCTCTCCCCGGCGTCCCATCTCCTGCTAGCTCTCTCCTCCCGGCCCCCGGCCCCCCTACCTACGCCGCGCTTGCTCCTAGAGCTGATGATCGATGCACTGCCATGATAGATCGAGCTCGGCAGCATGGCGCAGTTCTTCCTTAATTATGCAGGGCTAGGAATACGCATGGCCTCTTTCAGGAAGCTAGTGGAGGACTCCAAAGGGATCGCATTGATCTCACCGTGCGAGCTGGAGCACTTGCTTACTGTACCATGCGTATGTGCGGCATGGCGCTGCGCCTGCGCGCGAGGACAAGATCAGTGCAATCCCTTTGGAATTTTCCACTTGCGCCTCCGATCCGATCCCATCCCCGCACGCCCGCCCTCGGTCTCCACGCCCCCGCCCATAACGACTACACGTACTCAGCGCCAGATCGAGACAGAACAAAGAAAATACTTCGGTTTTGTCACAGGTAAGTGTGTGTTTGTTTGTTACTACTCTTGCTAGTTCCATCGTCCATATGGATGTGAACATACTCCTGTGGGTGGTTAGGCAGGTGGTGGGAGGGAGACTGATTAATTTCTCATCAGTCGATATATGCAAATCTTGCAAAAGTTTCGTTCGTTTCGATCCATCAATGTTTCTTTCTTTTGCTTTTGATTTAATTCGCCCCTGCTACCTGTTCTCGGCCATATATATATTGTTCCCGCTCGGTTATCGTGCATAAGGAACTCAACAAGCTGACAATTTAATCATCTCTACCACTTCTCTTCTCCATTTGGTATATATGGCTTCTGCTCCTTTGTTATATATAATTTATTCTGCATGCTCCTTTATTTGTTCTCCTTTGCTCCACTTTGATGATGAGTCGGAGCCAGAAAAGCCAAAAATGAGGTACCAACTTCTAACTTATTTTATTCTGTCAAGAGAAATAAGAACAATGAATTTCGTCTTTCCTTGCTATAGAGTGTACGGAGGAGGTGCCGCGGCTAAAGCTCCACCAAACGGGTCTAAACAATATCAGCATCTACAATACTCTGTACACACTTGAGGTCTGTCGTCGTCAGAGAAAGAGAGACGACGAGCGCATGCTTCTTTGGGAAATTTTAGTTCGATCCGGATCGAGGAAGGAACAATTCCTCGCAACTTGTTGCTGTCTCAAACTCAACTTGCGGTGGATGCATGCATCCACACATCAAGTGCAAGTGAGTAGTGACGATGAAATCGTGGTGGAGAGAAGAAAACGATAGCGGTGGCCCGGGGAACGCCCGGAAGAATGAAACGTGGAGCATAATCGATCCACCATTATAGCATGTTGCCAACAATTAGCTTCTCCCTTCCTCTCCTCCCTCTTCTTGATCAGATAGCTATGGCCTAGCTAGCTACTGACGATCACCATCCCATTTCGCTCCTCATTTCATTCGCATCTCGCAAACTGATTGCTTGCATGCATACACATACCCCCGCCATCTTTCTCTTTCAGAACATATATAAAGGCTTACAGTTTTTTTACTTCCAAGTCACGCAACACAACTAATAGTTTGATCTGACGAGCGAATCAGAACAATTTCAGATGAAGCGAGAATATTACTTGCTTGTGATAGATATACATACACGCAAGTGCATCCGCTGATATATATTTTTATAGCCTAATAATATGACTAATACTATTCGGCGATGGTTATATTATAACTAGGTTTATACCCGTGCGTTGCGACGGGATAGCTAAATTTTATATGCTATAATACACAGCTCGCATGATAAGATAATAATATTGCGAAATTAAATACTGATGTTAAAGTGATATTTAATAAAAAAAACAAAGTTCACAAAATTAATATAGTCACGAAGAATATAGTGTCAGAGGCTTACAAACTCTAGTTTATAGACCTTTTCATACAGCAAACATACAAAACTTGGCTTCCTTCTTTCATACAGCACCGCTACAGAAGCATATGGTCCAAATTTTTCTGCGTACTCCCTCCGTTCCTAAATATTTATCGTTTTCGCTTCCCGAGAAGTAACTTTGACTAAATATATATAAAAGAATATTAACATTTATGATACATAATTTATATCATTAGATAGATATTTGAATCTAGTTTTTTAATAAATTTATTTGGAGATACAAATGTTGCATGTATTTTCTACAAATCGAGTCAAACTTGTGGTACGAAAATCCACGGCGATAGTCAAATAGGGACAGAGGGAGTATAGCTTAAGCATAGTAGTTCAAGCTGGCTAGACCTATATGATTTCTTCATTGAAGTCCTCGTGAGAAACCACAATCATCACAAGAAATAAATACACAAGTCGGTGATCAACCTACAAATGTCAACCTTTACTTCAGGGATTATTGTGCTACTACATTTGCAAGAAGCAAAATATAATGGAATCGTATACTGGCAGGAGCCCATCAAGTAGCACCTCGGCCCGTCGATGCAGCTGGTGGCGCCGGTATGGTTCTGGACCCGGCGTCCTTGCATTCTGCGTCGTTGTGTGCATTCTTGAACCAGGCGAGCCTGAATCGGGAGCAGGACTGTCACACCCGGTTTCAAGAACAAAATTAGACATTACACTATATGTGAAATAATAAAATCAAATCTCACATATAGTCACAGATGATGAAACTATCAAGAGACAAATGCTTAAATTAATAACGTATTAAGCAAATAAAATATAACCTCAGAGTGCAAGCAACGGAAAAACAATTTCGATCGCCGGGTGTAGACTTTACTCCGCAGGAACAAACCGACTGGTTGACCATAAGTCTAAACTTCTCCTGAGGTGTGGGAGGGAGGGGAGAATAGTAAGAGTGAGTCCATGTCGAACTCAGCAAGTATAGCAACAAGATAATATTGATCCCAATAACTCATGATCAACGTAACATAAATAATGTAAAGCATAAAACGGTAAACAAATGAGCATGTTAGCAAACCAAACCATCAGCTTAACTGTAAGAATTTCAAGGCCGCCCGTGTCCTTGAGCAAAGCTAGTATACTAGTTTAATAAACTCTGCGCAGAGGTGTACACTTTCCCTGTGAGCCGTGGTTTACCCTTTTTCCCGAGGCGGCCAACCTCTTAGCCCATTACCAAAGAAGGCCGGCAGGGTCCACTATGAAGTCTTTCAGAGGTTTGCCTAACAAGTTATGGCCGCTAGGTTTCATTAGTCAGTCTGTGTGATACAACCTGTCTAGGGATCCACAGTCTGCTTAACCCCATTTGCGCCCCATGGGTAACCTCTAATATGTTAGAAAAGGTCCTCATACTTAACTAAAACCTAGAACCATATAGCCCTTACAGTTGTACTGTCAATTCAGAAGCTTCTCTTACAGATAAGTTCTCAATTTGCTAAAAAGTCATTTTTAACGTTTATTGCTTAAACATTAATCAAGTCACAAGATCATGGCCACAAAAATAAAACCCAAGCTATACTTGCCTTCAACTGGGTAGGGTTAGGGGTATCGAACACCGGATCCTAGAAATCCGCGCACTCATTTCCTTCTGTGTCGACAACCATCAAACATGGACCAAACAAAACATAATAAGAACATTACACCAAACAGTAGAAAAATAGTACAAGAATATTTCTAACGTGTAGTGCTCATCAAAATGAAACCAACGCGATTTGAACAGGGTCAAATCGGATTAAAAGGCGTGAAAGGTATGGGCTTTTGAAGTTCTCATGGCATTTTTGTAATTAGAATCATTTATTTATATATATATATATATATACTTTTCAAAAGGTAGGGGTCAAAATATACTTTATTTGGACATAAAACTATTCTATAAAAGCTAAAATATTTAATAACATTTTTGTTTTGAATTATGCTATATAAGTAAACTACACTAATGACATCATAAATAGAATTCATGGCATCATTAATCACTTTGTAAAATGAAATAGAATAAATACATTTTATACTTAATTATTACTAAATAAAACAGATTAATAATATTTTTATAAATACAATGTATGGAACTAGTTTCCAAATCATTTTCATTGAAATACCTCTCTGTACAGGGCTAAAACAGAGTTAGCTCCCGATTACAGGGGGCTAATCACATAAAACAAGACCGATGAGTTATGATTTTGTACTGCAGGTGAACTACGGATTAATTACTGTAAAAGATAGGGGGCTATATTGAAAACAGAGGCGGACTGGTCTTCACCGTGCCGATGTGGTAGTTGTCTGGTGACGTGGCCGCTCGGATTGGCTCGGTGGGAAGATGATGTGGCGATGTGTTGACTACATTGACCGCTGCTCAACACATCATCTGGGCCACTCGTTTCGAATCGGAGGGTGCAGAGGGGTGTTCTCCTTCCCCTGGCTTGCTGTGCCAACCGGCACCACGGCGGCGGCTCGCCGGAGCTTGGTCGGTCCGGTGCTCCGACCACCGGGAGGTCTGGGGACCGGCGGCGGGTCACGAGGGCAGCCGCACGAACTCCTGTGCGCAGCTAGGGATAACAGAAAAATGCCGTTGGAGGCCGGCAGAGGCAGTGGCAGCGACAGACGACCGACGGCGGCGCGTCGTGGATACGCCGACGCAGCCACGTGTGGCTGCCAGAAGGTGGATGAGCTGATGCGGCATCTCGGTGCGGTGCCAACGGAAGGAAACGGTGGGGCAAGTGGTTGGGTGTGGGCGGAGATCGACGAGGTCGAGCTGCGCTCGGCCATGGCGGCGGCGGGTTTCAGTGGGGCCTCGGGAGAAAGAAGGAGAGCACGGAGAGGGGACTCAAAGTGGGCGGCGTGCTTGAGACGGAGTCCTGGGTGCCTCTTATGGGGTGGAGAGGGCATGGAGGGGCCAGGGCGAGGAGCTCGGCTCCATGCTGATAATGGCGGCGGCCGTTTGCATAGAGAGAAACCGAGAGAGAGAGAGAGAGAAAGAAGGGGGGCCGGGCCACGGTTGCTGCGTCTTGAACTCTTGATCCCCCCAGGATGGCTCGGTCTTCACACATGGAGGGGCGCGAACGGCGCTCGACCTGCGAGGGATTCGGATCGAGGAAGCGACGGCGCGAGCGCGGTCAGTTTGCAGCCGCGTTCCGGGTCACCTGCGACTCGATTTCGCAGCGGGACATGGATCCTACGGGGTCACGAGGTTGCGCATCTGCGCGGACGGGCTCATTATGGCAGCGAGATACGTGGGGAAACGAGCACGCGGCGGGCTACCGGTGGCCGCATGCGCGTCGCGCGACCGCGAGAAGAAAGGAGGGAGTCGGAGGTTAGGGGCGAGCCCGACAGGTGGGCCCCACCTGTCGGCGGCCGCTGTGAGGGGAGGAGTGGAGTGTGCGGGCTTCGCTCTGGCTCTGGGTGGGCCGAGCCACTGGGCCGAGTGGGCTGGCTAGCAGGCTGGTGAGTAAGAGAGGGAGGAGGCGGGCGTGCGGGAGGCCGCAGGCCTTCGGCCTTGCTGGGTCGGCCCATGCGCCGGATTAGAAGAGGGAAAGGGGGAAGAGTGGGGAAAGAAGGGAATGGGCTAGGCCCGAGGGTGAGGGAGAGAAAGAGAGCTGGGCCGATCGGGCCTCGCTGAGAGGTTGAGCTGAGAGAGGTTTTTGTTCTTTTTTTTAGCTAATTCTTTTGGGAAAATAAAATATGATATAAAATGTCAAATAAAATAGGAGCTTTATAATACTTGGGGATATTTTCCCAAAGACAAAATATAAGGCTTTGATTACTTTATTTATTTATAATTAAGATAACAATCGATCGAAGCCTATACGAATTTTAAATGTAATAATTTTTCAAAATTATGCAGGTAACATGAATGCGATAACCCAATAATATATATATATATATATATATATATATATATTAAGAAAACTTTTTAGAGGTTGAGAAAATTTATTTTTTCACTATTTAAATTCTAAATAATTAATTAAATCTTGGAAAGGTTTTAAGAATAATTATAAAATAATTATTATTTTCATGTTTTCTATTCTCAAACCAAAATATAATTTTTGAGGTTGTGACAAGGACGCTGTTGGCGGCCTCGCGGGCAATTAGTGCCACCGCTTCTCACAGTCACAGCTTGCAGCAGATTCTGTGCCCCCGTGTCTCTGCGGTAGAGGTGACCGAAGTGCATGCTTCTTCCCTCGTAGGGGCCACTGCAGCCAGGTAACAGGTTCTCCTTAAGTCGCCATGGAAATCAAGAGATCATTAGATTATATTTAGAAGATCATCCAGGTGATACTGTGCGTACGATCACCTCAAAAACAGGCAGTAACACTCAGTCCCCACGAACCAGCACATAGGCCTCCTTGTCCTTGGCGACGAGGATGACCCGGCGGCGCGAGTCGTAGGCACTGGTATACGCACGATCCGGGACAAGGAAGACAGTGGGGCCGTGGTGCACGCGCACGACGCCCGGCCGCTTCGGCCCCGGTGCGACGATGGGCAATGCGGTGGCAAGGCTGGTGAGGCCACGAGCAGGTGCGGCGCGGGGGACGAGCGACGCTGCTGGTGCCGCTGCGCCGGCGATTGATTCTTGCTTTCTTTTTTGGCAACGAAATAGGAGAAAATCTCCGTATTTATGGGTCTCAGTTCAAGGAAAGGAACGGATGGCGCATGCACACGGTGAAGGCTGGATGGGCGCGGATCGCAGGCAGGCGGTGAAAACCGCTGGGTGGACGGAAACATTTATCCCTTTTTAGTTATAGAGAAGATAGAGATATATCATCATGTCGTTGCATGCGCATCACTAATTAATTAATTAATTAACATGCTTAATATGCATGTGTAAAAATACATACTATAGATAGTATACGATGATCATTGTTCAGAGCGTACGTGGGGTTCTTCTCTGTTTTGCCAGTTAGGGGGGGGGGGGGGGGGGGGGGGGGGGGTAAAAGGTGGAGCGGCAAGGCCCAGACAGGACCCATTTAAGAGGATTGAATATGCCTGCAGCGCGCTCCCCAGCGGTCGGCCCAACTCCACTGCACGCCCATAGGATATCTTGTTTCCATCTCTTCTCTGTGTCCTTTCTCCTTTGTCGAAATATATGCCAAACTTATTCCTCAAGCACTGTCAGTCACTAGTGTCACTAGTATAGTGCACACTGCATATGCATGCAGCTTAATTTATTGCATGCCTTTCATATTTGCCTGCACGTTCTGGTCGATGGGATGTATCTGATAGAAGAAAAAAAAATACTCCCTCCGTCCCAAAATAAATGACGCTATGGGAAACGTGCGGGTCAAACTTTATCAACTTTGACTAGATTTATAGAAAATATGTGCAACATTTTTATTTTCAAATAAATTTGTTAAAAACTAGATTTAAAGTCCAATGATATTAGTTGTGTACGCTCGATATGAATACTTTTTAAGATAAAATTAGTCAAAGTTGAAAAAAGCTGACTTCTCGAGAAGCGAAAATAATATCTATTTTAGAACGAAGAGAGTATATTATAAGTGATGTCACACGGATGATTTCGATGGGATGTCAATGCAATCTGCAGACTGATAGAAGAGTCCGAAAAAACTAGTACTCCCTCCGTCCCGCAGCCAGTGTCGCTCGGAACGGTGCAGACTGATAGAAGAGTCTGAAAAAACTAGTACTCTCTCCGTCCCGCAGCCAGTGTCGCTCGGGAAGGGTGACAGTGAGGAGGGCGCGGTTTTTAAACGACGTCGACAACGGGACAGAGGGAGTACGTTCAGGATTGTATCTAGAAAAAAAATACATTATGTATATTGAGTTTGTTTGTATATATACTATGTAGGATAAGAAGAAACAGGAGGTCGATTATTATTATTATTATTATTATTATTATTATTATTATTATTATTATTATTATTATTATTATTATTATTATTATTATTATTATTATTATAAGGTGAATCTGACTATATGAGAACCCCCCCCCTCCCCGGCCCGGACCTGTTGTGGAAGAGTAGACGAAAATTGCATGTACCAAGTTTCTTATTGTCCTCAACTGCAGGGCGTGTGCACGGTGATCACGATAGGAATAGAACTAGTAAGACTATCTCCAACAATCATATCCAAATACAAGACCCATATTAGAGATTTGGGTGACGCACAGTAGACAAGACACACAGATGACCCATATCCTTGCCTCTCCAACAGCCGACACAGTCATCCTCTTCCCTTCCTCGTCTTGCCACAGTAGCGGGGCCCGCCTATCTCTTCCCTTCCCTATGCACGCCGGCGGACGAGGGGGCTCGGCAAGAGCATCGGAAGCGTGACGCCGCGGCGGCGAGGAGCTACGCCAGAGTCGGAGGAGACGGCGGAGCGGATATCGGCCAGCGTGGCAGGCAGCGGTGGGGCGCGGCCGCATGACGGCGGGTTGGGCCGCGGCGGCGAGACGGCGGCAGCGGGGCTCGGCCGCGCGCTCGCGGCGGTGACGGCGAGCCGGGGCTCCGCGTGACGCCTCCACGGCGGGGCGGCGCCAACGTGACGTCCACCTTGCCGCCGTCCACCTCCAGTCCCCCTCGACACGACGCAGGCCCACCACTAGCAGCGAGCAGAGTTTGCGTCCTCCTTCTCGGAGGAGGCATATTTGCCTCTCCTTCCGGCGCGGATGCAAAATGGGTGAGCACATTGGGTCAGCTGTTGGAGGTTGGTTTTGAGATGCAAACGCACCGTGCGGTACCTATTTTGGGTCTGGCTTCCGGAGTTAGTCTAACAGTGATTAGCTTTCGACATGGAGTATTTGGTCATCTTTGTGTGCACCGACATATTTACTAGCTTGAAACATTTGTTGTTTATCTCAACTTTTTTTTATGCTTCCACCATTACACGGCCCTGTGCGTGGGAAATTTGTACTGATGTCAACAATCAAGGTAGCATATAGTTTAGCTGCATTCGCTGATAAAATTATTGCCCAACTCTCATATACTGGTCCAAGTCTCCCCATATGTTGGTGTTTTCCTTCTCATAAACTTTTTTCAAAGAAATAGGGGGAAAAAAAAAGGAGCCGTGACTGTGCACGCAACGCAATTAAGATAAATGGGCTGGTAGGAGGATGTTGCCGTTGTGGCTTGCTGCCTGCCCTCTTTTCTGTTTGAAAAAGGGCTGCCGGCCGTCTTGGGCTATCGCGACGGTGGTTTTCTCCATGACTAGAAGCACTAGCATGGGCTGCATGGCACAGCGACGAGACGGGTGATTGGATGAATTCGGAGGGGAGAGCCCACACAGCCCAGCCGAGAACAAAGCATGCCCGGTCGGTCACTGTTGGTCTGGTTGGTATCTGTATCTCTATCTATCTTTCGGCGGCGACCTTATCCTTTGTGTGCTGTCACCATGTCCATGTGGCCGCACGCACTTATCCACTCCACACCGCCTCCTTCCCTCTCTTTCTCTGCTCAATCTGCTACATCTCCACTGCACGTTGAGATAGAACAGATAGATGGATAGACAGCAAACCAAACGAAAGCCATGCCAAGCCACTTGCACTTGCCCCTCGCTCGTACTCGTACTACGTTCGCCTCTCCTTTCTTCCATCCGAAATCAAACCATGATATATGACGTACACTGTTTCCTACATGGAGGGCACAGACAGAATTAGGTCAACACAGATGTCTATCTTACAGCTCTCAAACTTAGGACATGTTTAGAAAAAGAGAATGAGATCCAAACAATTGGGCAGTAAAAATCCAACTATCTGCCACACTAAAGCTACTATTCAAAGACTTTTACCATACAAAGGCAATCGTTCTGTTCGGTTGAACTAAATTGTACGACTGAATTGTTGTGAAAGAAAAATACTGTTATGTGGCTAAAAATAAGCTCAATCTAGTTTAAGCAAACAGAGCATGATCAAGTCGGAGACTAAGCTTTAGTCCATCTTAGCTGATTTGTGTGACCTAACAACTTGTGGACAGTTGTGAGATTGGTTAAACTTTACATGATACTTTATACCCCCTCAATCTTACGGTGATTGGGTCACAGACGGTCGCCATAAACATAATTGTGGTAACGTGGGATGTTCGGTTTTAATTTTCAATCCGAGACGTAACCCTTAAGAAACTGGAAAATATGTAGGTGGGCAAGAGGTTTCCCATCTTTTATTTTCTATAATTCGGTTCAATTTTCGACATATATGTTAACCTTTTTTTTTTCTTTGAACGATCGTCTGTAGCTATCATGGAGATATATGGAAGTTGTTGAGTGCAACCTGTACCCGGTTTAACAAGCTAGTAGTTTGCAGGATTAAAATGAGTTTTGACTTTTGCAAGGGTGAAAATGTCAAATGGATATTAAGAAAGCAAGTTGTACTACGTACCAGTACCAGTATGTACACGCACCTGAACAGCACCGCCATATATATCGTTGGAGAGTGCATGGTGTGGCTGCTGACTCTGGATGTTTGCTTGACCGTATCTTTTGTACAAGCCAAAATGTGTAATTAATCGCTGTCCCTGCCGCATGGATCCGTCCTCCATCGATTTATTGCATCAAGTCGGCACGCCTGAATTGACAGCACGCAATCCATACATCGACCTGTACGTGCTGCTAGTGGCCGATTTCCAATTAGGCGGCAACGCTGGCGGATCCGGGAAAATAAATCAAGAGTGGATTATCCTTCTATCTCTAGCCCAAATTTTTTTAAAAGGTTGAATAGATGCAAAATTTTAGAGGAGGTTTAGGAGGGGTTTTAGGGTCGTCCGAGCAGCGGTAGCGACCTCGGTTTTGGATCCCCGCCCCTGGGTGGCAAGTGACGTCAGAAAATAAAACACAACACTTGGACAAGGGAACCATATTATTGTTTAGCTTTTGATTTCAATTTATTTTGACCCATATAAGAGCAACTTCACCACAGTCCCACTTAATCCCCCATAATTAAATGTTGAAACTCAGATCAAAATTCATGGTCCAGCAGGGACCCAACTAGGCCCCAAAAATTTGGCTAGACACCTAAATCTTGCACTTAGACCCTATTCTTGTTGGGTCTACCTCTAGCCCATATCCGACTGTTATGTCGGTTCCCCTCCCCCGCACGCACAAGGAAATGGCGCCCGCTCGGTGCTCGCCCAATGCTGACATGCATTCCAGCACCTTCGGCGAGCTGATATGCCTCCCTCAACCTCCCTCCTCACCAACGGGAGCCCCTCCCCTCCCCGCTCGCCCAATGTCAGCACTCCGGCCGCGATGACGCAACGGCAGCTGTTCCTCCAACGTCATGCGCGTTCTCTCCCCTCGCACGACGAGCCTGAGCCCAAGCACGGTCGATCGGTCGCCTGCAAGGCCCTTCTCCTCCTGCTCGTACGTTCTCCCGCTGAATCCTCATGGGGCCTTGTCTTTCCCCTCGCGTGCTCCCATCGTATCTTCGGCTCTTTCCTTTTGCTGGTGCGGAGAAGATCCTTCCCTCACATGCGCTAAGGAAGACCACGCGTCTGCACTATCGTAACACCTACGCGTTTGACCTTTGTTCCCGAGGTCGTGACTGCCGTTACGCATCCACAGGATACACACTCGCGAACTTTGTTCCCCATGGTTGACTATCCCTCTTTAGCTCAATTGGTAGAGAGAGGACGACAAATATATCCCATTTGTCATTCTTTGTCGAAAAGGATTTGGGAGCTTTGGTTTGGGCGGGGGGCTTCTGCTAGAGATGATCGTAAAATAGAGGGCTAATAAAAATAGGGGAGCATCCAAATTAGATATAGAGGTTCCTGTTGGAGTTGCTCTAAAGAGCTTATAAACGGTACAAAACAGTACAAAATTATAGTATTTACTAGTAGTACATCATTACATCACGGATTCTACTAGGCCTAGAACTGGATTGAAATGCAGATGTTTTGGATTTCAGTCCAGTTGTAGGTGCGGGCCATTTGGCCATCTATACTTGGCGTACGCCGATCGGTCATTATTAAGGGCCTGTTTGGATTCTAAAAGGTAGCTAGGGATCTAAATGGGTCTAGTTGCAGCCAGCTTGTATAATCCGGCCGGTAACATCTAGATTTCGCAATCCAAGAAGTTGGAGAAACCCAGCTTCTATCAGCTTCCAGGTTGAATTTTACCATTCTGTCCCTCACTTTTTAGCCCACTCCACAAAGGAAAAGGGCATTATAGTAATTTTGCTCGACATAACACCCTATCCTAGCTTTTATAAGCCATGGATCTAAATCTAAAGTCAGTTTCTAAAATTTAGCTTTTCATAATTTAACTTTTCACAAGGTATCCAAACACAGCCACGCAACTTGAGCGCGTGGTACAAACGAGGCGGATGGAGCATGAGGCAGCTGGCAGGTGTGGCGCGTCGACCCGGCCTGTTGGTTCCTTGCCACGCAGGGAATTGAACCGGGAAGGCGAGCGCCAGGTGCTGGTGGACGACGGACGTACGGGTCGGCCATGCACGCATCATCGTCGACGTCATCGCCATCGGCAACGGCAATCGATATATGATGGATCGCCGGATCGTCGACGCGACAGCCGGCCCCCGCCCGCCCAGCCCCAAAGGGTTTGATTTCATTCCCACGCAGACGACGCAGCGCACGACAGCGCCGGCTGCGGCGCCCACAACCGCTCGCTTGTCCGCCCCGCGCAACTCGCCCATCTCGCCGTCGCCGAGGCCATCGTCCACATGATTGGGCAGCGGCGGGCGCACGACGCGAGTGGCGCCGCGGTAGCCGCACGTCCCGTCCTGGGCGTGGGCGATGCCGAAAGCGACGCCACTTGTGTGCAAAACAGTATTATTGGTGCAGGAACGAGAATATTTATCATCTTCTTGCATTGCAAAATCGCCAATTCCATCCATCGAATTTTGCTCGGATCGCACACCACAGGCACGTCGGAACGAGAACACTGCAAGCTCGTCTCTGGGCGGCCAACAGGCATCCATCTCATGCGCTGATCCGCCTGGGCCAAGGGATCGAGAGGAGAGAGAGAGAGAGAGAGATCCCAAACCAATCAGCCTTGTCATGCAAGGGTACAAGTAAGCAAATTGAACACTGAGGAATCAACTGGAGTACGTACCAACTCTTCGTTAACTTGAGTCAACTAACCAAGTCGGTCTAAACCACGAAAACCTCAAATCAACCATGTCATGGCCGCCGCCGATTGATGTAGACTCCTTTCGTCCCTTTTGAACCATAGTTCTCATTTATCATTTACTCAGACACTCAAAACAAATAACTTTGATCAAATATATATATATAATATATTTTTCTCAAATACGCAAAAGCTTTGTATATCATCATTGTATAAAGAAGAAAAGTTCAGACGAGCATACAACGCGCTTCTATTAAGCGCAAAAGACGATCAATTTAACACAATCGTTAGCTGGATAAAAAGCCCTTTCCAACGGCCGTGAAGAGCGTCTCTAGTGTTTCGACGTTATCATATTTATAGTACATAACTAGTATCATTAGATATATCTCATAAATATGTTTAGAGTTACCAATGTTGCTAATATTAAAAAATATTTAACCAGTATTAATATTACAATAATAACACTTAAAAAAAAGGACCGAAGGGGTACGATTCAGTCAGGTATTAATATTACAATAATAACACTTAAAAAAATATTTAACCAGTATTAATATTACAATAATAACACTTAAAAAAATTTAAATAAGATGGATGGTCAGAAGAGAACGATATAAGTTTTTTTAGAATTTTAGGGTATTACCCCCGTCTATTAACGAAAGTCAACAGACAAGTAGCGTTATTATAGCATCCTTTTTGAGAATGTTTGTCACCCGACACCAACAGAACGGCCCAAGGCCTTTACCGTCTGCTTAGAAGGACAAAAAGCAACCCAAGCTAAACGAAATGGAGACTAACAGCTACTAAAGCAACAGCTACAAAAGGAGAAGCAAAGCAGCCTAGATGCTTAGAGATTCAGAGTTCCAGCTTCTCCCAGTCCTGCCATGCTGAGACTCCAATCAGCTCCAGCCAAGCCACATCTCTTGAGAACGATATAAGTCAAAGATATATAATTATTTGTGGGACGAAGGGAGTATGTTTGCACTGTTGTGGCCCCATGGGATCACACCATACATGCACACAGTGAATCCGGCCGCCAGGCCAGCCCATGACGACCGCTCAACCGAAGGTTCCATATCGTTCCTCATCCGTCCCATCCATCATTGGACTGCTCCATCCATCCATCTATCCATCCAATCGTCGGAATGCATGGCGACCTGCTCTCGAGCTAGCTTGGCTGCTGGCTGCTGCTGCGCCGTAGCAGGCCGGCCAACACTTTCCTGCAGCCCAAACAGCAGCGTCACAGTTCCTACAGCTAGGGTGTGTTTAGATCCAGTTGCAGTTACAATTCTGTATTGTACCACGTTCGTTTGTATTTGACAACTTTTGTCTAATTATGGTCCAAATAGGTTTAAAAGATTCGTCTCGTGATGTACATGCAAAAAGTACAAACATTTAAATATTTTATCTACATTTAATACTCCATGTATGTACCGTAATATTGATGTGACTAGTTGCAATTACAATTTGCAGTGGATCTGTATAGGGCCCTAGTCTTCAGCTGCAACTCTGAGACAAATAGCTGATGGGCTGTGTGTAGCTGCAGCTGCAGCTCAAACAGCCACTAGAATCTGAATCGAGCATGCTAGGATAATCCTCTGTTTGCAAAAATTTATAGCTGTAGCACTTTTGTTTGTATTTGATAACTTTTGTCTAATTTTGGTCCAAGTAAATGAGAAAGATTCATCTCGAGATAGGCAGGCAAAAAGTACAAACATGCAACAGCTGCTACTTCATTTAGTACTCCATACAGACAGAAAGTACAATCCATGTGATAGGGAGAGAGAAGGAAAGTTTGCAATCTAAACGCTGCCTAAGACAACTAATAGAGGATTCATACAAACGATAATCTTACAAAACAACCAGTATAGATACGTTTACTCTGACGATTTCCTTCACCCATCACCACTATATAGATAATTCAAAATTTATTTATTTATTTATTTATCATTTTCAAGTACCTTGGATGGAGAAACGACTAAATCAAAGTTATAACACACATAGAAATCTACAACTTTGTAGTTGATGACTTTTTGTTTGAAATTATTTAGTTTCTAAAAAGTCATCAGCTACATTTTAAGATTTACAAATTCATTTTTAAATTTCTAAATGGCCTAGGATGAAAAAACATGACCTAATTCAAAATTTTAGTACTCGAAAAATTTCTTTAATTTCTCAAATATGCATTATGATATTTAGTAAAGCAAATAAAAAAAGGGTTGCATTAGCCACCTAGTGACATGTAAGTATGGTTCGGTTTGCAGCCACAATGCCATACCACCCAAGGCTGATGTTTGGTTCCCATGCAAGCTTTGGCTACCACAAAATTTTCTCCTGTCATTTAGTTGTTGCTGCTTGTCGATTGTCGTTTAGCGTGTGGCAAGTGTGACGAGACTTTTGGACACTACGGTTGTGGCAGCACCACTGACGCCACAATGCAGCGTGGCCGATGATGGCCAGGAACCAAACAGGCTCGTAACTCTAAACCGTAGTGATAGAGAAGCAGCGCGGAGGTTGTGACTTTGATCTCTCTCACGTTCGAATGCTTGCAAAAATGGCATGAATTATGGAACATGGCCCACGAGGATGTTACAACTTTGATCTTTCATGGTTAATTGATTTCTTTTGTTATTTCTTTGGCTTGAATTACAAATTCTCGCAAAATTATTTCTAGAGATGGTATGTCTAAGCATGCCACTTGTGTAATTTACACTGGCGGCAACCTTAGACCAGCCTCCAGAAATATTTACACTAACGGTTCTCATATTGGTGCCATTAGAACGTCATTATTTTTACTGACTTACCACTCTGATAGCTTACAAAAATAACAATTAAAACCCAAAAAAACTGCCAATAGGTCTTGTTTAGCCGGGCTCCCTCCCTCTTTGGTTCCAGAGTACAATATCGAAGGAGCCGGAGCCTCAAGAGTAATAAATCATGATTTCTTTCGACTTCACACTTATTTTGGTGGAGACAGAAAAATAACTCATGTGAGCTACAAGAAGCCCACCCAAACATGCTCTGATGTCTTATGTGCCCATGACTGTAGCAAATACCAAAAAGAAAAATCACCTTAATAAACTAATTAAGTTGGTTAGACTGCGTGGAAAACGTGGTTAGCAATTTCAAAACCTGATATGAACTAATTAAGTTGGTTGTCTAGTCTACTGGTTTGACATTCTGGCTGACTAGTCCGAGAGCAAGCGTGCTGCCTGGTGGTCTGCTGGAAATTCAAAATTGGTTGGACATCATCGTGTGAGCTATTTAATGACAGCATGCAGCGGGCTTGTAAAGGCGAAAGAGATGGGCCATATGCTCATATTGAAAGAAGGGCGCATGACAGATTATTGGTCGGAACATGAGATCGGATTTGGATTTCGTACGTGGATGATTGGTTTCATGCTCTTATCCTACAGCACAACATACGGAGTATATGTGTGGCGCTAGCTAGTCATGTTGATCACGCTATGGCTAACTATCTTGCTATTGTGTGTTCCCCAAATTACAGTATAATTGAAATAACAATTTCATAGAGCCACTCACCCTCACCTCTACAAACAAGAGCTATAGGTGTCTTGTAGTTAACACGTCGCCTACCACTAAAACATAATACCGTTAAATTCTATAAAATATGTGCGATCATCCATGTCAATTAAGTCTCGCTAAACCCTAGAATAAATTTTGAAAAAAACAAGTGTGTAAACTTTAGGCCCTGTTTAGTTACGCTTCAAAATTTCAAGATTCCCATCACATCGAATGTTGCGGCACATGCATGTTTGCACAGTTTCTTTAGATAGTATTAGTCGTAGCTGATTTGAAGTTTGGTGGGCATCCTAATTCCAAGATATCTTTTTAACTAACCTAAGCTGTTATACGTTGTATCTGTAGGTAATATCTCCTGTCAAAAATAATTATATTCTCTACGTTGGCAACGCTGGTAGGCGAAGTTAGACTAAAGGGGCCCTTGTATATATGTCATGGGACATGGGCAATGGGCATGCATACCCAGGGTTTTTTTTACCGACGGAATACTGCGGTAACCGGCCGGTTACCGGTAATACCGGTCCGGACCGGTACCGGTACCGGCCGGTTTGAAAAAACCAAAATTTTAAATTTAAAATCGGAGGAAAAAATGGTAAAAAAATTCCTAAAAATACTTCATGATTTATAGATTCCAATGGTGTCAAAATTTTTCAAATTTGACTACATTTAGAATTTTTTTCGAAGTCCCGAAGTAAAAAAAAAAGGCCCATTAAGGCCCGTTAGGCCCATTAGGCCCTAACGGGCACAAAACCGCACCCTGGGTCACGGGGGGCAGAGCCACCCCCCATTTCCCCCCTCCGCGCCGCAGCAGCCGAAACCGCCGCCTCCCCGCTCGTCCGCTCGCCGCCGCTTTCTTACCGGCCGGTAGGACCGGTATACCGGTCGGTAAGACCGGGATACTGACGCGCGCGCGGATCCTCCGGGTACCGGGCGGTTGCACCGGTTTCTCGGCCGGTTTCAACCGGTAACCGCGCGGTTTCGCCGGTTTCGGCAGGTAAGGTTGTTTCCTTTTTTTTCCTTGAGCATTTTTAGTAGGATTAGCTTTAGGATTTGGAATATGAAGTAGTTATTTATTGATCTAGGGTGCAGTGGTAATTTGATTTAGGATTTTAGTAGGATTTATGGTGTGTTTAGGTTATTAGTTAGGGTTATGTTTAGGATGTTGATAGGATTTGGTTTAGGATTTTAGGTTTGATGTATATTTTAGGTTGTAGGTGTGCTAATACTGATGTATATTTTAGGTATATACTGATGTATATTTTATGTTTATATTGTTTAGGTAAATTTTATTTAGGTGGAAGGTTGTGACTTAGCCACTTATTTACGTAGATTTAATCTATGTGATTGATTAGTTTGTGTTGTCCATTCATACAGGTGCACAATGTCAGGCAGAGGAAAAGACATTGTATGGGAGCATGGTGAAAACCTTTCTCCTGGGTGGAGGTGCAACTACTGTCATACGATGAAAAGAGGTGGTGGTGCAACAAGATTCAAAGAACATTTAGCCGGTCGCGGGTCGCAGGTGGTGCATTGCAGAAGCGTGTCAGATGATGTGCATGAGTACTTTCAACGTGATCTTGACAGAATTAAAAAGGCAACTTCTGACCGGTCTCGATAAAAGTTGGCAAGAGAGAAGGCTGCAGCGGAGGGTAACCATCCACTTGGTGATGATGAATATGAGGAGCAGCTCCAGCAAGCACTTAATCAGTCGAGAGCAGAATATGAGTACGAGCAGGGGGTGCAACAGAGAGGAGGTAATTACGACCGTGGAGGGGGTAGTGGTTCACAGGGTGGGAATCCTTTGCAAAGGATGTTTCGAAGAGCAGGATCACAGAGGGAGACTCCTGTGGTTCTGCAGGACTACAATTTGGCAGCCGGTAGGAAGAGAGGAATGGTCCAACTAAGGATTGATACAGGGACTTGGACGCAGAAGGGGAAGAATGCAAAGGAAGCTATTGGGAAAGCTTGGGGAAAGTTTTTCCATGTTGCAGGAATCCCAGGACGACAGGCCGACAATCCGTACTTCATAAGTGCGGTGAGAGAGATACAAAAGTGGGGTTAGTACAACTTTCAGAGTCATCTCTCTCAATTTTGACGTTTCTATCTTTATGTATTCTCACGAATGGCTTCTGCTTACAGGTGAAGGCATTGTGTCACCTACTGGAAGGGATATCGATGGCAAGTACCTAGATGAGAACGAGAAAGACTTGAAGGCTAGGTACGCAAAGTTTCAGAAGGAATGGACCAACTTTGGCGTGACGTTGATGTGTGATTCTTGGACTGGCCCCACTAGAATGAGTGTCATCAACTTCCTGATTTATTGCAATGGGGTCACATGGTTTCATAAATCTGTTAATGCAACTGGGCGAAGTCAAGATGCCAATTATTTATACCAGGTAGCTTCTGAACATGTTGTTAGGTTTATACTATTTATAATATTGTGATTTACGTCACATTTGTAAAAACTGTTGTGGTTATTTTTCAGGAAATTCGTAAGGTTGTTGAAGAGATTGGCACCGAGCATGTCGTACATGTGGTGACCGACAATGGCGCCAACTACAAAAAAGCTTGCAAGATACTGGGGAACCATTATGCTCATATTGCTTGGACGCCATGCCTTGCACACACCATCAACTTGATGTTGAAGGATATTGGTGAAAGGCCCGAACATGCAGGTACAATCGCAACATGCAAGCGAATCTCAACCTTTTTGCACAACCATGCTCAGTTGAATGCAATGATGAGGAAGGCAATCGGTGGTGAGTTGGTCAAGTGGAATGTTACTAGATTTGGGACTAACTACATGTTCCTAAAGAGCTTTCACCGGAAACGTGACAAGTTCATGCAGTGGATGTCTTCTCCTGAATTTCTGCAAAGCAAGTGGATAAAATGTGAAGACGGTCGCTTTGCTCATTCAAGGTTATCAAGTATCCAGTGGTGGGAGGGACTGGAATACATCATCAAAACAGTTCAACCAATTTATAAGTCCCTCCGCTTCGCTGATCAAGACAAGCAGCCTAACATGTGTGATGTAGTGTATGCCTACCAGACTTGCAAAATGGAGATGGAGTCTGTCTTTGGAAGAAATAAGCAGACATGGAATGAGTATCGACAGATTATGGACAACAGGATTACTGACGTGTACATTGACACGTATGTGGGTTCAGGTACGATCATGAATTATATTTACTTAACAAGCTCCATGAAATGAATACTTACCGTTCCCTTGTTTGGCATTTGTCATGTGTTGCAGCTGCTGTCCTTAATCCAAAGTACGCATATAAAATGGATCCAACTCCAACAATGTTTAATGGTCTGAAAGATACATTTTCGCGTATGACGGATTTGCAGAGCACCATGCAGGCTTTACAAGAGGCAGAGATTTTTCGACAGAAGCTTGGTGAGTTTGACTCCGAACTCGCTATGAAAATGGCAGCGGATCCAAGGACTAGCCCATGTAAGAGCCTAAGAGCACTTCTCTACCCTTGATGCTTTGCTCTCGTTGAATATATATCTAACATAATGTGTTACACTTGCAGCGGCCTGGTGGATAATATTTGGTAGTCAAACTCCAAATTTGCAGCGTCTTGCTTTGCGGCTTGTTGCACAATGTATCTCCTCCAGTGGATGCGAGCGGAATTGGAGTACTTTTGCCTTGCTTCATACGAAGGTTCGCAATCGGTTGTCCCACAAAAAACTAAACAAGCTTGTGTATGTCAACTACAATCTTCGGCTGCGACTAGCGGATATCTCTGGACCGCCACTGCATGATGACGAAGATTTCATTGACAAGTTCGCCGAAGTCTCATTCTATGACTCGAACAATCCAGTTAGGCAATGGATGTAGTATGGTAGATCAAACCAGGCACCAGTTCTTTATGAGGATGATGACGAAGTAGACACCCCTATGCCATCACATATTGTCAGGTATAATGTGTGTCTCTGTTTGGCTTTCATATTATGTATGTCCATTTTATTTATGTGATTTATTTGTTTGTGCTCGTAGTGACCACATAGACGCCCAAGATATACGTCAGGCCACGGGAGATGATTCCATCAGTGATTGGGCCCGTAGACATGTGGGTGATAGTCACCTCGGGAAGAGGAAGATGCAGATGCCGCCTAAGAAGGGTGACCCCAAGCGTCAACGCGGAAAGAAAAAGCAAGTGACCAGTGACACTGAAACTGAGGATGAGGCTCAGCGTAGTCCACCGTATCAGGAGTCTCAGGATAGCAGCTCAACTGATGACGGTTCTGATGACGACAGTGACGGTGGCAGTGATGGTGATGGTGATGGTGCTGGTGGTGCTGCTGGTGGTAGTGGTTCTGGTAGTGGTGGTGGCGGCAGTGGGTTTGGTGCTGGTGGTAGTGGTTCTGGTGGAGGTGGTGGTCTTCGTTTCACAGGTATCTATTGCACCTACATACGCACAATTGTTTCTGTGTATGACTTCTAAACTACTAATAATAGTTTTTTGCAGGCGAGACCCAGTTCACGCATGCTACTCAGGACCGCGACCATGGACAACCGAAGTCGCAGAGGACTGTTTATGCACCTACAGACTACGACACTCCGCAGCATTCTTCTTCCTCGTACAGTGATACCTCCCAGGCAAGCTATAACTATCATATTCCTGACATTACCACGCAACCTGTGACCAGATGGGTGTATGAATGGGAAGACCCCCATTTTTACGCTATGTTAGTTCAAGAATGGGAGACAACAGCGGCATGGACGGGCCAATCTTGGAATGATTTTAAGGCCGAGTTGCTTAGACTGCGAGGTATCGCTTTGATGTCCACCGCCGAATATCAGATGTCTTGCAGCATGGGGGCCTTTCCATACTTCATACAACGTTGATTATGCCTATGCCGATGACTATCACATTTGTTCGTGTGTGAGACTAAGAATATGCTATTTATATGATACTATGTATTGATGACTTTGATGTACCTTATGTATTGATACAATACAAGTATGTGTATGCCCTATGTATTGCTACGGCACTATTTATCCCTGAAATGTATGGTGTTTATACCTCATTATGTGCAAAGGCCATTCAAAAAAAAATTGTTTTCTGCATTAAAAAAAAAAGAAAATCAGCTGGTTTTAACCGGTTACCGTTTATACCGGCCGGTATACCGGTCTAAAACCGATTGAGCTGTGAGTTTGAATTCGATTTCGAATTCAGCCGGTTACCGTTTATACCGGCCGGTATACCGTTACCGCCGGCCGACGGTAACCGGATTTCGGTCGGTATAAAAAACCCTGTTTATACCTACATGATTTCTGAAGCGCAATTATTGTTAGATGAATGAACATCCACGGAGATGGTGAGAGGAAAATTAAAAGGGTAGGAAATTTGACGAACAGCTAAAACAGAGTATTTTTCCTGTTCGGAAAAAAACAGAGTAATTTTCCAAACTAAAGGATTTTTTGAATAAATTTTCCAAACTAAAGGATTAGATTAGAAGTAATTCGTAAAGTGATTGCTGAAGTTATTGTCCGTTACAGTACAACTAGCATTACATATTCTTGCGTTAGATTTTCCATACCATCAATTGGCCCATTTTGTTGGAAGAACTCTAGTTTTTAGATAAGTTATTTTCTTGTTCTACGTTGGCCTCTGCTTGAACAGAATCGACTGTAACTTTTATTCTTGAATAAAGATTAAAATCTTGTCTTGAAAAGTTGTGACTTTGATCTCCGTTATTTTAGATAAGAAAGAAACAGATTGACATCAAGTTAAGGACAAGAAAAGGACAACAAACTGCCGAACCAAAAACTGAATGAGGCTCGGTAAGTTTTTTTTTTTTTTTTAGGCAGCGAGACAAGATCGTGTCAACAATAATAGGATATAGAAAAAATGGTATGCCTAAAAATTAGTAACTAAAATTGGTACTAATAGATCTAAACAAACCTCCTAATAAATCTACTAATTATTAGTTGAAGGTTTGCTAACTATTAATTCCATTAACAAGTTTAGAGGCGGTAATAGATGCTAATAGTTCATATACACCTTTAGCTCACAATCCAACAACCTATTAGGGGGTGTTTAGATTGTCTATTTTGCAAAACTTTTTATACTATAGTAACGTGCTAACTTTTGCAATAAGTGTCCAATCATGATCTAATTAGACTCAAAAGTTTTGTCTCGCAATATTTTGCAAATCTATCAAATTAGTTTTAGTTTTCATCAACATTTAATGCTCCATGCATAGATCTAAATATTGATGTGACAAAATTTTTTATATTTGGTGGTGAATCTAAACAGAACCATAGCAGGATCAAATCAGTTCCTGCTAAAAATTAGTTAGCTGAAAATAGAAAATATTATAGCATCTCCAACGGTATTTGTAACGCTCATCATTTGAAGAGCTATTTGCATAAAAATTGTTTTTTTTTTCAATTTTTCTATATCTTATGTGCACTCTGAAGAGTCATTATTAATTTTCTAATTTGGCTAATAAGAAATCTAAAATATAAAGAATATTTTCTATATATGTTTTCTACATTAGGGTGTAACTATTTTTTAGTGCCAATGGATCTAAACATGGCCTACTAGATGTGGGAACTGGGAAGTAGAAAGTAATAACTAGATAGTGACTAAGTTATAAGATGTTTTGTTTTTTTTTTTGAATACATAGTTTTTTCTATGTATTTAGATATACCATGTCTAGATATATAACGGAAGTAATGTACAGAAAAGATAAAATATTTTAATCAGCATGGTAAACCATAATTTTAAAAAGACCACCATTTAAGCGATATGAGTGGTCCATCTGTACATAACAAACTGCCCATCAAATCCGAAACTCTTTGTTGGAGAAAGTATTTCCAATCCTAGTTTTTTTTTTTTTTTTGCAAAAATCTAGGATTTGTAGCTCTGACTCTCGCGGAAGTCCACGGCAAAGCCGACGCCGCAGACACGCACCAGCAGAAGCTAACCTTAAGCCGATTTTTCGCGCGGAAATGTCTCGGATTTCCACCGAACGAACTGAAAGAGCGCCTGTGGGGCTTGGACTGGACGTGGGGGGCCCGCCGGGGACGGACAAGCGCGCGGATCGACGACTGGCCGGGTAGCGACAGCCCACCGCCCGCGCGCGCGGCTGGCATGGCATTGGCATCGGCATCGGCATCGGCATCGGCATTGGCATGGCATGGCGCGAGACTGATCGCGACGGCGGCGGCAACGCAGCGCCGGAAACCCTTTTCGTCGGGCGCACGGGAAAATCTTATCGGCTCTGTGGGGTGGGGTGGGGCTGGGGCTGGGGCTGCGGCAGACATGCCCCATGCCCTCGTCTCGATCGTCTGCTCGTGCCGCTCTCGCCGCCCGTCCCGTCCCGTCCCGTGTAGGCCAAGGCCAAGGCAGTAGCCACCACCCCCGCCCCGCCCCACCCCAACCCCAACCGCGTCATCGTCTTATCTCTCTCTCTCTCTCTCTCTCTCTCTCCCATCATTTCATCTATCTGATCTCATCTCCTATCTTCTTCCTCCCCCGAGAGTCCTCTCCTTCTCCTACCTAGCTTTTTTGCTCTCCTCCGCGTCTTCTGCCCGGCGCCGTCCGGCCCATGTCCGTGGCGCCGTACCCGTACGTGCGCGCTCCTCCTGCCCTGCAACCTGCTTCTTCATCGAAAAGGCTGCGCCTTGACGCAACTCCGATCCGCCAACGATCGATCAACAAACCCACCCACCGGGACAGAGCGTTCCGCTAGCTGATCGGCGGCAGGGAGGGAGGGCAACAGAGCAGCGAGCGCCCGGCGATTGCCTTGGGTGTTCCGGCCGGCGGGGCGCGAGTTGGTTGGGTCCTCTTTCAATTCGTTCCATGCATGGATGGCAAGGAACTCATCTCACAGTCCGACCTGCAGTCATTCTACCAGCAGGAGCAGCACCAGCAGCAGCAGCAGCACCGGGCCTTCGGCGGCGGCGGCGGCGGCGGGCACCATAGCCCGTCTTCGCTGGCAGGGATGCACTCCGTCATCCGCCCCATGCCCAACATGCCCAACATGAACATGAGCCCCACGGCGATCCTCAACTCCATCGGCGGGGGCTCCCTCGCCGGCATGCAGTTCCAGATGGACCCTCCGCCGCCGCCATTGCTGCACACCCCAGCCGCCGCCATGGGGGGCTCCGCCTCAGGCCCCGCCGCCGTCCCGCCCGCCCCCGCCGAGCTCGTCAAGCGCAAGAGAGGGAGGCCGCGCAAGTACGGGCCCGACGGCACCATGAAGCAGCAGCAGCAGCAGGCCGCGGCGTCGCAGCAGCAGCAACAGCAGCAGCAGCAGCACCTCGTCGCCGCACAGCCGAGGATGGGGTCCCTCTCGTCGTCTGGTCCTGACATGCTCGGCGGCTCCGGCATGGAGGACCCCGCGCAGAAGAAGCGGCGCGGCCGGCCTCCGGGCACCGGCAAGAAGCACCAGCCCTCGCCTTCCCAAGGTACCCGCCGATTTCCGCCCAAAAGAAAAGATTTTTTTTAATCATTCATTCAAATCTCATCCCAAATATAAAATTCTAAAAAATTCTAAATAAACAACTTGAAACCTTGTTGTGGTGCTGATTTTTTGCCTTTAGCTTTGACATGTACATGTAACCAAAGTTCAGAACATGCCATATCCGATATCTACTCGACAAATAAAGTAGCTTTTTTTTTTAGATGGAAGATTGCAGAAAATCCGACTGAGACCTTCCTCCCTTTCACCAGTTGCCGTTGGGGAATTGTTTTATTTGTGGCATATATACATCACACAATCTGTAGGTTTTGCTTGCAGTCTAGGTGTTCCTTTTCCACCGAATTCAGAACCTGTCTGACCGTGCAACACAAACCTCAATGTCCAGCTGGCTAGATACAGAAGCAGAACAGAGAATGTCCATATATTCATTGTCCACAGCTCTGTCAGTCTGCAAAACCAACCAACCAACAGGGTTTCTGAAAAACAACGTTTTGTCAGTCAGAAACCAACAAACCAAACCTGTCAATGAATTCGTATTCACACATTCTGTCGCCTGATCGTTCTGTCATCCTGTGTGCTACAGGCAATGCGTTCGCCGGTTCGGCTGGAACGAGCTTCACTCCGCACATCATCACGGCGTCTCCTTCAGAGGTACGTGCCCGGGCAATGTGACTGATTGGTTGGGCAAGGCAGGGCAGGCATACTGAAGCTCACCGTTGGTTTAACCAGGACGTGGCGGCGAAGATCTTTGCGTTTGCCAGCCAGTCATCAAGGGCGGTGTGCGTCCTCTCGGCGATGGGCTCCATCTCCAGGGCTGTCCTCCGTCACCCGGCCGACGGCTCTCCATTGGCGAGGGTTCACACGTCGCCGCAGCCGTACAAGAACCCTGCCATCTACGAGGTGCGTGCACAGCACAGTGGCAATGCAGCAGCAACCGATCGAACAAATTAACCCGGTGGAATTCAGCTTAATTCGATCTCATCTCTACAGCCCCCCCTGACGTTTCCAAGTTCGTTCCATGATCGCAGGGGTTCTACGAGATCCTGAGCCTAACCGGCTCGTACAACCTGGCCGAGGGCTCACAAGCACAGGGCCAGCAGAGCGGCGGGCTCAGCGTCACGCTCTGCAGCCCTGAAAGGAACGTGATCGGAGGTGTTTTGGGCGGCCCACTGGTAGCTGCAAGCACCGTGCAGGTACCACTATTCCATAACAAAATTATCCTCCTCCCTTTGGTTCGAGTGTTCAGCTCAATTCTGTAATGTTCATGCCATTTCAAGTTTTGCAACCAAAAGTTGACACAACAGACAAAAATCTTTATTTTGTACGTACTGTAGTAAAAAGAATGGCTGTTTACTGAAAATATTCAGACACGAGTGGCGTTTACAAACTGTGGCTGGTTTGTGCAGGTGGTTCTGGGGAGCTTTCACCAGGGAGGGTCGAGATCAAAGTCCAAGAAAACCGGGAAGCAGCAGCAGCAACAGCAGGCTGCGGCGACGGCGGCGGCGGCCTTCAGCTCCGACTCGCTCACCGGCGGCCAGGAGGCGTCGCCCAGTTCCGGGCACAACCAAAATCTAACGACGCCGCCCTCCGTGACGGGAGGGTGGCCCACCTCCGGGATATTTGACACCAGAAGTTCCAGCATTGATATCAACTCGTCTAGAGGCTAGCTCATTCCAGCTCGAGAGAATTTTTCTGTTTTCGCACAAGAATACCCGAAACCATACTTCGAAATAGCTTATTCGGTTCTTTTTTTGAGTAAGTAATTTCTCATAGAATTCATTAGGCATCGCTCAATGTTGCGACCTGTGTTATTATTGTTCTTAGCATATTCGATTCCAACAGTCCCCCTTCATCCTCGCTCAGTGCGTGATACTTATGCCATTGTGCCAATTATATATCTCCAGTATTATTATTCTCTTCCTGGAATCCAGGGACCACTGTAACATGTAATCTATGGCAGCAATGTACACCTCGCTTTTACAAATATCAGACAATTTCAAATTTGACTAAATTTATAGAAGAGAAATCTTATGATATCGAATAAATATCATCAGATTAATTATAAAATATATTTTATACTAAACATATTTTAAGACATAAATAGGGATACGATTTTTTTTTTTTTAAAAATAAGTTTGGTCAACCTTTAAAAAATGACTAGATTCAAACTTAGAATTGGATTCTTTTTTGGACAGTGAGAGTACAACGAGACGGGCAAGAGTTGCTAGCAAGTCATAACAGTGTTATATGCGTACAGATGAATAAGCAGTAGAAAAATCCCGACAAGCGTATTGGTACATACTCCAAAAGCTTCTGAATGTCATTCTGCAGAAGCCACGTCAACCAGATCGTGTTGTTGAAGAAGAGCTCTAGGCCTCCAAAAGTTTCTGAATGTCATTCTGCAGAAGCCACATCAACCAGGTGAATTACTCTCTGTGTTGGTGAAGAAAATGACCAATGCAGGGGCAGGCAGTTTCTACTATCACCTCAATACTCAAAGGGGAGTTGGTTGGTGCATATCTGCTCACAACGCGCCCATCTTTGTCAACCAAAAACTTGGTGAAGTTCCATTTGATGCGTTCTCCAAAGAGACCTCCTCTCTCTGACCTCAGGAA
Source organism: Eremochloa ophiuroides (assembly GCA_038502445.1). Lineage (NCBI taxonomy): Eukaryota > Viridiplantae > Streptophyta > Magnoliopsida > Poales > Poaceae > Eremochloa > Eremochloa ophiuroides. The sequence continues at coordinate 67,128,695 of JAHLJS010000009.1, read as the reverse complement.
CTTATACAACGGAGCAGCGTTGGCGCCATTCACGTCAACCTGGTTTGACAGCTCTGGATATGTTTAGATTGGAACATTGCCCATCTGATTCCAACCAACACAGTAAAAGAAAGGTTCTTCATTGGATGTACCTTGCCAAAAACAGGGAACTCTGCTTTGGAACGGGTGCAAGCAAACTCAGCAATCTGTTCATTGGTACCTGGCTCCTGTCCACCAAACTGGTTGCATGGGAACGCCAGTATTTCAAATCCTAACAAGTGCGGAGAACGGAATGGATAAACGGAAGTTCAAGATAGCAGAAGGCCAAAAAAGCTTCGGTCATTAGCAGGGGACTGCTGAGACAAATTTAGCCAAAAAAAGGTATGGTGTAAATTTGTTCTAAATGCCAGTTCTTTTGATTCGAGAGTAAACAGTAGCATGAATGAAGAAAAATGAAAGGATCCATGCAGTCAAAATTGGACAGAAGCATAAGGGAGACAACAGAACTTACACTTAAAACTGAACAAGAATAGCTTAATAGAGCAGACTAAGAAATTGAGAAAGCTTGCAAGATCAAGCAGCGAAAACACCATATATTCTCTAAAATGAGAAAGATAACCAAATGCTGACTAATATGCTGTTGCTGCTTCGAATGCAATCGAATTGACGTTTGTTCTCAACACTAGTACTATCAACATGCTTAATGAAGCCTTATAAAAAAGGGGAGCTCAATCAAGGAATATTGTTTAACAAGTTTAAGTGTAACTACTTCAGAAGCCTCCAAACCAATTGAATCAACTTTTGCTCAAACTACAAGAAACCTATAGGAAACGTCAGTGCTTATTTGCCATATGATACTTTGAGGGAAGTAGAAGAACACGTGCAAAAATATGCAATTGGTGTATGTAAAGTACCTTTTTCGCCATATTTCATATGGAGTGATCCCAACTCAGTGTAGACTGGAATTTGTCAGACCACTGCAAGGATACCCAAGTCAGGTAGAAAAACACACAGAAAAAGAAGGGGAAAACTCATTAAAGAATCTGGAAATGATTATAAGAATTTTAACCATCGGGAAGCCACATTAACGATAAGCAGAACCTTCCCCTTGTATCTACTCAACTCCACATCATTTCCCCTCGCATCCTGCAAATTAAATTGTGGAACTAGGGATTTCAAATAAAATAACTTTGAAAACAAACCCAAGTATTTGAAAGTTCTCTTCTTCATATTCCAATTGCATCCATTAAAAAAAAAAATCAAAAACACCTTTTCTAAATGCTCACATAAAAATCATGCCATGTTTGATAAGAAAGAAAGGAAGTCTGAGAGGAATGAAGGGAAGGATGGAGACTAGACCTTCATGCTAAAGTCATGGACTGAGCTAGTGAGCTTGGAAGACGACTCTGCTGCACCCATCTCTGCTTCGAGAAATGTTTGTTTGTTTTCCTGGACAAGGCTCTGGAGAAAGGATTGCAGAAGGGAAGTGAAGTGATAATACTTGGAACATGAAAAACAAACAGAATGTGGAAATTGCAAGTGCCTATCATGGAATTTCTTGCTGCATTTCAGCAAAAATCCCATATAATAATTCGGCCTTTTTTGCTGTCCAGATGTCCATAGATGCTAACACCAACCACAGAAAATAACTATTCATATAAATACAAAAAAGAACTTGTGATATTTGAATAGGGCTATTTATGTATCACAAACATTTCAGTGGCAAATATAAAAAAAATAAAAAAATAAAAAAAACACAATATTTTATGCCTAAAAGAAACAGCCATTCCAAAAATGGCCAGCACCTGCCCAAAAATGACTTGCCCAGATTTTGGCTTTTTTCAGCCAAAAATCAGCGTTTTTCTTTTCATACAAGCGAACAGAGTCAAAATCAGCGTTTTTTTCGTACAAGCGAACAGAGTAGCATGCGTTCTTCCTAGATACATGGAGCTACTGCAATCAAATAAATTTTTTTTAGATAAAGCAATCAAATAAATTTTAATTGCATGCAGCGACCATGGGCTAATAAAAAAGAAGAAACTAACCACAGAAAACAGGCTACATACATTTTGCGACTGCAGACGAGCGGATAGAGCAAAAAAAAAGTGAGCTAGTACTAAACATTGGATAACTACATATTTTAGAAAGGATCAACACAGAACCAAGAACCGATAGGTCTGACAATTATTCCCAGAATTCAGCAACTGATACGATTATCAGGCTCTCAAGTCCTGAACAGACACAGTTATAAATAGCAACAAAGCGAAGCAGACTACAGTAACAGAGGATGCATATTTAGGGATTACAATGATAAGACCACCAGGTAGTGGCTTATTTAGAGCATAGAGTCAGTCCTTGCTGGCAAGCGTCTGAAGAAGTTTACTGGTACTGAGGGCAACCTATGTCTGAACCTTGGGTGCCTCATCACATAGAACCCTCCTAATGCAGCAAGAACTTGAAGCGGTGTAATATAGAGGACTATTGCTGCTATCAAACAAAATATGACAAAGACTGCTGTGGCCCGGGGATCCCTCCAGCTAAGCAATGCTTGAACCCTCTCCCCTTGTGTAGCAATATCACCAACCACTGTTTGTATCCTTCCAGCAACACTCCTGAGTCTGTCATACCTCATCCTTACAACCTCAGGGTTGCGGCTGGTAGGGAATGTATCGAACTCTTCATCAAGTTCATCAGGGTGAACAGCCTCTGCATGAGAGATCTTGGTATTCATGTGTGGAGGATAGCGAGGTCGGTAGCGGAAGTTCCAAATCCCAATAAGAAACATGTACAAGAACACTGTTGGAAGTATGAGCTCAGGAAAGCACACCAGCATTATATAGAGTATGTGCACTAGCACAGTGGTAATGGGGTTCTTCCATGAACAGACACCATTGAACCACTTGCTAACTGCAAACAAGCCTGAGAAAACTGTCATGAGTCTGAAGAAGTTTGCTTTGCTTTTCCTCATGCTCCACAAGTGAGAATCAAAATCTGTCATGTATTCAACAACTTCCTTTCTCAAAGGTGGCTCCATCCGGCTAAGTCGGGCAGCCACAATCTGGACAGCTTGATGGCGTAGCATATCAACCTGAAGCACTGGTATTGGGCGCACATAGTGCATTTTTGGAAGCAAAGGCCTAGAGTACAGGTACAACATGTTCACCAGAGATGTTGAGGAAAATCGAATTGCCAGGTGCAGTTCGCCCATCTTTTTGACCCCTGATGGGTGTAGAACCAGGAGAGGATACGAGTGGGTGTACACACGACCAGTTTCGAGTGTGGAAAGGCGTATCCGAACCTTGCCTATCTTCCCATCTTTGCCACTAGATGTCTTCTCCCCACTCTTCTCTCCAAGTTGTCCATTGTCAAAAACACCAACAGTCAGGACAGTTGCAGGATCATAGACTTCCCAGGTGTATTGCTCATTGAATCTGGGATTTGGGTTGTTCATGATGGTCCGTGTCCTTACCCATTTCGACCCATACTTAGCAACACAGTAGGTGTCTGATGAACCTTTTCCATCTCGATTTTTCATGGGAACAATCCCTTGAGCACCAAGGACACCAAGCTCAAGCAAACCAATAGACGGCTTCCAGAGTTGCTTGGCAGTCGGTCTCAGGTCACTGCTGTAGTTTGTAGACTCATCGAGAACATGGTAACCTCCATCAAGACAGAGACGGAGATGAAGCCGAGTAGAGAACTTCTCCTTCTTCAGTTGGTCCACATCCACAAGTACAGGCTTCTCGAGATTGAACCACTTTCCATGGACAATACGGTCATCGGCACGTCTATCAATCATTGCCAAAGGTATGATTACACGACCAAGCATCTCATCTTTATTAGGACCTACGCGATCCTCAAGAGTCAGAACAAGGTGGTCCTCAAATGGTTCAGCAGCCACAAACATAAGGTCTTCATTCCAGAAAGGGTTGAAATTTCTAGCCTGCACAGGTTTTGTCCTCCCAAGTTGATGCCCCACCTGTGCTCTCACAAATACATCTGGATAGCGGGACTTATCTAATATAGCAACATCTTGTGCCTCAACTATATTGACTCGCAGGTACCACAATCTGGGAGCATGATAAACTTTGGACTTCATGTGTGTTACTGCAGATGGATCTTCAAGTGTTGCAGCATCTGAATGCCAGGCATCAGGAAATGCTTCATCAGCCTGGGTGCCGACCCAAACTGCAAGCATGAGCTCACCCATGGACTTATCCCCGCTCTTACCAACAAGCCTGTACCATTCTGGAGCCAGAGGGCTGTCAGGGGGCACACGTATAGGGACATCATTCAAATCAAATCGCACAAAGCCAACAAAGTCATCCTTAATCAAATCTTTGTCTTTGACCACAACTTCAAGCACAGATGCCTGCATACGGTCCCTGGAAAAAGCAAAGACTGCATTCCACTCTGGGTTCCTTTGCTTTTCAAAGTGCTTAGTTATCCCCCTATAGTTGCCAACTCTCACTTCAACATAAGGATCCAGGCTTCCAGTGACGTCCATGTCGGGTAAGTCCCGTGCCTTAACCACACGTACAAACAGATACTGCATCCGCTCCACAAGGTCATAAGTGCTAGCATTCTTTTCGCCACGTATGACCCGGCCACCAACAACCTGCCCACCACCAAGAAACGGACTAGTTTCTTTAAGTGCATAGTCCATGGGCTGCTGAGAGGCCGCTGAATACATTCTCACAATCCTGGGTGGTTGAGATTGAGGTTTCATCTGGTCAACAGAGTACTTGGAAGGCTGCTCGCCAAAACTAGCTGGAAGATGGCCATGGTTCTGATGATGATGCACCTCCTTAGCAATGGTGTGTAAGGTCTTTGCCTCAAACCTATGCTCCTGAGATGTGTGCAGATTAGTACCAGTTATATCAGCTGCAATCTGCTCTGCTGGACTTGGTGCTGGAGGCGGATTATTGGAAACAGGATCCATTGCAGGAAGAGGGTTTGAAGCTTTGATGGCAGGGTCATTGGTGATGTATACTTTCATACCCAGTTCTCCTTTGACGCGAGAGAACATCCCGCGCTTCTCTAATGGATAATGCATGACCACCGCGTCATTAAAGGGCACAAATGAGGTGCCAGCAATCCTGACCTTCCCAAGAAAGGACCTGGAACTTTCAAGAGTTTTGTTGACATTGTAGACATAATGCTTCAAGGGCAAGCTCAGGAAGATTAGAAGGATCTGATACATTGAAGTAGAAGCGCTCATTCCAGACAGGGTTCAGGTCCTTCTCTTTGATAGCAGTTCGGAAGCGCTGCCCATCAAAGGTAAGCTCAACACAAGCGCTTGCAGAACCGTGCCCATCCTTGGGCATCAGGTCATGAGCACTTACGACCTCCACACCCAGCTTATAAGCCGCCATTCGATCAGCTGATGTTTTAGCTCACAAAAGTGCACTGCACATGAAAGATTAAATGGTTAGAACTGCCTAGATGTAGGAAAATTGTATACAGCAAAATAAAAAAAAGGAAGCCTAACACAGATGGTAATAAACAGCTAACAGGATGCGCTAAATGAAAACCAAAAGTACAATCATATCAAAAGATATATACAGCCATTTTTCCGATCATGCCCCAAAACCTAGTAATAGTCCACATCAAACGAAGATTAAATCCCCAGCAGCGTTTTAAAGGCGTCCAGGCGTACCCAGCTCGCCTTGATAAACAGTGGCGCCTTGTTGCCTAGGCGTCCAGGCGTACCAAGCACTCGCCTGGACGCCTAACCGCCTTTAAAACACTGATTCCCCAGAACAGTGTTCAGTTAAATGCCACCATTTTCCGTAAACAAGTTGATACTAGTGTTGTTCCAAGCAGCAAAAACATCCAAACAAAAACCTGGGTGGTTATCAATCCCAGGTTCAAATACTTGCAGCTAAGGCTTGGCAGATGACAGCAAGCAAATCTCAAAAAGTCCAAGGAAGCAAGGGCTCCCTCACCTACAAAGAGAAGAAGTCAACTCAAAGGCCGGACGAATCCCCACTCCACGCGAATGCAAAGGAAGAGTTGGATGGACGCCTGGATCTGGATCAAGGAGTGCTGCAGCTGACGATGTAGTTCACTATACTCCGCTGCAGAGAAACAAAACAATGTACTTTTAGCAATTGGGGAATGGCTCCTTGAGCAGCTGATTTCATGGAAAAGACAATCATCATAACCAAAACAAATGTAAGAAGCAAATTTTTTTTTTAAAAAAAAGAGATACTTGCTGCTCGATGATGTCATAAAACACGTATCAGTCCACATCAAGTGACTAAGCGAGGGACTAAAATCCCTTTCACACCAGATTCTGGGGCCAAAAGGTCGGGGGGAAATTCGCTAATAAACCCAGAAGCCCTGGTCGATGACACTGACACCGGTGTTTGGTAGAGCAGATCACGGCTGACGTCGAGAAGAAGACAGAAGGCGGATTATTAAAATTTCGCTTTCTGGACCCATATGAGGAGGCACAAGCACTCGCATCGGCCTTTATATGCACAAGCGCAGGGATCGTATATGCTAGTATAATCTAGTATCGAAAAATCAGCGCACGTTGGAGAGATTAGTTAATTCGAAGGATACGCGAAAAAGGTTTCGCATCCGCGTAAAAAGAATCGCGCTTTTTTGTCGCCGCCTCGCCTCGCCGCGCTGAACTCGGACGCTCGAAAGCGACGCTGACGCGACTGGAGTCGAGAAGGGAAAATAAATAAAAAAAGGGAAACGAAAGCACGCAGAGGCAGGATGAACATCGAGGATTTCCAAAACACGGGCGTAAAATACATACGGATTCCAGGAACCACTGGGGGCCAAAAAAAAAAAAAAACTAGGATTTTACACGCATACTACGCGTATGGGAATCCTAGGGCTCCACCAAAAAAAAAAAAGAATCTAGAAATCCACACAGAACAGGAGGCGGCGACGGGTAGGCGTGGCAGGGCGCTGAATCGACCGAAAGGGGAACAACAAGAAGAGGAAGAGAGGGGTCGATCCAGATCCGGTTACCCGTCAGCGCGGCGGCGCTCCCAGATCCGGTCCCCAGGAAGCAGCGCGGAGACGATGGCTGACTGGCGGCTCCTTCACTCGGCCGCCGCCATGGCAGCCCGTCAGCCGTCGATGGATGGAAACAGTGGAGTGGGAAGATGAGGACTTTTGGACGGTGGGTTTTGGTGTGGAAAGGATGGACGAAGAGGGGGGAGCGGGTGCCGAGGAGCGTCCCTCCACTTTCCGTGCAGGTGCAGGGGCTGCTGCTGCTGCTGTTTCCGTTACCAGTGCAGCGGCCGGCTATCGCAGGAGTGGAATGGGGAGGCGTGGATGACGCCCGCGGAATTTGACCCGTTGGGCCGCTGTGATTACGAATTACCAACGGTCAAATGCCTTGCAAATTTTTACCAGCTGGGATCGGATCATCATGGAACGAAGATATCCTCTGCTTTGTTTGCGGCGACGCGTCAGCAGCAGACCCATGCAATGCATGCCGGGCGGTGCGTGTGTTGTGTGGATCCCGCCTCCCGAGACGGGAGCTTTGCGTGCAGGTAAACGCGTCACTATTTTCTGTCCACATGGCAAGGGTCCTCCTGCCGACTGCCGTGCCTCCAAACCGCCAACGACCGACCGAGGCACTGCACGGCACGGCGGCACCGACGGGCGACGCCGGCGAGACTGCAGATGGCCATAGTCCATAGGGCAGGCCCATCGCCATTCATGGCGATATGGCGTAGCCGCGTAGGCTTTGCCCTTTTCACGTGACGTGCATCCAAACCTAAAGCTTTCCATCCATGATCCATAATATAATCGAGATAAAGGCCATGTTTAGTTGCCACAATTTAGTACTATTTCTCATCATATCAATTAGTACTTTTCGGCTACATGAAACATTAAATGAAGTAGCAGTTATTGTATATTTGTAGTTTTTATCTGGCTAGTTCGAGATGAATCTTTTAACGTCTACTTGGACTATGATTAAACAAAAGTTGTCAAATACAAACAAATATGTTACGGTACACTTTTTACCAACAAAACACCCTCAAAGAGTTGTGTTTCGGTGGAGTACTGGAGTGCATTGTCGTCCAAGCAAAAATCAAATCCATGGACGTACTTACCAACCAAAAAATAAAGTTTGTGCCTAAATAATTGTCGGTTATCGTTTCTAGAGAGATAGTTTTGACTAATTTTATATAAAAAATATTAATATTTATTTAAAGAAACAAATATGCATGTATTTACAAATCTAGTAAGACTTACTCCATGAAAATAAAAAAATGATAATTGTTTAGGAACGAAGGGCCTATTTGGTTCAATATCAAAATGTACCATACCAAAGATTTGGCAAGCTATGATTTTGGCTAGCATTTGGTTTTCTGCCAAAACTTACCAAAGTCTCACAATTGGCTTGCCAAATCCATTGCAAGTTTTTTGCCCAAGTTTTGGCTTGGCAAATCTATGGCATGACAAATTTTGGACATCAACCAAACAGGCCCGAAGTGCAGCAATGTCAAGATGCATTCACATATAATGAAGTACAAACTCTCCCAACTACAAACTGCTCCAACCCTAGTATGCTGATCCCAAATTCCACTCCTCCACTCCCCTAACTCTGCGTCCTCGTTTTTGGCGCACGCCCTCTCCCTCTTGCTGAACAATGTGACCAAGTTGGCACAAATTAGATTTAATAGAACTAGATTTTTTTTAGAATTGAGTGGTGACGTAGGTCCTCACTCACGCCTCTTTAACATTATATTTTATTTATTACATATTATATTTTTAGATCTGCTGTCAAATATTATGGCTTGTTTTAATCTTATTGTACTGTTACGTTAATATAAAAGATTTTCTTGCTGCAACCTCAGATGGCGATTCATCGCAGAGCATGATATGTTCAACTACACAATCAACTTGTAGGTCGCGATAGGGTTGTTGGTGACTCTAGCGCTGGCATGTGGTACACCAGGTATGCAGTGGCGGATCCAGCCCATGAAATGACCTAGGGCAAATTCCTACTACAAAATTTAGCTAACTAACCAGGTACTTTAAGAACGAAATTTGTAGAACACCAACCAATAATAATCCAGATGTTAACTTTTAATAGCGGAATTATCAATTTTAAAGACAAATTAGTTAAAAACTGACATTGATCATTAAAAAGCCTTGAGGAATGTAAAGACTCAAAAGAACATCCATATATACCTTTCCTAAAACGCTAACAACATCAAGGTAGTTTTGAAGCTGGAAACTCATCTTACGACCTTTCATGAAGTGAAAAGTGCTCTTAATTTTCTCAGGATCAAGCCCTTTAAAAATCTTATAAAAGCTCTCTATGACTAATTATAAGTAGTCAATCAAATAATCATCCACACATTTGGCAATACCGAGTTCTTATCTTGCTTCTTGGATAGTGGAATTGAAGCTGCCTGCCTAGTCACGGTGGCAGTGCTAACAGCGGTTCATTTATTCCCCCATCCATCACCATTCACCAAAATACAAATCCTACAGAGGTAGTAGAACTGGGAACAGAATATGGGTAGGTGGCAGTTGGAGGCTGGAGCCAGGGTTCTGGCGTCAAGCTACCTGGGTATTGCCGATGACTGAGGCTTGGGACGGGGTGGTCAGGCTGTAGGTCACGGGGAGCGGGCGGTCGGCGGGCGGGAGCTCCCAGCGGTCGTGGCGGCACGGCCAGGGCGTCGTGAGAGACAGGGGGCCGTCGGCGGGCGCCAAACCTCGACGAGATTCGGAGATGGCGAGGGTGTTAGCCGAGCGCGAGTCTGGGGCGCTGGAGGCCACGACTGTAACGGAACCGACCAATTTATACGAGGACAAGTACGACGATCACCAATTTAGTAGCAATCAAGTCACACTTGAGCCAATATAAATCCGGTAGTCCGAAAATCTCGAAGGATTTCTAATATTTTAAACAGAACATACCCCAAGGATCTTACAAATTCAGCAACAACCCATCACATGATACATAAGTTCACAACCGAATTAAAATATCAGAGTACAACATAGTGTTTTACATAAATATAACAGTAGTGGAAATCAACATAGTTTTGAAACAACGTAGTTCACATACGAGTACCAGTCAGCTGACCATGTCACAGCATCTTACAAAAACTAAAGATGGATAACGACCTTGCCCCACGTCTAATCTTCTTCGCCCGCAGGGGTGAAGCAGTTCTTGCAATAAGCATAGTAGACCACTTCTTCTGCAACAATGGGAATAAAACCCTGAGTACTCAATTATACTCAGCTAGACTTACCCGATAGGAAGTAAATAAAAAGACTCTCAAGGATATGCAGGACTTATTTGGTGGAGCTTAGAGGATAGCAACATTTTGCATAAGAAGCATTACTACAGTAGTTCCTCAACTTATAAATTTTAGATATGGTTTAGCTTCGATTTCAGTTAAGCTATTAAGCTAAGGTTTGCAGCAATACTAAACAATCACTTGATATTATAGCAAACAATACAATCATATGATTTCCGATATCCACAGATATCAACCTCATCTCACCATAATCAATATGTTCAAATTGTTAACCTCTACCTCATCAGAAGATCAGTTCAGTTTCTCACTAATCAGGAGAGATGACGATTCGAATCGATTGTACCAGCTGGCAAACATGCCAATCACAAACCCCGTCGACCTGATCAGTGACTTGTTGGGTCACCGTTAGATCTTTCTGAGTCATATTATATCGCGAACTTGGCGGAGGCCATATTCTCGGAGACAAACCCACTCACAGGAAGTGCAGGTCCCTGACCTGACTATGGCAAAATGGTGTCTCCGTACATCCTTCCTACCTCCAGAATATGTCTATCCATGTCACACCAATTCTCGGCTCAGAAAGAACTACTCGGCTTCGCGGTCAGAACGACTTATCTGGCTAGCTATGTGACGACGTCTTTCAATCTCAACTGATGTCTGGTGGCCTCAGTCCTAGTCGGCCGCAAGCAGCACTGAAGACAGCATGACCTCAACCATGTCATGCGGCTCCCCGCTACCTAGCCTTGATTCTCTCATTATCATTGTGGCATGGTGGCACATATAGTCAACCATGTGGAATCCATCCCTATCATCATTAGTCACCACCTATGCTCGCGAAGGACATGAAATCCCTCGACTTCTACCGGTCCAAGCATGGCTAGGCATAAGATCGAACCCATCCCTTGTCTAGTAATATTTCAGGATCAAAAAATATATATATATATATAGTGGGCAAGGTATAAATGCAGCAACGGTATCAAATCAACTCCTATACTTAAGTGCACAATCATACGATTTAATAAAGACCAGTGCATTTGTAAAAAGAATAGGTGGAGGCTTAAGGATGCTCCGGGGCTTGCCTTTCACAAAGTTAGAGGGCTAGGTGGTCAGTGCACTCAGGCAGCTCCGTTTCCTCCTCGGCCTCGGGAGCTTCCGGCACCTTGATCTCCGGGGGTACTCCTTCCTCTAGCGGATCGAATTGTAGTAGTGTAACTCCTTCCGGCGATCCTGTATGCATGATATGCATATATGAGAACTGAGAATGGACATGGAATGCAATATAGAGATGCACAACTTGAGCCATGAGATGCATTAGACAACATGTAAGCATCCAAATAATTTATCAAACATTTACTAAGTATGTGCATATTTCTTCTCTAAACAACAACACATACGCACCCTTCTTAAGTAAGCTATAGAACAATTTCTCGTCTTGCGTAAGAGGTCTACAACCTGCACTAACAATTAATTTGAATCAAACTTCCCTACCACACCCACCTTTTAACTAATAACCACGAATAAAGCATATAACCAAAGACATTGGACCTAACTACCCTACACATGAACAAGATCAACCCCAAAGTGTCTAGTAAGGTTACCAAGCTGGAGCATCACAGAAATGCATGGAAACATCTTCTAACCAATTATTACTCAATTAAAAACAATTAAACAAGCACTAGCTTATAACTGGACCCTTTATTTGCTGTGCCCAGAAAATTCTGGAAAAATTAGAGTTGATAGCACACTCCCATATTAAGCTATTAGCAAAATTTCAAGTCATTTGGACAGATATAACATGCTACACAAAAATGACAAGCAGACAGCCATTTAAGCAATGGAAAATACTTACTACAGTGAAAGGTATCAAACAACAGATTTCCTATTTTTATTAGCTTCTTTATCACAAAACAAGTCTCATGAAAAATATTCATAGCCATTACTTATTCCCATCAAACATGGTGAATTTAGCAAGAGTATAGCATGAAAGGCATGTTACACATGACATCATATAAATAACAGTAACCAACTAGCAAACATATTTTTCCCATATTCTACTACTCTAAATAAGATTAATGCAAGTAGAATCACATTTTTAGCATATTCCTATAATTAGTTATGCATTTATCAAGTTTACAAGTATATAACAAATAAATTATAACTACACAGAAAAATTATCATAAAGTCATATTTAATATTTTTCCTGTATAGAGCTCAGAAATACAAACCCAACAAAATTTGGTTCACCTCATTTGGACACTTTTAGCTCCAGATATGAATTTTAGAAGATTTACCAAAATTTTTGAAAAATTCATTTTCTCCTTTTCTTTTAAAACGAACCCGACTCAAAACGCTACACACACCCGGTTCAGTGCACCAGAAGCGCACCAGAGCAACTGACCGGTGGGCTCCCCGGTCAAACCGGTCCCACGCGTCAGAGAGAGAGGGAGAGCCTGCCGGCGCTGACCGGCGATATCTCGCCGACGGCGAGGTCACCGGCGGCACCGAGGGCACCTACGTGTTCCTGGGAACGAGACGAACTCGATGAGCTAACTCCCGAGACCTAACTACCACCGTAGCAAGCTCAACGGCGGCAATGGCGGACGGCGGAGCTTCGGCGAGCGCGTGCCGGCCGCTACCGGCCTTCACCGGCGAAGCTAAGCCTCGTTCCGAGAACCTGGAACCCTAACGAAGCTATACGGCCCGCGAATCAACCTTTGGTCCACTCTGACTTGACCTAACCACGCACAAGGCGGCACGGTGGCGGACGAGAACTCCAGGCGAGCGGCGTCCGGGCCGAAACAGGGCTCGAGCGGCCCGACCAACCCTCTAGGCTAGATCCACGACTGGCGAAGACACCTAGACGAGCAAGAGAGAGGGAAGCCGGCAACGGCATTGTGCTTGACGCGGCGAGCAGTGAGTTCGGCGGCGCTCCGGCAATGGCACGGCGGCGAAGGACTCTAGGTGCTATACCTTGCCTCGGCTGGTTCCAGAAATGGGCTGGGAAGGTAGAGTAGAGGATGGCGAAGCTCGGGTGGAGATGGAGCGGTCGGAGACGGTGCGGTAGGCGGCGGATTTCACCGCGGCATCGCCTCGGCGGCCATGGCGACGACGGAGCAGAGGAGAGGGAGAAACGAGAGAACGAGAGAGGGAGAAAGTGAATGGAGCGGCCAGGGGACAGGGTGGAGTGTCGCCTTCGGCTTTGCAGGGCGACGGCAGGCGGACACCGGCGTACGGTGCCACCTGGCGACAAATCGCTGCGGCGGCCACGTCGGCCCCTCACCGATTCAAACTGAATCGGTTTTGATTCAGTTCCAAAACCGACTGAAACTCGATCTTTGACGCGCCATATCTCTTGATTTAGGGCGTTTCAGTGAAAACTTCACTAATATGGGTCAAATAGCTACACGAGTAATCCAATTCATATTAGAACACCTTCAACTGAAACAGCTTGGTTTGAGAGATATGGATCGAAGAACAAATGTACTTTGAAACTGGAAACAGCTTTAGACTTAGCAAATTTCAGCAACTCCAAAACAGCCCCAAATCTGCACAATTTCACAATTTTGACCACCTTACACCCATTTTCATGAGTTGACCCAAAAATAAAGTTTGTTTCTTATAAAATTCTACACAACTTTGATTAAGGGTGCTCTGACATGAAAAGTTTCTAAATTAACTTTCTTGTTTGGTCAAACAAAATAGGTTTAGGAGGGCTTTCTAGTCAATTATGAGCTAGAGGGGTATTTTGGGGATTTCACCAACATGAACATTGTTCCAAATGTTAACCCAAACATGTTTAAGTCATCTAGAACAGTAAACAAGCATCACATTTGCATGCTAACACATTTATGGCATTGTAAGCATATAAGCAAACATATAGCATATAAAGGAATGTAATTCAAATCAAATGGTGATGATGCATGAAATGACTATGATCAATGCTCGATGTCATGCAAATGCAAATGTGAAAATAGTAACTAACACTAGGGTGTTACAACGACGGCGCGTCAGTAGGAGCTAGAGATGTGGAGCAGGTTGTGCGTTGATGCTTGGCCTAAGGGTAAGGCTTCCTAGGTTGCAGTGCTGAGCTAGGCTCCTATCCATGAGGCGGTCCACGACGCTCTCCAATCTTCATCTCACCGTATCTTGACTCAAACGAAACTGGAGTAGGCGAGCAGCGTCATCCTGCGCCGCGTCGAGGGGGATTTGCTTTGGGAGGGAGGGATGTTTAAGTGCTTGTTTGACGGGGGCAGGACAGACCACGGGGCTCGGGCTCGAGTCGAGTGGGGCTATAGGGAGGTGGCCTTGCAGAAGGTTGCCGAGCAGGGGTGAAGCTACACTATGGTTTGTGGGTGCAAATGCCCCCAAAATGCAAAATCAATGAGTTTAGTTACTTTTTTTCATTTTTTTCATCACATATGCACCTCCAATGAGACATGTTTACGCACCGATAAAAGCATTCTCTTCTAATTTGCTCGATTCGCCACTGATGTCGAGGTGGTGGTGTTGGTGGTCGTGGGAGAGAGGCAGCACCGCCACGGTTCCCGACACACTGGGAGGCAGTCAGGGAGTGCTTTCTAGTCCCTGCTGTTTTGAGATGGCGGCGATTGAGTCCGTATAGTCACGATCACGGTCGTTTGGCTTTGCGTCGGGTGATGTACACTGTTTATTTTAGTATGTTTGCTAGTGGGTCATCCATGGGGATGACAGGATGGTACTCTTTGGCTTGGTAGTCTTGAATTATGATTTGAGATCATATGTTAATATTGTATCATTTGTTATACATATGATTGAGATACACATATATGTATACATGAATAATCGCTAGTTGGTATTCAGTAACTGCACGTTGGCACGGCCTGAAGCTTGGTATTTTTAGCTCATGTTTTTTTTATACCAATTAGAAAGCCTAAATGTTGGCGAATCCGAGCTAATGAGGGTTATATGGTGATTACAGTCTGTTAGCCCTTAGTAGCCCATAAGTTATATCTAATCTATCTCTCCTATAATTGGATT
Source organism: Eremochloa ophiuroides (assembly GCA_038502445.1). Taxonomy (NCBI): domain Eukaryota; kingdom Viridiplantae; phylum Streptophyta; class Magnoliopsida; order Poales; family Poaceae; genus Eremochloa; species Eremochloa ophiuroides. Next base: position 67,113,450 of record JAHLJS010000009.1, on the reverse strand, counting down.
TGTAAACAAACCTATGTCCACTTAACAAAGTGTACCCTGCTGAGGGCTGCAACCTTTGTGCACCCTAGAAAAATATACACAGAGTCTTCCCTCCATCAAAATCGACGGCCACGGGGGCTGGCAATCAAGATCCAAGGGCTGTAAGTCGAAGTTTGTCCAAAACTCACCCCCCACATCCCTTCCCCCGACCCCCTCTGCGCGTTGGAAACGGCTCACGATCAGCGCGAGCACACCGCCGTTCCACCCGATCGCGACCCATGCGTTGGCCTGCCGCGAGCACCCGCGAGGTGACGGCTCTGCTGAAGGTGGACAACCAGATCCCGAGCTGCTGCTGCTGTGGGCACGGGAGACGCGGGAGGCGGTGTTCGACGTGGAGGACGCCGTCGATGAGTTCCACCTCGAGGTGGAGGCCAAACATGTGAAGCTCAGATCGGGCCGCACCTGGAAGACCTGGTACCACTCCACCGTCAACCTGCTCAATGACCTTGCCATGTAGGTAGCTAGCTCCTCTGATAGATCTACCCCTCTTTTAATTTGCTTTCTTGGTTGGAGGAATTGCACGCGTTGCTCCCCTACTTTCTGTTCTTGTTGGACGATTAAAACGGGAATTGCATAAGTTTATTATCCCAACGAACCCTTAAATCTTAATTCGATAATCCCATTTGAGTAGGGTTTCCTAAAAAATTGCTGGATCTAGATCTCAGAGTTTAGACTTTTAATTTGTATCTTGCACTGGTGTCTCTATAGTTTATTATTTGATTAAAATTTACAGGTTGAGCACCTACCAAACTAAAATATTATTCTAAATTTTAATAGAAGAGAGTCTCGATCGACAACCGCCAAGCCGGTATCCAGGTCGGAAACGTATGCTGGGAGCTCTACTGCCTCGATCCTGGCATTTAGGTATTCTCACGCTGTTGTGGCAGATTTGTAATCGCCTAATCGGTATGAGAATTTTGTCGCTGATGTGCTGGATATGGTGGGCTGAATTGGTGGATGAAATGGGATTTCAAATCATTAGATCTACATGGATCTGGCTATATGTGATGCTGGCTGCCCAAATCCGCGTTTGATAGGTCTGATCCGTAGATTGAGGTTGGATTGTTTTTAACCTGAATTTTGATGCAAAATTTGATTAGGGATTAGCCAAAATTGCATATTGTTTTCCATGATCCAGTGAATTTAGTAGTTGTCTAACATAATTGTTGATTTTTACCTATATGCCATGAAGTGTTTTCAACGCACTGTCACTCTTGATCTGTAAAATTTCATAGGTCAATTTCATATTGCCAGTTTATTTATAACTTTATGTGTAAACCTACTTGACAATATTCATCCGTGATAATTTAAATTTGACTGTGTTCAACTATGCTTCATAAAATATGGCAGAACAGTACTCCCTTAGTTTCCTTCTAATGTGACATAGATAACCTGTTGTTTTGGCTGTCTATGTACAGATAAAGTTTGAAAATGTCATTTTTGGTTACCACTTCTAGGATTGATTTACTTTAACTGACAGCAGTTACTCTTCAGCTTTGGTGCAGGGTTGATTGGATCATTGGTGTATCTCCACATGCTTGGAACCAGTGTAGATTCCCTAGCAAGTGGAACTGGAGAAACTATCAAGTATGCTCCATTCAGTTAGTCGTTTACTTTTTCACAAATCGTGTTTGCAGATAGGCTCTCGAATAAAATGTAGTTAGACTTTCAGTTTGCAACAGACAGTTTGTGCCAAATTTATGTTTCTGATCTCATTCTACAGGACTGTCAGTTCAATTTCAATTCAGCTCCTTTTAATAAAAGTAATGTTTGACAACTTTTGACAGTAAAACTAAACATACAGACTAAAAATATTTTTTTCATATGAGACCTTTTATAGAGATGTGCTTCAATTTCAAGGTAGATTGTGGAGATCAAATCCAGGTATGACCTATTTGTTGTGACTCAGCACACCACACTTTTGTTGACGTGTCCAGAATTCCAGACCTGTTTTTGGTTGATCAATAAGGTTTTAGCATCTTCTTTTGTAGACAGACCAGAGTAGTATGATTTTAGTTTGGCAATCTAAAATAGATGCTAGGCAGCTCGTAGAACTTGTTTGCAATGAAGACAACCCTTGAATTTGGTATGGCTTACTTACAGGAGTGCTGCTGCATAACCAAGATTACTTATTCCAGTGGTACTTGTGATGATGTATAACAGATGGAATGGGTAAGCAGATGAAATTCTATGTGAACTTTTACAATTCATTCAGAATATTTGAATGAAGTGTTTTTTCTTACAAGAATCTGTGTTCTTTCTGTCGTGGTTCAGGATATTAGTTCCGGATTATGGTTTCATGCAACTGGAGTTAATACCAATGCTTGTTGGATTTTTTACCTATAAGATTGCTACGTTCGCTCAAGCAATCCAGCATTCTATACCTGCAGTTGAAAACAGGTAGACTGAAAGGAGGAGGTATGTCTTTACTTCAGTTTCATGTGTCCTATTGAAGATTGGCTAATGTCAGAACAAACAAATTGATGTGTCAATAATCGAAGTAGCACTTTAAAGTTACACTAATGATGTCCTGGCATGTATGGTTTCGTGACATGATGACAGTTGGTACCACACTTCACTACACAAATACTCTTACCGCAATGTGATGCCTGCACTATCAAACCAATATCATGCCATTGCTTTCGATTGGCTCGGTGAGCACTTACACACATCTCTGCTGTTTCATTAAATTAAAAAGGTTGTGATGCAAAGTAGTCTGTTGAGTTGGCAGGGGAAACTAAAATCCTGCATATATATTGGTGTTGCTATTGGCACAAAAAGTGTTGGGTATTGACAGTTATGCCTGATGAGTATATATACCTACACAGGAAGTCGTCACTTGTACCAAATGTCATCTTTTGGTACCGAAACTATAGTTAATAATTTTCAGTGTATGAAATTGAGAGTTATTAATGCTTGAATTATTCATGAGGTACGCTTGATCTCTCTGCAGGATATAAGCATGTTATATGTTTACTGAACTGTGGAAATCCTATTAGTGTGAACTCATCCACCACACCCTGTTAGGCACCATTAGGTTGGGATAAAAAACGATATGCTTCTTTTCGATTGCCTTTCATGTGATGCTAGCAGATTTAATTTAGGTTGGGATAAAAAATGATGTGCTTATTTTTCTAATGATAGATATGGTTCTTTAATTTTTGCAAAAACCGAAAGATGACTTGGATCCTACAGGGAAGAGCACAAATAATATAGTTTACAAAGATGTCCTAAACTGGTGATTAAAGGTGCATGTACTGAAGCCATTATGTTTTTTCCATTCAAAACATATATGCCCATCATCTAACACGGTATTTATGTTACCTGTCTCTGATATAGCTACTTCGGTACCGTTCGTGAGGAATAATCAGAAGGGAAATCTGGTTCCTGTAGCAGGTCCGACAACATGACTCAAAAGTAAGACCTAAACGTGGAATGTAGTTAGTGATCGATGTATAGCTATCCGACTGTACCAAATTAGCTACACTCTTATGATGGTTCATCGATAGACAGTCTGGACTTATATTAGTTTATATATGCAACACACAATTTTTTATTAGTCTTGGTTGTTTTTTACAGCATTTCCTTAAATAAAACCGTAGTATTAGCACGGGTATTATACTAGTTTTCATAAGGTGGACTAATTTTTAGTCTTGGGATCAAACAGACCTTAAAACGATTGCCTACTCGAATGATTCGCTTTATCGGTGGAACACATGCATAATATGGAATCGGTGTGTCTAGAAATATGTTTCATTTTTTTTAGTAAAAAACATCTTAAAGACAAAAACATGGCGGTAAGGCAACGTTGAGCCTAATGATCAGGAGAGCAACGGCGACTTGAGTGGGAGCACCGGAGCAGCAGCCACCAAGGGATTGCAGAGCTCGGTAGCCCGGCTGCTCTTCCGTTGCTGGACTGGACTTGAGAACCGCGGCCACACAAACACGGCCCACAGGCCGAAAGCGGTAGGATGTTGGGCTTCTTATTAGGAAAAAAGCCTACTTTTACTCCTTCAATTATTGCAAAAGTTTAATCCTCCCCCCTCCCCCCCCCCCCCCCCATTTGCAAAACCGGATATTCAGCATCCTCCAACTATGCAATGCAAACCGGATATTCAGCATCCTCCAACTATGCAATGCAAACCGTTTGGTTCACCTCCCTCGGCTGTTTTGCGAGTGGTATTGGTGACGTGGCAATGTGGACCCCACAGATGAGCAAAGAGAGAGAGGACCGACAGGCGAGGTGGCTTGCTGCCGCCACCAGGAGCTGGACCGCGCTGTCGTGGGCATGCCCAGGCTGCCGCAGGCGCGTCGCCGCGAGCTAGGCGCGGGAGCTCGCCCCACCACCGCCGCCGCCGCCGCCGCCGCGAGCTGGGCCGTGCCGCCACGGGCAGGGCCACGCCGCCGCCGTGACTTGGCTGAAGTTCACTAGAAACTCAACTGAGCTTCGAATTTCATACAGCGATTCAAATTCACATCATTCATCATGCAGATCATGTTGGTTTGCCTGACGAACTAGCTAGGACGACCTCTGACGCTTGTTCTTCCTTTTCGGTGACACTGATGACACCTCGTGCTCAGGCTTCTCCGCAGCACAATTTGCACGCATAACAGTATAAGGCGGCAGCCTCGACTCCCAAACCAACTGAAATCGCTCAGGCAGGATCTCAGCGCCCGCTATTATATCCGCAAACGACATCGTCGGCAACACTAGTGCGCCGTCGGCGTCACCACCACCCTTGGCAACCGCAGCTGTCGTCGTCGTCGTCGGCTGCAGCACCAGCCGGAACGCCGACGACGCCCCAGGCAGCAGCGACGAGAAGCCGGTGATGTCAACGGCGCTGCCGTCTCTCTCGAGAAGAGTCTTGGGATGCTCGCCGAAGACGGCCAGATTCCTGCGCGCCATGGCTCTGAAGAGCTCCAGGACACGGGTCCAGAGACGGACGCTGAGGCAGGTCCTGAGCACGGAGGCGTAGACGTTGAGCGTGACGAGGGAGCCCTGGAACAGCGCCGCCAGCTCCCTCCCTAGCAGGGCTAGCCGTGGGTGGTCCGCCGGGTCGGCGCTGCCGAACGCGAGCACCTTGAACAGGTACCTGTACTCCTCTCGCGACAGGCTGCCGACCCGCACCGGGCTCACCGTCCCAAACCGCGCCAGTCTCTCCAGCCTGCTGATGATGATCACCGTGCTTCCTCTGCCCGTCGATGCTACCAGCGATGAGTGGAGCTTGAGCCATTCCTCGTCAGACACGTCAGAGGCGAACTCGATGGTGACCAGAGTCCTGACCTGCCTGCTGAAGCAGAACTTGGCTTCGTCAATTCTCTGAAGAATCTCGTCCCAGCTGAAGTGGAGAATGCAAGGGTAGCAGGAACGGACCCTGTCGTCGCTGCAGATGTTCCCAACCAAAGTCTTCTTGCCCACCCTGCACCCTCCAATGATAGGCAGCACGATTGGCCTAGACGGGTCGCCGTCCTTGGCCGTCAAGATGCTGATAACTTGCTGCTTCTCAACTTGGCGACCAAACATGAAGTTGTCGATGTAGAGGTAGCTGCTGTAGGGGCTGCGCGACATGCGTTCGCATCCCGTTAGAAGCACCACGAATTCAGCCATGCTAGCGACAGTGGTTTCCAAGTCTCTCACTGTGCTCTCTACTACCTGATGCTGATGATGGCGATGATGCCTCCTCGTCAGAGCAGTGGATGATCTCGCCATATCACCACCGCCAGTGGTGCTGGTGCGTCGTCGCCTGGTGATGGTGACGACCGCGGCGTAAGGCTCCTCGTCTGCTTCTGCTTCGCCGAGCTTGTGCAACGGCAGGCAGGCGTCCAGCACGTCGTAGCCTCGAAACATGGCCTCCGTCAGAGTCCTGAGCTGTGCCAGCATCCCTGAGTTGGGCACGTACCGTCCCTCGGCCTCCTCCACGATGGTGTGAGCTCTCAGGAGGAGACGCTGCAGCTTCTCTAGGTTTGCCTTCAGACATGCTTTGCCGCTGTACTCCTTCGAGAGGAAGGAGATGAAGCGACTCACTAGCTCGCTTGCTACTGCAGAAATGACAATGTCCATTTCCGTTTCTTTGCCCCCTTCCCTTGACCTTGAGAGTACCGCATATATACAGAGCAATGTGGGCTGGTGCACGTAGTATGGCTTACGGCTGATACGTGTCGATCACACCATTCACCAGTGACGTACGTGTGATACGTGGCGTCTAGCGCATGGTACCACTCAATCTGAAGTTCTGAACTACACGTTTCAGACGCTGAACAAGGAAAATTCAGCATTGTTGGCGTTCCCGCTTTTGACCGTCAGCGCAGAGCATGCCGATCAACTTCTCGGAGATTGGCAGATGCAGAGTAATTATAGGCAACGAACACGTATGCCAATCCAGATGCTGACGTTGTACACTCTCTATCTTAAGAAATGCATCTTTTTTGTTCTGCGTTCATTGAATCTTGAATGCAAAAGGAACTCAATATGATATATATTTCGTTCTAGATCTTTTATAGAGTTATGCATTATGAGTCAAACTATTTTAGACTTAACTAAAACTATAGAAAAAAAGAACGTTTTATGACAACAAATTAGTATCGCTACATACTGTATATCATGAGTTATATTTCTATAACGTACGTACTATATTTGATAGTTCATAGATGTTGTTACCTTTTTCTTATAAAATTAATTAAACTGGACTTGAGCATCGCCGGCACAAAGATATAGCCCACAGGCCACAGCGGCCGGCAGGCTGTTGGGCTTCTTACTCGAAAAACGATGGAAAACAGAATGACATATACTGAGCTGTGCCGTCGTAATATTAAAAAAAAAAAAGGAAAGCCGGGCCCCGTGTCTCTGGCACTGTCCTTTTCGTTTTCAGTTCAAAAATCTACTCGTAGATCATTGCGAAAGCGCGTTTGTAGTTCTAGTAAAGTCACCTAACTAACTCTGCTAAGCAAACTTAGTTCACACTAGACAACTTTAATTGAATTTAGATTATGATCAAGTTAAAGTAAACTATAATTTTAAACCGTGTGTATAAAAGGAGCGACACGCCGACACCGTATCCTATATTCGGTACATTCATTTATCACCCTACGTATCTGGTTCTTGTATATAAACAAAGAAACAGAGAAAAGAATTGCCTACGTGTAGGCATTCTTTTATTATTATTATTATTATTATTATTTTATACAGGTTGTTTGCTCTAGCTAGCTAAGGCCATTACGTATTCGGCCCTTGAAAATACCAAAGGCCAGATACCATGAGCCTTATCTTATGCCGGTTATGGAAGTTGCCAAATTGCTACCTATATATATTTTTGTTTATTAACAACATGAGCATGTGCACCGCTACTTTTTTCCATGGATACGAATATGCTTCCACGCGGCAGCACGTGCAGCTAGCTAATCCTTTAAATGTAACACGAACGGCGGAGATGAGATTCCGTATGATGAGATACTTAATTGTCAGTCATCGCAAGACGTTAATTAAGGTCATACTTTAACGATAAGTTTATTTGTATATTTATACACCTAGAGAGGGAGTGATGCTTTACAGATACATATAATAACAATAACAAGGACGTATTATATTGCGTCCATGTGTAATCCGCAACTAACTTATATAACAAAGGAGGTGGTGTGTTCGCCATCTAGACACAAAATAGTTAAAGCATGGATTAGATTGCATCGCAAATGAACAATCATCTTGTTCTCAATGCATAGATGCATCAAAGGAGCGGACCTAGGAGCAAATTTGACTAGAGACACACAAAAATGATGATCATCAGATTAACCTTACGTTGTTATTGTGTAAGGGCCTTGTTATTCAGACATTCACTTTATTGAGGGCAGCAATGATGAAAAATCTAAAATAGCTGATAACGATTTTTGAGTGGTGGCCTATATATGTCCTCACTCCCAACACTATAGGTACAAGAAAAAAAAAAGGAAAGGAAAAAAAGAATAGGCCATAATAAAACATAAATTGTAGAAGAATCTGAATCCATAAGGTAAAAAAAAAGTGTTGAATTTATTGAATTCACTCTTAAAGTGAGCAACGATATTTATTTTTTGAGTAGCATCTTATTTTCCAGTAAGTTTGCATGCACTCCCTTGAAAATCTTGTCATTTCTCACTGTTCATATTGTCGTGCTCTACACATAGGCACAATTGCATTCACGAATTCGAAGAAGCTAGAATAATTGGTTGTTCAGTCGGTCGGTGGAGAGCGAGGATGGAATGGTGATGGACTCTGATGGAGCCTGCCTGGCCTGGCCACCGTGAGAGTGAGACGAAGACGAGCAGAGCACGCGGCGCGGTGTGACGAACAGCGTTCGTAGGCATTGCCTTGCATCCCGATCCGAGAGAAGGCATGGCTCGCACGCAGCCGTCGCCTCGGCCCGCGGGTGGGGGTGTATCTGGGGAAGGCCTTCTTTGTGCCACGCGGCGCTGGCGTCTCCATCACCGACTCCCTGCCAATGCAAGCCAAAACCTGCTGCACGTCTCAGTCTGCAAGGAAGGTGTGTTTAGATACTAGTTGCAGTTGTAATTCTGCACTGTAGCACGTTCGTTTGTATTTGATAACTTTTGTTCAATCATGGCCTAAATAGACTTAAAAGATTCGTCTCGTGATGTATATAAAAAAAATACAAACATGCAATATTTTGTCTATATTTAATTCTCTATATATGTACCGTAACGTTAATGTGACTACTTGTGATTGTAATTTCTAGCGGATGGGCCGAAACGAAAACGACAGACTGACAGACCCAGGATCGCCCTCGGTTGCCGCCTGTCCGAACACGCCTCGGCCTCGAGAACGCATCCATTCCACTTCCACCGCACGATCGGATTCATGGTCCGGAACACACGCGCCATCCATTATCCGTCCGTCGCCTTGCGCATCACTCGTCGGATTATGTTGGCATTGCATGGTGTCAGATCACAGAAGCATGAGACAGAGCAGTGTACTCGTATGAGACAGAGCACTGAGAGCAGTGTACGGTCCAGCCGGCTAGCTCAAGATAAATTTTTTAAGTTCTTAGATCATCATCGTACAAAAAAATTATCCAATACAAATGAAAATAGGTACAATATTTTTCATCTTTTTTCACCGACTTTTTACCAGCTACAAGCACCCACTTATTATTTGGTGTCTTCAATACTTGCGCCAAGGAACTGGACCAGAACTGGACCGCCGCCAGGGGCTAGAGCCGGTCTGTATCATCTCAGGATACAGTGCTGTGACGTCGATCACCTACCCCTATAGGTTTAACGTCCTATAGCTAGGCGGCGACGGCCCACCATGAATGAACAGGACTCAGCTGCAGTTTCAAAGCTGCACTTGCCACCAGATCTCATCTTGGATGATGGGACCTGTAGTAGGTCACTCCTACGCAATCGTGTTCGCTATCTGTCACGATCATGTTCTAAATTATACGTTGGTTTGATTTTTTATTACTAATTTTATTTAAAAAACATAAACATAGTTAAATTTAATTTATTTTTATATAAAAATTATTAACAAAACCATACACTCTCTGTCTCCAAATATATGTCATTTTTATTTTTTGATAAATAACTTTAACTAAATGTATATTAAAAGATATTAATACTTATATTATATAATTAGTATTTTAGATCTAGCTTTTTAATAAATTTATTTTGGAGATACAGATATTGCACGTATTTTCTAAAATTGATTTAAACTAGTGACACGCACCGACGCGACGCGACAGATAGCCAAGATTATTTGGGAGTTGCCTGCTGACCATGCCCTTAGACCTGATGGCTTCATCGGTTGGTTCTACCAGGTTGCTTGGTCGGTTATCAAGGATGATGTTTGCAACGCTTTCAACTCCTTGTGGCGGCAGGATTGGAGGAGTTTCTACTTGCTTAATGATGTGTCCAAGGTGCACCTGTGTAAGAATGAGATCCCAACTGGCCTTAGGAACTATATAGGCCCATTAGCCTTATTCACAGTTTCAGAAACTGATGGCTGGCAATGTGGCTCGCTCCATTCATGGAACCCCAAACGGCATTATCAGTGGCGGAGCCAGCCCAAAAAATGAGGTAGGGCGAACCATTATATATGTATATAGAACTTCACTATATCAATTTGCAATGGGTTAATGATAAATTGATAATACCTACAGTAGTTTCTTGTATCACTTTTGGCTCGATAGTACCTCTGGTAGAAGCCTTATCGCCGGCTTGAGCTTCATCTCTCCCCCCTGCTGCTTCAACCCCTCTACCCTCATCCATTAGCCTCGGACAGCCGAACCTCGGCAGTTTGGCTCCGGCCGACGGTTGCTTGGCCCCTCGGATGCAGGCGCGCAGCCGTTGAGCCGTGTAGGCCGCAGCCAGCCAAGCAGGCAGGGTTGGAGCAGGCGAGCGGCAGAGGACGAGAACAGGAGTCCAGAGCGGCGGCCAGCGGAGGACAGAGACGGAGGCCTGAGGACCGAAGCGGCGGAGCGATGTGGGCACGCGGCACGCAGGAGGCAGGAGCGGAAGCGGAACGGCGAGCGCGATTGGGAGGGGCCAAGCGCGATGCCTCTACTGCCTTGCCCTAAGGCTCTGGGCCTACCTGGGCTGCCTGATGCAACATGCTGACATGGGATGGGCCTTTGTGGCCACATGGCCCAGTAGCGTGCAGGGGCCGTCTTCAACCTCTCGCGGTCTCGCCTGTCGTCGCTCCTCGCCTCCTTTGCCCCTGTTTCTGCACTGCGCCGCTGCCACACTGTGCTCGCCTGAGTTCGGGGGTTCCAGGTGCTCGCCAGAGGAGAGGTAGGGCGGCCGCCCTTGCTCGCCATATGGGTGGCTCCGCCTCTGGGCATTATGCAGGTGGACAACAGACTAGTCCTGAGCAAATGTAATTGAGCTTGCATTATCTGCCCTGAGCAATGGCACATGTGCTTCCCAATGCCAAGCTCCAACCATAATAACTTGCTGTCGATCTAGTCATGAGTTGTTGTCAAACTCCAGCATCCTCCAAGGACAAACTCTTGCCATCCCACTGAGGTCAAGGAAGCGACGTCTAGTGCAAATTTGGAGCGCCGGAATGATGGATTTGGCTGCCAGAACACCTCAATCATGCTAACACCAATGGACTTCAACTTGACAAGAAACAAGGTATCGTGGAAATTTGTTGTTCTACAAGAACCCACCACTGTCCCAAACATTTCACCCGGCTAAGGAGAAACATCCAAAGAAAAGCCAGGGTGTCGCCCGGAGTGCGAAGAACAACACGCTAAAATGTCTGGACTGTGAAAGCAGATAACCCAACACCATGCGATAGTGGTGTTGGTGGCTCTAGCGCTGCACGTGGTGCACCATGTACGTATTTTCATTTTAATAAATTTTAGAGTAAGATATATAACTTTTTTCTCAAAAAAAGTATGGCTAGGCTATACAGAAACGAAGTTGCAGAGGGCTGCTGAGCAGGGGTGAAGCTACACTATGGTTAGTGGGTGCAAATGCCCCCCCTCAAATGCAAAATCAATGCATTTGGTTAAATTTTCAGCACATATGTATCTCATATAAGACATGTCTATGCACCGATAAGTGCGTCATCCTCTAATTTACTTAAGCTCACCACTTATGCTGAGGTGGTGGTGCCGATGGCGGTGATAGAAGAGGCAGCATTGACACAGTGGAAGGCAGTCAGGGAATGCTTATAGTCCCTGATGCACTTTGTTGAGATGGTGGCGGTTGAAGTGGGCAGTTTGAGTCCGTCTAGTCATGGTCGTGGTCGTTTGCCTTTGCATCGTATGATGTACAATACTTGTTACTATGTTTGCTACTAGGTCATCCATCGAGATGATAGGATGGTACTCTTTGGCTTGGTAGTTGGTTTGAGAATAAACTTAGTTTGGACAGGCACCACCACTCTATCCCTTGTGTCATCTTCGTTGAGGCCTCGAGGGGGGCACGCACCCACCCTCTTCCCTGTCGGCTTGTGTCCAACTACGCGTACGTCGCGTCGCGATAGGGGTGTTGCCGCTATCCAGGGACAAGTACGTCGTGATAGGGGGCTTCTGTCCAACTTTGGGTTCGTTACGATCAGGGTGTTGCTGGTTCTAGCGCAGCACCTGGTGGATCAGGTACATATTTTCATTTCTGTTAATATATTTTTGAGTAATATGTATAAAAGCTTATTATTTTCTAAAAAATGGTACGACTAGGCTATAGAGAGACGGAGTAGCAGAGGGCTACCGGTGATGGCAGTAGTTGGGACAGTAGGCAGGCAGGCTAGCACCACCATGCTTCCTGACACATTGGGAGGCAATCAGGGAGTGTTTCTAGTCCTGCTGCATGGTGACGGTTGAGGTGGGCGTTTGAGTCCGTCTAGTCATGGTCGTGGTCATTCTTTCTACTTTTGTAGCAAGAGCAACACGTAATCATGTTTGCTATTTGTCCTGAGTCAGTTCCAAATCATATGTCGACTAATTCTTTTATGCAACCACTCATCTTATTTAAAAGTTTTTATGTAAACATAATTAAATTTAAGTTACTTTTGAAGAACTTTTATTAATAAAAACATAACCCTCCGTCTCTAAATATCTATCGCTTTCGTTGTCTGAAAAATAACTTTGATTGGATATATATTAAAGATATTAATGGCTCTGTTCGGCTAGTTGGTCCAGCCAGCACCAGCCTAGCCATTCAGCAGCGTTTTTCTCTTAGAACAATCAGTCTGCCAGCCGTACCTATACCAGCCAGCCGAACAGAGTGAATATTTATGGGACATAACTAGTATCATTGAAAGAGTCATATTAATTGAGGCTGCGAGGGGTGCGCCCCCTCCCACATGCTCCTCGGTTTATCCGAGAACGGGCGCATGCCCCCTTCTTCCTCTCCGCCGGCTACATTGCAAGGGTCGAGCGCCCTTCCTCTTCTCGCGTTTTTTTTAAAATAATATTTTTTATTGATTAATTACGAATCTAATATTTGGAATCGAAAAATTACAAAAATAGCATCCTGTTGGCCATCCAGCTGCCGATAGGGGACCTGTCGGCACTCCAGCAGCCGACAGGCTTACGTGTCAGCTGCCGCACAGCCGACAAGCGTCGGCAGTGGCTGTCGGCACCGACAGGAGTCCTGTCGGCTTCTGGAGGGCCGATAGGCCCAGTCGGCATTCGGGCAGCCGATAGGCCTGTCGGCTCACCGGAGGCCGACAGGCCACTACTGCCATGTCCTTTTTCATTTTGATATTCATTTTCACGTTTTTTTTCATATTCGTTATAAGGTTCAATCCGAAAACTTAACTTACTCGCGGCTTACTAGACTGTTCTATAAATGAATTGTGTTGCAAACTACGAAAAATAGAATTAAAACAACACATGTTCAATTTAAAAGAGTAACCCAGCGATAAATGAAATGAGCGGTGCGTGGCATATGTGGTCTGCAATGGCATATGTGTGTGTGTGACTCTGGTAAGAGCCCACAGACTATTGTAAACATGCCTTAGGGAATTTAACTTGCTGAGTCTATTACATTGTTCTATTAGGTGCAGCGTGGTTGTTTGCCCTTGTTGTCGCGCCGTGAAGACGGTTCCGCTGCATCCCTCTTGTTCTTGAGTGCTGCCTCTTGCGCTTTAAGCTCTTCCTCTTTACACTTGATGATTGCTTCACGCAAGCTTAACTCCTCCCTCCTCCTGGCAAAATCTTCCTCCTTAGCTTTGAGACAGATCTGATCTGCCCTGATCCGTCGCTCTTTGTCCTCCCTAATTTTGCGGTCAACCTCACAAGCCTCATTCATCCTCAGAAGATATTGAGCTTTGTCTTCAAGCTCCTTCGGACGCCTCTGTGGTCATGCGGGCATCTCCCGATCCACCTATTGGATCCACTTGCAAGGCTACATGTGTGGATGTAAATGATCAAATTGTGTATAGTTTACGAGAAACGAAAGAAGAAGTTGTTGATAGTACCATGAAGTCGTCATCCATATCTGGGCACCCGAAGTACCTATACCCATAGTGTCGGTCCAACTCCATCCACACGCACAACCTAGTGATAAACCTACAATGACACTTTGGCCGCTCACGCCACGACGGTAGCTGAGTTAGGTCAGATGTCCATGACGACATTGTACTTGAATGACGAGGGTTTGGAGAAGAAAATGTGTGGCATGCTAACTCGTCGGATGTCTTTAAATAGGGCAGGCATGGAGTGAAGGAGTAATTTCATAGACCCCAGCCTTTTCCGACTTAGTTCTTTATAGGCTTTACACAAATAATTGTGAGTAGCCTGTTGCTCACCTCAGAGTACACAGCGAGTAGCCTTTTCAGTGTATTGGCAAATCAAGAGCATGTTTAACCAGTCGGAATTAACAGCGACTAGCCTTTTCAGTGATTCAGAGGGCTTGCGAATAGGCTTTTCAGTGCATAGCCTTTTCAGTGATTGCGACTGCACAGTGCGTAGCCTTTTCAGTGACTTTGGCAGACCGAGAATCTAGACTTTTCAGTGATTCAGAGGGCTTGCGAATAGGCTTTTCAGTGCATAGCCTTTTCAGTGCTTGCGACTGCACAGTGCGTAGCCTTTTCAGTGACTTTGGCAGACCGAGAATCTAGATTTTTTAGTGATTCAGAGGGCTTGTGAATAAGCTTTTTAATGCATAGCCTTTTCAGCGAGTTGTCAATTCAATTCATGGCGTCTTCAGTGATTGCGACTGCACAGTGAGTAGCCTTTTCAGTGACTTTGACAGACCGAGAATCTAGCCTTTTCAGAGCACTTCAAAGTGTTGTGCTCAATTAACCCTGCATTAATTCAGTTCTATTCAAACGTAATGTCACCCCTCGGCTGCCTCTATAAATATGGGACGGTGCTGGGGAACATCACCAGCAATTTAAGATGTCTGGACCAAAGAAATGGGGGTTTGGGGTTGGGAAGCTCAAGGGCACGGTGGAGAGTAAGGACCCGCCAATAATGTGGGATGATGGGGGTAGTGTTGGTCCCGATGAGTTCGACGAACCCATCGACAGGTTTCCAGAAGAGAGCAAGAGTGATTATGGTCCACAAAGACCTCTGAGGGAGTACGTGAAGAAGGATAAAGAAGTGTGGCCGAAGTGCAGGCATGGCGAGGACTGCCTTGTGCAGATGTACACCGAGGGCGGGATACACGAGGGTCGGCGATTCTTCAAGTGTCCCTATGCATATGCAGTGTTTTATTGTCCCTTTTCAGTAATGTATTTCGCAACATAAACGAACGTTAACAAATCTATTCATCGCAGACCTCGTGGGCAGAAGACAATTGCGGGTTCACTAAGTGGGTGGACCCGCTACCTATTACCCCACATTTGGAGTACATCTGGTACCTGCAGGACCGCATCGGCTCGCTCGGCCCAAGCTACAGCACGAGTCACAACAAGGACGAAGATGAGGAAGAAGGCAACAGTGGAGCCACATCGCAGGAGCCAAAATGCACAGACCCGTACTGCCGCTGCCCTCATCACAAGAATAGTGGTACTCCGCCGAAATCGCCACCGCCACCACCTCTGGCAATGGGCGGTTACTATGAGGAAGGTGCCACTCAGCTCAATATGTGGCAGCACTACTAGTAGGCTGTCCGATTGTCCATCTATGTGTGTGATGCATGTTTCAATTACCTAAGGCATGTTAGGTGTAGTGCAGAGAGTCTGAACCCCTATTTTGTTCGGATTCTCACATGCCATTTTGTGTATTAGTTTTATGTTTTAATTTGCAAAGGCTTGTTAAGGTCCACACATGCCGTTTCATATGTTGTGCTTGTTCGTATCGTTTCGTAATAAGTTCGAGAAGAGAAGAAATGTTCGTAATTCGAGCGTACTGGAGCGTTGCCTCCATTTAATGAAATGGAAAGCACAAATACGATTGGACAGAATACTAATGCATCAGTACGTAACATCCACGGAAACTTGTGATCATACATGCATACATCCTCAATCTGCACGACGCCCACGCTTAGGGCCCTGGCGACGAATCTGCTCAGTAGAAAAAGTGAACTGCTATGGAGGGCGACGCTGGCATGGTGGCGGGGTTGGGTCTACAGGCTGAGACGGCTGTGTCGGCTGGGTCGGCAGCGGTGCACCAAAAAGCTGTGAGGGGCCGGCCTCATCTGGTCGACTAGGCGGAGTACCACCTATGTCAAAGCTCCCGAAGCTGCTAGCCCCCTCTGTGTACTCGCTGGCAGAAGGAAGTGTCCCTGCACAAACCAAAGTGTGGTCATGTCACGCATGCGGTGCACGTTACATACAAATGTATTAAATAAATGACAATCGAAGAAGTACCTAGGCGCGTGGGACGAGAACGTCGTACGGAGCGACCTCCGGGAGGTACGGGAGTATCTGCAGGCTGGCCCTGGTCGTCGAGCCCAACGACGTCGTCCGTGGTGTACCGGCACGATGCTCGACGTACACCCGCCAAGCACCGTTACCCCAGTCGTCGAAGGGCGGCCACCAACTCGAGCCTACCAACCTGTGGAGGGTTCTGCTCGTAGCGCTACGCGTACGACAGAAGCTCCTGGCCAACGTCCGTGCATATATCTGTCTGCAAAGCGGTCATATATCGTTAGAGATATTGCTGTTAGTCATTACCAAAGTCATAGTAACAACGAAATTAATTAAGAAACATTATCGTTACCAGCGCATGGAACGCAGCTGGTGGCTCCATCGCGAAGGTGTCTGTGATCTCTGCTTCGTGTGGCTCGGCCTCCGCTGGCACTGGGAAGCAACGAACGCGCGTGGCTCGGTGCAACCAACACTAGTACTAGGGGTAACCGGCCTCTACGAAAGGCCCACCTAGGTCGTGCATGTCGGTCGGCGCCTCTGCCCACGCGGCCACCGAGGGCGCCACCCTGTCCACCCAAGACTGCTCGAACGCTATCCCTTGGCCTTTCCGACTCCACCTGGAAAACAACAAATAATAAATAAAGTTATCGAACTAAAACGAATTGATGACATTAATAGAACACATACCCGTGGACGCGTCAAGCTGCAGCCGAGGAAGAGGGAACACCTGCGCGCAGCCAAATTGACGAGCCACACGTTCCAGACAGTACGGCTCGACGCAAACGTCGAACACCAGTCGTTTCCTAGTGAGCCAAAACTCCTGGTCACGGTAGCACAACTCGGACACGCCGTGTGGAGCCCTGGCTTGAACGTCGTGTGGTGCTTACGGAGTCCACCGAACCCTGTCAGGTGTAAGCTGGTCCATCGTGACAACGTATGCCGTGTACGTGCCTCTAGCCGTGCCTGTTGCCCACGTCGGCTGCAAAACAAGAACCATTAGGACTCGTCGTCACAGTAATAAAATTAAGCTGAAAGGAGGATACGTACGTCGTGACACAACCAAAGTGTGCCAATCGTCGGCGTGTCGATCTCGTCAGGCACACCAAACTCGTCGAACACGTACATCCCATCGTCATACGCCTCGTACGACGACAGGGTCGGCCGCCCGATGTCGAACCGCTCAAAGGACCATAGCATCAGCAGCAGCGGACAACCAGCCAACGTGCCTGACGCCGTCCTCCGAGTGCAGGCGTCACAAAGTGCTCGGTACATACCTGCCAGCACCGCCGAGCCCTAACTATACTGGGGGATAGCATCAAGTGGTGCGTACGCTATCTGCACCGCATAGTGGACGAAGTGCTTGTCAACGGTGTCGTGGTGGGAGCTGGTGAAGAGTACCCAACCAAACAGCCACAACAAGTACGCCTCCAGGTGTCGCTCCACCCTCCACTCGGGGTCGGCCTCCATGAGCCTCTCCGCACGGAACTGAGACAACCACGCCTTTGGCGGGCTGTGGCTCTCGTGGAAGCCGAACTGCTCCTGTTCGGCCTCAGGGTTGAGCGCACCCTGGAACCGCTGCAGTAACTGCTCCTCTCAGTCCCCGGCCACGGCAACCGGGCCTACAGGAGCACCGGCGAGGGGTAGGCCGAAGAGCATGGCCACGTCCTCCAAAGTGACGGTGACCTCGCCAACTGGAAGGTGGAACGTGTGCGTCTCCGGTCGCCAACGGTCCACCCAAGCGGAGGGTAGGGCACGGTCCACCGGGAAACATGCGCTCCTCTCTCGGTGTCGCTCTACAAGACGAGCGAACGGGAGAAGACCAACTACACGTAGCCTGTAAGCAACAATATTACACAGATCTTCGTACAAGGTAAGCACAACAGTTACCTGGGAACCCAGCGCGGGTCAAGCAGCCAGAGCTCGTCGTGGGTACGTAGGCGGAGGGCTGATGGAAGCTGCTCATCCACCAAGTTTGAGCGGTGCCTCTGGTCGACAACGGGGTCGATCAGCTCCATACCTGCCATTGTTCGGAAAAATAAAATTAAAACCATATCGAAATTGTAGAAAACTAAAATCATAATAATACAGAACAGTTACGTAATAAAAGTAGTACATAGTAAACAAATCACGACACCATAAGTCTTATATTACATCACTTGCACAAAATAAGTAGTACATACGAAAAAATTAAAACACTATCAGTCTCATATGACAACACTTGTGCAATGTAAGTAGTACGTAGTAAAAAATTAGAACACTACAAGTCTCATGCTACAACACTTGCACAATATAAGTAGTACGCAATATAAAAACTACAACACTTTCGAAGCATTGCTATGCGGATGGGCCGCCTCGACTGCCCTTTCGAGCTAATCGATGTGGAATAAGCCGCACTTCCGTACCATCAGGAAGCCTTTCTGTCGGATACATATCATAATTTTTTCCTCAAATGGTTGCCACCGCAAGCAAGGCAGTATGGACGCTTGTCACCAGCTTCAGAAACGTCCATATCATTCCTAATACGACGACTCTTGCGACGCCCCTTTGTGTCAACCCTTTTTTCGGGATCCGGCGACCAATAACGATCGCAATCCGCAACTCGCCTTGTAAAATCAGCAATGGCCCGCCACCCTCGAAGCTCGCCAGACCATGTGTTCAGCACATTCTCCTTTCTGAAGTAAGGGGACACAAATATCATCGGGACGTTGTATTTCCCGCAAGCAGCAAGCACATGGGAGCACGGATAATGGTAGTACTTCGGCTTGTTGCATGTGTACTCGCACTTGTTCAGTTCTGGCCACAGCTGACACTCCATAGTTAATTCGCTCAGACCAGTGCCAAGTCCACCCTTATCACGCACCCAAACTTCGAAGACGAGGTCCCGATTGCCAACGTGAAAGACGTTATACATGGCCCCTTTCACACTTTTTACGTCTAGGTATGCAGAAACCTTGAACGCAAATGTCATAGTTGGATTCTGGGCTACTAAGGTCGCTGCTGCACAACGTTCTCGCAGATAAACCATTGTACCTCTCAGGATACCCTCCAAAAGTGCAACCAAAGGAAGGGATCGTGTACCTTTCAGCACCCAGTTGTAAACCTCTGCGAGATTCGTGGTCATTATGCCATAATGTGCACCGTGCGTGTCATGTAACAAAGACCACTTCTCTCGGTCCTCCTCTTTAATCCATTCTGAGAAACAAGTTACTGACCTGCCCCCCTTACGTCGACTAGTCTTACTTCTAGGCTCGTTTGGTAGTGGTGGAAGGCCCTGCGGCTCCTCCTCTGTTGCCACAACAGGTCGCCTGCGCACATCTTTCATGTGGTTCCGGGTAAGCTCATCTAGCCGTTCCCAGATGAAGTCAAATTTTCTTTTCTAATTCTGCTTACATAGCCGCTTGAACAGGTCCTGCAGACGCTTGCTCTTGAACTGTTTATAAAAATTTACAGCTAAATGCCTCATGCACCAATGACTTTGTATATCGGGCCATTGAACCTCTGTATCGTCACCATTCTTCAACTTCTGCACCGCATTCAGTAAGCCTGCATTCCGATCAAGCAACACACAAACATTCTCTCTTTCTTCCACCAAAGCTCGTTTGAGCCACTTAAGGAACCACAACCAACTCTCGTTGTTCTCCGATTCAACAAAGCCAAAAGCAATGGGAACAACCTGACTGTTACCATCAACCCCAATAGCTGTTAGCAAAGTACCTCTGTATTGCCCAGTCAGGAATGTACCATCCACGCATAGCACAGGTCGGCAATACTTGAAGCCCCGTCTCATGCACCCGAAGCACCAAAAGGATCTCTTAAGGACACGGTCCCCGTCGACGTTGATATAGTCCTCATAATCAATTACGGTGCCAGGATTTCTAGCTTGTAGGGTTTGTAAGAGTGTTGGAAAGTGGTGATATGAATCCTTGTACGTTCCAAATCTCTTCTCCAAAGCTAACTATTTTGCTCTCCAAGCCATATCGTAAGATATGTCATATCCGTATCTGTTCCGTATAGCCAGCATTATCTGGAAAGGAGAAATGCCAAGTTTTTCAACAATCTCCCAATGCATCTCATTTGCCACGAACTGTGCTGTCATATTTCGATGCTTGGTCAGCGTCGACTCCAGCAAGCAACTATGTGGCTGCACAATAGTAGCTATGAAGTTGCTCTCCGTACGTGGCATATGACCATGAACATGCCAAGTGCACCCTGGGCTGACGCACTTAACGTCCCACGTCTTGGGGTTGGAAATGACAACCCTAAACTGCCTCTTGTCACAATAAGCCCACCGCCTGACGGCGTGCTGCAGATGAACCTTGTCATGAAATATCTGCCCCTGCATCACCTCCGTCCTTGAATACTCCCATGCCGAGTGATGACTATCATCCACCGTCATGGCATCTGTTGAGAAGTTAGTCCATTCCGCGGGGATGTCGGTCTCGTCTTCGAACCTCTTGCTAGCGTGCTCATCCACAAATGCCAGGTGCTCTGCATTGTCAAGTTCCATCTGTTCCACGATTCTTTCATCCTCCTCGCCCTCGTCAGCTTCTATGTTCGTACTGAAACCTTGTTCTTCCGCATCCTCTGCCCGGTGCTCAACCCCTCTAGAATCGGGAACCAAGGTCTGCTCAGCATTTGTTGCATATTGTTATTGTCCTGCATCCTCTGTCCTCAACTGAACATCGTATGAATCGTGAACATAGGTCTGCTCTTCGTTTGTGGCCTCTAAGTCCTCTACTTCTCGAACTGTGCTGCTACTCTCTCCTTGCATGGCACCATCGATGAACTGAACAAGCATGATGTTGTCATAACCACGTTCCAAAGCATTACTGATGAGAAACTTCCATTTGTTCGTATTACTTGCCTCGTATAGCTCCCATATCCATCCATTGTCCCTTAACCTGGGCACCAACATACTAATCTTCAAACGTTGCTGCGACGGTGGAAAACCAAACCATTCATGCAACTAGGCTAATACTTGTCTCCGGCTGTGATCCAGCGGTGAGTTCAGTTGTGTGTCAAAGAACTGGAACGGACTAAGGTCTACACCGCTATCCCCAATTCTGATTTCACCCTTGCCATAGTAAATTCTAAAACGAACTAGATCGGACGACATTCCTGCTCCCATCGTTAAAATTACAATGTCAGTTGAATATTGGTATAACCCCTAAACCCTACCAAGACATTAATTACAAAAACTAATATAAGTAGGCAAAAAATTCCTAACTCAAATAACCCTAAATCAAATAAACAAGTACTACTAGAGAAAATAAAAAATAATCCTTAAAATAAACTAATACTAACTACATAAATAAACTAACACTAACTGCATAAATAAACTAACAGTAACTATTCCTACAATTCTAATAAATAATCCTAACAAAGAAACTAATCCGAAAAAAACTAACCCTAACTAACTAAATCAACTAACCTAACCGTAAATAAACAACTAAAGAAACTAACCTAACCCTAACTAACCCTAATAAAAAAACTAAATAACCCTAAATCCACAGTTTAATAATGTACAACTAAAAGTTACCCTAATCGAATCTACAACTATAAATAACCCTAAACTAATCTACAACTAAAACGAATTCTAAACTAATGTAGGACTAAAAATAACCCTAAACGAAACTACATCTCAAACTAACTCTAAACTAATGTACCACTAAAACTAACTCTAATTCTAAAATAATTTACAATTTCCTCAAATTCTGAACTAGTTTAAAAATAATTACAACTTCCTCTAAACTAACCCTAACCCTAACCCTAAATCTAACTAACCCTGAATACCTAATTTTATCTAAACTAAATAAATAAAGTAATCAAATTTGTAAACTAAAAAAAAACATAAAACTAACAAAACAGAAAAAAAACTCACCGGGTGGCGAGCGACGACGGCAGTGGCGAGCCGTCCGTGGCCTCGCGCCCGCGCGGGGACGGTGGAGGGCGGCGGCGGGGGGCCCCTCCGCCGGATCCGCCTGCTGGGGGAGCGGACGGCGGTCGGAGCGGCGGGACGGCGTCTGGCGGCGGCGAGGGCACGATGAGAGAGAGAGAGCGCGCGCGAGCGAGCGGCGCCGGGAGAAAGGAGATGGCCGCGGAAGATATAGGGACCTGTCGGCTCCTCAGCGGTCGACAGGCCTCTATCGGGTCGCGGGGGGCCGACAGGCCTATCGGCCCGACAGGCCCGTCAACTTCGGCTCGGCCCGCTAGCGTGGCGAACTAGTCGGCCCTGGAGCGGCCGATAGGGTCCTGTCGGCTCCTCAGCGGACGACAGGTCCCTAATCGGCTTTCCAGCGGCCGACTGTGTACTATTTTTTAATTTTTCGATTCCAAATAGTAGATTCGCAATTAATCAATAAAAAAATATTATTTAAAAAAAATTCCCTCTTCTCCAAGGCAAGGATGTGTGGGACACACCCATTTCCTCGTCTGCACCGGCTTCCTTTTACGTCTGCAGCGCACCCCACTCTCCTTCACATGTTACCAGGAGCCGGAGGCGCGGCAGAGGACGCCTTCTCCCCGACTGCGTGATTGGGCTGCGGGGCGGCCCAGCTTGCTACAAGTACCGGGCTTTTTGGGACGGTCCGACATGTAAAGTAGCCTGACAGGCTATGCCTAGGCCGCCGACGAGGAACAGTAGGCCTCTTCGGTCATTAAGCCATTAAGGTCAACGGCTCCGTTCGGCTGGAGCTGAAAAGCGCTTAAAAGCGCTTATTTTTCAGCACAGTACTTTCCTCTCACAATAAATCAACACTTCTACAGTACTTTCAGCGCTTTTCAGCTTCACCGAACAGAGCCAACATATATTTACAGGAACGACCGAATCCGCCTCTTTCTTCTTCAGCTTCTAGATATTCTCCGTGTTCCAGATATTCTCCGCAATATCGATGATCTCAAAATTCGGCACCTGCACACACCCCTAGCACACAACACAGCTAGGCAACCAACTACCGCCCTATTCAACCCCGAGCAGAGCACCTTCTTGGAGGGTGGGAGCGCCTGTTGCTTCCTGGTGACATGCGCAGAGACCTCGCATCGGACGTGATCCACTCGCACATATAATTTAGAACGGATGAAGCTTTGTAATATTATTTTTGTCTCACCCTTGACCCCTTGATCAGTCATCGCATATCCTATTGCTAAGTAGCAATTGATCGCCCGACATTCCAGACATGTATAGAAATACAGCTAGATTGGATTCATATTTGTCAAATTGATTCTTTTTAACTATAGAATAGTGTTTTTCTCAGCATGAGCTGAAATCAGCTCTCCAGCTACATCGCTGCTCTCCAACTGCACTGTACTTTGTGTACTCATGCTGTTCTCCAGCTACAGTATACTTTGTGTTATTTTCTACTTCTGATTCCAATGATGTTTAGGTCTTGGGTACACATGCTGCTCTCCAGCTACAGTGTACTTTGTGTTGTTTTCTTCTTCTGATTCCAATGGGCGATGATCACTATGTTCGGCTGATTGGTACGGTATGACTGGCTAACTAATTGTTCTGAAAGAAAAACACTGCTAAATAGTTGGCTGGTGCTGGCCCAGCCAGCCAGCCGAACAGAGCCGATGTTTAGGTCAACTCCTACTAAAGTAAATCTCATAGCATAATAATTGATAGTTAGCAGTTGCGCACAATGATTCCTGCTCATCGGCAAGATTCCTAGAACCATGGATCTAGATCTGTCTCAGTCTCACTCACAGATAAGCTACAGGACGCGTGAAAGACGCAGAAGAGCAGCAATGGCGCACGAGTTCCGTTTCCTTCAAAAGCTTGAAATTTCAGTCCACGCCCCCTGCAAGGCTGCAAGACACGCCGACTCGCCGGCGGCAGCAGAAAAACCTCCCCCGGGTCGGGGCAGGGGTCGTCCGCTGTTTGCAGGCGCACCTGCACTGCACTGCAGGGGGGGGCAACCAAAATCGATTTGGTTTCTTGCCCGGAAATCAGACACGCCGCCGCGATCGCACCCATCGCGACCTAGCCGTCGCTGACGAGGAAGGCCACCGGCCGTATAAATAAGCACCGCCTGGCGCCTGCCACGCCACGCGCTCAGCACCTACCCGCACAACACAAACAGACTCGCCCGTCAACATCCCACCCCAACACATCTTCTCTCCCCCCAAGTCCATGGCGACCCCGGAGGCCACCACGCTGACGGCGCTGCTCAAGGAGGCGGCGGCCGCCTTCCCGGCCCGCCGCGCCGTCGCCGTCCCGGGCAGGCTGGAGCTCACGCACGCCGCCCTCGACGCGCTCGTCGACGCGGCGGCCGCGCGCCTCGCCGCCGACGCCGGAGTCCTCCCGGGCCACGTCGTCGCGCTCGCCTTCCCCAACACCGTCGAGGTTCGTTTCGTTCGTCCCCCTCTTCTTTCGAATTCGATCCACCATTACCATGTTCCTGCCTGCGCGCGTCCCCACAGCGGGAGGGAGTGGAACCTGACCTGACGCGCGTTGCGTGCCAATCAATATAATGCCATCTGTGTGTGTGCAGCTGGTGATCATGTTCCTGGCGGTGATCCGCGCGCGCGCCGTGGCGGCGCCGCTCAACCCGGCCTACACGCAGGAGGAGTTCGAGTTCTACCTCTCCGACTCCGAGGCGCGCCTCCTGATCACCAACGCGGAGGGCAACGAGGCGGCGCAGGCGGCGGCCGCCAAGCGCGGCCTCGTCCACGCCGCCGCCACCCTCCACGACGCCGCCGGCCCGGTCCACCTCGCGGGCCTCCCGGCCCTGGCGAACGGGAACGGCTCCGGCTCCCACGACCAAGGCAGCAACGGCAACGGCAACGGCAACGGCAACGAGCCGTCGGACGTGGCCCTGTTCCTTCACACCTCCGGCACGACGAGCCGGCCCAAGGGCGTTCCCCTGACGCAGCGCAACCTGGCGGCGTCGGTGCGGAACATCCGGTCCGTGTACCGGCTGACGGAGTCGGACGCCACGGTGGTGGTGCTGCCGCTGTTCCACGTGCACGGGCTCCTGTGCGCGCTGCTGAGCTCGCTGGCGTCGGGCGCGTCCGTGGCGCTGCCGGCGTCGGGGCGGTTCTCGGCGTCCACGTTCTGGGCCGACATGCGCGCCTCGGGCGCCACCTGGTACACGGCGGTGCCGACGATCCACCAGATCATCCTGGACCGGCACGCGTCGCGGCCGGAGGGGTACCCGGCGCTGCGGTTCATCCGCAGCTGCAGCGCGTCGCTGGCGCCGGCGATCCTGGAGCGGCTGGAGGCGGCGTTCGGCGCGCCGGTGCTGGAGGCGTACGCGATGACGGAGGCGGCGCACCTGATGACGTCGAACCCGCTGCCGGAGGACGGGCCGCGGAAGCCCGGCTCGGTGGGGCGCGCCGTCGGGCAGGAGCTGGCGGTGCTGGACGAGGAAGGGCGGCGCGTGGCGGCGGGGAGCCCCGGGGAGGTGTGCGTCCGCGGGGACAACGTGACGGCGGGGTACAAGGGCAACCCGGAGGCGAACGAGGCGGCGTTCCGCTTCGGGTGGTTCCGCACGGGGGACATCGGCGTGGCGGACGACCAGGGCTACGTCCGCCTCGTCGGCCGGATCAAGGAGCTCATCAACCGCGGCGGCGAGAAGATCTCCCCGATCGAGGTCGACGCCGTGCTGCTGGGCGTCCCCGGCGTGGCGCAGGCCGTCTCCTTCGGGGTGCCCGACGACAAGTACGGCGAGGAGATCAACTGCGCGGTCATCCCGAGGGACGGGTCGGCGCTGCGGGAGGAGGAGGTGCTGGCGCACTGCCGCCGGAACCTCGCCTCATTCAAGGTGCCCAAGAAGGTGTTCATCACCGACGACCTGCCCAAGACGGCCACCGGCAAGATCCAGCGCCGCATCGTGGCGCAGCACTTCGTGCAGCCGGCCACTGCCTGATCGATCCATCCCGATCCATCGATGATCAGTGCTGAATTCCTGCCTCTGCTTTTGCCCCTGTTTGGTCGTCGGATTAATTGGGATCTAGCAGTTTGCCGTTGTGGTCGCATCTTTGCGAGGAAGACATGGAATGGACCTTGAATAAAAACAACACAAGCACATGAAGCATCCGAACTGTATCGATCGTGCCTCGTCGTCGTGTGCTTTTGTTCTTTCTGGTCTGCCTGCGTGTTGGGTTGTTTCCCGGACGGCATGGCGCGCCGGGTAACGTGGCATATTCTGGTCTCTGGAGCTTGCTAACCACCCCTCCTACAACGAGTGCAGTACAATTAAGATAAAAATAACGATTTAATTGTGGCTGTCCTGGCTGAAAATTAAAGTCTATTTTATTGTGAGAGAAAGGCATTATTCTGTGGCTGAAAACTAGAGCTATTTCTGGCGGAGAAGCTTAAGCGAGCAGGCAGGCTGACTGATGATCATCATTTCTAATAAAATAGCGTGCTATAGAATGTCTGCCGATGGTGTTTTCTTAAATAAATTTAATTATATCTACAATAGGAATAGGTTGAAGCAGGTCATGAATGAAGCTTACAAATTGTATGCCTTTCTGGAATATTAAAAAGTTAAGTAGCATGGGATGTCGTCATGTCTACTGTTGGGGGTCTCTTCGTCCGGGAACTAGACGACGAGCTTGACGTTTCAGCGCTAAAAGAGGATGGAACGTATTGGGCGGTGAGGCCCGTGTTTGTCTTTGTGTGGTTCGTCGCTCCAACAGCTCTTGACAGCTACTAATTGTGATCGGACAGACAGACGTACTATAGTAGAGTCAATCAATCGCGAGGGAACGAACGAATATTCGAGGAACCAAACCGTGAATTTGTACTAGGCGTTTCCGGTGTCCGGATGGATCGTGGACGTGTGAAGGAACGAATGGCGTTGGCTCTTGCTGCAGCTGCCCTGTTGCGCTTGCGCTTCACGGGGCGGACGTCAGTGGTTGGGAACAGTTGGGCCGTGTTTGTTTGCCTCGATACCGGTAGCAATTTGTGCGGACCAGCCTCGATACCTTGATTCGACTAGCAAATCTTTCCGTCTCCGTCCCCCGCAGATAGAGCACTATAAATAGACTCTTTATATCATCACCACTTCTACCTTATAGGAATTGAGATTTTATAGAAGAAAATTATTCTCCAACAGCTTCTTAAATTGGATCTCCAAATAAAGGAGATGCCTTTATCTAGAGTGCACACAAAATAAAGCTATTGATGAGTATGAAGATATAAAAAAAAACGATTTTAACCTAAATGATGATTTACAGAGGAAACTTTAAAAAGACAATGCTCTGTACACACAATCAGAGATTCCCGTGTTCTGTCTAAGGACTTCGGGATTCAGGATTGGGAATATCATCCAGGAAAGCGGCAGCTGACACATGCAACCTGCTGCTCAGTTCAATTCAGGTTCAGAGACCACACAGAGACACAAGTTTTCACCACACTTTCACATGGGGAAAACACGAAAGGGATGTCCCTGCTCTCAGTTCTGTTTCAGAGAGTACACACAGGTTTTCATCATAACGTCACACGGGCAAACCGAGACAGACAAGTCACCAAGATCTCCATCAGACCGGCAACACAGCACAGCAATGCCTCCCTTACATCACCTATAAACCCTATTCGCAAAAACAATAAAATCACCTATAAACCCTACATAGTATGTCCGTGTTACACCAGTTCAGTTACATACACCACCAGTCAAGGAAATCAGTGTCTCAAGCAAGCATGCCCGGAACCAAACCGAGCAGACCAGGCGCCTGCCCGTCCGGTCCGGTGGGCCGCTCGTCTGCCTCTCTAGAGTCCTGACTATATGCCAAGCAGCAGGCAACATCAGTGCCAGCGACCGAGAACGTTAGCAACGGCCGTGCGCGGCGAGCCAGCGATGGATTTACAGGGTGGTGGACGGGAGGGGGAGCAGCGTGTCAGTGTTACAAGGCAAGGGCGAGCTCGGCCCACGCCAGCGAGGACTCCTTGAGGATGGCGGCCGCTGACAGGTCAATCCCGTTCTCCAGCACGCCAGTGATGATCTGCATCGACGGCCTCTTGGACGGGTCGGGGTCGATGCACCGGCTCACCACGCTACACAGCACCGCAAGGTCCTCGCTCCGCACGCTGCTCAGCTCGGGATCCACCAGCTTCCCGATCTCCTCTGGCTGCTGGAGGTACCTGGTTGCCTGCGTGAGACAAGGTTCCGGGTTTTAGCAGTCACAGTGACAGTCATTTTTTTTTTTCTTCCCATGCATACTGAAAACAGTTTGAAAAAATGTCCTTGGCATATGGCGTATCTGCACCCATAGGTTTTTCAAATCTGTGGTACCCCCATACTATACTATATAGTTCTTTAAATCTGCAGCACCCTATTGCTTATACGCCGTTCTTCTTTTGCAGTCCAGTTCATGGCACTACGAAAACATGATTCTGTAGCAGGTTCCCAAAGGTTTCGCGTAACAAAATCACAGTGTAGGAATTAGCCAGATGATGAAGGACATAGATAGATTGGCTCACCCAGTCGACCAAATAGCCTTTATCCTTGCAATATGGAAGCCGCCCGGTGATAATCTCCAGTAAAATCACTCCAAAAGCAAACGTGTTGGCTTGGATATCAGCTTGTTTATCCTCCGCGGAATCCCCATGGCCAGGGAAAGAGGATCTGCTATTCAAGTTTCCAGGAGACTTCTCTTGTCTCGAGATGAACTGTCTTGAGAACATCATTTTCCAGCATTCAAAATCAACCAGCTGCAAAGAGACATGTAGTAGAAACAAATGACTGTCTGACCAAGTTGGAGACTATTTGAGAATACTAATAAGATAACTAACAGCCACAAATGTAAGACAAGCGAAGACATATAGCAGAGAAAATTATGTAGTATTTCTAAAGAACAGAACGCAATGAAGTCTTCAGCTGCTGAATCAACTAATACTGATGCATGTACTAGCTCCTGAGCAGGGCATACCTTTGGAGTAAAATCTTCTGTAACGTACACGGAATTCGAATTCAGCTCAGATATAGCAAATGGGGGCTGCAACTCAGTGTGCAAGTATCTTAACCCCTTGGCAATCCCAATGGCTATCTTCATTCGCCTGAGCCAAGATAACTGGCCTCCTTCTCCATCTAAAGAAAAACATTCACAATGAAATCTACTAGACATGAAAAAGGGCATTGATCAGGCTGCCGGTAACTAGCAAAGAGAGTGTGACTTACAATGTAGATGCTCAAATAGGGTCCCATTTGGTGCATACTCGAAGACTAGCATCCTAGAGAATGGATCACTCTCCCTGCAGTACCCTAGAAACTTTGCTATGTTCTCATGATTCAATCTTGCCAGATCAATGACCTGAAAAAGGTCATCCCATTAGTATCCAGAAAAATAAGTGCTTGAATCCCTTGATGTCATATAATGTACCTTGTTTTGGTAAAAGAGTTCATGGTGGCTAGTCCAATGACCTTCAAAGGCGCATAATGATATGACAGAAACTTCAGGTCCATCCTTCATGGTTCCTTTGTAGACTACTGTCTCCGGCGTTGAGCCAATGATGTTGCTAAAATCCTCACAAGCCACTTCAAGCTCCTGGCGACTTAATTTTGGTAAACTTTTCAGCATATCAGAATCTGTAGAGAACATGGAAACATCAGCCAAAACAATTGGAAAGCAGATTAATCGGTCCATCAACTATTCTTTTCAGCAATTAACACTTACCAATTAACACTGTTATCTCATCGCTCCAGCTTTTTGATCGATTCCATGATGATATTCTTATAGAAGGCTTCAGCTTGCAACTTCTGGAAGCAGTAACGATACCAGTAATCACAAAAACAACCAGAAGAACACCTGTTGCAATTTCTAAAACAAGAAGCCAAATTGGTTGCTGCATTTTGTCATGCTTATGTCCAGGATGTTTGGATCCATTTATTGCACCTCGCTGGCCAGTAGAACCACCTATGGCAAAGAGTGAATTCATGCTCAATGGGGGTTGCAAGCAAAATGATCTTGGGAAACTACGAAATGTTACTCAAATGAAAAAAAAAGATGCCCGTGATATAACAATTGTATACTCTAAAAAAACGTCTAGAGGTATAGCATGGACTGCAACAACAGATGTTTTGTATTTCAGTGATTTAATCAACCCAGTGAGGTGCAACAGCCAACAGCCAACAGTAGACCAAATATTTTTAATTGAGTGACTGCTGGGTGGTAGGAAACAAAATACATACTTATACAAATTTTCAAAGCTCGTTGTTGGACAGAGTACTCATCCTGGAAGCAGTTCCCTTGGAAACTTGACCTGCAAAAAGGCCTTTCAAATAGGCAAACTTTATGAAATACTGAAAAAGTAGCAAGCACATCACGTAATAGTACCTTGGAAGATATTTCAAGCAGGGTGGAATTTTTCCGACAAGAAAGTTGTAAGAAAAATCCCCAACATATAATTGGGGAGAAGGGCATAGTCCATTGTGAGCTGTGGATCTGATGGAGCAAACAAATACTGATTCAGATAGAGTAACATAATATCAGGATATGGTGAAAGGTAGCTTTGTGTATTGTTCTCTGGCTGGAAATGGCACTAACAGAGACAGACGGTAATATTAAGTTGAATGCTTAGATTTGATAAGTATTGGCATGCATGTACTATCATCATTGCTCATTCTCTCTGAAGGTTTTTTTTATTTTATTTGTTTTTCCATGAGTCACAAATTTTTTATGACACAAATTAATCTTTAATTTGGCTATGCATATATCGATGTATGTATTGCATGGATATAGTCATATAGAGCACAATTACACTGCTGTCACTAGTCGATAAAATTTAACATAGATAACTCTGGTACAATACAGTATGAAACACCACACAGAAGAGGAGTTAGGATAAGGAACCAACCCAATATTTGCAGCAGGAGAAAAACTGGCAGTATTGCTTCCTGGAATTGATCCCCTCAATCTATTCCTATCCAACCTAAGTTCGACGAGATTCTGTAATTTTCCCAGCTCTGATGGTATACTCCCAGTCAACCCATTGGAATGAAAATTTCTACATGAGATGAATAAAGCAGAAGTTTTTTTGTTCAGATACCAAAGATGACCACAAACAGATAGTTACAAATGCACAAATAATAGAAATGGGACTTACATTATGCTCACACTGCTCAAGCCACCTAACTCGGAAGGGATCGGTCCAGTGAGTCGATTGACGCTCAAGTCCAGAACCCTCAGGTTCCTCAGTGAGCCAATTAGTTTTGGAATCGTGCCAAAGAGCAGGTTATGATCCAAATACCTGTCCAGAAAATGAGAACAATTTCAGAGAAACGCTATAGCTAGCTTCAGGAAAACTAGCTGAAACAACATAGAAAAGGAACATACAGCTCTTGCAAGAAACTAAGCCGCCCAAGTTCAGGTGCGATGAATCCCTTGAGAGATGAGTTTGACAGCTTCCTGCAAGATGCGACGTCCAAATCACGGTCATCAACAGAAAATCCATTTGAAAAAGATTTTGACCTAGTGGGGAAGTACAAAATGTTGTTGGTCTTATCGTTGTGAAGTCTAAACCAAACCTACTGTACTGACCAGTATTAAGTATAGACGACATCTAACTGGCAAATCCCACTGCATCTTTTGAGCTGCTTGCACATGCACTATCAATATCAGCTATGCCAAACATCTACATCAGAGGCCCGAGCTGCAAAGGTGAAAGGACCAGCCAGTGGCGGTGGTTAAGTACCAAACAAGCCTTCACTTGCATACTAATCCTACCGGTTCGAAGCTTTGGGCAACTAAAGCTCTTTTCTCCCCACTTCTCCACTCAAGTATCCAGTAGCAATTAGCAAGTTCTGGTACTACCCAGCTGCTAACTGAGTGATAAGCATGAAGCAGACCATGGACATTGAGAGATCTAACTGAGTAGGTCGAACGGGTGGAGTTGCTTACAGGGAGATGACGGAGCCCTGGGGCGCGGAGCAGATCACGCCGCGCCAGTCGCAGGCGTTGCCGTCCGCGTCAGTCCAGTCCGAGAGCACGGAGTGAGGGTCCTCGATGATGGCGCGCTTGAATGCCATGAGCGCCGACACTGGCACAAATCCACGCGTCAGAGTCAGACAGAGGAAATGATTGGCGGTTACTTGTTTTACAAGTGCAGAGCGAGAAAAGATGGGGTGAATTCAAATCCGGATTTGCTTAGCGGCAACCGTTAGTGCTACAACAGTGTCACGAGCTCACAGATCAGGAAATGTGGGTGCGAAAAGAAGAAAAAAATTTCGAAATTCGCAGCTATACATGGCATAAACAGCGCAGTCAGAGTTATTATGCGGCTGCATTTTGGCAAGACTCAAAGTCCGAACTGTGAAGAGAACAGCAGATCAGGACGCAAAATCTGAATAGGGGCTTGAAATCAGGTGGAGAACAGACAAATGAACGCAATTGGAACATGTCTTCCAGACATGGGAGCGATAGGGAAGCCCAGATTATGTAGCCGTTCGAACGGAAAAACCATGGCGACAGCACTCACCGTCGCCGCCCATGGCAGATGCCGCCGAGCAGTGCAGGAACACCACCCCGCAGTGCAAGGCAAGGAGAACCTGCAGGAGGCTCGGTGCCGGCGCCAGCGCCGCCACAGCACGGCGCCTCGTCATGGCCAAGTCTAAGCGGTGGCACCGAGCTCGTGCCAAACCCGCAACTAAGTAATCAACCCCGGCTTGATCGCGGCGAGCGAGCCACTGAATTCACGGAGCCATGGCGCGGCGCTGCTGCTGCTGGGCTGCCTGGGCGCGCACCGCCGCTTCAGCACGGCCACGTGTGGGGACGGAGTGGAAGACGGGAAGTGGAAGGAGTGGGGAGGTGGTTGGGGAGTGAGTGGGAGAGCAGTTGGAGTAAAGAGAGAGCGAGGAGCGGCGCCGGGGCGAGCAAGGGAAGCAGACGCCGCCGGGGCCAGGCGCAACCGCGCAAGCGGCAGCGGAGGGGGAAGGAAGCGCAGAGCTGCAGCCTGCAGAGGATGTGAGTAGAGAGAGAAAGAATGTCGTGTAAAATCTAGTGGGCGGAGGAGAGGCGGAGGAATTAAATGGCGGCGTCTCCTCGGTGGGAGGGGATCGGAGGAGGAGGAGGAGGGAGGAAGGTGGCGGAGTAGTTATTGCGCGCACTAACATAATCAAAGCAGGAACGAGCATAATCACTGATTTGGGAGGCATCAGCATCTCTCTTTTCTTAAGACTCGTTAATTATCGCATTGCAATGCAGTCATTGGCAGCCTTAGGTTCTGTTTGTGAGAGCATGACTAATAATACATTCAACTTCAGGTTATATGTACATCTGCACCTCATTATCAGCTGACCCATATAATAGGTAACTACTAGAATACATTTTTATCATTAATATAGGATCCAATTTGTGCTCTCTAAAGTTTCTCAGAGCTTGTAAATCAATCGGGTGTAAACTATCTAAAACAGACTACCTAAATCGAGCAGAGCTAGGGGACTCGACCATCGGGTGAGAATGACATGTGGAACTTGACTATCATCCTCTCTTGACTTCTTCCTCCTTGCACGCACGAGCAGAGCTAGGGGACCTACGCTGCGTCGGGACACTTGGCAAGCCGCCTGCCCCACAACGTGACAACGGGGAGGAGCCACTACAGGGTTTGGCCGTCGGGACCAACCGCGTCAGGGCTAGCCGCACCGCCTACTGGCCACCGAGGAAGGTCGTTGCGCCACAAGCCCGAGAAAGTGGCCACGTCGCCGAGGAAGTGGCCGCACTGCCCGGGCATGCCGAATAGCGAGGAAGGGGCCCGTCAGTCATGCGGGGAAGAAGTCAGAGAAAAAAATAGGGGAAGTGGAGTAGTGGGGCAATAAAAGTTGAGGTTGAAGAGAGAAAAGTAGGAGGCCAACAAATATAGAGGGTGTAGTAGGGGTTTCTAATGAAGCAGATTTTTTTTTTGTCCCCATTACCTAAATCTAGATTATTGGATCAAGCATTGGCTGGGCTTACATTCTTTTTAAAATTTATGGTATTGGTTCCTTCTGTGTTGAGCTAATGCATTTATAAATTTGGCAGAATGATTATAGAGAGTAGTTCTAAGAGAATGAGGTGGTTAAAACTACAAACTTTGGCTCGGTTGCAGAGACAGAACTCATTTTTTTTTACCCTATTTGGTGGGGCTTCTGAAGAAGCAAGACCTAGAGCTATTTTAGAGTTTAGCTTCATTATTACAGTATAAAAAAGGCGGAATAGTCAAATTCGTCTTTAAACTATCGCCGAAAGCTCAGTTTAGTTCCTGAACTATAAAAACGGCCGTTTTAGTCCTCAAACTTTCACAGCTACCTCAATTTCGTCCCTAAACTATGAAAACGGCCGTTCTCGTCCTCAAACTTTCACAGCCGGGTCAATCTCGTCCTTAAACTATGAAAACGACCGTTCTCGTCCTCAAATTTTCGCAGCCGGCTCAATTTCGTCTCTGGTCCGATGTGGAGCGCCACGCTGGCTTGTTTCGTCATCACCCAGTCAGCTGGAATCAGTTTTCGAAAGCTTGTAACTGATTTATTCTTATTCCAACTTGTCGCAATTAGTTGTAACTCTTCAATACAAAATGGAATGAAGATGATTTTTTCATAAAAATTGTAGATCTCGATAAGATCTACAACTTTCTAGTTTTAATGTTTTTTATTAAGGACATTAAGATACTCAAAAACTTCATATTATGGTGCTAAAATTTTATATTAACTTTTATATTAATTGCAAGCAGCAGCAGGTAATTATTATGGTGCTAAAATTTTATATTAACTTTTTGAGCATCTTAACATCCTTAAATAAAAAAATTAAAACTAAAAATTTTTAGATTTTATTGAGATTTACAATTAAAAATCATCTTCATCAATGTTGTATTGAAGAGTTACAACTAGTTGCAACCAGTTGGAATAAGAATAAATCAGTTGCAGACTTTTAAAAACTGATTCTAACTGACTAGGCGATGACGAGACGAGCCAGCGGCGGCGCTCCACATCGGACCAGAGACGAAATTGAGCCGGCTGCGAAAGTTTGAGGACGAGAACAGTCGTTTTCATAGTTTAAGGACGAAATTGAGCCGGCTGCGAAAGTTTGAGGACGAGAACGGTCGTTTTCATATTTCAGAGACGAAATTGAGCCGGCTGTGAAAGTTTGAGGACTAAAACGGCCGTTTTTATAGTTCAGGGACTAAACTGAGCTTTCGGTGATAGTTCAAGGATGAATTTGACTATTTCGCCTATAAAAAAGGACATAATCTTTTTTTAAGAAAAAACTAAGGCTAATTTAATCTCACGTCACGGTAGACTGGTCCCACTACCACTTGGGACTCCTGTCTGGCTGTCGCTCGCTTGCACTGATCTTTCCGACGGCATTTTTGCTTAATCTATGTTAGCTCTCACTTGATTCGTCACAGATGTGTGGGTTTGACTGGCCTGGTAGCCTCTCTCTTTGCTCCTTGCCCTTGTGGACCTCCCATTTCGTCATTTTGTTACTTGCTACTTGATCGAATATCAAAATCTGTCACTTTGGATGGACACGGTTTTTTTACTTTTAGGAGCACATGCTCCCACTACATGCACATACAGTGGGAGTATGTGCTTCTAGGAGCATATTTAACATTGGCCACTTTGGATGCCATGCCTATCCATCCAGCAGTCCTTTTGATCTGTGGTCTCTCGACGTTATGCCTTCTTCATTTGTTTGTGCTTCTATGGAGAATACGGCATCTTGACACGGACACTGTTGCTGAGCTTTGAGAGACTGCAAGAGTCTTGAGGGCCTTTTTTTTTGCAGGGATTAATGTGAGAATTGATATGAGGTTTTCACTCTAGCAGTGGTGTGGTTTGGCACCTACTTGGGCGTGTCAATCCGGGGTAAGAAAGATAGGAATGACATGGCCGTTTAGGGGTACAGTACTAGTAGAAAGCAGCAAGCAGTAACTAGTGACAGTAGTGAAGAGAAGGAGCGAGAGCGAAAGACTGGAGACAGCACGGCGATTTCAGTAACTAGCTTTGGCCCGACTCTTGTCTTGTTGCGTTTGGAGCTTCGCGTTACTGGGAAACGACTAGCAGTACTAGTCCAATGCACTGCCGCTCGGCTGGCTGAGAGATACAGCTGGCTGGCTAAATTGTTGTGACACTGCTGAATGACTGATCGATGGTAGTTGATAAGTTCGAGTAAATAGATATGCAAGTTTACTTTGCAATATTTTCTTCGTCCTAAAAAAAATTAACATTTTTGACTTTTAAGACATCGTGTTTGACCGTTCGTTTTATTTAAAAAATTTGTACAAGTTATAGAATAAATAAATCATTATTAAAATATCTCTAATGATAAAATAAGTTGTAACAAGATAAATAATATTTGTTAAAATTTTTTGAATAAGACGGATGGTCAAACAAACGCGTCTGAAATGCTAAAACATTATTTTTTTTGGGACGGAGGGAGTAAGTACTAATTCTACCTGATAAAGTCCAGATCACTAAGATATTCTCTATGCATGTATATTTTTGACAAAATATTGGCTCTGTTTGGCTGCTCATACCAGCCAGCACCAGCTAGCCACTCAGCAGTGTTTTTCTGTTAGAACAATCAGTCAGTCAGCCGTACCGTACCAGCCAGCCGAACAGAGTGATTTTCTATGCATATTAATCCTATCGGATAAAGCTAAGTTCAAACCACAAAGACTAACACGTGAGTCAATCTACATGCCTGATAAGTTGTTTGTCCATGACATGGCACAAAACGTCCGAGTCGGTTTTCCCCATGCTAGATAGGAGTACCTTTAAACTTTCAATCGAGTTGGCGTCCGAGAAGGGCAGCAGCTTGTTTTTGTTTCTTCGTTGGGTAGCCTCCACTTAGGCCAACTAATGGGTTAGGTTGAAATGGGTTTAATATGTTGGATTCTTAAATGGGTACACTTTGGACGGGTAGAAATGGGTTGACTTGCTGAACGGGTTAGGTTGGGGTGGGTTTAATAGAAAACGGGTTGGGACGGGTTGGGATCGACATCTCGTTTTTTGGGTTGAATGGATTGAATCCGCGGATGGATGTTAGATTAATAAACATCTGACAATGCCGATTGTCATGAAGTTGCTGCTTGCTATATTAAATCATCTGCAACAAATTTTAAACGATTTCGATAAAATTTTAATGTGTGAACGCGAGGTTTTATTTTTAGTGTCCGGCTCTGACATGGAGCCCACATACACATCCAGTAGTGCCGGTTGGCATGAAGTTGCTGCTTGCTATATTAAATCAGCTGCAACAAATTTTAATCGATTTTGATAAAATTTTATGGTGTGAACGTGAGGTTTTATTTCTAGTGTCCGGCTCTAACGTGGGGCCCACATAGACAGCTGACAGTGCCGGTTGGCATGAAGTTGCTGCTTACTATATTAAATCATCTCCAACAAATTTCAGCCAATTTCGATAAAATTTTAAGGTGTGAACGTGATGTTTTATTTCTAGGGTCCGGCTCTGACGTGGGACCCACGTACACATCTGGCAGTGCCGGTTGGCATGAAGTTGCTGCTTGCTATATTAAATCATGTGCAACAAATTTTAATCGATTTCGATAAAATTTTATGGTGTGAACGCGAGGTTTTATTTTTAGGGTCTGACTTTGACATGGGGCCCACGTAAGACATCCGACAATGCCGGTTGGCATGAAGTTGCTGCTTACTGTATTAAATCATCTGCGACAAATTTCAGCCAATTTCGATAAGATTTTAAGATGTCAACGCAAGGTTTTAAATTCAGGGTCTGCTTTATGGGTTGAAATGAGTTGGAATGGGTTGGGTCGAAGATATAATGATATGGAGTGGGACGGATTGAAAAAAAAATTAATTTGTTACGGGTTAGGTTAGGTATGGGATGGGTGTTAACCCATTATCAGGGCTACCTCCACTCCATGGCTATCGTCACCGGTGGGTGGGTGGGTCCCATGCTTGGGTATCATCATCGATGAGATGAGGCTGTTGGTTGGGCTCACCTGTTCCCGTTGTTGGAACCAAGCCGCAAACAAGCACTGCACTGCTTGCTCTTGCTTCGATCCATGCCCAATGCACCGCCACTCGCGTGTTTGCGTCTCCCAGCTTGTCGTCCTCGTCCTCGAGTCCAGAAATAAACCCGCACCGGCACCGTCGTCTCGCGGTGGCAGTATACGCGTCCAAATTAATTAAAGTTCCGAACAAGGAAGAAGAGACGAGTGCCTTTTCAGCTAACGTTCTGAATTCCTCTGTTCTAATTCTACTCCATGAGTGATCGAGTGTATACTGAACTTCAACGGTTCTCGTCATAGCGACGCGACGGAGCCGAGCACAGAAAGACTGGGCGCCCACGTCCACCACCAATCCAGTCCGTCGAACGCAAACAGAAACAATAAATAATCATGCGCGCATGCGACCGGCGATCCGCCATGGCTGGTAGCAGTGGAAGAAGATGCCGCGCTCTGCATTGCTGCTGCTGCCGGCCGGGGCCGGACCACCGGCGACGGCCAAACGTACCAACCGGACCGCCGAAAGGAGAAGCATGCATTCATTCATGGGCGTCCGCTAGCTGGAGTGGCGTCAGTTTCTTCTTCCTGTCATTGTCAACCTGTGCTGTGCGTTGCACGTCCTGCACCTTAGCTGCCGTGATCTTGCTGGTACGAGTGAGTACTGCGGAGCGCAGCAGAATTTTGCTTTCCCCTCGATCGGGCCTTGCCGCAATGCCGGCCGGGTGGACCATTCTGGCCATTTTCTACAGATGGGGTACTAGTACGAGAATTCGATTCCTGCCGGGAATGTCATTGTCAATTGCCAAACCACTTGTGCCGATGAGGAAGCACTCGTCTGATGTCTGTCTGCATAATGGTTTCAGTAGAAACGTCGTCAGCACTTGCCCACTACTACTTGAAAAAGAGAATGGCCTCGGATCACTCTAATAATACTCTACTACCTGATACTAGATGGTACACGTCGTTGTCGTCGTAACTTGGAATCGAGGAGGAGTAACTTGTAAGCCACCATCCAGCCATGAAAGATGGCAGACAAAGGCAAGCAGAGACTCTCCTCTCCTCTCTGTCACCAGTTCACCACTCACCGCAATGACTGGTTTCTGTTTTTGTTATTCTTCTGCTGACTGCTGACTGGCGCGCGAGTGAGTGCTTTGCTTGCTTAAAGGCGCAGAAAAGGGTTTTGTTTAAGACTCCGGTCATCGGACATGTGTGAAAAAAAAAAAACATGCAGATCATGCTGTCGCACACGCGCAGCTAGCTGCATTGCATGTAGAATCATTGCAGTGAACACCAAGTAATATAGTATCGTTGTGCCTCTGATCTGAGCTTGTTGAGCCCATAATTCAAGCAACATAGGGCCCCCTGCGTTAGGCAAACTGATGTGCAGTAGCTAGTAAACTACTGCAAGAGGACAGTTTTGTCTTTCTTGCATTTCATCTGCAAGATGGCAAGTTTTTTGCTTGTCCGTGGAGCATGCAGGAATAGGACGGCAGACACGCCGCATCTCATGGCTGTGTCTCCAGCTCCTATGATGGCGCAGCCCAAGGCACGCGGCTGCCGTCGCGGTGCTGTACTGTGTGTAAGTGGTACTTGTCAGGACAAGGACCCAGGGGCACATGACCAAGACCAACCACGTCTTTACGCAAGAAAGTCCTGTAAATCAACCGAAACCAAAGAAGTTATTCATTTTGCTGGGTTAAAAAGAAACACTGATTTTGACTTATGCTGATTTGGTGTGGGAGAAAAACACTGTTCTATAGTAAAAAAAAACCAAAATAGGGCAATAGGCGTTTATAAATTGAAGCGAATAGAGTCCGCACGCTTTCTAGGACAACATTTTGTGTTTAGTAGGGTTTTTTTTTATTTCTCTCTTCATTTTTCAAACGGCTTCTTCATCTAAGAAGCTAGAAAAGCCGGAGAAATCACGTTTGGGTGGCTTCGCGCTTCTAGCATAAAAAATGGCTTCTCTTTGTTGCTGCAGCTTCTCTTGCAGACCCATTCAATTTTACGAGTGAGTTAATAGCGTTTGATAGAGTTTTTCACCTAGTAAAACTCAGAAAACTTAGGAATGAAACCCCCTCGAGAAAGAGGGTTTAGCCGGCGTTGATGTAATGATGTCAGGTTATTTTTAGTCATCACCTAAGGACTAAGGTGGGCCAACAGCATCTACACATTCAAAAGGTTGATGAATTCAATCATTTATCCTAGAAATAAAGGAGAGAGAAGAAATAAGGCGCCATTTTTTAGAGTTTCTTTCCTCTTAAGAAAACACTGGAAATAGTATGTTGTCCTGCAAAGGGATCGGAGCACTGCTGGTGGCTTGGGTTGCATGTACACATACAACTGTGAACTGTCGATGTATTTGTATTGAAGGCACGCATGTGGCCACTTTGGTCCAGCTCCGTTTGGTCTGGTCTCCTTCCTTGCATTTGCATTGCTTTGCATCACTATTGTACCTCCCTTTCGGTCTCTGACGTCGGCCTCTTTTAATAACTGCTGACGGCTGACCTACATTTGCTCATCGCGTCCTCCATGGATGCTACACATACACGGATCGGAGATAGAACGTACAACCATCAGCAAACTAGCTAGCATTGGGACCTGCTGCTGGCTTAGATCCTGCAGCGAATGGTCCCCTGCCGTTAACAACCAGCCACAGCCAGATACCAGCCATCACCCACCCACCACTCCTCTCTCGACCACCTTCCCTTTGCTGCTTTGCAGCTTGCACTTTCATATCCATCCTAGTGGTGGCTGGCGCCGATCAAATTGAAAATTCAGAGGCTCGGATGCATGCTGACTTGTACTAGGTCAGTCTATGTAATGCTAGCGTGATTAGATTGCACTAGAAGCACCATGTTGTAGTTTAATTACTCACTCTCCCAGTCCTAAAAGGAATGCCACTCTTACTCGACTCTTCTTAAGCTGATGAATCTCAAATTTGACCAAATGTATACAAACACTAATATTTATGATGCATAATAAGTTTCGTTAGATGAATTAAATCATGAAATGTATTTTTATAACAAACTTATTTAGAGATATAAATGATGGCAACATCTTCAACAAACCTAGTCAAATATAAATAGTACAACTTATAATCTATAACCTAGAATAGTATTGTGTTACGTAGGCAGTGATGGAAGAGCAAGTATCCTAAGCAATGTTCTGTAAAAAAAAAAATGCATGGGTGGGTTGGGGTGGGGATGATGGCCCCACCCATATATTAAAGAAGAAGCCATAGTTGCTTCTAGCCACGGAAAAAATCTCGAACCCTGCCTTTGTCAAAGCGAGGGGATTTTTATTTACCCCTAGCCTGAAATTCCGTTGGGGGAGACAGCCCCACCCGCAGCTGCTTCCGTCCGCGGAAAACCCTTCAAACCCTGGTTTTACTAGCGAGGGGATTTTTATTTACTCCTAACCTAAAATTTGCTCCCAGTAGAATTCAAACTCAGGACTTGAGGAGTGCCGCTGAAAAGCTCTAACCGTTTGAGCTAGAGTCCTTTGGCTAAGCAATGATCTATGATGGAAACAGATGCTGGTGGCATGTTGGGCTTTCAAGCGTCGTTGCTTTTGGAAAGTGTACTAGCACGCAACAGCTGCTAGTTTAATGGAGGAGAAAAAAGCAGCTAGGAAGGACCATTGTGGGTTGTAAACAGACAAGATAAGAGAAAAGAATAGGCTGGATGCTTGGTCATATATTGTTGTAATTGCAGTAGCTAATTGCGAGCTATTATATTACTATATTGCTCCAGGTTTAAAGTATAGCAGGCAGTCGTACATAGATTAGATTCTGCACAACTTAAAGGCTCAAAACTGTCTTCTGAAATCAAGGTTGCCACTCGTGTGCATGTGTGGTTCATCAGACATTCTGAAGCAATATGCTGTCTTTGCATCCATTTAGCAAAGCTCTTTCAATAGTACATCCACTGATATTTTTTTCTTTTGGTGACAGTGTGACACTTGTAAGCAAGATAGTCCATTCCTTCCTTCCTAAGTTTTAAGTTTTTAGGATTCAATTAGTCTTAAGTTTGATCAAATATATGCAAAACAGCACTAATATTTATGATACATAATAAATGACATTAGATGAAATATACCATTGAACATATTTTTATTATAAACCTATTTGAAGATATAAGTGTCGATAATATTTTTTATAAACCTAGTCCAATATAAGAAAGTGATAACTGCTAAGCACCTAGAAAGTGTTTCGGGACAGAGCCAGTGATGGAAGAGCAAATGTCATTAGCAATGATCTATGGAGGAAACAGATGCTGGTGGCATACTGGCATTTTGGGCTTTCAAGCGTCGTTGCTTTTGGAAAGTAATACTAGTAGTCTAGTAGCACACAGCAGCTGCTAGTTTACTGGAGGAAAGAAAAGCAGCTAGGAAGGACCATGGGGTTGTAAACAAAGAAGACGAGGAAAAAGAATGAGCTGGATGCTTCGCATTACATTGTAATTGCAGTAGCTAATGGCGAGCTATTATATTATAGGATTATATTGCTCCGAGTTTTAAGCATATAGCAGGCAATCGTACACAGATTAGATTCTGCACAACTTAAAGGCTGAAAACTGTCTTCAGAAATCAAGGTTGACACTCGTGTGCATGCGTGGTTCATTCATCAGACATTCTGAAGCAATATACTGTCTTTGCATTCCATTTAGCAAAGCTTTTTCAATAGTAGTACATCCTCTGCTACTTTTGTTTTGGTGATTGTGATAGTACATACATTCATTCCTAAGTGGAAACCAAACTGACAACACTAACTAAACTAAATGCAAACAAAGGACACTCTTTCTGACACTGTCTCTGTAGAAGAAAGGGTACGAGTTGTGTTAGTTTATTCCTTAATAGTATAAATTACTCCGTATGGCTATATTATCTTAGCAGTACAGAGTACAGTGTGAAGCTTAAGCAAGTACTACTTATATATGCGGCTTTCAAGGACGAGAAACCCTTTGTTATTGTTAGGCAAGCAGAAGACATCTCTTTCAGCAACCGCCCAAGACCAAACTCTGCACTTCAACGCACACCCTTGGGAACGCACCTCCACAACCAGTTACTCCACGTACAAGTGAACTAGTGAAGGGTTGCAGCACAAGAGACATACTTGGAATCCTTTATGCCGAGTGCCGAGTCCTAATGCTAGATCACCAAGTAGCTTGCTGCTGCAAGCCAGGCTGGTTTTTTCGAAAGGCTGGTCTGTTTGAAGATCCAGAACAACCTAACCTGTAATTGAGGTCCAAGTACCTCCCCCCCCCCACCCCCAGTCCCCCTCTCATTTTCAAGAAATGAAACATTTTAAGTTTGACAAAATCCATAAAAATACTAACATTTTTCATACCACAAATAGATATCGTTATATTTGCTGTGAATGTATTTTTTTATAATATCCTCCCCTTTTTTTAGGGGAATCCTCCCTCGATACTAAATCATAAAATGTTTTGACTTTTCTATTGCTTTTGATATATCTAAACATATAATATATCTAAAACTGGCCCTGTTCGGTTGTATTATTTTGACTTTTTTCAGAAATAGAAAAGTATTTTTCTCTCATAAACAAATTAGTATCAACCGAAATCAGCGCTTCTAGAAAAAAAACCCAAAACATCATATAATTTAAAATGTTGGGATTAACAATTTAGAGTCACACATGGCAATACTGTTTCTTTACTACTATAGTTTGATATCTAGAGCTGCAATCTTTGGATGACCGCCACAGCAATATAGGCTCTCCATCCCCCCCTCCCCACCCCCCAAAAAAAACATTATTTTTTATTTTAGACTTTTCATCTGACCATTTGTCTTATTCAAACATTTTATATAAATATTATTTTTTATAATGACTTGTTTTATTGTTAGATATATTATAATAATGATATATTTTTTATTTAAATAAAAAATGAATAAAGACAAATAGGAAATTTAAAAGTAAACCATAATGTTTTTTTTAAAGGACGAATGGAGTACTCCCTCCGTCCCATATTAGATGACGCTATGGGAAACATGCGAGTTAAATTTTTTCAACTTTGACTAGATTTATAGAAAATATGTGCAATATTTTTATTTCCAAATAAATTTGTTAAAAAACTAGATTTAAAAATCTTTCTAATGATACTAGTTATGTACGTTCGATATGAATACTTTTTAATATAAAATTAGTTAAAGTTAAGAAAA
Organism: Eremochloa ophiuroides; assembly: GCA_038502445.1. Classification (NCBI taxonomy): domain Eukaryota; kingdom Viridiplantae; phylum Streptophyta; class Magnoliopsida; order Poales; family Poaceae; genus Eremochloa; species Eremochloa ophiuroides. The sequence goes on along the minus strand of JAHLJS010000009.1, from coordinate 67,069,063 downwards.
ACTGATTTCTCGGAAAACGAGAAGGGAGTACTCCGTACGCTTTTGGGGTTAGCAACAGCTCGGAGAAGAAAAAGATTGGACGTGGAGAGGACACGACTAGGTGATGAGTGATGATGGATCGAGAGGACAAGAGTTGGGTGGAGGAAGGAGTACTACGATTTCTAGGAGAAGGAGAAATCGGCCCATCTGCCATTGAATGCTGCTTGGGCCATACTCCTCCCCTGCTACACAAATGTAAAGTGCGCTCCTCTCTCTGATCAGAATGACTCGCGGGTGGTAAGATAGCCACTCCGGAACCTTCACATGAAATTTGCATAACCACCCAGTCTCCTCACATGTCCCCCATGCCGATTATATTGAGTGGCATGAAGGTTAAGATGATCCGACTAGTAAAGTACAGGAGGGATTTTGGAAATCAACTGACAGAGAATCACGCATGCATATATTCAGATTCAGTTCGATCCATTTCATTCATTGACCAAAGATGGTTGGTTGGCTCTTGATACTACCAATTGCGAGGGACTGGGGAAATTCAGATAAAGAACATGCAAGAAAATTCAAGAACAATAGATTGCAGTAACAATAGCAGGGAATCTAAGACTGAAGTCAACCCGTTAAGTTTCAGATAGACCCATCAAGTTACAGATAGGCTCCGCGCGCATATGTGCTCTTGCTTTGCCTGCGAGTCTCGCGTAATCGCGTGGGGCAGGAGCATTTCCAAGCAAGGACGCTCCCTACCGCGCGCCTCAGCTCCTCCTGACCTGACAGATTCGCTGTCCGATCCTTTCTCTCTCTGGACGACAAGTGCTGCATGCGTGATGCAAGCAAAGGGGCCCAGCCCAGCGCAAGGATGTAAGCAACAACGTCCAAAAATAAAACCTGAATGAATATAATACGTACACCCTATTATATATATATATATATATATATATATATATATATATATATATATATATATATATATATATATATATATATATATGACATTACCTAGCAATTAAGTGGCGAAAGCTACGTCTAGACCAAATTTTCTACTCCCCCTACGGCTACGTACGTACGTACACCATCGCAGCAGCCATCTCTCTCCACGTTTGTTTATTCGCGTCTAGTCTGGCGCCGGTCCTTGTCCGATCGGCCGGCCGGCCGCCACCACCTCCATTGCCATGCCGGCCTTGGGCAGCGACGACCAAGCGATGCAATGCACCACGCCCACGCGCTCCCTTTGCCTTTGCTCCATCTCATGGTCAAACGCCACGCCACCCATATATAAATATATAAACTGCTACAGCACTGCACCCCCTCTGCATCCATCCATCCATCGTCTAGCTCGCCGGCCGGTGAAACAAACGTACGTACGTACTCGTCGATCGGAACATGAGGCAGGCTCGGCCGTACTCGGGGATGTTCTGCGGCGGGGTGTCGGCGCGGACGGGGCCGCACGCGCTGCCGCTGGCGCGCATCAAGAAGATCATGAAGCGCTCCGCGGGGGAGACCGCGGACGGCGGCGCCAGGATGATCTCCGGCGAGGCGCCCGTCGTCTTCTCCAAGGCCTGCGAGCTCTTCGTCGCCGAGCTCACCCGCCGCGCATGGGCCGCCACGCTCGACGGCAAGCGCCGCACCGTGCACAGGGAGGACGTCGCAACCGCCGTGCACAATACAGACCTCTTCGACTTCCTCGTCGACGTCGTCAACGCCGCCGACAGTACTGCTGCCGGCGGAGATGGCGGTGGACACGACGACGACGCCGCCGACGCCGCGCTGGGGTAATTAAGCAAGCCCGTATGTATATGGGGACGAATTGACGACGATCGATGCCGCTCTGATGCAGCAACTCAATAACGTACGTCTGTAGTAACTTCTTTCATGCAAGATGCAATCCTATCCTATATGCAGTGCCATGCTGTTGTTACTTTAATTTGTTATACTACTGATGAATGAATGAAACTGGGCATTTGCTATTTTTGGACGGGTCAAATTTTCGGTGTCGATCTCTGTTGTGCATCCATATTCGGAGGAGATAATGTGCCTTGTCTAGTGTCCATGACCATGATCTGAAACAGAAAGCAGCAGCACCCAGTGTGCAAAATCCAAACGTACTTAACCACGGTACCAGTTCACGCAGCCGGACCTTCAACTTACGGAGTATGGCCTGTTTAGATCCACTGCAAATTGCAATTGCAACTAGTCACATTAACGTTACGGTACATGCATGGAGCATTAAATGTAGACGAAATGTTTGCATATTTGTACTTTTTGCATGTACATCACGAGACGAATCTTTTAAGCCTACTTGGGCTATGACTAGACAAAAGTTGTCAAATACGAATGAAACTGGGATCTAAACACACCCTATAATACTAGTAGTATCTGAAACTTTTCATGAATTGTGCAGTGCAGAGCTACAGAGTGAAATTCGTAATAGCTGTAGGATCCGAACTCTTTCTGAATTCGAAATCTTTTGCAAGCAATGACAACATGTTTCATCACGAGAATCCAAGAAGTACAGCACCGTCTGAAAATGTACGACATTCGCAGCTCCCGATTTCAGTTTCAGTTTCAGCACAACGCGTGCGGCGTGCCGGCCAATGTGAATCGCGAGGCACATAGGATCGCGCGCTGGAATAGCAGTTGCCGATGAGACACTGACTCAGTGGCCCCACCGTCCGTGACAGTGGCCAGCAGAGCACACCTCACCCCCGGCCTTCTCCCGCCGCCGGCGGCCGGCCGGCGCGGCATGCCTAAGAGCCTCCAACTCTCATCCCGCCTCCCGAACCTCCTCAAGGCCTGCGCCAGCAAGCGGCAGCTCGACCAGATCCATGGCCTACTCATCACCTCCTCCCCCATCCTCCGCCCCATCCTCCCGGCGCTGCTCGTCCGCCGCTCCACCGAGCTCGGCGACATGCCCCACGCGGACCTGCTCTTCTCCTCGTTCCGTGAGACCAAGGGCGCGGTTGCGCTCTACAACGCCATGATCCGGGGCTGCGCCTACCACGGTCCCCACGAGCGCGCGCTGGAGCTGTTCGCCGAAATGCCGCGCCGTGCCCTCGCCCCGGACAGCTTCACCTACCCGTACGTCGTGGACGCGTGCGCGAGGCTGCGGATGTGGCGGGCCGCCGACGCGGTGCACTGCTGCGTCCTCAGGGAGGGGCTCGCCGCCGTGCTGGCCGTCGGCAGCTCGCTGCTCGTGCTCTATGTCGCCCGCGGGTCGCTGCGCGACGCGCGCCGGGTGTTCGACGGCTTCACCGCCAGGTCCGTCAGCCTCTGCACAGGGGCGAAGCCAGGAATTTTTGTCGCTGGGGTCGGCGGAAACCCATAATGCTAACTTTAAGGTTGCAATAATACAGTATCACACATAATATAAGAAAAAATATAGCAACCGATAAATTATAGCAAAATAATCTCACACTTGTAGTTACCTCCTATAGGTTCCCTCTGCGGTTACGGTCCTTCATCTTGTGAAACCGAACGATCACATCATCAAGTGGAATTGTGGCTAGAAATTCTTGTTCCACGAAACATACGATACAATCATTCATAAATCCATCTCCAATACGATTACGTAGTATTGTCTTGACAATTTTCATTGCTGAAAAGCACCTCTCCACGGATGCAGTGGCAACCGGAAGAACTAGCGCTAGCTTGAGAAGCCGATACACCAAGGGAAAACCCAGATGCTTGGTTGTACTCACCATCAACTTAGCAAGTTCTGAAATAGTGTTCAAGTTGGCAAATCTTTCATCGGCTCGCACATTGTCAATATAGAAACTAAGCTCACGACCAAGATCCTTTAATTGTGTTGAATCAAAATCATCAGGATATGGTTTAGCCGAATGTATTAAACTCTCCACTTTAAAAGCCTCAAAAGAATTCTTGGGGCTGAAAGGAGCAACCTGAGTGAGCAATTGAGAGTTTACCTCATTGAAACGATCATTGAACTCTACAAGTTGCATGTCAATAATTGGATTGAAGCAATCAAATCTATAATGATGATAATTGGTTCGATTGGTCTTTTTTCTTGGCCTATGACGATCAATATACTCCTCTTCCATATCCAACATGGGAATGCCATATTCTTCACAAAATGACTGCACAACCTGCATCAAAGAATCCCCACCAATAGGCAAAACACATCCCCACCAATTTCATCAATGATAGATTTCACGATGATCTGTAAAAGAAATGTCTAACCATTAATTTCTTTATATAAATGAGAGAGGACATAATTTTGAAAAAAATGGTAACACTCTTTCTTACCTCAGCAAAACAATTTGCAATGTCCCTTTGAATTTCTGGAGCAATCATCTTATTATTTTTTGGAGCATTAAGAAATGCTTTCTTTACTTTGTCATTCTCCTCAGCCAAAAGATCTACTAACTCTCGATAGTTTCCCTTATTTGTAGATGTCTCTGTTTCATCATGCCCACGAAAAGCTAAGCCTTGATGCAACAAGTATCGGACAGCTTTAATGGCTGTCTTTAATCGAACCAAATGGTTCTCTTTAGTGATATTACTCTGCCTGTTTATGGCTTCACCAATTGATTGGCCAGGCTTCAACAAATTGTCACATCTTTTTACAGCTGTATTATGGAAACTATCACATCTCTTGCCTATATGATCTCTAAGCCAATCAGATTTGTTCCACCCATCCCAACCATCTATTACAAATGCATCATTCCCACCTTGACCCTTGTTGCAATCTCTGAACAGGTAGCAATATAAACAAAAACACTTATCCAACTTTTCACTGTGCTCTAGCCAACCATACATATTGAACCATTCATGTTGACAGCGGCGTGGAAACCCAGCAATTATTGTTTGGGGAAACTTAAAACCAGGTGGTGGCATACAAGGACCCCTTGTCAAATACTTTCTCCTTACATCATTTTGTAGCTGATCACCTATGTAATCTGATATTCTCCTTCTATCGGCTGGATCATATGGAAGCTCATCAAAATTTACCTCTTGCCGTGATATCCGCGAAGAACGATGACTAGTATGATTTGGATTTGATGCAATGATAGCAGTGTCGTCTCCAGGGGCGTCTCTTCTTGTCCTTGAAATATTTCCATCATTGTTCTCGTTATCATTGGGCGGAGGCGATTTCCTTTTCAAAAATCGATCTAGTTTGCTTTGATTGACTGTCAAATTACAAATTCGTCACATAATTGAACTCTAAAGTAGATAGACATTGACTGTAAGAGAGATTAGAGAATGTCCCTGCTGGTTGATCGTCGCCGGCCACCGCTCTGTGATTTGCGATGGGATTTGCCGATTTAGGATCTGTAGCGTCGGGCGATTCGGAGACGTCGAGGGTTGGAGGTATGGATCTGGAGGCGACGATGTTTGGACTTCTGGTTCGCGGCGGCTGTATACACGGGCATACGCAATTTACAAATGGGCCTTCTAATGGTGGGCTTACTAGTTACTAGCGGATTAGCCTATAGCTAATTATTTGCTTGGATATACGACTATACACGTGATGCTCAGATGCTGGACGTGGACAATGGGCCGGACGTGGACTTGGATTGGCAGGCTGCCGGGGTCCTGTAATTTTTTTGACAGGGTCTTACACGGTGAAAATTTGTTAGGTAACCTAGCTTCCTTGCGAGTCGTCGGTGTCGGTCGACACCAGTCAATGAACGTAGCTTCGACACTGCCTCTGCAACCGGATGGTGTCGGTGTACGTCAGGGCCGGAGACGTGAGGAGCGCGCGGGAGGTGTTCGATGCGATGGAGGCCAGGGACACCGTGTCTTGGAACGCGATGCTCACCGCGTACGTCAGGTCGGCGGACGTCATGGCGGCCAAGGATCTGTTCGCGGCGATGCCAGCCAAGAACGTCATATCGTGGACGTCGATGATCAGGGCGCTGTCCGATGCGGGGGATTTCTCTGGCATGAGGGGGCTGTTCAACCGGATGCCTGAGAGGAACCTGGTGTCATGGAACTGCATCCTCTCGAGCTACACCAGGCATGGAAGATACCGGCAGGCGAGATGTTCCCCCGGATGCTGCTTGAAGGTCTCAGCCCTGACAGCTTCACCGTCGTCTCGGTTCTCTCGGCTTGCGAGAACTTGAGGAAGCTGAGGCTCGGCAGATGGATCCATGCCAACCTAGTGACTCTGGCACTCCAGGTCCATGCTGAGGTTGGGACAGCTTTGGTCGAGATGTATGCCATGTGCGGTGACGTGGCCCGCGCGTTCGTTGTCTTCCTGAAGATGAACAGCAAGGATGTCTTCTCATGGAACGTTATGATCAGAGCCCTCGCCGTGCATAGACGAGCCGACGACGCGCTCAGGCTATTTGGTGTCATGAGGAAACAAGGGTTCCGGCCCAACCATTTCACCTTCATGGGCGTCCTGCTGGCGTGCAGGTACGGGTCCCTCGTTGATGAAGGCCGCAGGACGTTTGACATGATGCAGAAGGACTACTGCATCCCGCCGTCGTTGCAGCACTACACCTGCTTGATCGATCTGCTGTCCTGCAGCGGCCATGTCGACGAAGCGGTGACCGTGCTGCAGGGCATGCCTTGTCGACCTGATTCTGAAGTCTGGAGGGCGCTGCTTGGCGGGTGTAGGACTGAAGCTGGCCTCGGATCAGCCGGGGAGGCAATAGCGGGTGTAGTTGAGTCATCTGGTGATGAGATGTGTGTGTCACTGACATGAACTCATCAGATGTTGTCTGTGATTACCTTGACTTGATTCTTTTTGTTTTCGTCGGTCAGGTTTTGATTCTGTAACCGAACTATGAAAGAAATACAGGAGGTTTTCATAGTTCATTCCTGACAAAGCACGGTCGCAAAGAAAAAAAATGACTTGCAGTGGCAAATTGGGCTGCTGCTTGTACTATGGAAACACAACTAGCAAGAGTAGCAGATAGCACTTTGTAAAATCAGTGTTGATGATGACTTGTGGACTCTGAGCATGAAAATTGTTTAACATCATACTCCTGTTCTCATATGCATCACTGCTTTGTGATGCATCTATGTAACAGAGCAGTGCTGCTAGCCTGCTACTGTACTAAGACTGCCTTTGTCTCACTGATTAATGAAACTCTTCCTTTTTCTTTTTATTTTTCTTTTTTTTTGTATAATAGAATATCCAATCAAATTGTCAAGCGCTACCTGATTTGGAAATTGATCTTTTATGTAGTATCTTGATCAGTTTTCATAACCAAACATAAATCATCCCCTGAAAGCCTGAAGTGTCAAATCGCCAACTGGTTTGCTGCTGTACTGGGGTCTGGGGAGTACCCCATTGCATTTTCTATTATTTTCTCTTTTTTTTTGCGATAAGATTGCATTTTTCTTAACAAGTGGATTGTGCTTTGTGAGCATCATAATTCCATTTTACACAGCTGCGTTAGTACTGTGCCGAGACTGATTTTGGATAGTTCACACTTCACGACTGATCACACACAAAACGAGTCACGAGAATACATATACCCAATCGAATCGTCAAGCGCTACCTGATTGGGAACCGAATTTTGACCAGTTTTCATAATCGAATACAGTGAAATGCTTAAACGTTTGCTAGCTCGCAATTCGAAAACCAAAACGTAAACGTTGAGTTCCTGCAGTCCGCTAGGCTGCTGCTACGAGACACTTGTGAGTAATCGAACACAGGTTGACTGGAACGGACGGCTTCGAGATGGATCGGACGGCTCACGTTAACAGCTGCAGGTGTTCCGGACCATCCTGTCCATCCCTATAAACGAAGCCCTGTCCAGTTGTGATCGAGACCCTTCGCAACGCCTCCCCTAACCGCCGGCAGACCCAAGCAGCCTCTGCTCCGCCGCCACCCCGCCGCGTCCGGCGACCGCCGGAGCCCGAGGAGGAGGAGGGAGGGGATCTTGCTTGATCCAAGGAGGTGGGGAGAAGATGGTGAGCTCCTCGTCGCCTGTGGTGAACGTGTACCCGCTCGCCAACTACACGTTCGGCACCAAGGAGCCCAAGATGGAGAAGGACACCTCCGTCGCCGACCGCCTCGCCCGTATGAAGGTCAAGTAAGTGCGCTCCGCCCGTGCTCGGTTCGGACCCCCTCCGCCGCCCGCACCGCAAACCCTAGGTCTCGTGCTCTCGCAGGAAACCCTAAACCCTAGCGCTCAGATCACAAAACTACTTGGTTTAGTTTTCAAGTTGGCTGGAGAGTTGATAGAACTGCAGAGTGGTAGGCAACGTTTGAGCCTATATACTGTTGGCAGCTATGGTGCTGCACGTTCCCGAATCATTTCTGTAAATTACTTGAATGGGACATACCACGTTAGATGGGGTATCTTGTATATTGTGCATTTGTGTGGCATGGCTCCTTGAAGAAGGAAAAAAGGTTGCTGATATATGGAAACATAGTATTGAGGTTGCATTTTGTTGGTTCTTTTATCTTGTCTATTGAAGTTTTCAGTCGAGTGGAGAATATATTAGGTGGTGGGTAGCAGGGGGTTTCACATTACCTTTTGGATAACAGCAGATACAGACATTTAGAATGCTTTAGTTTTGAAATTAGAACATTTCCCTGCTTGCTTGGCTGTGTTACTTTGAAGTAGGCACTATTGGATGCTTATTTTCTTGTCTGCAGCAGGTTAACTGTACCAGCATAAATTGGTAAAACTTGGTGAATAGTTGCAGCCTTTCATGTTTCTAGTAGTTGTTGGATGAGTCTTTCTTGCCAATCATTATATTACCATGAGTAACTCTTTAATTATTGGAGCATGCCACAAATAGCTTCACCACACACACAACTGTATCTGTAAAGGCAATGGTGCAGAGTGTCATCTGGCCAAATGCACCAAAAATTTCATTCACTCGTTTGTAACAAATAATATGGTATTTAAACTGGAAATCTATTTATTTCGATAGATGTCCATACTCCTGTGTCTTAAAGCAGCAGGCTCTATATTTATTTGTCTTTTATAAGATCATTCCAAACTCAGGTTCCCTTGGTAGTTATATTGTTGTAAGTTTGTTCCATCCAACACACCATAAGATAATTACTACTCTGTGTATGGCAGCTACATGAAAGAAGGAATGCGCACAAGTGTTGAAGCAATTCTATTGGTAATTATATTTTTCGTCCCATCAGTATTTCCTTGGAAGAGTCCTTTTTTGCATGAAAAATATCCCATTGTCTGTGAACATAAAAGTAATTTACGATGGTCAGCCTATGAGCTAACTTTTTCTCTTGAAAAAAAGGGAAAACCTAAAAATCTTCACTTGGCACTATTCTACATAGGTGCAAGAGCACAACCACCCTCACATACTGCTCCTGCAAATTGGAAATACATTTTGCAAGCTTCCTGGTGGACGGCTGAAGCCTGGAGAAAATGGTGAGTATCTTTGCTCAACTTCTGTTGATCCATTCTAATGCTAATTGTATCTAGTTATGTACATGTTTACTGACTCATGTGACTGGACTGGTACTTGCAGAAATTGAGGGTTTGAAAAGAAAGTTGTGCAGCAAACTTGCTGTGAACTCGCCTTCCTTTCCACCTAACTGGCAGGTAATGCATTGGAAAAAGAGATTTGAGAGTTAGTCATTTAGTCATGTCACTCTTGAATTTATCATAACTTAGTTGTATCTGACACTTCTCTAGTTTCTAATATCATGCTGAATTGTAATTATCTATATGCTACATGGTTGCCTAGAAGATCATAAACCTTGCATCCCGCCGTATGTGATTCATATAAGGCGATTTAATGATAATCTGGAAAAGGAGAAAATGCATTGCATATCCAGGCATTCTGCTTTTGTCAACTCACTATTTATCTTCCTCGCTGTTGCCCTTCTGTTGTTTAGAGCATATGATACCAAACCTATTTGCTTTGGGTGTTCTGTGTTGTGGTATGCATAAGTGGGCATGGTTGGTTATGTGCACATTTCATTATCACAAGCTTCCAGGCATGACGTACGAACTCGCATACCCTCCTTGCTTAGTGTGCCGCTATCTTTTTCCATCTCCACTTCACATAGAAAATTTTATGTAGAAGTATCATGTATTTAGGTAGATATGGTGAATTTTTATCATAAGATGGGAGCCAAGGACTCAGTATGTTACCACATATATGCTCAAATACTACTGCTTCCTGTTCTACACATTGTTAAAAATATCATATGATGTCTTCAAAAGGTTGAGCTAGGGCAGCATAAAATCTCTTCCCATAGATAAAGAAAGGGTGTAACATGCTTTTTACTTCCAGGTTGGAGAGTGTGTTGCTGTGTGGTGGAGGCCAAACTTTGAGACTGTGATGTATCCTTACTGCCCTCCACATATCACCAAGCCAAAGGTACATTGTTGCTTTGGGAGCATTTCTTACCTGTGCTGTTAGGATCAGATAATTGGAATGACCAATTTGTTGAACAGGAGTGCAAGAAACTTTTCATTGTTCACCTATCCGAAAGAGAGTATTTTGCTGTTCCTAGGAATTTGAAGCTGCTTGCTGTTCCATTGTTTGAGCTCTACGACAACGTTCAGGTAATGTAGCATTCATAATCCATTGTCGGTGATGTCCTATGGAAACTTTGGGAACCTTTAGTCATCCATTGAGTTCTAGAGTAGGGCTGTAAATTTACAGTTTATAGTTTTTAAAGTAGGGATTCCAGAATACCTATTTTGTTCTGGTTAATCTTGTTTGTTTTTTATTGCTTCCGTTCCAAATATAGGTTACTTTAGCTTTGTCCTAAATTGAACTCCTCCAATGTTGACTGAGTTTATAGAAAAATCTACAAACATATACAACATAAATTAGTTTAACTAAATTCTCCATAAAATGTCTTGATAGTACATTTATTTGAACTTGTATATGTTAATGTATTTTTTTTCCAAAAGATTTGGTCAAAGCTAGAGCCAGAGAAATCTGATTTAGTAGTTAGGGCAAAGCTAAAGTGACCTATAAATTGGAACGGTGGGACTATCTCTTTGCTTGCTTTGCCACTTCTCATCACACTGGTTCTAGCAACAGAAGTTTAGTTGCTACCTAGCCATTTATATATATTATAAGGAAGCAGTATTGTGTTTATGCAGTTTATTGATATTTAGATCAAATCCATTCTTGTGAGCCTTTTCAGCCATCACTGTTGTACATGGTTTTCCCTTTTTTTTTTTTTGGCCATCATCAGTGGTGTTCTGTTATTGTGTTGTGCCTTCAAGTTTCAAGAATTTGTTAAATTTTGTTTTTGAAACTTGTGCATTGATACATTGATGCAGAGGTACGGGCCTGTCATCTCCACCATCCCGCAACAGCTTTCTAGGTTCCAGTTCAACATGGTTAGCTCTTAGGTGATGACACAAGAAGATTAGCCAAGGCAGCTCTTTTGTGGACTTCTGTTGAGATGGAACTTTTAACATGCTGAGCTAGCTGATGAATGTACCTTATTTCTCTGTGCTGTATCTCTTTATTTAGACTACTTCTATCTAGACATGCATTCTGATTGTATGTGTTGATTTATTCTGTTATATCGCATCCCGGGGACAGATCCAGTTTAGGAGATATGTACACCTGACGACTCTTGTTTTTGTTTTGTTTTTTTTTATAAAAAAAATCAAAGGTAGTGTGTATAAAACATACTGTATGGTTTGAGGTGTTCTGTTACGCACAGCCTTCTAGGGTGTATGCTCGTCGCCCGCGAAGGAGCCTTGGGACAGCCCAGCTTGTGAAATGAATCATTCTGTTTTATCCACTTTCCTTTCTTTCTGTTTTATTATTTATATAATATTTGTTGTTAGTTAATAGAGTTAAATCTTTCGACAATTTTTTATACCGATCCTATGTTTGTTTGTATAATGTACTTCTAACTGAACAAATTTCAATGTATATGTACATTTTTTTTTAAAAAAAAAATCTCCTGTACGATCACATGCTCTTGAATGAGTACATCATCCAATCCTTTGTTGTTGCATCTTATTGGCGCCAATGCTTATTTAATTGGCGCCAATGCTTATTTTTAAATAAGTGTATAGAGCCTTGTATCCTGAGCAAACAGCTCCAGTATGCGAGAAGACTTGCACATTCTCTTTTCTAGGATTTATGAAAACAGCAGCGTCATCATCATGCATGCATTGAGTTGCCCAGCCTGGCTATTTTAGTACGTACTTTGCTCAGCAAATTTAGCTCTGTAGCTTGCATTAGTAGGCACTGTAGGGGGCTAACGCCAGGATAAACAGGACTACAGGAGTTTGATCCTTGATGAGGTCGTAAGCGTAACACAACTACAAAAGGATTTTGGATAAAAGTTTGGCCGTGCTGTGAATAAGGCTGAGAATATATGTTTGCATAAATGGACCATGCATTGTTTTGGAAAAGCAAAGTTGATGTTGATTGGCAGTGTTCACTTTCCACCTTCATCTAGTATGTCAATCATGCTCATGGTGGTATTCTTCAGTGAAATGGACCGTAGCTTCGGTTACTACTTGAGAAAATGCGTTCAAACAGTAGGTACTCCTACCTCGCTAGCAAGCGCGCCCGAGGTGAGTCAGCAGCCGAGCAGCACCGCCGCGCTAGTCTACGCCTATTCCGCGGTCCGCCCATCTCCCCTGCGACCCCGCGCTTGAGGTCAGCTGTGCGGATGAGCATACGGTCTAAGGAGTGGAAATACCTTTGCAAGTAGCTAGTCTTTTTTTTTTTTTTTTTAAAAAAAAAGGAACCGGCAGGAGAGCAAGATTTATCAGGGTATCAGCAGTGTCCTGAGGCAACTAAAGTCAGCTGATTTGTGTAAGTATGTTGTTAAGTTCGGACTGCGTCAAAGGCTCAAGCATCATATCGATAGATGGGTCGATTTTTGTGTTGCGTCGAGAACGAAGCACATTGTTTTTTATTTGTGTCCAGGGCCGAAAGGTAGTACAGACACAGATGATTGCTACAGCTTCCCACTGGATATGTTCAATGCCTCTGGCTGTTCCTATGTCAAGCATCTTCGTTTGGGATTTGTTTCATTAACATCGCCTTCTAATTTTTGTGGATTTTAAAACCCTAAGCAGCTCGGTCTACATAAGGTTAGCATAAGGATTGTAGATGTGAGACAAGCAATGACAACACCATGCACAAGGATAACCTATTTGAGGCGTGTGGGGTTGAAGGTTGATATTTCTATTCTCCGTCTGGCTTACCTTTTGGAGTTGGCTCCTGTTTCTGTTTGGTACTCCATGCAAGTGAAAGTGATACACTTTCTGCTCTATAAATTGCCTCAAGCATGTTTTGCTTGCCCCTTTTCTGCTTTTGTTTTCTTAATCACGCAAAAATGAGTTGTGGAAGGGGTTCGACAACGTCCTTCAAATTATGTGAGGGTGGAGCGGAGAAGAGACTGAATTGCTTGCATCATGGATGTTTATCGATCTATTTAAGCCTTTCTTAAGGTACGGAGACTCGGAGAGGAGATGACTATCTATGATCTTTGTAAGGTTGCTCCATTTGTTGATCTGTAAGGAGCAAATATGAAATCGAAACATCTATACATGTCTATTTGTCTACTCGTATTTGCATGTTAGACTGGAATAGCTATCCTAGCGTCCGCCGGTGGATCGGAGGGTCCGATTCTCGTATATCTTGAGTTCCCAGATAATGTTTGCTAGTTGCTACTCATGGGACAGCATTGATACGTCTCTATCTCCGCTCTTTCGCTTCAGCTCATCAGCGTTTATTTTCAGCTATGGAACAATGTTTTCTCTAACAGTGTTTTCTCTCACAACAAATCAGCATTAGATAAAATTAGCACTTATTTTATCGAGGAACCAAGTGATTCAAAACATATTTGCATTTCTATATTTTTTTCATGATAGGGCAACATTTTCGAGTGTTTAGGCACACGTCTCCTTTTCTTTTGGGACTGGGAGGATGAGCACGTGGACTTTCTGAGGTCGGAGGCTCCCGATGGAGCAGCAAGGCGTGTGTGGCATGGTAGAGACGAAGACCTTGTTGCATCTGGGGCGCTGTTTCTACTTCTACCTCTTAGCATGCTTTAGGTGATCTCCTGGAGATGCACTTAGGGAAGTAGCATCAGCATTGCCTCAGCCGTAACGGCAATCATTATTCGTCCTACGCACAAATAATCACGTCACTTGTTTCTTCTCCATGGAATGAAGACTAGTTACAAGTAATAAAAGAAAAGAAACCACAGCTAAATCTGCTACTGCAAATCCTAGAAAGTGACCACAATCGGCACCATCTAATAATTCCTCACCAAAAGTTTTTGTAACGATTTATTGGCTCTTAGCTTAAGCTTACATGCGTTGGCAGATACATTCAACCAAAAACTTGGGAAGCACACTGATACGAGCTACAGAAAGGCACTTCATGGCTAAATGACTTAAAGCACATAGACTTTAAATTCTGGAACTTCATGGCTTCATGACATCACATAGACCTTAAATTAATTGTCCTCTGGAAACTCTCCCATCCAAGGTGTATATGGAAAAGAGCCTTCTATAAATGGCTGGATACCCATACCTGTTCCATAATATTTTGGGCAGAGGTTGCCCAAGTCTTGGACTTTTCCGGTACTTAAATGGTATGCCACTCCTCGGGTAAACGTGTGACCCAAGAACACAACCTCCTTGTAAGGATGAAAACCAAGGAAAATAATACCACCACAGTGATGCAAAATGTTCCTATCTTTAGCATATCTATGACATTATCATTGTCAGAGTCCCATTCAAATTTCCGTTCCTCCATTGCCTCACTGTTATCATCTCCATACGAACCAGGATCATCATAGTAATTAATATGTTGTAAGGTCCAGGGTCCATCAATATGCCCAGATAATGGTCCCGGCACACGCCAAATATGATGCTTTGCCACCCACTTCATTTTTCATAGTATTTATAGATACTCTTAAACAAGATTTACAAAGAAGTTATTATTTTTAAATTTTTTAATAACTAGATGCCAACTGGTTAACTCGTACTTCCCCATCCCACAATAAATATCTCTTTGTCTCAATGAAAAGTTCTGTAGTAGGAGTAATATTATTTATTCTATCGTCAGAGATACTTTGATAATAACTTATTTATTTTATTATATATGAAAAAAATAAATAAGACGAACAATTAAACAAAAAGTCTTGAAGTAAACAAACATCACTTATTTTGAGACACAAGGAGTATAAACATAGCTCATGAGTTCAAGTCACAAATGAGCACAGATTTATATCTATATCTATATATACATATCATATTAAAGAGCCAAAATGTAATCTCAACTTTTGCTCCCCCTCTCCTAACAAACTTGGTGAATGTGAGAACTGTGTTTGTTTTCCACTCTACAACCATACTATTTCATATATGATATACCATATCTAATCTAATCAGAATAGGTTCCTCTAATCTTGGATAGCTAGGAATCCTAAATTTAATCCAAACAAAATTTTGTGATCCCATATAACCTAAACAAAAATCCTAATCCAAACAATCTGTATCAATATGCATACCTCATCTTATCATATCCTTAATATTGAACTGCGAGATGTTTCCTGTCCGCTTTTTTTATACCGTGTTTGTGTCTGTGTAGCGCTCGGTTAGACTAGTGTATGACGGGGCTGCTTGGTTGATGTCCGAAATTTGTCATGCCAATTGTGAGACTTTGGCAAGTTTCGGTAGAAAACCAAACCCTAGCTAAAATCATGGCTTGCCAAATTTTTGGCATGGTAGATTTTGACATTGAACCAAACAGGCCCGATATGTAATCTCGGGACGGGACAAAAAGAAAATGATAGTGTTTGATTTGATAAAAAAGAAAAAAAAATGACAAAATCGTGCTACTAGCTGACTGTTGCCAGAGGAACAGGCTCGTTCCGATATTAAAAAAAGGCAAAAGATAAATGTCCTCTAGTTTTTTAAAAGGCAAAAGATGAAAAATGATGCCTGAGCAACAGGAAAAAAAATGATGTCTGAGCCCACGTTTGAACTGGGGACCTTTTAGTGTGTGAGACTAACGTGATAACCAACAACACCACCCAGACAATTAATGGAAGTGCTACTTTCTGCTTACTTTGTTCTATTTATGGCCGGCACCAGTGCTTATCGACCAGCTCAGCTGGCTGTCGGATCCTCCTCCGGCCGAGCTCCAGCTTTTGCATGCGTCGACCTCCATAAGAGTATAAGACTATTGTCTATCTCTCAGTCAGAGACCTGCAATACTCATGTCCATATCCTTCATCAAATATTAAGCCTATATCTGCTTGGCTAAGCAAACCTAGCCATTCTAAATTAAACTTCACTAGACCGACGTCGACCACTCGTACATGTCATCAAGATTATTCAGCACTGAAACACACGCACAACAAGTTCAATCTGCCTACTGCCTGCGCTCTGATTGGCGCGGCAAGTTATAGTCACCAAAGATATCAACACATATATGTTATCCATACTGACATTGGAGATGTTGGAGAAGCCCATCTAC
This sequence comes from Eremochloa ophiuroides, assembly GCA_038502445.1. NCBI lineage: Eukaryota > Viridiplantae > Streptophyta > Magnoliopsida > Poales > Poaceae > Eremochloa > Eremochloa ophiuroides. Next base: position 67,052,683 of record JAHLJS010000009.1, on the reverse strand, counting down.
CTGTTGGCGTCAAAGATTAGACATTTTAGTCACCAAAGATGATGTTGAGGACCCTCGCGTTAAAGTGTTGATGTGGGTGAGGCGTAATCACTAAAGTGTTTGCAAAGTCCCCTTGTTGAAGTGTTTTCTAGGGGCAAATTTTGGTGCCATGAGGTATGTGGGCAAAGCCCCCATAAGGCTCAACTAGTAGCTAGAGTAGTGTCATGTGAAATCCAAACCCACCAAGGGTCCACTAGTAAATAGCCATTACCTATATAAGTGCCCAAGGGTGTAAAGGAAAGCCGTCTCACATTTCCACTTGTTCAAAACATTGGTTCCTGCCTGACTAATTTTGGCCCTTCATTTGTTTTCAGTGAGGATTCAATGCTTGGCGGCACCGGCTCAATGGAAGATATGTTCTTCCAGCTTTCTCGGTTTCAGGAACGTGTCAGTATTGTCACTTGGGGGCAGTAGGACTACGATGTGCAAGGAGATGAGATCTACAATGAAGAAGAGAAAGAAGAGGAGGGAGTGGGAGCAGGGCCACAACGGACGACATGCAGACATGCTAGGATGATCGCAGCTGTGAGAGAGGGGTTGAGGAAGGCGGTGGGAAGAATCATCGTGGTGTTCTGTGAAGCATTGAGACTCAGATCAATTTGGCCCTGTTTAGATACACTGCAACTTGCAATTACAACTAGTCACATCAATGTTGCGGTACATGTATGGAGCATTAAATGTAGACGAAATGTTTGCATGTTTACATAGTTTGCATGTACATCACGAGACGAATCTTTTAAACCTACTTAGGCCATGATTGGACATTTATTGGAAAAGATTCCCCGCTGCTACAGTGTCAAAATTGCAAATTGCAACTGCATCTAAACGGGGCCATTATCTAGACATACTGAGCAGGTTGGAGGGAGGATGGTGTACCGTTGGGAGCAAGCTCAGCCTGAGACTCTGGACCCTGATACATGACTGGGGCCACCTGCCCAACTGCATACAGGTGATGCTTCGGGATGGAAATCTTGGGCTACACACGTCCCTGCCACAACCATTCATCGATCGGTATGGGTTCGACTCCATGCGGGATCTCATTGCATGCCAGCGAAGTATGAACCAGATATGTTCATCAACGACGATGATCTGCAGAAGCTCCAGGGGATGCGTGGACCATGCAACGTCGATGACCCAGGCTTTCTGGCATAGGCTGCGGAGGAGGATTGACCATGATTTTTCCTGTCCTGCTTGTTATTTTCCTTAGAATTTCTATGCTTCATGCCTAGCGATGGCTCGTTTCTATATAATTCACTGCATTGCATAATAATGAGTCATTTAAAGGATGGATGAATGACCAAGCAAAGTGTCTTAATACTTAATAGTAGTACTCACCCCACTTGTTCGCTTATGTATGCTTAAAATTTAAGTGAAATAATCTCAATCCAGGTGCAGCTATAGGTCCAGGCCATGCCGCCCAGTCCCCAACCCGATCCGACTCTTGCATCGGCTGCTTGGATTAGATAGATAGATACATAGATAGATAAATAGCACTACTACACAAAGATTTTTGAAGGCAAGTCTTTTTTATTAATGGAGGCGAACAATACAACAACCCCAAAGAAAGATCACGGTTAATCCGGACCTACGGAGGTGGCTACTTCACCCACCTCGGTTAATATATTAACGAAGGTAGGCGCCTTAGAACACCGTCCTCAGTTAACCGATAAAAAAACCACAAAAAAAATCCACAAGCCCACCAGTGAGCTTGTTTTTTAGCCCATTCCCAGTCAGCTAGCCGGATTTGGCGCCACCATCGCCTGCCGTGCTTCCAGCAGGAACAGTGATGCAGGACGCCACCGTCGTCAAATCTGGGCACGGCAAGTATCCTCATCCGCTAGATCCGGGCGCGGCTGGCATCCTTATCGCCAGATCCAGGTGCAGCCAACCTCCTTATGGACCAGATCTAGTAATCTAGAGACCTCAGAGAAAGTGAGAGTGAGGTAGAGAGGAACAAGGAGATGTGGAGAGAGAACAAGGAGCCAGAACCTCCAGTTGATGCTGTAGATTATATGAGTAGGACATTAGTTTGTGACTCCTTTTTTCTATTGTGGGCATAACAATTTTGTGTATACCTTATGTATTTGTTCTTATTCTTGTCTAGAGAGTCTTTACTTTTGATCAATCTTAGTTCTTCTTTCTTAAAATAATTTTGGAGCTGAAAGTAGGCCATGTATTAGCTAGTTCATTCATCACTCGCCACCAGTTTTCAGTGAAGTACTCGCCTGCCACTCCACTACAACATTTTGGTCGGTTGCCCAACTAACCACACTCCTATAGTTAATTAGGCATGCATATAGAACTTTCTCTCTATTCTTACTTGATTAGATTGATTACATCTCTCTCCTATTTATAGTTCCTATAGGACTTATTTTCTAAGCAACTTCAACAGATATCCTTATAAATTGGATTCTCATTCCCCATTAGCTTGCATTTTGGGGCCTCCTATTTGATGTATGCTGCCATTGGTTGGGTGTCTGCTTTCCCAAAGTTCCTCTAGCAGCTGAATGAGAAGGTGCCCAAAGTTGTTGTAGTCAATGTCATTGGAGGAGATGAAGAACATAAAGTTGTAGTGGAAAGCGTCGAAGTGCCGGCGTCGCCCCTTTGGCCTTGCCTCGCTTCCCCGGAGCCGTCCTGTTTGGACTTGGATCCGATGCCGTTCCTATAGAGACTGCAACTTTAGCGGTCTCAAAATCCTGTCCATCCATATCGAATCCAAGGGCAAAGCACATCATCCATTATTTTATATACATGTCGCCTCCGCCTTCTCAAACTGCACCTGATCAAGGTCCGCCGCAAGGAGCCACGGAGAGGAGGACCTGGATCAGGTGCAGTTTGAACTGCTACTGCAAGCTATGCAGTAGCTGCATCTGACCCATTCAAAAGGCCATGAATGGCTAGGATCAAAGCCATATTTTTTTCTCCTTCTCTCGTCAAGTGTAGCTGTTAGCATCTACTTCCTTTTGGAGAAATTACAAAGAACGTATAAGAGAGTGCATACATCTTATAATGCAATTAAATGGAACAAAGCCACATGTTTGTGCTGCAGTTTCAGAGTTTAATACAAAAGCTTGCATATACAAAAGACATGCTAAACTGAGATCCTTTTCTATATTCCAAGGTTCTCTATTTCTAATTTCATATACAAAAGCTTGCATCAACCACCTGCAGCCTTGCATCCACAAAGGTCATGTGGTTAACACAAAAGAGGGTACGATTAATGGGGATTCCTTTGCACATGAGAAGATCTCCCCAATTTCATATACAAAAGCGAAGTCATGCCTTCAGCCAACCCGCAAACAAAATAATTTAGAGATTATAATTTGTCAAGTCAATTCAACTTATATAATTGACCTATATTTACACTAAAGCTTTGCTAAAATTCCCAGCCATATATCCCTTCCAAGGAGTAAGGATTACTGACATCTTGAACAATGTTGCATAGGTTTGCTTCTATTCTTCTTGTTCCCTCTGTTTTTCTTTTTCTTCCGAAATTTTTCAGTCCAAGATTTCTTTCGTTTTGATCCACCTTTTTGCTTTTCTTTCTTCTTTAGACCAGCCACTTGTGTATATTGGTCAGGTAAGCTAAATGTTTCTTGAACATTAGAGTTTTCAGCATTAACGTTAGGAGCTCCTTTGTTTTTTTCTTCTACCTGCACACTGGCAGTGTGAAGTGTCTCTTCCACAAGCAAATAACAGTCCTCAAAATCAGCAGCTAGAACTGAAATCTGCTAGGATGGTTGACTCTTCCTCATCCTCAGACTCGTCTTCATTCTGAGAACTCAAGTGCTTTAATGCATTTTGTGATATATGCCAAGTACATAAACCATGCCACGTACTAGTGAAGACTGCACCCACCGCCTTTCCCATGGCAATGTTCTGATCAGTGAAAATGGTTTGAGGTTGCTTTTGATTATGTGTTGCTAAAAATGCATTAAACAACGACTTGAACGACTCAATAGTCTCATCATACATCAAAGCTGCACCAAAGTAGGAGTATAGCACAAACCATGCAGGCGATTCCTCGAGCAGTTGTTGGGCGTCATCCATGGCAACAACATCAGTAGCTTCTTGGCCACTTGCCGGCGTGCTTGGTGCTGCTGCAGAAAGTACAGGAGCTCCGGGTGGGGGCACAGCACGCGCGTCTTTTCTGGCACCGGCGCAGACACCTTTCTGCCTCCATGATTGACGAAATCAGAATGCGGGAGGCCAACAGCTCCGGAACACACAGTGGCAGCAGAGACGGTGCCTTCATGCTTCGCAGGAAGAGGCGTTGGGGCAGTGGATGGAGAAGGCGAGAAATGTCCGACGAGGCGCACGCATGGCGGAGGTGGTCCAGGAGCTTCCATGACGATGCAGCTCGCCGGCCACCCTCGCGATGCTCGCGGCTCCGCTTGCGGCAAAGTGAAAAATGGCGCCAAATGTTCTGGTGTTTCCCTCCAAAGAGCAGAGGAGGCGGAGGAGACATGTATATAAAAAATAATGGACGATGTGCTTTGCCCTTGGATTCGATATGGACGGACAGGATTTTGAGACTGCTAAAGTTGCAGTCTCTATAGGAACTGCACCGGATCCAAGTCCGTCGGCGGCCGCACCCGCCGACATTTCCCGCGCCGACCGACCTCGCCGCCATGGGCAAGCCCAAGCAGCAAGTGCTCTCCCGCTTCTTCTCCCCCAAGCCCGCGCCCGCCTCCGCTGACCCGCCGTCCAACCCCAAACCGTCCGCGGCGCGTCCGCCACCGGTCTCCACCGTCGCCTCCTTCTCCCCAGCCAAGCGCGCGCGCGCCCTCTCCCTCTCCCCCAAATCCCCCGCCGCCAAACGGCCCAATCCCACCCCTCTTCCTTCCCGTGACGCCGTCCGCCGCAGGCTCCTGGAGCCGCTCCACCCGCCGCTACCTCGCCCCCTGAACCATACTGCTGCCGGCGGCGGCGGCGGCAAGGGCTACACTCCGCTGGAGCAGCAGGTGGTCGACCTCAAGGCCCGCCACCCCGACGTGCTCCTCATGGTCGAGGTGGGCTACCGCTTCCGCTTCTTCGGCGAGGACGCCGCCGTCGCCGCCGCGGTGCTCGGCATCGTCGCGCACCCGGACCGCAGCTTCCTCACCGCCAGCATCCCCACCTTCCGGCTCGGCTTCCACGTCCGCCGCCTCGTCGCCGCGGGCCACAAGGTCGGGGTCGTGCGCCAGACCGAGACCGCCGCCATCAAGGCCGCGGCCGGAGGCGCGGCAGGCGCCCCGTTCGCGCGGGGCTTATCCGCGGTGTACACGCGCGCCACGATCGAGGCCGCGGCAGGCGAGCTGGAGGGTGGTGGTGCCGCGCCCGAGGAGGGGAGCAGCTACCTTGTCTGCGTCGTGGATAAGGAGGTGGAGGCGGCGGGGAGGGAGGGACAGGGCCTCCAAGTGAAGGTTGGGATGGTGGCCATCGAGGTGTCCACGGGTGAGGTCATCCACGGGGAGTTCCTGGACAGCGCCTGCAGGAGCGGACTCGAAGCTGTGCTGCTTGGATTGGCGCCCGTGGAGGTCATCCTCGGGACACCACTCTCTTTCGCCACAGAGAAGGTAAGGTAGCTGACGAGAATTGTCAGTTAGTCGATCTTTTACCATTATGTGCTCGTGTTCAAGTCGTAGCTTTCTTAGATGTTTTTTGTTTTTTCTATTTCACATGATAGCTGTAGCTGATGTTTTACTGAGTATAATCGACCTCTATTCGCTGGTCATTTGTTCTGTATGGTTCTTCGAGTTGGTGTGTCACTTATCTTTCAAGTCTAGTTCGCTTTTATTAATGGAAGTCTGTAGTTATTTAGGAAACTAATCAGAGTTTCAGCTGTAATCTTGTTGGCTTGTTAAACTAATTTCTAGCTTAATAGTTGTGATGTCATGCTATATGGACATTTGATTCAGGATGCTGGCACTACAGGTTCAATTTGATGCTATGTTTCCTTGCAAATTGGCAAGAATCACAAACAATTCACTGTAGTGTAATTTAGTAGTACGTATACCACACATTTTCTGCCCCCACTGTTGCAATTTCCTTTTTGTTTCCAATTGATGCCAAGTTCATGTCCAGTTGCCCGTCATGAAGTGTCATTGTCTTTTCTTTGTGGCAGCCTAAGCTCAAGAAATGTTTTTTTCCTGAGGGTGGATTTTAATGTGCTACTTACCCTACACCTTCTTCCTTCCCTTTTATGTATAGTTTGCTTGAAGGTCTTGCCAATCGAGTAAATATTTCTCTCCCAGATTTATCTAAATTGGCATCTACTTGTGTAGATTATGATGGCATATGTGGGACCCACATCTAATGTGCGGGTTGAGCGTGTCTCATGTGAATGTTTTGGTGACGGTGGTGCTTTGGCTGAACTGATAACTTTATTTGAAAAGTCTGTGGACAATGCTTCTAGGGCTGAAGATGATAGAAAGCTGATAGAAACAAATAATGACAACGACAATCTTCATGGGATTGAGGTACTGTTAGCCTTTTAATTTTATTCTGAGTGCTGTTTTCATGTATTCATTATCATCCTGCCTCAGTCACCAATTGTTCATCATGTAGTATATGATGTTTCATAACTACCATTTCTTCAAAACTAGGGTATCATGGCGATGCCAGAGCTAGTTGTTCAAGCATTGGCATTATCAGTTCGATATCTCAAAGGTTTTGGCATGGATAGGATAATATGCTTTGGTTCTTCATTCCGGCCATTTTCTGCTGATACAGAATTTTCCTTATCAGCAAACGCTCTTCAGCAACTTGAGGTAGTCTTTTGCAGCACTTTCAAAGTAAAATTTCCTGTTTTGATATTTATTAATATTTCTGTCTAAGGTCTGTCCTTGGCCTCTAGCTTTGTGGATAGTTTTGTTGACAATAATTTCTTTCTCCCATACATACATTTAACAGGATACCTAGAGTTGTATTCTTCCCCATGAACTGCTGCTTCTCTTTTGTTCAATTTGTGGAATAACAACTAATGTGCTTTCAGGTATTCAGGAACAACTCAGATGGTACAACAGAAGGGTCTCTGTTCCAAATTATGAACAATACATGCACACCTTTTGGGTCTAGATTGTTTAGAAACTGGGTAAGGTTATCTATGCCTTCTCATGAAAAGAATGTTTGCATGGTCCATGGTGTATCATTCAATACAAACCAACTAAAAAATGTCAGAACATTGCAAAATATGAAATGTGACAACCCCAGAAGCTTTACATTTATCTCAATTATCCTTTCATAGTTTTTGATAATGTGATGTTCTCGCAGTTAACGCATCCCTTATGTGATAGACATCTGATTTGTGCTCGCCATGATGCGGTATCTGAGATTTTTGAATCAATGGGATCACAGCATTCAGTTAACAATCTTCAGGATGGAGAGGATAGATCCTGCACAGCTTCAGCGCGTAGCGATTTGTGTACTGTCCTTTCGTCAGTTTTAGCATTGCTGGGAAGATCACTTGATATTCAAAGAGGAATAACAAGGGTTTTTCATTGCAAAGCCACAGCTAAAGAGGTGAAATGTGTATTCTTCCTTTTTTTTGTTCTACTTGATTGCAAACTGTGTATCCTTGGTGACTTGGTATTTATACCAATAGCTGCTGTATTCTCTTATTGGTGCCTCATTGCCTAATGTTTGCATTGCAGTTTGTTGGTGTTATCCAGTCTATCCTCACAGCTGGGAAGCAGCTGCAGAAGCTTGTTCTTGAGGATATCAGCACTGTCTCGTCTCAGTATAAACCTGTGCACTCCTCTTTGCTGAGAAGGCTAATAAGTACAGCTTCGTCATCCACCGTACTTAATAGTGCTGTGAAACTTCTGTCTTGTCTTAACAAAGATGCGGCTGATCAAGGAGATATGCTAAACCTATTCGTTGCATCTGTGGATCAGTTCCCAGAGGCAAATCCTTCCCTCAAAAGAAATGAACTTGTTTTGTTTACCTGTTCTGAGGCTTGACACTCATGTTTTATAGGTTGCAGAAGGTCATGTAAATGTAAAAATGGCTGAACATAAACTTGATTTATTGATCGTGGAGTACCGGAAGCAACTTGGTATGCGAAACTTGGAGTTTAAAACCGTAGCTGGAACAACCCATTTGATCGAAGTTAAGTGGCCTGAGTTCAGCTTCAAATATTGTCAACTGCATTCTCAATTAACAAAAAGGTTATATTTATGTTTCGTTATATTTATATTATTAAGACTATCTTTTGTGTGCCTGCAGCTACCAGTAGACAGAAAGGTACCATCAAATTGGATAAAGATAAATAGCACAAAAAAGGCCATCAGATACCACACCCCTGAAATACTGAAGAACCTGGACAATCTATTACTGGCCAAGGAGGAACTAGCTGTTATATGCAGGTCAATGTGGCATAAATTCCTCACTGATTTCAGCAAGTACTATGCGCAGTTTCAAGCAGTTGTTGAATCTCTTGCAGCTCTGGACTGCCTCTACTCACTCGCAGTTCTTGCGAAGCAGAATGTAATGAAAATTCCTCTCTCCTTACGTCTGACTTGTCCTTATGTGAAATTATTCACAAATTACCAACCTTTGCTCCATCTTGCAGAATTATATACGGCCTATTTTTGTCCATGATAATGAACCAAGTCAGATTCACATCAAAGATGGACGCCATCCGGTCAGTTGTAGTTGTGGCTCACTTTCCATGCCTTTTCTTAACATCAGTAACAACTAACATGACTATCTAATTTAATCAGAAAATCACAAGCAGTATAATGTACTTTGTGGGTTCTGGGCCGTTGAAGTAAAAATCTTTCATTTTTTAGTTGTGTATGTAGTGCTACTGCACTGCCAAGTTTTTTATGCGTCTCAAAGTTAGGAAGATGACAAACAGAGGAACCTTGAAATTTTCTGACAAGGTAGAATGGTTATGCATACTTGTTGAGCACTGCATGCATGCTTGATGAAACACATTTATGTACTGTGTAAACCTTGACACTATTTGCTATTACTACCGACAGATTCCACACTGTTATGTCCATTGTTAAATTGGCCCTTCTCTACGCCTACAATATTCTTTAATATCAAGAGATTAAAGAGGAATTACTATGATACTGCTATCTATCTAGGATCATGTGTCAAGACATTGTTCTAAAAATGGGTCAGCTAAGTCTTATACTAGGGTGCAAACATAGATTACCCCTTCCTGTCACTGCATTACTTGTCTAGTTAGGCCATATATTACTGCTAGGTGGCTGTCAATGAAAAACATCTATAAAGCTGTACTTCCATATCTTTAAATCCAACTGTTTATCTGGTAGGACATGGTGTCTTTTTCTTTCTTTTCTAGTTCAGCTCCTGATATGGACCTGTCTGGCACATCTCCAGCTCTGAAATTATTACAGGAATTTAGTTTTATAGGATAAAATAATGTGATTTAAGCATGTGTGTAATCCAAATAACAACAAAGTAGCTCAACCAAATGCCTTCATACGCCTACATCTGCAGCTCAAACAATTCTTGGATTTGGAGCTGTGCCAAACAGGTCCTGTTAGGTGCATTGACAACGATGGTGACAGTTTGCTGTTGGACTTTAGGTTCTGGAGTCTTTGCTTGGAAACAACTTTGTTCCAAATGACACAGAGCTTCACACGGATGGTGAATACTGCCAGATTGTCACAGGACCAAACATGGGAGGAAAGAGTTGCTACATTCGCCAAGTTGCGCTAATTACCATGATGGCCCAGGTATGTAAATCTCATGACATCCTTTATGTGAGCACATTGTGAATGTATTACATGATGACCTTTTTTTTAAATAAAATGATGAGCTTGTTGTTCGACTTTCGTTCAAAAAGCATTACTGGGACCTTCCCTACTGTCTCCTAAAAGGGAATTATTTCCTTTAGCTGACAAACTTCGTCATGATACTTAGATGATTCCTGAAAAACATTGTCATGCTTTTTTGTAGGTTGGTTCCTTTGTACCGGCCTCATCAGCTATGCTGCATGTTGTTGATGGAATTTATACCCGAATGGGTGCATCTGACAGTATTCAACAAGGAACAAGCACCTTCCATGAAGAGATGAATGAAACTTCAAACATATTGCGTAACAGCTCATCTCGATCCCTAGTTATCATTGATGAGCTTGGTCGAGGCACAAGCACACATGATGGTGTTGCTATTGCTTACGCTACTTTACATCATCTTCTCAAAGAGAAAAAATGTATTGTCATTTTTGTCACTCATTATCCAAAGATCCTTCATATTCAAAGAGAATTTGAAGGTTCTGTTGGGGCATATCATGTTTCATATCTAGCCACAAGGAAGCTTTTGGAAGTTACCGATAAACAGGTGGAAACTAGCCCAGAGGCAAATGATCTTGGAGAAATTATTTTCTTGTACAAACTTGTTGCTGGAGCTTCAGATAGAAGCTTTGGTCTTAATGTTGCCCTGCTTGCACAGGTTCGTTATGCTTATTTATTAGGTTTCATGTTTTGCTGTTTTCATCTAGGTCGCTACTAAACTTTCATCGTCATGGTGTTTTTGGTACCTACATTGGTGTGTCTAACTGTCCAAATTGTCAATGCCTATGTTCTGAATATTGCTCTTGCAAGTGCCAGATTTCGTTAATCTTGACTACTATAGAAATATTATAGACATGGTTAATTTCGTTGTTTCCTCCTCATTGGAGTGCTCTATGCAGCATTGTAGCATATGCCGATATGCGTCCTGTGTTGATTGTTCCAGTAGTCGGGATGAACCTCTAATTTAGATGATAGCATCTATACACCAGCTACTATTTGAAGTGTGTCCTTTGCAAGTTGAGGTCCTGTTGAAATTAGACAGTAGTAATGATCTCCACGGTTATACCTTGGTTACTAAGGTTGGTCACTTGATCCTTCTTGCAGCTTCCGTCTAGATGTATAAAGAGAGCATCAGTCATGGCAGCCAAACTGCAAGAAGAGTTAAGTGTACGAGAGGAAAATAAGCTTTGGAGGACAGCGGATGCACCAACCGTGGACAGACCATCTGAAAGTTCTGCAGACGTTGGTTTGCTTTGCGCACAGCCTTACCAACCATTGGCAGAAACATGTCGCAGGATACTGCTGAACATCACGTTGGCTCAAAGCAATAATGACGTAGCGAACACACTTCCTTCTTTGAAGAATGCGCAGGAAATTGCACGGAAGATCATATAAGGCCCAAGGCTGTCATATGAAGCAGTGGCCCATTTGACAACTGACATATTCTTCATCAGTCTGAAGGCAACTTATCAGGTAACTATCTCCCCCATTCTGTTCACTTGGACTTGGTTTCGTGAAGCTAGGATCCAATCACAGCTCCCTAAACTTGCACACTCGTGACACACAGCTTTCTAAAGTGACATTTCTTGAGCTTCATAAAACTTTCAGCCTTCACCATATTTCTGAGTGCTGACTAGCAGAGCTTGGCAACATGGCCTAGTCAACTAGGCAGCACCTGACCTCACCAGCACCACAATTTAGGATTTGATCGCTCCTTTTCTTCCCCTTTGTATTTCCACTTATTTCGTTGGCACGTGAGACTTTTTTCTGCCATCATGGTTTGACTGGTCATTGTCTGCTCCCAACAAGTCCAGTAGTTTATAGTTTACTAGGGAAAAGGGGCAGTCGTGCAAGTTACGCCGCTTGGTTAGGGTGTTGAAAAGCTGAGTTTTAGGGGTTATATGGGACACATCACACAACAGTGCAGTACAACAATTGCAGTTCTGGACTTCTTTTGAGGGAAGCACTTACATTTATGGCTACACTATACAGCACTTGATTTACATTTGGCACTGCATTTTCTCCAGAGCTAACATTCTGTGTATGCAGGTAGCATGTACCTTCGTAATGGTGGGAAGCATTTTGCTGGAGCCGTTTCTGTAACCCATGCTTTGCCAGGATAGCATGCTTAAGCATTTTGGCCACAACTCAAAGCAGTGCGTGTGCGTAGTTGGAGATCTTTGCTGGCACCGGGGGTGATTGGCGAAGAATCTGGAGCCTGTACTGTACTAGCCATAAGCTTAACCTCTGTGATATTTACTGGATACTTAGTATCTAACTGTATATTCCGTTCCTGTATGTATCTATATCTTGTTTCGGTGATGTGAGTGCAGAGAAGAAATGTTTTTCCTTTTTAATGTTTCATATTCTCTACCCGTTTTCTTTGGCATCCTGGAATGTTTGTGCTAGAATGAGTGATTGGATTAATGGGCTAACCCTAGAAGGGTAACTATACGGCAGTACATACATGGGCCTCATAGGCTTAGCCTCATGGGCCTAATACACGCACTCTAACATCCCTCCGCAGTCTGGACTACTGGCGCAGCGAAGTACAAGACTGGACAAGAAAGAAAACAAGCACAATACACAGAATCTCTCCCGCAGCCATAACTAGCCACTGGTGATGTTGAGGTTGGAGCGAAACTCAGAGAAGGTCGAGGAAGGGAGGCCCTTGGTGAAGATGTCCGCAAACTGGGAGGTGGTCGGGACGTGAAGGACTCGGACGTCGCCGATGGCCACACGGTCGCGGACGAAGTGATGGTCAATCTCCACATGCTTGGTCCTCTGGTGTTGCACAGGGTTGGTGGAGAGGTAGACCGCGCTGACGTTGTCGCAGTAGACGAGCGTGCTCCTAGCGAGGGGGCGGTGAAGCTCAGCCAGGAGCTGGCGGAGCAAAGCAGCCTCGGCCACACCGTTGGCCACGGCGCGGTACTCCGCCTCGGCACTGGAGCGTGAGACCACCGGCTGGCGCTTGGACGACTAAGAGACAAGGTTGCCGCCCAAGAAGACAGTGTAGCCGGAGGTGGACCGGCGGGTGTCTGGGCAGCCCGCCCAGTCAGCGTCGGTGTAGACAGCCAGCTCAGCAGAGGAGGACCGGCCGAGGAGCAGCCCATAGGCGAGGGTGCCACGCAGGTACCGGAGAAGCCGCTTCAGAGCAGCAAGGCGGGGCTCCCGTGGAGCATGTATGTAGAGGCATAGCTGCTGCACGGTGTAGGAGATGTCAGGCCGGGTGAAGGTGAGGTACTGGAGCGCGCCAGCAAGGCTCCGGTAGGCGGTAGAGTCCGCGGGCCCAAGCAACGAACCCACGGCCTCTAACAGCTTGCCCTGAGTGTCGACTGGGGTGGAACAGGGCTTGCAGTCAGTTATCCCTGCTCGCTCCAGAATGTCACGAGTGAACTGCCGCTGGTGGAGGAACAAGCCTGAAAGTCAGGGCTCAACAGTGACGTCGAGGAAGTGATGGAGCACACCCAGATCCTTCATGGCAAACTCCGCCTGGAGAGAGGCAATGATGCGCTGGAGCAGATACTGGCTGGAGGCGGTGAGAACGATGTCATCCACATAGAGGAGCAGGTAAGCAGTCTCACCCCCATGGTGGTATGAACCCAAGAGTCAGCAGGAAGGTAGCAAGCCGAGAGTACCAACCCTGGGGTGCCTGTTTGAGCCCATAGAGAGACTTGTTGAGCCGGCAGACCAAGTCAGGGCGAGAGGAATCCACGAAACCTGTCGGCTGGCTGCAGTAGACGGTCTTGGTCAGAGTGCCATGGAGGAAGGCATTCTTGACATCCAGCTGATCCACAGGCTAGGAGCGCTCGAGAGCCAGGGAGAGAACTGTGCGGACGGTAGCTGGCTTCACCACTGGACTGAAGGTCTCATCATAGTCAACATCGGGCCGCTGAGTGAAGCCCCGGAGAACCCAACGAGCCTTGTACCGCTCCAGGGAGCCATCGGCTCGGCGCTTGTGCGTCCAGATCCACTTGCCAGTGACGACATTGGCACCAGGCGGGCGCGGCACCAGGTCCCACATCTGGTTGGCCAGAAGGGCCGCGTACTCCTCTTCCATCGCACGACACCAGTGAGGATCCGCCAAGGCGTCGTGGACAGAAGAGGGTACAGGAGAGACCTGCGGTTCCCCGGGCGTCGCTGCAAGAGCCCGGGGCCGTAGGACACCAGCCGCGTGCCGCGTCACCATGGGGTAGACATGACGCGGGTGTCGGTGAAAAAGCGGCGGGTGGTACACCGGCGGCTCGACACGAGCAGCTGGTAGTGGTGGAGACGGCGGTGTGGGCGTCGACGGAGAAGGTGCCACCGTAGGTGATCGTGGCGACGAGGACGGTGGTGGCACAGGCACCGTGTCCAGCAGGGCCGGTCGCACTCGGCGCTGGTAGACACGCACCGGGTGGGCGAACCGCGCTGAAGTCGCCGAGGTCGGCGCCTCCGGCCCAGGGTCAGTCGCGGCCGGACCCGCGGAGGACGCAGGGTCAGGCGACGCACCGGAGGGCGGCGGGCCGGTGTAGGGTGCCGGCGACACGATTGGCGGAGCAGGACCTGCAGGACCAAACGGAAATGGTGGCTGAACCACCGCGTCAGTGGAAGAAAGGAAGGAGAGGTCAAGATCGGAGATGGAAGGAGGTGTGGAGGTGGTGGAGAAAGGGAAAACAGACTCATCAAACACCACGTGGCGAGAGATGAGGACCCGGCGAGAGGTGAGGTCATAGCAGCGGTACCCCTTATGATCTGGGGAGTACCCAAGGAAGACACACAGGGTCGATCGGGGTGCCAGCTTGTGAGGAGCAGTGGCAGTGGTGTTGGGGTAACACGCACATCCGAAGACACGGAGGTGATCGTAGCGAGGAGGGGTACCGAAGAGGGTGTGGTGTGGTGTAGGAGCTGGGCAGGCAACGGAAGGTAGGCGGTTAAGGAGATAGGTGAAGGCTCTCGGCCCAGGAGCGGGTAGGAAGGGAAGCCTGAAGGAGAAGGGTGCGCATGGTGTCATTCGTGGTGCGAATCATGGCTCTGCCTTGCCATTCTGGGAGGATGTATAGGGGCAAGACATGCGCAAGTGGACACCGTGAGAGAGGAAGAAATCCCGAGAGGTGGAGTTGTCGAACTCACGCCCGTTGTCACACTGGACGGCCTTGATGGTGAGGCCAAACTGTGTAGACACCCAGGCGAAGAAGTGACGGAGCGTGGGAAATGCCTCAGACTTAGCACGCAAGGGAAAAGTCCAAGAATAATGAGAAAAATCATCAACCACGACAAGATAGTATTTATATTCAGAAATGCTCATCACAGGAGATGTTCACAGGTCGCAGTGAACAAGATCAAAAATGTGGGTCGCATGTGAAGAAGAGGTGGGAAAAGGAAGATGAACATGTCAGCCCAGTTGGCACGCATGACACAAATACTCATCGTGAGCCCGAGTACAAGGTATGTCGGAACTACGACTAAACTGCATCAAAGCATCACGCCCAGAATGTCTGACACGGCGGTGCCAGGTAGAAGAGGAAGCAGAGGCGGCGAAGGTGGCGGACGAAGTGGAAGCCGAAGCCGAAGTGGTGGGAGTAGACGGAGGAAGCCGAAGCGTGTAAAGGGGCCCTGTGCTGTCACATCGGAGAAGTGGACGCCGGGAAGCCAAATCCTTCACGGTAAGACCAGAGGAGTCAAACTCAACAGAACAAGAATTGTCAGCTGTAAAACGACGAATGGAGAGAAGGTTGTGAACCATAGAGGGAGCAACAAGGACGTCAGGAAGACGAAAAGAGCCAGGAGTGGTAGCGGAACCCACGGATGTGACAGGAATACAAGAGCCATTTGCCACCATGATGGATGAAGGAAGAGACGAAGAAGGAGGGTGTACAGCCGTGAGTATGCCAGGGTCGGAAGTGGTGTGGTAGGTGGCACCCGAGTCAGTGACCCAGTCGAGGCCGGTGGGCGGTGTCAGGCCCATTGTGACAGAACCGCCTTAATCATAGGGCCCACGTGCCCCGTCATCGTCCCTAAGGACCTTTGACTGGTCTGCACGAGTTCCCTTTTGAATTAGGTGGCCCGTCGGGTTTCATAGGAAACCCTACTTTCCCCGAGGATCTCATTGTAAGACCTTGCAAGTATTACAACAGTTTACATAAATAATTTGAATCAGAGTAAAGAGTGCGGAAGTATTACTTAAACATAGATTACAATTACATTTTCCCCAAACCAGAGTTTCGCAGTGGAGTAGCTGTATACAACTAAACACCCTCCCCAAGGGTTTCATTATATACACATCTTCATCCATGTACGATCCGATGACCGGCATGATCCCTCGTAGAACTGTTTACTCAACTTACCTGCAACAGGGGGTTAACAAACCCTGAGTACATGGGGTACTCCGCAAGACTTACCCGACTAAGGGTGTAAAATTAGACTCAGGAATGGAGGCTGAGGGGAGTCAAGGTAAGGCTTGAGCAAGAGTCAAAGTATTTTGCAGAAAAGCATTTCTAACCTATTTCATTATTTGATCTCAATATTATTTTATTTGTATACATAATTCCAATATCAATTCTCGTATATCATGTTCTTTCAAAATCATATTCATTCTCAGAAACACCTAGTTCCGAACCACTCTTCGATGTAAGTGTGAGGATCATGTCTCCATTAACCGAGGAGCAACGTCGATTCAAATCCAGAAGTACCCAGCTGGGGATCCCTATCCACACTGCATATGTAGCACTTAAGCTTGCATATGCCAACCCCGCCTACCACGGCTTTTCATACCCCGGAACCGGTCCTGCGCCACCCGAGAGCACAGTACCCCTCTAGTCTCCAGGCACGACGGCCACGAGGGTACACGCTACTCTCGCCATCTCTCCACTCCCAGTGCGTGGTTGTCGGTTCCAGCAGTAGAGCCACCGGAGTCAGAGGCTTTCCGTAGTATGTGGCTAGTTGCAAAGTCATGATCACAGCAGGCCGACAACGAATGGTCCCTAAATATTTTTCCGTTGGACACCATGCATTGGGACTCTAACCCAAGTACACTGGTGACCACCCGGTTTTCGCATCCCTTTTCCGATGGCGAGGATTATTGGGACTCTAACCCAAACAGATGGTCAACCAAACGGAAAACCCATCCACGTTGATGATAATGGACTGGCCAAGTACACCATCACCAAACGAGGACAATACCAATCCCATAAAATGATTCATTTGTTTCATATCACCACAGTTTTCAAAATAACATTTTTGCAACTCTATCATTAAGCTTGACTAAGCATTTTTCAATACTTTAAATAAATCAGGGTCTCAGGTATAATATGTGGTCAAGGAAAGGTAATGCATCAATAGGTTATCACTCAACTCCTATTAACCTAATGCAGTAGATTAACTCAAGTGATAAATATTTTTAAATAACAAGGAGGGGCAAATGCACCGGGGCTTGCCTGTTACTTGAAGTCGATCGAACCCTGAAGTCAATCACCGAGAAGGGTCCACGTCCACCGAGTGAAGACCTTACTCGGGACACGCTTCAGATCATAATCGTCGCACGTTCACTACACGAAATAATAATACAACACTTATATGATGACATGTATGCCATGATGCAGGAGATGCACAAAATCACCGATCAATAGTAAGTAAACTTAATTTGAAAGTCGAGTACAACTTTCTTTCACGATAAAGTTGTATGTCAACAAAACTAATTACTATCGAGTATTAACTACTTTGGTTTATTGACCATTTTAACATTCGTTGAAAGCCGGATTGGTTCTTCCCCTAAAACACTATCAACCCTTTGCCTAAGCAAATTATTTAAACCTGGTCATCATATGTGACTAACATAATTTATTTGTGTTCCAATTTAACAACTTAATTAAGAACCCAAACACTAATTAAGGTGCCAAGGATCATCTCAAGTTAAAGACCCAGGGATATCACTCAATCCAAATGTCACACCACACAAAAGTGAATTAGGGTTTCTACTCATTTTTATTCGTCCATTCATCAATTAGAATTTTTGTCTTGGTATTTAATTACTACATAGAGTAATTCATTTTATACTTACAAAGTAAATGATCATCAAAACTTGGAGCAGCAGGGTTTAGGTGCTACGAGAGGTTTAACGAAACCCTAAAAGATTTAACAAATTATTAAAATTTTAAATCCTAATAACCTTTTCTTAATTACTCAATTAAACAAGTAATAAATAAGAAATAATTAAATTATTTCCATTTGAGCTCAAAATTTTACCATAGATAGTACTTATCCTAAAACAGTACCAAATTAAATTTCATGATTTTTGGAGTTACAGAGAACTAATTAAAATTACCCAAACTTGCATTTATCAATTAATGTGCTGATTTTTAATTCCTGCAGAAATTGTTCAAAACATGTATTTAATATTTTTGTTAAATACTGCATCCCTCAGAGAGCACACACAATTATTTTCAGAATTTTGGAAGCTTCATTTATTTCTTTACAAAAATATCAAATCTCAGCATATTAAAAATTGATAAATCATTTCATAAAAGAAAAACCCATTCGGGCTGGAAGTACCCGGCTCGGCCCAGCGAGCAGCAGGTCAGCCCAGCGCTCTCCCCTTCATCTAGTCGGTCCACCGCGCCACTGGGCCGGCCCACTCTGGCCAAACCCGGCCCAGTCGGCCTCCCCTTCTTCCTCCCCTCTGCTTCCCTCGAGCAGAGCAGAGGCACGCACGCGCGGCGGCGACGCCGCTCGCGGCGGCTTGCCGACGACGGCTCCCCGATGACACCGAGTGCACCGCCACTCTCCCCACAAGCTGTCAACCCCATTGTCACACTACAGGGAGCACCTACGGCTCGGATTCGAGCTCTACGGCGGCTATGGCAGATGGCCGGCTCGGAGCGCGTCGGGAAAGGCGCGTTCCGGCCGTAGCAGACTACGAGGGACCAAACCGACTAGGCCTAATGGAACAGGGATCTCACCAGAGTGTGATGCGCACGCTAGTTGGAGCATAGGCCGGTCCGAGAGGGTTCGTCGGCGTTGAAGGTCACGGCGGCGGGGCGAACTGAGGGTGTCGTCGTTGTTCCAGTCTCCCGGCGCTACGATTGACGAAGCCGTTTGGTCTACAAACATCAAGAGGTCAAGGCCAACCGCGGATGTGAAACAGAAAAGAGTTTTCCTCACCACAGATGACCGACCACGATGGGATAGCCCACGGCGGCGCCTTTCACCAGCTCCAAGGAAGACGACTCCGCGTGACCGACTCCGACGACGAGGGGACCCAAAGACGGGCTCTGAAGGTGCGCTACAAGCATACGAAGCTGACTACGAACTGAATAGGGTGATGGTTGGCTACAAATGGCGAATTTCGGCCGGCAACCGAGAGGATCGGCGGCGGGGTGGAGAAGAGAAGGGAAGAAAATGGCGACGTGGTGGGGCATATATAGGGCAACGACGAGGTAAGGACGTGGCCGGGACCCCCCCCACACACACGACCTCGCCTTGTTGTCGATTGCGCCCGGCCGGCCCTGGGCACCGCCGGCGTGCGGCGCGCGCACGCGTGGCTCTGCCGCGGGCAGAGCAGAGCAGCGGCCGGACCCCCCTGCCATCCACTGTAGCATAGGATTCCTTAGGATTCGGTTTTTGACCAAATTCGCAAGATCTTGAGCACTAACTCGAAAATCTTCCAAAATACGAATTGTAGTACTCTCAGATCTGAACAACTTTAGTTTTTGGATCATTTTCAAATTTGGAGTGGATTTTGAGTAATTCAAAAAGGGGTAAAAGATCAATTTGAATTTCATTTCAAATTCAATCAAATTCTCAAGATTTTTCTCAATAAGTTGAAAATCCGCAACAATAAAAGTTGTTCCACTAGTTGAGCCCTACAACTTTTATGAAAGGAGTTTGCCCAAATTCTTGATAGTTTTTTGAAATGGCATTTCGAATTTAATTAAACAGACACTAATTGGTTTTTAATTTAAATTTCTACAGGTAAACTTTAAAATCTCAAAACCTGAAAGTTGTTCCATTTTGTAAGGGCTAAAACTTTTATTAAAAGACCATCATCAGATTCCTACTATTTTTGAATTTATATTTCAATTTTAAACTTTAAATCCTAGATTAAGGTTTTATTTAAAATTATTTTTAATAACTTCAAAATTGGCCAAAATAGAAGTTTCTCAACTTTTAAAGATTTACAACTTTTGTTTAAGGCCCAACACCTAATTCTATATAGTTTTTGATTTAGGGTTTTCGAGTCCGATTAGGATTTTTAATTGTTTTCCTTTTTATTTCCTATTTGGATTTAAAGGCATACACACAAACAATTATTTAAATCATAAGGTCACTCAAATATACCTAAGTACAATCACATGTGAAAATAAAAATTGTTTTGATTAGTGCACAGTGATCAGGTTTGATGCGGGATGATTTGCAACTAAGGATGATGACATGGCAGGTTTTCATTAACCGTAACACTAGGGGTGTTACAGCCTTCCCCCCTTAAAATAAATCTCGTCCCGAGATTTAAGATGCGGCTAAAGCCTTAGGTTTAGTAATGGAAAAGAAAATAAGTCAAGAAAACATTTTTCAAACTTGACTATAGAACAAGTAGGGGTTTTATATTTTGTAGGACTTGAAAGGAAAAAATTATTTTTAAAGAGGAACTAAGAATTTAAGAATGTTTTCAGATGAGTAATTCTCAGATCTCTCGGGTAACTTCTTCTCCTGAAGACTGATTCCAACATACTTGTGCATCATCCTGTTAAAGTCCTTTGAGTAATACGATCTCTTATTGGTTTATGACTCACACTGAGTATTCGGAGTGCGTCAGGTCTAGTTCAATTCCACTCTTACCAAGTCAATAACCCGATTTGACACTTGAAGTTACTTCTCAAGTGGTGTCACATGAAATACATCCAATACAGCTGACAAGTGTTCAGACACTTGGGTTGATAAGCTACTAGTCCACACTTCTCTTACTACCTGTTATGATGAAGATTCTTATTTGACCTAATCAGTTGTTTCTCAACACTAAAACTTGAAACCCTATTTCTCTGAAATACAACCTTGGCGAGAAATATCTCTTAAGGACCGTTGCAAGGAGTGTGAAGACACATTAATTGCGAGCTATAATGGTTCAGAAGCACCGACTACGATACCAGTGTGTCCCCTGATAAGATCTTATGTGGCTGTAGTCCACGGAAGATTCCAAGTTTTGACACGGCACCATAGTCACGGGTCAAGATACCATCATAGAACACAATTAAAGTAAACTTGGTAAAAAGAGAAAAATATATCAATTGTGTCTAAGATGCACAATGACCACAGAGTACCGGTCGCAGCCAGAGTCTGGGGCTGCGCGGGCGGCGACGGCTGCAGCAGCTATATACTCTTAGAAAAGAACGGTGAGAGAATAATAAAAAAAAAAGGTAAAAAAGGAAACTTGCTGCTTGTACTCGCTAGTCGCTAGTCAGAGCACGCTCAACGCACTAATACTCCCTCTTATAGAAAAGAAGGATATAGTTAAGGGTTGCGTATGTGTACAAGGCAAATGCTTTACGTTTGAACAAACTTTTAGTCCATTTGTTTTAAATTATAAGATATTTTATTTTTTATCACAAATTTGATCACTCGTTTTATTCAATAAATTTGTGTAAAATATCATCTCTTTTGTTGTGGTTTGCTTTAATAAATGTTCTTCATGAATAACTTAAATCAGACTATGTTCGAATAATTTTTAAAACAAAATAAACAATAAAAAAACATCTTACAATTTAAAACGAAAGAAGGAGTGTTTAACTTTGTGGCTCTAAATCAATCTATTATAAAAATACATCTCATCAAAAATCTAATATTTGTTTGATAATCATAAATACTAATATTTTTATATTTTTATCTATAATTGATCATACATGCTAAAACATAACACTGTTCAAGAATTGGCTCGAGGAAAAAGCCAACAAAGACAAGAAAAAAAAATGAAGTTGTACAGTTCTCATCACAAGCTAGCACTCTCATTCCATAACCAAGAAAATTTAAAGTTGTACATCTCCTTAGCTAACATTCTTTTTGTACCCGTAGTTAGGCAGCTTTTGCTTTGTCACATGTCACTAGGTTCCAGCCTGTTCGTTTGAGCAGCCAAAGTCAGCACTATTTTTTAATTATAGAATAATATTTTTCTCATAATAATTAGTAGTAGAACAGTCAAAAATCAATCAGTTGAATAGGCCTTTTGTTTGCCACAATGGCACAATGCGCACAACAACAAACGCTTTTTCGCTTTGTCACACCAGGCCTCCGCTCCTCTGCAAGCAACCCTTGACACCCTGTGGGGGCTATTAATGTTGGTGGTTCAGATACTGGCAGCTGAGATGGACACTAACGTTATACACACACCTTTAGTTACCTTTTCCAGGTGAAATACAATACAATACAATACCGGCTAGCAATTTATTACTTCTAGCGGTTTAGAGGGATGAGATGGTTCCGTTCCATTCTCTATTTCGAGGACGGAGACGTTCTTATCCAGTTGAAAGGATTCTATCTTCTATCTCGTGTTTGGTTTTAGAGCGTCAAGATTTAGAACAAGCCACCTGATATGTGGGTTCAGATTGTCATCGTTCACTCGTCCCTCACCGTCTTTTTTTCTTTTTTCTTTTTAAAGGACGATGAGAGCGTCCTCGATGTTAAGGAATATTCTATATTCTGTGGATATATTTCTAAAGGGGATAGATGTCGTAGTTTTCTCAAGAATCAAACGCTTACAAAAAGAAGATTTTCCAGTCACATTCTCCTTTATCCCCCAAACCAAACCCACAGCCCACTCCCAGGCGGGCGGGCAGGCAGGAGTAGGAGTACAGAGTACCACCACTCCTATCCGTTCCGAGAAGCCAAGAAACCCAAACAATTTTTGTAAGCCCCCTGCCCTGCCCCAGAGAGATTCAGGTCGCCAGTTTGGCTTGGCAGTTGGCCCCCGATTGGCTTTGCCTCGTCCCCTCCGCCGCCGCTGCCGAGGATCAGAGGCGACACGCAAAACAAAACTGGCCCTTGGCTTTAACACCTCGGCAAAGCGGGTGAGGTGAGGTGAGGTGAGCTCGCCTCCCAGAGCACTCGCGCGTAGGAATGGAATGAGGCCGAGGCCCCTCCGCCCTTCCTCCTCGGCGTCGGCGCTTCTCCTTCTCCCGTGACAAGCCTCCCTTCCCCCGGTCCGGTCGCCCTCTGAACCCAATCCGCATCCACCCGCCCACCACCTGTACGTGAGCACAGTCACTCCGCCGTCTCTGTCTCTGTCCGTCTTCCGCTTTTGTTTCTCTTCGTCCCAACCTCTCCTTTTCCGCGGGTTTGATTTGCCTCGTTTCCGATTGTCCTCGTGCTCCTCCGCTACGGCACAGGATAGGGGGGAGGATGGATTTGTCTAGGCTCGCCTCCGTCGCCGGGCCCAGCCGCGCGGCCCCGCGGGCGGGCCTGCAGATCGGCGCCGCCGGGAATGGCTTCCGGACCTGCTCCCTGCGCCGAGCGCGGCACTGTTGCGGGAACGGGAACGGGAACCGGAGCCTCACGTCCGCCGCCTCCCCCGCCCTCCGCGGCCGCGGCGGGCTCTTCTACCTGGTGCCCACGCGCGGAAGCCCTCCCAGTCTCCGCGCCAGGGGGCGGCGCCCGCGGTGCCAGGGCAGCGACTCATTGGCCTACGTCGACGGCCCTTTGGAGGCCGTCAAGGGCTCCGGCGAGGTCAACGACGACGAGGCCACCAGCTCGGGGTCCGACGACGAGGCCCCCGCCGACGTCGACGGCCTCCGGGAGATGATGCAGAGGTGCAGGAACGACCTGGAGGTGGCCAGGCTCAACAGCACCATGTTCGAGGAGAAGGCGCAGCGGATATCGGAGTCCGCCATCGCGCTCAAGGACCGCGCCGACGGCGCCCAGAGGGATTTGTCCGCGGCCGTCGCCACCGTTCAGGAGATCATCAGCAAGGAGGCGGACGCCAAGGAGGCCGTCCAGAAGGCTACCATGGCCCTGTCGATGGCCGAGGCGAGGCTGCAGCTGGCCTCGGAGGCGCTGGAGGCGAAGCGGGGCTCGGTCGGGCCCATGGAGGTTAGCATCGAAGGCGTGGAGGAGGAGGCCCTTGTGTCTGCGCAGGAAGAGATTAAGGATTGCCGGGCGGCCCTGTCGCTGTGCGAGGAGGAGCTGGGACGCGTCCGGGACAAGAAGATGGAGCTGCAGAAGGAGGTTGATAGGCTGACGGAGCTCGCTGAGAAGGCCCAGCTGGACGCGTCCATGGCCGAGGAAGATGTCGCCAATATAATGGTGTTGGCTGAGCAGGCGGTGGCTCTTGAGATGGAAGCAGCGCAGCGAGCCAACGATGCGGAAATGGTGCTGCTGAAAGCGGAGAAGGCCATATCCTCGGTTGACACCGTGGTGGAGCTACCGTCACCTGCTGAAGAGCAGAAAAGCGCCGAAGAGGATAGCGTTTCTGAAGGGTACGAGTATAGCAGCGATGGCACTGGTGATGTTTCTGTGAGGGATGAGGTGTCAAGTATCGAGCGTCTAATGGTTGGTGACTTGGCTGTTGAGGGCATTGAGCAGCTTGAACCATCCCGTGAAATATATGATGATGCAAGCCGTGATAAGATGTCTGTTGAGCCTCAGAAAGAAGCTGAGCCTGATTCAGATAAGTCGAAGCAAGGGAAGAAGCAGGAAATGGAACGGAAGGAGTTCACCAAGGAATCACCGAGTGCTCAAAAATCACTGGTGAAGAGATCATCACGCTTCTTCTCGGCATCTTTCTTCTCATCCAAAGTTGATGGAGAGTTTACGCCTACATCTGTTTTTCGGGGGTTAATGATATCAGTGCAAAAACAGGCTCCGAAGCTTGTTGTTGGGATATTACTTCTTGGTGCAGGGTGAGTCACATGACAACTGCTGTGTGGTTTTTAGGTTTTGCTTTTTGCAGTGAGGATTTGATTTCAGATAGCTGCACTCCACCAATTTACCTCACTGACGGTTATTTGTGTACAGATAAAAACATACTGTATTCTGTATAATCACGTCTTCTTTCCACTGAAAATAAGAAATGGGAATGGAAGTTTTTCCTTATTACAACGGGTGGACATAATTTTTCATTCGTGCCAGTTAGCCAATACCTTAGGGTTTTTGTTTTATGGGTCCTGTAGGGCATTCTTCTTAAATAGAGCTGAGAAGAGTCAGCTATCTGAGCAGCAAGGCATTACCACAAGTATTGGAAAGGTAACCTCCACAACAAAGCCCATAGTTCGTGAGATACGGCAAATTCCACAGAGAGTAAAGAAGCTAATAGAGCTCTTACCTCATCAAGAGGTACAATTTCCTCATCTGAACTTGCCAATCTTCTGATTTCATTTTGTGTACAGTCTATGATATTCAACTGTTATAATGAAATTTAGCTTGCATGTAAATTCCTTACGCTCTTCATTTCCCTATTCAGGTAAATGAGGAAGAAGCTTCACTTTTTGACTTGCTGTATTTGCTTCTGGCCAGTGTTATTTTTGTACCATTATTTCAGAAAATCCCTGGAGGTGAGATACATATTCTAGTATTGTTTGCGCATGGCATGGTTCAGCATCATCTGTAGCTTTTTGCATTATTTTGGTCACCCAAGGAAGATTGCAATTGAACTAAACGACTCCCCTTCTGGTCTCATCACTTGTACTGTTTTAGTCACAACTGTGCACCATGCTTTTCCTGAATTGAAATGCCTGGACTTCTGAAGTTAGGAGCTAGAATGCATGAACTTATGTGCATATAAAAGTTGGAAACATTTGTGATTAAGATCATCAGTTTCCATGAAAGTTCTGTGACCTTCTGCAAATAATTTTACCTTTATACCTTAGGCAGTCCTGTTCTTGGATACCTTGCTGCTGGTGTCCTCATTGGTCCATATGGGCTCTCCATCATCCGTAATGTGCACGAGACAAAGGCAATTGCGGAATTCGGAGTTGTGTTCTTACTATTTAACATTGGACTTGAGGTACACAACTAAGTGCCTTTGGATACTATTTCTTCTTTCAGCATATACTGGCTTAATATCCTGCACCTGCAGCTTTCTGTGGAAAGGCTAAGCTCGATGAAGAAGTATGTCTTCGGCTTGGGATCTGCTCAGGTTCTGTTCATGCTAACGCAACCATCAAACAGTTATCATTACTCAATTACTCCCTGTTAAATTTGAACAATTGGCAGGTGCTGGCTACTACTGCAGCTGTTGGTGTGATAGCTCATCGTTTTGCCGCACTACCAGGACCAGCAGCAATCGTTGTTGGGAGTGGCTTGGCTCTGTCATCCACAGCTGTTGTCTTGCAAGTACTTCCTTGAAAATCACACTTGTTTATCAAACTCTTGTTTCCTTGTTACTGATCGAACATATGAGCAGAAACACATACCCATGTTCAATGTTCTCAGCTAATATGAGTTGCCATTTAGTATTTAATAAGTTACTAGGGAAATTTGTTTTCTTGCCATGCTTCAAAATGCCATGTTCAGGCATAAACTAGGTTTCATTTAGGCAAGTACAAAATTCTACTCCCTCCGGTCAAAGACGCTTTGACATTTTGGACAAAAGCAAGGTCTCCATTCTGCCACTTTGATAACTATTTACTATCTGTAGTGCAATCAACTTGATTTATTATGAAAGTGCTTCCAACCCATGGTTTTTATGTTTCCAATTCAAATGTTTGACCGGAACCATGCATGATTCATCATGTTCTCATGACTGGGAATTATATGCTTTTCTGCACTTTCCAAGTTTTGTGATAATCATTTGTTGCTTGGCCTTTAAGCATTTAGTGTGCTGCTTTTCTAGGTGTTGCAAGAGCGTGGTGAAAGTACATCACGTCATGGACGTGCTACATTTTCTGTGTTATTGTTCCAGGTATAACTTTACTGTGCTTGGATATGTTCCCTGTTTTTGAAACAACCCAGCTTATGCTTCAGCTTTTTAGATCACACCTCACGGTCACATGTCTTTATGCATCCTTTGCTGTTTACATCTGTGATGCCTACGTGCTAGTATTGACTCGCATGTCATACTCATTCTGAAGCACTGAGAGCCTTCAATCCTTTGGTAATGTTAATCTAGCTTGCCTTTTTAATATATTTTTCTTGTGTTGTCCCCAGGATTTGGCTGTGGTGGTCCTGTTGATATTAATACCTCTCATATCACCTAATTCTTCAAAAGGAGGGGTAACCATTTTATCTTATGCTCTTGTCCTGTCTGTCCTGGGACTTTTTGCTTATTTGTACACATAATTTATGTGTTGATAGCCCAATGAGCTTATGAGTTATTAAGCAAGAAAATTTGTTCAGTAGTCCTATGATATGTAAATTTTGGAAATAGCATCCAACTGTGAGTGATGCAGTCGATGACTTCCCAAGTTTTATGGTTTTTGAGGTGTCGCCTAAGCATTGAGGTGTACCCCAGGCGCCACAGGATGTCACAAGGTTTTGGTTACACCATATCGCCTAGGCAGTGCCTAGGCGTCCAGGCGCACTCCCAGTGCCACAGGATGCCACAACGCCCCCAAAACCATGCCCAGTTTACACCTCCTTTTGAACTGTTGGATCCTTGAGGCCTTCATTCAATATCTATTTTTTATAGGTTGGTTTCCAAGCAATAGCAGAAGCCATGGGAATGGCTGCAGTCAAAGCAGTAGCTGCTATTACTGCCATAATTGCTGGAGGTCGTCTGGTGAGTTGACTGTTCATTTACATTATTTTGCTTACCCTTTCTTGGTTTTTTTTGTATGCCATACTTACTCTGGGCCCAGCAGCTGCTGCATTTATCTTAACTATTTAATGACCAGTTCCATTTTGTATAAAACAGTTGCTCCGGCCTATTTACAAAATAATCGCTGAAAATCGGAATGCTGAGATATTTTCAGCAAATACACTCCTTGTTATTTTTGGCACAAGTCTTCTTACAGCCCGGGTTCGTATTCTATATGTTTATTTCTAGCCTTTGCATTGCTTAAAAGTACTTTTGATTCTATGGTACTGCTATTCACAGGCTGGGTTATCAATGGCACTTGGAGCTTTTTTGGCTGGTCTGTTACTAGCAGAAACAGAGTTCTCCTTGCAGGTTGAGTCCGACATAGCTCCCTATCGTGGTCTTCTGTTAGGACTTTTCTTTATGACGGTGAGTGCCGTGAATATAATTTCATTAAGAATTATTTCTTTAACACTGATATGATGCTAGTGTTATGCTTCAAGGGGGTGTTTGGTTGGTAGCCACACTTTGCCACAGATTGCCACGTCTAAGGTTAGGCAAGTTTGGCCAACTTTGACAACTGTTTGGTTGCAGCCACAGTTGTGGCAAGATTCCTTTCTAGCAAACTAGGTCCCAGACATCAGTGACTTAAAAAAGTGTGGCAAGATTCCCTTAGGCTTGCTAAGTTGTGGCAAAGAATTTGAGCACCGTAACTTAGGCAAGTGTGGCAATTTTTGTTGGCAAATAGTTGCAAAATGTGGCTAGCAACCAAACAGCCCCCAAGTGCTCCTAACCTTGTACCATCATCATGGGCATCAAATTAAGTTACCACACACTTGCTACTCTATGAGTTAATACCTCCATAATCTTTTATACCGGCTTGAAATGACACGGTCCCCCAAATTATACTTTGATCATTTGTTTATTATATTATATTGTTTGTTAAAAAAAACTCGACCATGGGTGGAGACCCCCCCATGGCTTTGAAATAAGAAGGTGCCAGGCTTCAAATCCGGGTCCAATGAGAGAGTGCCATAGCTCAATCTTCTAACCGGTTAAACTTATGATAATTGGATAGTATATTTGATTACGAATCCATCTATATCAAGTTTGTATTATATTATTTTAAAATTGTTAGCTAAATTATTGGTAAAATATTAAGTTTGAATCTTGATATGCGTGTGTACCTAATAAAAGGACATGGAGGGGATTTGACTTCATATTAAATTCTGAGTGCATAATTTACCATTTTTTTTTAGTTGAGAACTGTAGATGGAACCATTTTCATGAGTTCCTCAGACTATAAATATTTTTCTTATTGGAACAATCATGCCAGTAAATGTTATCAGTGTAGCATTATATATTACAGTCTAGCCCCGCGCTATTCCTCCTCCTCCACACTATATTCCCTGTCTCCTGCGCACCTTCCTCTCCAGTGAAGTTGTCAAGCCGCCGGCGCCCTCTGCCAGTTCAAGTCACTGCTGCTCTTGAGCTCTTCATGATGAGTCCTCCAACGGTGTCTGCCATTTTCCTCCATCCCTCAGTCCACAACCTCTCTGCTAGTCTGCTTGCTTGCTGTGCTGCCCCTCTGCTGCTCACTTGCTGATTCTCCATCCTGAGATATGGGGTTCTGGACAGTGCAGAAGTCAACTCTCACAAGTCACCAAGTAACCACTAATATAGTCTTGATGCTTGCTTTATTGTGTATACTATATAGTATATATATGTAGTATGTATATGTCCTGAAATATATTGGACAACTATATGGTTGACTTGGACCGATTAGGCTCCGCTTGACTAATCGGTCTGGTTAACAACTAATCGCGATCAGTCACCTGGTCGGTCCCATGGCAACTAGGTTCGACTATATGATTTGTAAAGTATCTTTCAGTGTTGTCTTTCATCGATTTGCCAAATAAATGCATTTTTTTGTGTGTACATTATCATCTGTTAGACTGTTAGGTAGAATCAAACGTATGCCAATAATCAATGCTCGAGCGATTATTTATCCGTCGATTTTGCTTGTCCAAGATCAAGGTATTTTTATTACTTTCTTTCTTTGCTTAATTCTTACATTGAGGTTTGGTTTTCTAGGTTGGAATGTCTATTGACCCAAAGCTGCTTCTGTCGAACTTCCCAGCAATCTCTGTGATACTGGGTCTCTTGATAATTGGAAAGACATTGTTGGTTACATTTGTCGGCAGGGTGTTTGGGGTTTCTACTATAGCTGCCATTCGTGTTGGCCTCTTGCTTGCACCTGGCGGTGAGTTTGCTTTTGTTGCCTTTGGAGAAGCTGTCAACCAGGTAACATATTTCGTTTTCTCTTCTTTTTTTTTTTTCCTCGAACAATGTAGGAGAGCTGTTTCATTTAGAATAAAACAATGGATGAGAGGCAGAGCCAACTTCACCCCTCACCCCCAAGTAACCAAGTACAGGACTCTTAGCTTCACACACGAGGAAAAAAACACGCGACCACTGCCCAACAAGCGCCTAAACAGCCATAAGTAGCATAGCAACCTACTAAGAATCTGTGGCAGAGCCTTAGCTCCAACCCAACACCACAATATACATTCGTCAGAAACTACAGTTGGAACTCTTTCTGTGTCATAGGTATCTACTCTAGACCTACTTCTCATGTACACAATAAATAGTTAGTTATAGGAACATTATAGTTGTTTTATGTCTCGAATCATAAGATTGGTGTGCCATAGAGCAGAGGGAAAACTACTGAACACACTATTTTACAGGGTCTTCTATCGCCTCAATTATCATCGTTGCTATTTTTAGTCGTTGGCATTTCAATGGCTCTGACACCGTGGTTAGCTGCTGGAGGGCAGTTTCTGGCATCAAAATTTGAGCAGCATGATATGAGGAGTCTATCGCCCGTGGAAAGTGAGGTATTTGTTTGTTCCCACTTATGCTTCTTGCTTCAATTACAATGTTACGTAATTTTGGCCACATGCATGCAAAAACACTGCCATGGCCCCCTTTAGATGAGTTGCAACTTGCAACTGAAACACTGTAGCAGCATTTTATTTTTGCAGTAAGTGTCCAATCATGTCCTAAGTAGGCTCAAAAGATTCATGGGACAACATTTTGCCAAGCTGTCAAATTAGTTTCAGTTTTCATCTGCATTTAATGCTCCATGCATGTGTCCAAAAATTGATGTGACTAGTTGGATTGGAAGGTGGAAGGGATTTAAACAGGGCCTACATCTCACCTAGTCTAACCTGCCATGTAGAATACAAGTTTCAATTGAATGCCTGATGCCTGTTTGTGTAGCCAAGTGTGTTCCTTGTGTGAAATGTAGCTAGACTCATTTGCCATTTGATATTTGTGTAATTGAGTGGTTCTGACAATGTTAAGAAATCAAACATAGTAGCCTCGGTTAGTTTTTTGTGTTTCAGTACTTTTGATTATAGTAGTTTCTTGTGGCCAGCCCTAAAATTATTTCCATTTATGCGGATTGACAATTGTAATATCCAGCGTGAGATTCTAATTTTGAACCAGCTAGAACTCAGAACTAGGTGATTCTATCTTCAGATGGTTACCGAGATACTGAGGACGATTGATGAGCACAGTGGGTGTATTATTCTGTTTCAGTCCAGCAGCCATGACCCACCCAAGAACTGACAGTAAAATGATGACTAAGAGTTACATTTTTTTTATTTGTACGAGAATAATGTTGATAGTGCATATGTAGAAACAATGCTGAAGTTTGGCCAGAATTGTTGGTATTTATAACTGTAGCAGTAGCATGTCTCTCAGATATGATCAAAAGATGAGGGGAAAAAAATCTAAAATCCAACCAGTTCAGGTATCAGCTAGTGCAATAGCCATTTTAGATGAGCAATTAACCAGAGAGGCAAAGAGCTTATGCCAGACACAAAAAACACATGGTGGTGGGATAGTATTGCTTCTTGTTACTGCAATCCGCCAACTTTGTAAATAGTATGCAAGCCCTTTAATATCCTTTATTCCATTAACATGTCAATTTTCACCTAATGTTGCTTCTTTTTTTTTCTGTCTATGTATGTAGACTGACGATTTGCAAGACCATATTATTATATTAGGCTTTGGACGTGTTGGGCAGGTTGTATTGCAATCCTCACACTACTATTTTTTTCCATGTCTGACTGATCCTAATAAAGTTGTTTCCCCTTACTAGATCATTGCACAACTTCTGTCGGAGCGGTTAATCCCTTTTGTTGCACTTGATGTTAGAAGGTATGGTGCATCTTGCAGTAACCTGAACTTTAAAGAAACTATGGATAGCAGTTCAGAACCTTAGTGTTTGTTCTAAATTAATGTTTAACCATGTAGTATGTCTGCGTGAACCTATGCAGATTTAAGTCTATAAGTTACTGTGTAGAGCTGAGATGGTTGATACTCCATATTTGAGGCTAATGTGGGACCGCAGTTGGAATGTATTAAATCCACAAAATAAAACAAACTTTCAGGCAGACTCTTCCAGGAATTCAGAAAAATGCTGGGAAGACCTGCAATCTGATGGTTGCATGTCTTAACCTTCCCTTGGAACCAAATCATCCATGTTCAATTTATCCACCTTAGTGGTCAGCTCATCCAAATTTTCTTTTTTCTGATGCATATTTTCTTTGTCAGCGATCGGGTAGCAGTTGGGCGTGCACTTGACCTTCCAGTGTATTTTGGGGATGCTGGAAGCAGAGAGGTAGGGAGAGTTCGGTTACATTTTAATATTTTAATAACACATGCTTGTTGAGAGTACTGTTCTAAATTGAATTTTAATAGGTACTGCACAAAGTTGGAGCTGAAAGGGCTTGTGCTGCTGCAATTACTTTGGATACTCCTGGTGCAAACTACAGAGCGGTCTGGGCATTGAACAAATATTTCCCAAATGTGAAGACATTTGTTAGAGCACATGATGTTGATCATGGTGTTAATTTGGAGAAAGCTGGTGCAATGGCGGTACGTGGATGTTACAATTTTGGCTGGTGCTAATTTGTTATGAGAGAAAAATATTATTCCGTAGCTGAAAATGAGCGCTGATACGTTCAAGCGTGGTTTCCTGATGCAACTTTTATTGACCATATACACTTAGAATTTTTATTTGCTAAGAGTTAGTTCTATTGCTTTTATCATAATGGGACTAAGCATGCACCTAATGTACTGTGTTACTTTTGTTGCTATTATGCACTATCGGTATTTTCCCTTGTGTCAGATACTTTATTTCACATGTATTACTTATATCTTCTGATGTCCCTTCCAATAAAACATATCTTCTGATTGAATTTGTGTGAACAATTTGAAGGTTGTCCCTGAGACCCTGGAGCCAAGTCTTCAGCTAGCTGCTGCTGTTCTTGCACAAGTAAGCTCTTATTTGATTATACCATCCACTGTGCTTATTGGTAATGTATGGAATTTGATGCATAGGCTTCATTTCAGGCAAAACTTCCAATGTCAGAGATTCAGGAAACCATCAATGAATTCCGGAATCGTCATCTGTCAGAGCTTACAGAGGTGTGTAATTGTGTCATCATTCAGTGGTCTGCTAAATTTATTGATGATATTTGCTACAGAAAGCTTCTGGCAAACAAAAAGATAAGCAGTGAACCAACGCAAAGCAAATTTCCAATGATAATAATTCAAAGATAGCTGGTGTAGAATCTGAGTGTTGCGTTAGTAGCTAGTTACATTGTGACATGATTAAACACTAGCCATTTGCTAACTGGAGCGGTAATGGTATACAATGCAATGATCCTTCTGACTTTTAGCTCGGTGAAGCCAAAGCCCAAAAATCGAATTAGTAGACTACTAGACTAACAATACATGTAGTGGATTGGACATCCAAAAATATTTTAAAAAAATATAGCAAGTCTTATATGCGGGCAAACTTCTTTTTCTTTCAGGTTCATACAATTTGTATCATCAAATTTTGTAACTATCTGATGGCCTTTTGTTGTTCCCTTTACAGTTGTGTGCTACGACAGGAAGTTCTCTTGGCTATGGGTTTTCCAGAGTTACGTCCAAATCGAAGTCTTTCACCTCCGATGATGAAAGCGAAACAGTGGATGGCGCACTAGCAATTTAGATAATCTTTTTGCATGTAGAAAGAGAGTGGAATAATAATTCATGCAAGAGCTGTCATAAAGCTGGCGTGCAATTTTGTATGTTAGAATACTTATATATTGAATAGCAAGTTCAAAATCCTGGGCCCGCCACCATCCGAAGCCCGGGCGGCCGGGCTATATATGCACGACCTCCCTGTGGTGCGGATTATTTTTTTTATTTAAAATCTTTTTTAATAGGCAACATTTATGGATATAATCCTTTCTGGCCGTGCCACATGTATTGGCTAGGCAACATTTACAAACGTTAGGCAAAACGTGAAAATCTTGTCACGCTACCCCCTCTGATGTGACGAGAAGACTCAATTTTTAAAAATACAGAAGTTCTCCGTATGATATCAGATGAATGACGATTCTTACATGAAAAATATAATTTTTAATGAGATTTACAACTTTCTAGTTTTAAGTTTTTTATTTGAGGGAGGTAAGATGTTTAAAAAAATAATACTCCGTATAAACTTTTAGCACAACAATTATCACATACTAGTGATTGACGCGTTATAGAAATAAAACATTTTTTATTTAAGGTCAAATGAAGATATTTTTTATACTAAAGTTGTGGCTCTCATTGAGATCTATAATTTTATAGTTTTGATTTTTTACATTTAAGACCGTTAAGATGATGAAAAAAATAATATATGAGCTCTCGTCTTCCTCATCTTTGTTCTCTCTCTTAAGTCTCCAACATTCTCTCCTTCGCCCCTCGTTCTCAAAGCTCAATCCATTCGCCCTTTCCTGTTCTGCGCCCATGAATTTAGCTTGCTCCATCTCCTTGACCAACAAATTACGACTAGGTTTCATGGAGCTCCTCGTCCATGGCTTCGGCTGCGCTACTAGCTGAGTCAGATGAAACGAATGGGGCGTAGACGTATTCACTCGCAGTCACAGACTTCGGCTGCTCTACTAGCTGATTTTTTTTTTTTTTGAAACTTAAGGATTTCATTACTGATCTGCTAACAAATCGTTAGCCACCATGACTGATACACAATCAGGTATAAAGTCTATAACGACTTCATCACCCACAGTACATAGATATCCCAATACGGCTAGCTCATGCGTAGCCCTATTACAATCTCTAGGAATAAAAACACACCTAAACTCAAGAAAGTTTGAGTCCACAAGAGATTTAATTTCATCGATCAGGTGCCCGCACACTGAGTTGTTGTAGGACCTAGAGTTGATTGCCAGTTCTACCTCCTTTGCGTCGGTCTCGATGATAATCCTTCCTATACCCAGGCTCACAACCAACTGAATTCCTTGG
The DNA here is from genome assembly GCA_038502445.1 of Eremochloa ophiuroides. Taxonomy (NCBI): domain Eukaryota; kingdom Viridiplantae; phylum Streptophyta; class Magnoliopsida; order Poales; family Poaceae; genus Eremochloa; species Eremochloa ophiuroides. The sequence continues at coordinate 67,017,829 of JAHLJS010000009.1, read as the reverse complement.
AGGCAGGCTATGAGTTCGGCTTGAAAAGCGCTGAATAGGTAATTGATCCTTCCACGACCTGAAGACACCACATCGCCATCAGAGTCCCGGATTATTGCTCCCCAGCTGCCCGCCCCCGTTTCTTGGTTGAAGGCTGCATCACAGTTCAATTTCAGATAGTTCTCCGGCGGTTTCTTCCAGCAAGCATTCTGTCGAAGCTGAGTCATTTCTGTGTTAGATGTTTGCATTGCATTCTCCTTCACATACAATTCCACACAGTTAACCAGTAGCTCAGGTGTTCGCCTCTTCCCTTCCTCCCGGATCTTATTTCTTTCAGATCATGTGTACCACAATGCAATGATCATTAACATCTTCTTATACTCACTAGCTTTCAATATCATCTCCATCACTTCCCTAGCTGATCGGATTGAGGCCAACTTTGTCCTTTCAGGTTCCAGACCAAGCAGTAGCCAGAGATTTGAAGCCATAGTGCATTTGAAAAATAAATGACCTCCGTCTTCACATAGGTGATTGCACACCAGACACCTTAAATCAATATCCATACCTTTTCTTACTAAGTTGCATCGGAGCGGGTGGCTATTATGCGTGAAACGCCAGAGAAAATGTTTTATCTTACTAGGGATTTTCAGTTTCCATATATCTTTCCACATGTTGTTCAGACCAGGTCCACTGCCTCCCTGTTGCCCATTGGCAGAGTTGTTCCGAATGAAATCTGCTCTGGCGACTTTGTAGACGCTTTTTACACTGAAAATGTCGTGCTTGTCAAAATGCCAGGTAAGAAAGTTAGCACGCCCCTGGTGAACCGGAAGCGCCAGGATCAATCTCGCATCCTCATCCCAAAAGGTATCACGCACCAGCTGTTCATCCCACTGGCCAGTGTATGGGTCGATTAGCTCAGCTATCTCTGATAAAAGAACCTGACCTCGAGGTGTTATTGGCTTCCTGGAATAATCCCTTTGAATCCATGGATCTGACCATATGTCCACACCCACCCCATCCCCAACTCTCCAAATCATTCCTTTTTTCACAACATCTAGTCCCACAAGAACACTACGCCATGTGTATGATATACCCGCCTTTGGTCTCGCTTCTAGTACTGAGGAGTTTGCATAATATTTCGCCTTCAACACCCTAGCGCATAAAGAATCCGGGTGCTGCCATAGTCGCCAAATTTGTTTTGCTAGCATCACTTTATTGAACAGATGAATATCTCTGAAACCCAGACCGCCCTCCTCCTTTGGTTTTGTCATCTGCTCTTTTCTTAGCCAATGAATTTTGTGTTTACCCTCCTGTTGATTCCACCAAAACCGACATATCATTGCACAAATTTGGTCACATAAAGTTTTTGTTAAATCAAAGCACCCCATGGCAAACGTGGGTATTGCCTGTGCCACCGCTTTTATTAGAATTTCCTTGCCAGCCCAAGACAGGAACTTTTCATTCCAGCCTTGTATTCGTTTCCAGATTCGGTCCTTCAGATAACTAAAAGTTTTCATCTTGGACATACCCACATGGACCGGTAAACCCAAGTACCTTTCATTCATAGTTTCTTTTGTGATCTGCAACCTGTTACAAACAACTTTCTTTTGGTTTTGGTCTGTATTCTTACTAAATAGAATAGCTGACTTGGCTTTGCTGATAGCCTGGCCCGAACATTCCTCATACATCCGGAATATGGTCTGCAGGTGCTTGCAATCCCCTTCGTTTGCTCGAACCAACATTAATGAGTCGTCAGCAAACAACAGGTGTGAAATGCTAGGCGCCCCATTGTAGATTTTGACCCCGGCAATCAGCCCATCTTCCTCTCCCTTTTTCAACAAAGCTGAGAATGCTTTGGCACATAAAAGAAATAAATAGGGTGATAGGGGATCCCCTCGCCGAAGACCTCTCTCCGGTGTGAAACTTTCAATCAGATCGCCATTCACCTTCACCTGGTATTTTACAGAAGTCACACATTCCATGATCAGCGAGATCCAATTCTCATGAAAACCCAGCCGTTGCATCATACTCTCTAGAAAGCACCATTCAACTCTGTTATATGCCTTGCTCATGTCTAATTTTATAGCTGCATAGCCCACCTTTCCTTCCCTTTTATTTAACAGAAAATGTGTTAACTCATAGGCAATTAGAATATTGTCCGAGATAAGTCTTCCCGGAACAAAGACGCTTTGATTTGGTGTAACAATGCCTGGAAGCACCACTCTCAATCTATTAGCCAGTACCTTGGATATTACTTTATACACTACATTGCACAAACTGATAGGTTTTTGATCAGTCACTTTCTCTGGCTTCTCAACCTTCGGAATGAGAGAGATGATTGTATTATTCCATCCATCGTGCATCCGGCCACCTTTCAGCACCTCCTGGACCTCCCTGGTCAGTTTATCACCCACCACATCCCAATACTTCTTAAAGAAAACAGTTGGCATTCCATCCGGTCCTGGGGCTTTGAGATCCCCTATTGCATCGAGAGCCCTTTTTATTTCATCGTCCGACACCTCTGCTGTGAGAAAGGAGTTCATATCTGGGGTCACGACGGGTTGCACCACATCTAGAAGTTGCTGCAAATGCTCCCCGCCATTCACCATATTTGTTCTGAAAAGCTGGGAAAAATAGTTAGCAATAAACACCTTCTTCTCTTCTTCCTCAACCACCCAACCCCCATTCTCCTTTTGTAAATTACATATTCTATTCTTTCTCCTTCTCACTGAACAGGCATTGTGAAAATAGGTTGTATTACGATCACCAAACTGCAACCAATTCACGTGCGCACACTGCCTCCAATATAAATCTATTTGCTCCTCTATCTTATCCACTTTAAAACACCACACAGCTTCCCTATGCACCGACTCATCACTAATAGCTGCCCTTCTCCATTTTTCTAGCTCCTTTTTTGCTTTTCTCAATCGTTTCTCCAAATCACCCAGAACATTAACACTCTACTCCGATAGACTAGCTGCTATCCCCTGTAGCCCCTCCTTCAAGCACCTATCGGCACCTCTAAACTCCCACCACGCTTCCTCTATCACCTCTCTACATCCCTCCTCCTGAACCCAGCTTGCCTCAAATTTGATGGACCGCCCACTAGATCTTTTCACTGGCTCCATCTCTGTTTGCAGAACCACAGGTCTATGATCAGAGTGGTATGGATCACCATTTTTTACATGCACCAGCGGGAACTTCATACGCCATCCCGCATTAGCTACCGGCCGATCCAATCTTTCCCTAATATGAGTGTCACCCGTGGTTTGTTTATTTCTCCATGTGAAAATGTCTCCAGTAAATCCCAAATCATCAAGCTCACACACCTCTAAAGCTTCCTTGAAATGATCAAGACAAGCCTGTGATCTCATAGCTCCCCCTTCCTTCTCATGATGAAATAGAATTTCATTAAAATCACCCATGCACACCCACGGCATCTGCATATTATCTTGATCTTTCAACCATCTCATTCTCTCCCATGTCTTATGCCTCTGGTTATGGTGGGGTTCTCCATAGATCCCCGTGAAACGCCAAATGTCCCCTTCGGTCTCTTGGATCTCCAAATCAATATGATTTTTTTATTTGCTTTGCAAAACCACATTGATCCCTCTCCTCCAAAACGCTTCGATTCCCCCCCCCCCCCAGTTCCTTCGCAATCCACCGCATGTTCGCCATGTCCAACTTTTTCTTAAACTTCAACATTCTCCTCTCGTCTAATCTGGTTTCCGACAAAAAGAGAATGTCGGCCTCTTCGATTTTATTACACCCCTGGTGTTACGATAACTAAAACCGGCCATGTCATCATGATTGCATGTAAATCATTCCGCATAAACTCATTGTTACTGTGCATCACTAAGACAATTTTTTTTATTTCCACATGTGATTGTGCTTAGGTACCTTTGAGTGACTTTATGATTTAAATATTTGTTTGTGTGTATGCCTCTAAATCCAAATAGAAAATAAAAGGGAAAACAATTAAAAACCCTAATCGGACCCGAAACCCTAAATCAAAAACTAAATAGAATCAAGTGTTGGGTCTTAAACAAAAGTTGTAAATCTTTAAAAGTTGAGTAACTTCTATTTTGGGCAATTTTGAAGTTATTAAAAATAATTTCAAATAAAATCTTAATCTAGGTTTTAAAGTTTAAACTTGAAATACAAATTCAAAAACTAGTAGGAATCTGATGATGGTCTTTTAATAAAAGTTTTAGCCTTTCAAAATAGAACAACTTTTATGTTTGGAGATTTTAAAGTTTACCAATGGAAATTTAAATTAAAACACAATTAGTGTTTGTTATTCAAATTTAAAATGCCCTTTCAAAAACTATCAAGAATTTTGGGCAGACACCTTTAATGAAAGTTGTAAAGCTTCTCAAATGGAACAACTTTTGTAATCAGGGATTTTCAAGTTATTAAGTTAAAATTTAAATAAGACTCAAATTAGTGTTTAAGAATTCAAATTTGAAGTGCCATTTCAAAAACTACTAAGAACCTGACAAAACCCTTTTAATGAAAGTTTTAGTGGAGCAACTTTTATTTTTTTAGAAATTCAAGTTGTTGAGAAAATTTTTGAGATTTGGCTGAGATTTGAAATCAATTTCAAATTGAAGAATTACCCCCTTTTAAACTATTCAAAAACTATTCACAATTTCAAACTTCTTCCAAAACAAAAGTTGTTCAGTTTGAATTTTTCCATAATCCTTATTTTGGGAATTTTTTGACTTTATATTAAAATAAAAAGTAATTGCACCAAAAATTGGAATAGGCTTGTACTGTGCTACAGTACTCCTAGGGGGTCCGGTTCCTGCCGCGCGTGCGCGCGCCGGCCGCTGGCGCTGCCCGGGCTCGGCCGGCCGTCTGTCGTCACCAGCGCTGCCGCGAGGTCGTTGGGGGCCCCATCACCCCTCGCCCTTATCCACATCTTCCCCGTTCCTTATAAACGACGGCCGTCCCTCCCTTCTCCATTTCCCCTCCCCATTGCCGCCGACGAGTACCGCTCGGTCTTTGGCAAAATTAGTCCTCACCAAGCTATTTCCGTCCAATTCCACGAGCCAGCAAAACCACCACATACTAGCGCACCTGTTGAAACCTTTTGTTCCGTTTGACAACGTCGAAATCGCCGGAGCGACAGTTTTCTTCTCTGCGGCCGGTTTCAGCGCCACCACAAGCACCGCGACGTGCCCTGTCTGCTCCGGTGAGTTTCGTCCAGTTTTGTTGCGTGTTTTGGCTTCTCCTTGGCTCCGTGATGCTCAAGCGTTAGACGGTTTTCGGTTTGGTGTACAGGACGCAACGGAACGCCGCTCGCGGTCGTGTCCACGCCACCGTAAGCACGGTTGACGCCGACGAGGTAGCGCCAAGCCGTCTCTGCCCCAACCGCCGCGTGCATACGACTCTTGGTGAGCTCCTGTTTCTACCCGAGCCAGTCATTTGAACTCTACCGCGACGGGGCGGCCGGAGCGTCTCTCGTCGCCGTGCCGCACCTCGGCGAGCCGCCATGGCCGCGGCGGAGCTCAAACCGAGCCCAAATCCGTCCAACCATCTGTGTAGTCTTATACGGGAGGCGTAGGGGCGCACCATGATGCCCTCGGCCTCGTCGAAGATCACCGGCGGTGAGCCGCCATGACCCGCGCCGTCGCATGCGTTTGGGTGGCGAGCAGAGGAAGGGAGCTAGGAAAAGGGGCACCGCGCTGGGCCGGGTGGAGGCCATCTTGGGCTGGCCCAGTGCTGCGGGTGCGCACTGGAGAGAGAGGGGAAGAGCTAGGCCGGCCTGTTGGCCTGTGGGCCGGTCTGTTCGTGCCTAGGGGTCGAGCTGGGCCGACTCGGGCTGGATGGCTATTCCATTTTACTGCGAATTAAATTGATTTTTCTAATTTTTGATAATATGAATAGTAGTGTAGCTTGTTATTTTTTTTATGGTAATTAATCTGCTGTTTCAAAAATTATGATAATAATTGCATGGGCTCTCTGTAATATGTAGTATTTTAAAAAAATATTAAATAGTGAATTTCAGTAAATTCTTTAGGAACTAAAAATGCCTCTCTTAATTAATAAATGGGACTTCTATGATTTTTGTAGGCTAGAATAATAATCCAAAAATCATGAAAATTATTTTGGTACTGTTTTAGGCTGAGATATAGCTATGAAAAAAGTTTGGGCTCAAATGGATATAATTTATTTACTTATTATTTTACGCTCCATTAATGGATTAATAAAACAAATAAAAATCTTAATCAATTTAGGGATTTTGTGATTTGAGATTGTGTGTTAATCTTGGGTCATTATCCTGTGCTGACCCTTAGTGTCTTGCTAACTTGTTAAGGCTTATGCTAATCACGTTAATTAAGATATTTAATGGAACTTCAAGTAGGTAGGCCAATTGTTAATTAAACATTAGTAATTTATACACATGTGATAATAGGATTTTTATGAATCACTTAAGTGAGTGCTGGTCATTATTATAGGAGAGCTAGTTCAGATTTCAACAACTGTTAAAATGGTCAATAAACCAAAGTAGTTAATACTCGGTAGTAATTAGTTTTGTTGACTTGCAACTTTATCGTGAAGTAAAGTTGTACTCAACTTTCAAATTAAGTTTACTTTCTACCGATCAGTGATTTTGTGCATTTCCTGCATTATGGCATACATATCATCATGTTAAGTGTTGCATTACTATTTCGTGTAGTGATCGCACGGTGATTATTATCTGAAGCATGTCCCGAGTAAGGTATTCGCTCGGTGGACGGGAATCCTTCTCAGGGTTTGACTTCAGGGTTCTGTCTACTTCAAGCAACAGGCAAGCCCCGGTGCATTCAGCCTCTTCCTTGTGATTTACAAAATGTTTATAACTTGAATTAATCTAATGCATTACGTTGATAGGAATTGATTGTCACCTACTTGTTGCATTACCTACCTTGATATATTATCCCTGGAAATCTGTTTTAAAATGAAAACATTGGAAAATGCTTAGCCCTGCTTAAATAATGTAGATTTGCATAAATGCTATTTTGAGCTATTGTGATATGTTATTTAAACATGAAAAAGGGAATTGGTATTATTCTCGTTCGGTGGCTGTGCATCTGATCAGTACATTGTCATCGACGAGAAGGGATTTCCTGCTCGGTGATCGTGGCATTGGGTTAGAGTCCCAACAATTGTCACTGACGGAAACGGGATTTGAAAACCGAAGGGACATTTGTACTTGGGTTAGAGTCCCAATGCATTGTCACCGACGGAAAAGGCATTAGGGACCATTTGTTGTAGGCCTATTGGATCGAGACTTTACAACTAGCCACATACTACGGAAAGCCTCTGACTCCGGTGGCTCTACTGCTGGAACCGACAACCACGCACTGAGAGTAGAGAGATGGCGAGAGTAGCGTGTACCCTCGTGGCCGTCGTGCCTGGAGACTAGAGGGGTACTGTGCTCTCGGGTGGCGCAGGACCAGTTCCGGGGTACGAAAAGCCGTGGTAGGCGGGGTTGGCATATGCAAGTTTAAGTGCTACATATGCAGTGTGGATAGGGATCCCCAGCTGGGTACTAATCGATTCGAATCCTCGTTGCTCCTCGGTTATGGAGACTTGATCCTCCGACCATTCAGCGAAGAGTGGTTCGAAATTAGGATGTTTTTGAGAATGAACAAGCAATTGGATATGAAGGATGTATGAGAAAGAATTGTGAACTATTGATATTGATAATAATAATGCTGATTCAAATACTGAAAGTAGGATTAGTACTGCTTTTCCGCAAAATACTTTGACTCTTGCTAAAGCCTTACCTTGACTCCCCTCAGCCTGCATTCCTGAGTCTCATTTTTTTTAGTCGAGTAAGTCTTGCGGAGTACCCCAGTACTCAGGGTTTGTTAACCCCTGTTGCATGTGAGCCAAGAGTACAGTTTTATGTGAGACCGTGCCGGTTGACGGATCGTGCATGGATGAAGATGTGTATAACCTTTGGGCAATGTGTCTAGCTGTATGATGCTACTCCACTACGGAACTCTGGTTGGGATAATGTAATTTACAATTGAATTATAAAATCTATGTTTATATAATACTTCCGCACCTTGTACTCTAATTCAAATTATTTGTGTAAACTGTTGTAATACTGCAATGCTTACAATGAGATCCTCGGGAAGTTAGGATTTCCTAGGGAACCCAGCAGGCCACCTAGGTCAAGGGGAACTCGTGCAGACTTATCATGGGTCCTTAGGGACGATGACGGTGCACATGGGCCCTATGATTAAGGCGGTTCTGTCACAAGAAAGAACACCATTTCTCCTTTTCCTCCTTACCAACCTTAACAGTTATACCGCGCATCAACGGCTGACGAATGTCGATGATCACCTTGATTCTCAGCACCCTTCCCACCGCTCTGCCATCTTTGCCCACATCTACATCCTCGAAAACCCCAATCTTATCCCCAAGAATCCTACCAGTCTCAACATCCATCATTCCGAGAGGTAGGTTAGCAACATGGACCCAAATAGGTATTTGATTGAACTCCATCTCCTCTAGTGTTTTTGTCTCATCAAAATCAGCCATCGCCATCAGATCCTTGGAGATCATCCATGGTCCATCCTCTAAGGCTCTCCGCTTCCATGATTGTTGGAGAAAAGTCCCTAAGAAGTGATTCTCTCCAAGGTCTTTGCATTCCACTCCTTTGATTGGGCACCAAACCTTGCCAAGAGCTCTTTCCACCGTTTCAGCCATGATCAAACGATCGGCTAACAGCTTTCCCACCGCTTGAGGCTTCGTCATTCTGGGTCGGCTATCAGCTGCTCCTCCAATCTTCACTCCTTTTTCCGCCTCTGAAAGCTTCAAACTACCCAACATACTCTCCACCCTCTCCATGGTAGACCTCACTGATAAGTATATTGCACTCTTCTATTTGCAATAACAACAGCACAGCAGGGGCAGCTATGCTTTGCTTAAAAAACTAACACAGATATCAAATTCAAATTTGCTTTGTCCACTTCTACAAGTATCAGCTGGATACAACTGTAATCTAGAGAAGAATTTCCTAGATACAACTGGACAGAACTCCCTGGAAGTTCCCAGAGCCCACCGCAAACCGTCCCCAGAAGCGACGCAGTGCAAGACAGAGAAACTGGTGGCTCACCTCGCCAAATCCGGTGAGTCCTTGATGAAGACGGTGAAGCTTTGCGCGTCTCCAGCGAAGTCCACAGCCGCGTTCCCGTCAGGCGAGGAGAATCACGACTAACCGGCCTAGACAGGTCACTGGCGGACGGTCGTAGAACGGGAGCCGGGCGGCGCTGAGCCTGAGTCGTGTGAGAGAGCCGTAGGCGCTGCCGCTCGGGCACTGCCGTTGCAGGAGTGGGCAAGCCCGAAGGCACGGCCGCGCGACGGAGATGGCCTGCTGTGGGCCGGCGCTGGCGCTGTGGCGCTGCAGAAGCGTGCAATGGCGAGGACGTCGATGCCGTGGGACTGCTTCGACTCGGGCGAGACGGGCGGAGGCGAAATCCCGGTGCTGAAGGGCTGCGCCGCTGTCCGCCGGCGCTGGAGCAGCGAGCCGCAGCAGCGGTATAGGACCGGCGTGCCTCCTTGTCGAGGAGGATTCGACCGAGGAGACCGTGGAGATAGCAGAGAAGCTGGAGGGACGGCGAGGGCGCGACTCCCGCGAGCAGCCACGAGGCCAAACACGGCGGCAGGAGGAGCGGGAGAGGCAGACAGAGGACGGAGAGACCACGGCGGCGGTGGCGTACGGGAATCGCCTCCAAATCGCCTAGAACCTGCACAGACCTAAACGGCACGGAGGCCGACCTGACTCGATACCGTCGCCTCGCTCGTGAGGAGGTAGATGACAGGGGAGGCTTTTCCCTGTGTGCCATTAAAAAAGTTCGTCGTTCCTGTGTGCAACTAAAAAGTTTAAACTTCCCCCTGTACCATCGTACTTTTGGGTTTTGCCCTACACGTCATTCCGTCCGTGTTCCGTCTAGTTTCTGCCGGTTTTCGGCCCTGTCACGTGGGTCCCGCAAGTGAAAAAGTCAAAAATACCCCTATTGCTTATTTCCCATGGCTGCTGATGTCCGTGCACGTACGCTCAACTCCATGCCTCCTGCCTCCAGGTTCACCACCGTACCATGGCCGACCAAGTCCACCCGGCGCCACCGCCGATCTCCTCCTCCTTGTCCCAGCAGCAGCAGACTCACGACCAGCGCGCCGCCGCCGCGTTGCCCCAACCGCCGATAACGGAGCTGCACCCGTCCTTCGCGCGCCCGCCGACGCCACCACCGGGGACGACATCGTGCAGGTGCTGTGAGTGCCGCCGCCGGACCAGGCGCGGCGGTACAAGAAGCTGTCGACGCGCCCGACGTGGCGCCGCACGCTCCGCCGCGCCTGCTGCTGCGCCTGCACGACCGTTCTCCTGACCGTCGCCCTCAGTGTTCGTGGTCGCCATGGGGGGGCAGGGCGTGCGGCTCACGGAGGAGCAGGCCCAGGCGCCTAGCAGATCGCCAGGGAGCAGGCCGCTGGCGCCGTCCTGCTGCAGGTGGAGGCCGCAGTGCTCGTCAGGCTCCGCTTCGGCGGCGTGCTCCGCACCTGGACCCATCAGGGAGCGCTGTGATGTCTCCGTCGACAGGCTCGACGGCGACGACGTCGTTGCTGTTAATCGAGGGTGCAGCGTCAAGGTCAAGCCGCTCTTGTGGTGGTGGTGATTTGAGTCGTCGTCGCCGCCGCTCGTCGCCTGCTGTCGTGTCCACATCAGTTACTAGCAACGGTGCATGCATTGAGCTCGCTTGTTACTGCTTACTGGTTACCACTAATATTTACTACTGTAGTAGTACTTGCCTGTGTCCATACATACCCGTATATATATACAGCATTCTACGTTATCGAGAGCGATGACGACCGATCTCTATCATCTGGCGTTCTGGCCTTTTCCCGTTAGTATATGGACCCATCATCCATCACCATCAGCCTTATAAGCATCAAGTTTGTGTTTATTATTAGGTGAGAAAAAAAGATCGTTTGGAAACCGGCGCTCCAGAACGTAGTCGTAGAGCGGGAGGTGATCCGGATAGTGACGTCGGAAAGCGTTTGATCTCAAAACTATCGTTGGCCTCGGAATGGCACACAGGCAACAAAAATTCATATAACCAAAGGGTACCAGGTCATTTGACAGAGCCGTTAACTGCCGTTAGAGGAAAATATGGACGAAATGACGTGTAGGATAAAACCTAAAAATGCGATGGCACAGGAAGAAGTGTGAACTTTTTAGTGGCACACAGGAACGACGAACTTTTTTAATGGCACACAGGGAAAGGGCTCATGACAGAGACGCATGTGGGCTTTGGTGTCTGGGGAGTGGCGACGTGGATGAATGAACCCTCTACTAGCTGATTTGGCATTGCATGCCGTCGTTTTTCCATCATCTTTTCTGTTAGGGGTGGTTTAGACCCTTTTGTTTGGAGAAATTAAAATCTAGTTAACAACGTGTGCTACTTCACTTGGAACGTGAAATTCCATCACTTTTTAAATCTCACATATTGGCCTACCTAAAATTTATAGGGTGAGAGATGAAATTTGATTCTATAGATCATCATATTGTATTTCTATTATAATTTATAGCACGCTCTTCAACTCACTCCCACATGATAAAAAATACAATATATAAGCATCTCTCGTATAACCAACAATAATATACAAATACAATCTATATACAACCACATTGAGTTAATTAATATGTTTGCAAATTATGATTCTTAAATTGAATTAAATTCCAGGGTCTTAAGGTTTATTTTTCTCTATAAAAAACAATAGTTTTTCATCTAATAAATAATAGTTTCTTCTCAAATTTTCTACAAAATCAAATGTTGTTCAACCAACCCAAAAAAACACCGTTGAAAGGATTCATAATATTGTAAAACATTACAAAAATTGCTCTTGCATGGCCTGAGTCGCTGTCATTGTTCAGATGATTCTCTATCAAACTTGATGCAGGTCGCGAACTGGTTTACTGTTTTGGATGGGCCTTCTAGTGTTTTAAGCATCAAAACCTACAGAACACATTGATGCATGGAACCATTGGTCCAAATAGTCAAATAATAACAATCTCCGAAGAATAAACAGTGCAAAGCACCTAGTGCTATACTACCTTAGGATTAGTCATATTGCTTCCGAAATAACCAACACCAAATGATGGGGAGGTATAGGCAGCAACCAGCTCAGCGGCTTCCAGTTCAGACAAATCCCCTCCCTACCAAAAGATGCATGGTTCAGCCCACAGTGGAGGGGCAGCCCATCCAAGATCTAAGCAGATGGGGTTGCAAATACTCACCTTTAGAACATCAGCCTGAACTAACAACAACCCAGCGCCTGTATCATGAAACATCTTGCTGCTGCTTTGAACCACAGAGCGGAGAACTTTAGTGCACGAAGAAGCAGGACCAGATTGTGACCTGGCAGTATAATAATACATATATATCAGACTTACACATAGCAGGGAATATTTGCTGAAAAATAATGAAGTTCTTTAGTCCTACTGACACACTGAACAGATGTAAAAAGGCAAAACAGAAAAGAAAAGGAAGAAAAATAATGTAGTTGTTTAGTCCTACCGACATACTGAACAGATGTAAACAGGCAAAACAGAAAAGAAAAGGAAAGGTGAAGGAAAAAGAAATGTCCATACAACGATGATGAGATGCAACATTCGCGGGCAGCAAATCCTCTAATCAAGTGTTCTCCAGCTCCAGTTGCACAACAACCAACTAAGAATGGTGTACCAAAGGGTCCTTTGGACGAAGCCCAACACCCAGAGCCATACATAGCTGCCAACCCAACCCGGCCATCTACCTGCCAAATGCTATGATATCAGTCTGCTTTTCTAAGAACCAACAGTGCAATGAGAGGTTTATGCTACTGCTAGACAGCTAGAGTAAACATAAAGTTCATGAGAATCATACTCACTTATCCAAAACAGTGTAAAATAAAAGGAGGATTTTCGAGGGACACCCATTTATTAGAAATTTTGAACAAGAATTGATGAGAAGTTGAGAACAATGACCACCAACAGACCTTCAGGGCAATACCACCACTAGATGCACCTGATGCTACATTTCCATAGCTATCTACACAAATAACGCCAACAGTATCCATTACGCAATCTGCATTGTCTTCCGTGAATGACTCTGTTAATATCTTCTTTACATCATTAATATTCTCAGAATTAGTTCCTACAATGAAATTGACACGGGTCAGATGGACAGGTGGAGGAGGAAGCCTTTTATTCGCTGACAATGTAGTCCAAAAAAACACTACCGCTGCCAACAAGCGCAAGAATGTAACATTAGTACCACATTCCTGAGACTCAATATGAGTAACTAAAAATTTGAGTGGTGACATAAACATTTTCTGTGCTGATATCATACCACAAGTCCAAATGAGAGTAGTGCATAATATGTTAGGGTAAATGGATAATTACTAAATGTCCAACTGAACTCAGACCAACCACTGTGCTGATATGTGTTTTATTTTTACATAAATGCTGATATCTGTTGGACACTGTGTTCATGGAAATATGACAATTGTGTATACAAAAGAAAGAAAAAAAACTTTTGTCGACCTTGTCAAAAGCAGTAGAACTAGTGTGTTACATGACTGGTAACTGGTTCAAAACAAACGAGTCAAAATTATATTTCAAGAACAGTTTGAATATCACAGGAGACAAAATGTAATTAGGAGATAATGGGAAAAAAAAAGTAAATGCCTAGCAGAATAGAATTTAGCAACTAACAAAACAGAATTACAATGTAGGGCCAAGTTCTTAAACTACCCAACAGTCATTCAATATCATTATAAAGTTAAATGTTCAGATGATATTTCAACTTACAAAAGGTGAAAGTTTGAATAAAATATCATACAGATTAATAAAACTTTAAAGTGTAACCTGAACAAGACAAGTAGCAAGTAAACAAGGAGGTAACCTGGTGCTTTCAACTGTACTGAATGTTCTGAAGCAGAACCAGTGTTATGCTCTACTAATTTCTTGGTATTAGCAAGCAATGATGTGTATTTCACCCACTGCGCTCTTGCATTCTCGGTCACCAGCCACTGATTCAGAACATAAATGTTCCACCCAATCAGGAATGAATGATTGGTTTAGACAACAAAAAACAAGAAGGGACTCACATTATTAGCCCCCGATGCAGATTCAACTAGGTCCATTCCTTTAGATTTTGCCCAATGATATGCTCCTTCACCAACCAGAAACCTATAACAAGGAATAGTTCAGTATTTAGATATAGAGCTAAGATGGGTGATAGGCTGTTAGTAAATTAATAACATCAACATAAATGAGTGTTGCATATATTGCGCATTGACCAGATTACATCCGGAGATGAAATTGTAAAGGGAACTTTTTATGTAACAGGTTCAATGGATAAAAGCAATAGCTTGCATTACAAGATGAGATACAAATTATGCAACTTCGAAGAACATGTTACTATTCAGTTAGTTGAGTGGCACAAGTGAACAAAACAGATGTGCCAGAATTTATAGGGGAAAAACAGGAAAAAAAATGTGGAGAAGATGCTCGTTTTCATGATTACATGGGGGGTATCCGACCAAGCAATGACGATCCTGCCATTTGCTCCTTTGCCAAACGCAAAGCGACTTGGATTGGATTCTTTACATCTGATCTACAAGAAACAGAAAATATGGTCAGAGCTGGCGTCAAAGTTCACAGGACAAACATATTAGCATTTGGTACTTAGTTATCAACTTCCATGCTCCAAATTACAAGTACCTCGAATAGCACCAACAGCTCCAAAAGAACCAGTACTTCCATCCATGATGCTTGCATCACATTCCACATGACCACTCTCAGTCAAATTTGAACCCCGACCAGCATTTGTGACTGGATAATCCTAGTTAGTCAGATATGAGAATAAACAGATTCAGATACCTTTAGCTTAGAACAAGCAAGCATTTTCCCAGAATATACCACTAAACATTTTGAAATCTGAAACAACATGTACCACATACTTGTTTCATTATTAGCACAATCTATATCTTGATCCCAATGTTTTCAAGATTATTTATATATAGGTACTACAGGAGTAAAACTAGAGGAAGTCATAAAGCGTAATAATACTAACCTCCAAAACTTGAATGGCAGCTGCAACGGCATCTAGGCTTGTGCCACTGCCCTGGAAACGTACAAAACATCATCAGGAATCCACTACTGAAAATAGAATCTACAAGGACTGATCTAAAGATTGCACTTCCACATGATCAAAATGTCACATCATAGTGCCCAAGTGCACATGGTGCAAGCGTTACCTTTAAACAGCGACAAGCCCCTGAAGCTACAGTAACAAAATCAGTAACCTAGAAACCCCATTATAGAACTGAGAATAAGCAGGTCATGGTCGGCTCAGTTTATAATGCACCACATCTTCCTAACGGAAATGGACATTGTGTCCCAAATTGCCAATCCCAGTTATATCCTACACACTCCACAATTCCAATCAGCGCCTAAAATCCAGGCGGCACACCATACCAAGCCATGACAACAAGCAACAGGAGGGTCCTGGAGGGATAGAGTGGGGCATAAAAGGGTAAAGCGCTCAGTGATCGGACCTCGCGGAGAACGGCCGCAGCGGCGAGGCAGGCGCGCTTCATGGCCCTGCGGTACGCCTTCTCGTTCGCCGGCGCGTGGAAGCCGGCGCCCACGTGCAGCGCCACGAAAAACCTGCGGGTGGGGATCCTGGAAGCTCTCCCGTTCTCCTCCCCAGCGCCGACGGCCGTCTCGCTGGCGCCGCCGCCGGTGACCATCACGACGAGATCGGGGAGGCCGAGGCTGCCTTGAAATTTTCAGCTGGGACCCTTGTGGAACTGAGATTTTACGCTCCGTAGTTTTTTCAAGTGAAAAAGTTCGTATTGTTTCAGTTTAGCCCCTTGCGGAAGTCATATTGGTCATCATGGGGCTTTTTGTGTTCTAAAAGTAGAAAGGATATTTCCACATCTCCTCTTGTACAGAAGATAATTTCGGCTCCGTTCGGTGAAGCTGAAAAAGCGCTGAAAAGCACTGAAGTGCTGTAGAAGTGCTGAAATCTTATGAGAGGAAAGTACTGCTGAAGTGCTAAAAAATAAGCGCTTATCCCTCCAGCCGAACGCAGCCTTCCTTGTTCGTGCAACGCTACAATTTCAAGGCTGCCAAGATTTTTTTTTAACGAAAAGCTGCCAAGCTTTATTACGGGGCTTTTTGCGTAGCTTCAATTTTTTTTACATGCACACTCGTCCTTCTGAATGCACGCATGTAAACCTTGACTCTGATCGGCTGGCTGGCCGCCAGCCAGTCATTCAGCAGTGTTTTTCTCTCAGAATAATTAGTCAGCCAGCCGAAGAGAGATCTTACCCTATAAACACCTCTGAAAGATAAGATTGACAGATCTCGAAATTGACAAAGTCATCATATCCGACCACCGGAAGCACAACACCGCTCCACTTCAGCTCTCTCTAAAAAGACGTGCTACTATTTACCTACTGTGTGGATACTGTTTATTGAAGCCGGTTTTTTCTCTTTGTCCTCTCTCAGGCGCTGTTTAGTTGGGTGAAAAAGAGGTGAAAAGTACACTGTAGCACTTTTATTTGTATTTGACAACTTTTGTCTAATTATGACCTAAGTAGACTCAAAAGATTCATCTCGAGCTAACCAGGCAAAAAGTACGAACATGCAACCACTACTATTTTATTTAATGCTCCATGCAGACGTAAAATACAATTGATATAACGTGAAAAGAGAAAAAAATTTAGGGGGCGTCAACTCTCATGGAGCCAATCGGAGGAGCTGGTATTTTAAACTCCTGCTCCAGCTAAAGTACTATGCTGGATTGCTCATGATATTAAGTATTTTTATCATATATTGAATGTGCGACACAGTTCAACATATAATGCTAATTAGCGCGTGATCCTCTAAATGATGAACTGTCATAACGAGGACTAGCTTGATGGTATTTAAGGAAATATTAGTAAAAGAAATTTATGTCATAACTCTCTTAGTATTCATTGTGATTATCATCTTCGAGTGATTGATTGATTTTCTCACCCACTGATTGGCTACACTCTACTCGTCATAACCATTTCTCACACCCGTATATTATTACATTATTAGTTGTACTAGCTTTTTAGCTTAGTCAACTTTTTGGAGAGCTAAGTTATTGTTTGTATTATTTAGGTTAATGATGCTCTTTAGCTAGTTTTTAAAAACTCACTAACTTAGAGTAGGGTATTATGTTGTGTACGTAGGTGGCTTGTGAATAAAATAATCTTAGAGCTAGTGCTTGAGTTCATCGTCGTGTTATTTACTAACCACTTGTTATTTTAATTAGACTATTCACCTGAGGACACTTGGGCAAATTGTTGAAAATCTGACTGAGTCGTGATTAGTCACTGATAAACTAAAAAAAGAACAAGACCACGATCAACTTCATGTACTCACGCACTCTGGCGATGGCGCATGGCGCTTGCGAGGAGAGAGAGAGAGAGAGAGTAGGGCAGATCCGCTCGCGTCACCGTGTCCTCGCTTGCGGCTACACCTCGGTTGTCGTCCTTGTCCTTCCTGTGAAGATTGGCGCTGTCTGTTACTTTATCTTAAAAAAACGATAATTTTAACTGATGTTAATTTGTTTTAACAAGAAAACATTGTTTTATACTCAAGCTGTTGTGTGAGGAGAGATCGAGACACGAAGAGCGCAAAGGAGACGAGGGAGAGAGAGAGGCTGAGACCAGCATGCTGCGGTGGAGACTTGATGTAACAGAACCGTCCAAATCACGTGGTCCACAGGCACCTGTCAACGTCACTAATGACAGCTGACAGCCGGGCCCGTGTTCCATATGACCTAAGCGGGCTCTGCCGGGCTACATAAGCACCCGTTATCTCCGACAGGATCCCATTGCGAAGTCATTACAGAGTTACAATATTTTATATCAAAATACATCAGAGTAGAATTTGCGGAAGAATAAATAAATAGTACTTAATATTACAGACCAGTGTTCGAATAAAATTAAGTGCAGTTATTACAGACCATAAATTTAAAAGAGTAGCAGTAGCGTTTGGAACAACAATACGACAGATAGTTAAACATTTCACGAACCCTGCCCAAGGGTTTAACTTTAGTCTTCTTCACTCTCTTGGACGATAGTGACGCAGCACGGGGCGAGACAAACTTCGGTCTCCTGCTGCCCTCCTGCAACGGGGTTAACAAACCCTGAGTACATGGGGTACTCCGCAAGACTTACCCGACTAAAAGTGTAAGATTAGACTCAGGAATGCAGGCTAAAGGGAGTCAAGGTAAGGCTTAGCAAGAGTTCAAAAGTTTTGCGGAAAAGCACTACTAATCCTATCTCAATATTTTATTTCAATAACATTATCCATCATTATCCATTTCTCCAAGTTCTTTCTCATATATCAACATTCTTTTCTTTACTTAATCTATTTCAAAACAATCCTAGTTTCGAACCACTTTTCACTGTAGGTGTGAGGATCAAGTCTCCATATCCGAGGAGCAACGACGATTCGAATCGATTAATACCCAGCTGGGGATCCCTATCCACACTGCGTATGTAGCACTTAAGCTTGCATACGCCAACCCCGCCTACCACGGCTTTTCATACCCCGGAACCGGTCCTGCGCCACCCGAGAGTACAGTACTCCTCTCGTCTCCAGGCACGACGGCCACGAGGGTACACGCTACTCTCGCCATCTCTCCACTCCCAGTGCGTGGTTGTCGGTTCTAGCAGTAGAGCCACCAGAGTCAGAGGCTTTCCGTAGTATGTGGCTAGTTGCAAAGTCTTGATCACAGCAGGCCTGACAACGAACGGTCCCTAATATTTTTCCGTTAGAAACCATGCATTGGGACTCTAACCCAAGTACATTGGTAACTACCCGGTTTTCACATCCCTTTCCCGATGGCGACGAAAGTTGGGACTCTAACCCAAGCAGTTGGCCAACCAAGCGGGAAAAACCATCCCTGTTGATGACAATGAACTAGCTAGGAACACTGCCAACAACAAGGACATAACCAGTCCCATAAAGTGATTCATTGCATTTGTATCATCATAGTTTGAAATAGCATTTTTGCAAATCTAACCGTCAAGCATGACTAAGCATTTTTCAATACTTTTAATCAAATCAGGTTATCAGTTATTGGTAATTGGTCAAGGATGATCATGCATCAAGTGGTTGCCAATCAACTCCTAGTAACCTAATGCAATAGATTAACTCAAGTGATAAATATTTTTAAATAACAAGGAGGGGTTAAATGCACCGGGGCTTGCCTTGAATTGCGTAGAGTGTCGGATCCGGGTCAGTTCCACAAATGTCAAACCCTTGTATGACTTCCTGAGTAGTCTCCTCAGATGGACCCTCAGACTTAACCTCTGGATTCTCGGTCACTACACGTTTGCAATGAATGAATGTATGAATGTGATGCACATGAAATGACAGACGAAATTTAATAACCAATAAATAAACCACACATGAGTACATGACCCTACCTTAGCTAGACATGAATAATCTAATCCATACAGCCCTAGGTCATATAGGTGATTGACCTAGAATTTCAATCAATCCAAAAATCCACATCAAACCCTAATTACCAAAATTTCCTATTTATTTTATTAATCAATTAACCAAGCAGATAATTAACAATTAATTAAATTATTTCTTTTTGACCTCAAACTTCACAAACAGATAGATCTTGACTTATAATAGTGGCACATAAAATTTCATGATTTTTGGAATTACAGGGAATTAATTAAAAATGCCTAAAGTTGCATTTTTTATTTAATATACTGATTTTTAACTACTACAGAAAGTATTCAAAATCTATATTTAATATTTTTATAAAATACTACACACTATAGAGAGTACTCACAAAAATTTCCATAATTTTTGGGGCAGTATATTAATTCTCACAAAAAGATTAAAACACAGAACTATTCATTTCAATTATTAATAGAAAACCCTTTGGAAATTTCCCGAAAAAGAAAAACACCACAACGGCCCGAGTCGGCCCAACAGCACGCGGGCCGGCCCAGCGCGGCCTCTTTCCGCCCCGCGCCGCTGACGAACGGGCCCCGCCCGTCAGTCTCTTCTTCCCTTCCTCCTTTCTTCTTCCTCTCGCCGCCTCCCTCGCTCGCGCGCGCGGCGGCTCTGCGCCACCGGCGCGGCCGTGCCGGCGGAATCGCCACCGGAGACCGACACCCGACGAGTCCCTACTGACGACCGCACCCTAGCTACGGACTCCGCACCGCCCCCCGGCCTACCGAGCACGACCGAGAGCGGCCATGGCGGCTCACCGCGGCAGCGGCTCGGCTCCCGCGACCTACGGACCATCACAAGCTAAACCGACGACAGCGAGGGTACCACAGAGCTCACCGGAGTCAAGAATCACAGGTGGTTGAGACGGAGAAGACTCGGAACGACGAGCTTGACGGTGACGGTCGGAAACAGCAAGCTGGGCTCGACGGCGATCTCCCGTTCCGGCGAACCCTGAGCTCCAAACAAGAAACCGTCGCGCACATGAGCACCACGGCGAGACACGGAACGTAGAACACACGTGCTAACGGAGAGAGGCTCACCGAGGCGAGCTGTCCGCGTCGCGAAGACCCACGGCGGCGCTCGGTCGGCGCGGAGGACGAAGCAGCAGTTGCGCGGGATTCCGGCAACGGCAAACCTCAACAAGGGGCTCAGGAGGTGCGCAAGGAAGTTGGCTAGCTGGCTGTGGAATTGAGAGGGTGGAGTTGGTCGGGACACGACCAATTCCTGCCGATCGGTAGTAACGGTCGCCGCCGATCGGTAGTACCGGTTGCCGGTGAACCGAGGAGAAGAAGGCGATGGACGAGCTCGTCGCCATTTAAAGCCGCGGACGGGGAAGAGATAAGGGCGAGGCGGCCCGGGGCCCCCCCCTGCGGCGCACCACGCGGCGGTGCCCCGGCCCCGGCGACCGGACGACCGCCGGCGCGCGGCGCGGCACGCGCGTACGGCGCGCGCGTGAACAGGGGACCCCCCCTCCTAGCTACTGTAGCACAGGGAGAGGTCAAAAGCTATTTTCTCCAATTAAACCCTACCCAAGCTGAATCAGTGAGTGGTCCCAAAATAAAAGTTGTGGAGAATTTTGTGTAGAATACTTTTGCTTTTTGAAGTATGTTCAAATTCGATCAAATTTTCAAACTACAGAAAAGGGGGTAAAAAGGGTTTTGAATTTCAAACTGAATTTTTAAAATTACTTTTGATTCTTCTCAACAACTTGAAAATTGGTAAACATGAAAGTTGTTCTTCTCAGAGAGATTGACAACTTCTATGAAGGAAGTTTTTGAAGATTCTTGATATTTTTGAAATTGATGTTTCAAATATAAATTTCAATATAGTAATTTGAGTTAAATTTGAATTTTTATAATATAACTTCAAAATCTCCAAAAATAAAAGTTGTTCCATTTTTAAAACTCTACAACTTTTATTTATACACTTTTCCCATATTTCATTTAGATTTTGAAATGGGGTTTTTAGATCAACATTAGGGTTTAATTCAATTTCTATTTAATTTCATTTTTGATTTTTGATTAAGGCTCAAGTACACAATCAATACTTAGCTGAAATCAAATCACTCTAGGCCCTAAGCTCAATCATATGCAGATGCTTAAATTTAAATATGATGACATGGCAGATTAATTGAATTCTAATACCAAAGGTATTACAGCCTTCCCCCCTAAAAGAAATCTCGTCCCGAGATTTAATAGAAATATTAACAGAACAAGGAATGGACAAGAATAGATCTCAACCAACTAATTCTAAAATCTGCAAAAACAGAAGAACGCTTACATATGTCGAGACTAAAGTGTACATTCTACAAGGTAGCAAAGAACTCCGGGAAATTCTCTGCGAGGTAATCTTCCGACTCCCAAGTGGCTTCTTCTTCGGAATGTGCATTCCACTGGATCTTGTACCATCGGGTTGTATTCCTCCGAGTTACACGATCTTTTCTGTCCAAGACTCGAATAGGATACTCCGAGTATGTCAGCTCAGGTTCAAGTTCCACTCCTTCCACTTCGATGACTTGATCAGGTACTCGAAGACATTTCTTGAGTTGTGACACATGGAATACATTGTGTACTTCCGAAAGATGCTCAGGCAACTGCAGCTTATAAGCTACTTTTCCCACGCGTTCTATGATTAGGAAAGGTCCAACATAACGCGGGGCCAATTTGCCTTTAACGCCAAATCGGCTGACTCCTTTCATTGGTGATACCTTCAAATACACATAGTCCCCTATCTTGAATGCCAAAGGTCGACGCCTTTTATCGGCATAACTCTTCTGCCGAGACTGTGCTACTTTCAAATTTTCTTGAATCTGCTTAACCTTCTCTTCGGCTTCGTTGACCAAATCCACACCATAAAACCATCTCTCTCCAGGTTCAGACCAATTCAATGAGGTTCGGCACCTTCGACCGTAGACCGCTTCAAATGGGGCCATCTTGATGCTTTCTTGATAACTGTTATTGTACGAGAATTCAGCCAATGCCAGACAATCATCCCACTTATCGGGGTAATTGAGCGCACAAGCCCTCAACATATCCTCCAACACTTGATTGACTCTTTCCGTCTGCCCATCCGTCTGCGGATGGTAGGCAGTGCTATGCAAAAGCTTTGTACCTAAGGACTTGTGGAAAGCTCGCCAAAACTTAGAGACGAACTGGGTACCTCGATCGGAAACGATGGTCCTCGGTACACCATGCAACTTAACTAAGTTTTCAATATAAAGCTTCGCGTATGTCGGTGCCCGGAAATCTTTCTTGACTGGTAAGAAGTGAGCTTGCTTCGTTAGGCGATCTACAATAACCCAGATGGAATCAAAACCTCTAGTTGTCCTGGGTAAACCTACTATGAAATCCATGCTGATGTCTTCCCACTTCCATGCAGGAACAGGTAATGGCTGCAGTTCCCCTCCAGGCCTCATGTGAACAGCCTTCACTTTCTGACACGTGTCACATCTCGCGACATACCGGGCAATCTCTATCTTCATCTTGGTCCACCAGAATTTTTGTCTCAAATCCTGGTACATCTTGTTGCTGCCAGGATGGATGGAAAACCTCGTCAAGTGTGCTTCATCAAGGATCTTTTGTCGTAACTCCGGCACTTTCGGAACTACCAGACGATCTTTGAACCACACGACACCATCATCATCAATCCGGAAACAATCTGCCTTGCCAGCCTGAACCATTTCCTTGATGTGCTTGATTCCGTTACTTTCCCGCTGAGCGGCAATAATCTCATCCCGGATGGGTGTTTCAATACTAATATTGGTCAAACTGCCTTGTGGAATTATTTCTATCCCTAATTTTTCCAACTCATAACACAAGGACATATCATACAGCTTGACTGTCAAACAATTGCAGTGCACTTTACGACTGAGCGCATCAGCGACCACATTCGCCTTGCCAGGGTGATAATGCACTTCAATATCATAATCCTTGATTAACTCGAGCCATCTTCGCTGTCTCATGTTCAGCTCTTCTTGAGTGAAAATGTATTTCAGACTCTTGTGATCTGTATACACATTACAGGTACTGCCCAACAAGTAGTGACGCCATATCTTCAAGGCATGTACCACAGCTGCTAACTCTAGATCATGAGTGGGATAATTCTCCTCATGACGCTTGAGTTGCCGGGAGGCATAAGCAATGACCCTTCCTTCTTGCATCAAGACACAACCAAGTCCGGTACCAGAAGCATCACAGTACACATCAAAGGGCTTTTCTATATCTGGTTGGGCCAGTACTGGTGCAGTGGTCAACAACTTTTTCAAGGTTTGAAATGCCTTTTCACAATCTGGCGACCAGATGAACTTGACCTGATTCTTCAGCAGGTTGGTAATGGGCTTGGCTATTCTTGAGAAATCTGGAATAAACCGACGGTAATACCCTGCCATTCCCATAAAACTCCGGACTTGATGAACTGTGGTTGGTGGCTTCCAATTCAAGATTTCTTCCACCTTGCTGGGATCCACGGATACACCTTCAGCTGATAGAATGTGTCCGAGAAAAGGAACTCGATCTAGCCAAAACTCACATTTACTAAACTTGGCATATAGTTGGTGCTCTCTCAAACGGGTCAGGACAATACGGAGGTGGTTGGCATGTTCATCAGGGGTTTTGGAATAAACAAGGATGTCATCGATGAACACGACTACAAACTTGTCAAGCTCGGGCATGAAAACAGAGTTCATGAGATACATGAAATAGGCAGGTGCATTGGTTAGGCCAAAGGACATGACCAGATACTCATAAAGGCCGTATCTGGTGGTGAATGCCGTTTTCGGAATGTCCTCAGGACGGATCTTTATTTGGTGATAACCAGACCTAAGGTCAATTTTGGAAAAGACCTTGGCTCCAGCTAGTTGGTCAAAGAGTAGGTCAATGCGAGACAAAGGATATTTATTTTTAATGGTGACCTCGTTGAGTGGGCGATAATCGACACAGAGTCTGAGTGACTTGTCCTTCTTTTTCACGAATATAGCCGGACAACCCCAAGGAGATGAACTTGGTCTGATGAAACCCTTATCAAGCAGATCTTGCAGTTGAATTTTAAGCTCAGCCAATTCCTTGGGAGGCATCCTATAGGCTCTGCGGGATATAGGTGCAGTTCCTGGCTTCAACTCAATAGCGAACTCTACATCACGGTCAGGTGGCAGACCGGGTAGGTCATCAGGGAGTACATCCGGAAATTCACAAACTACCGGAATATTTTGGATTTCTTGAACTGAGGTGGCACACAGTCTTTGCACTGTCTTCTCAATCATTCTCACGGGTAGTGGCAGTTGGATAAGAAGTTGAGACTGACTACCCGGTATGCTGACCTTTATGGTCCTATTCAGCACATCAATCAGTGCCTTGTGCTGATACATCCAATTCATACCTAATATGACATCTATGTCCTGATCCTTGAGTACTATCATGGTGGTTGGGAATATATGCCCGCCCAATTCGATAGGTACTCGATGCACTACCTCCTTAGTATTTATACGCCCTCCGGGCGAATGTATAAGGAAGTTTTCCGTTATTTCCCCAATCGGGATCTCATGTTTTACCACAAATGTACGATTGATGAATGAATGTGATGCACCAGAATCAAAAAGTGTAATAGCGGGGTGACTGGCAACAGGAAACCTACCCATCATGACGGGCTCTCCTGCAGGGATGTCATCCACATGAGTATAATAAACGTGTCCAGCCTTCTTGACAAGCTTGACCTTCTGAACCTGGTGCTGCTGACCACGGTGCTGATTCTGATGCTGCTGTTGCTACTGTCCAGGACTCTTCTGGGCATTTTGATTGTACTTCTTGGGGTATGGACAGTCACGAGCCCAATGTCCCAATTTGCCACAGTTGTAGCAAGGATGATTATAGGTGGTCTGGGGTGTATTGATACGAACGCCTGGGGCATTCGGCTGAGTGGTGTTCTGTTGATTCGAGGTATGGGAGGTAGCCGCGATGCGTACCACGACTTGCTGCTGAGGGTAAGCGGGGCGATTGTGGTGTGTAGGATGATAGATGATCTTCTGGCGTTTTTGACCGCCAGAAAAGCCTGACTTCTTTTTCTTTTTCTCATCCTGATGCTTACGATCACTTTCTTCGTAAGCAATGGCACTGTTTACAGCTTCATGATAAGAGCAGTTGAGGTTGTTAGCTAAACTACGCTGGATTTTGAAGTTTAGGCCCCTGACAAAGCAATCTTTCTTCTTTTGATCAGTATTGGTGTGTTCAGGAGCATACTGGGCTAGATGGTTGAATTGGTTCACATATTGCATCACAGAAGAATCTTTCTGTTGCAGAGCTAAGAACTGGTCCAGTTTCATCTTCATTACCCCTGCTGGGATGTAATGTGCTCGAAAAGCTTCGCGGAATTCTGCCCAAGTAAGCTGATGCCCCTCAGGCTGTGCAGACAACAGGTTGGCGTACCAGGCACTGGCAGGACCACGCAGCTGCTGAGCCGCGAAGAGTGGCTTTTGGATTTCCGTGCAGCGGATCAAACTGAACTTCTGCTCCATAGTACGAAGCCAGTCATCGGCCTCCAAGGGTTCTTCAGCCTTTGTGAAAACTGGTGGACGGGTTTCAGTAAAGTCTACATAGGTGGTTTCCTCATCCTCGCGGCGGCCCCGACGCCCGCCACGGTTTTCTCGGTTCTGAGCCATAGCGTTGGCTGCATGAGCTAGGGCTGCGATGGCATCTGCTAAGGTTGATGGAATGGGTGGTGGATAGGGAGCAGCTCCTTCGTCAGAAGTACCAGCACCATTTGAGCGAGTGTTGACCATCTGTTTCAGGACAATCACTAAGGACTCACATTGCATAATTAAAACATAGTAGCATTACAACTTAGAACACCAATTTAACAAAGTTCAACACATAAACGGAACAAGACCCGCCCAGGCTATGGTTCTTGGCACTACGATTGCAATACTCGGATACAGAAGACTAAACCCCACTAGTCCTAAGACTAGCTTAGTCGATAACAACAACCTCCTCCTCCTCGTCCTCCTCGATGACTACATCCTCCGCTGGGTCGGCTGCCTCAAGGTAACCATCCTCTGAAGTCTCGCTGTCATAATACTCATCATCTGGTCCTATGACCACACCCTCCTCAGGCTCCTCCTCTCGTGGAATCAGAATCGGGTTAAGCTGATCGTTCAGCCTATGCACTTCCTCGTGCAGCATCCCATTGTTCCACTCAAGGTTCTCGATGTACCCCTCCAGCTCCTCAACGCGATCACGTGCCGCGCCAATTTGCTCCAAAGCTTCCTCCCTCTCTTGAGTTAGGCGGTCGATCTCCCGCCGCAGGTCCCTGTTGGTCCTCACATCCCGGTAATGATCAGCCCGGGCCACCTGGAAGTCCTCCCTCAAGAGACTCATCTCACGGTGCAGTTCCTTGATTTCTTTCTTTAATTCCTTACGGCTGCGACGGGGCGGACGGCTGCCAGACGCCTCGTCACTGCCGCGGGGTGCCAACTGGTGACGTGGAACTCCACGAGGACCAGTCATCTTGCGCGCCGTTAACCTAGTCCGTGCCAGCTGGAAAGGTAAGTTTGAATTAATGAGGATATACAAGGCTAGCAAGAATAGGTGTGATAATTCCTAACCCATATACCCACTTTTAAGGAGGAAGTTATTAACATGTGTGATTATCATGATGCATGCACGTACTTACAAATTTTAAACCATGCAATACAAATCAAAGCATAATTAATTTAAACATAGGGCTAGTGTTAATGATGTTGTTCCACCTGCTACCATAACCATAATAAGATAAATTACAGAACAAGATAAGAACTACTGAGTAAGGTAAGATTGCAAGCAGTTTGGACTCAAAATATCAGTTTAAGTTTTTTTTTATGATCCAAAACATTTTGAAATTTTCGAAAGGTAACCTGCAATGATTTAGTAATGGAACGCTCTGATACCAGCTGTAACAGAACCGCCCAAATCACGTGGCCCACAGGCACCTGTCAACGTCACTAATGACAGCTGACAGCCGGGCCCGTGTTCCATATGACCTAAGCGGGCTCTGCCGGGCTACATAAGCACCCGTTATCTCCGACAGGATCCCATTGCGAAGTCATTACAGAGTTACAACATTTTATATCAAAATACATCAGAGTAGAATTTGCGGAAGAATAAATAGTACTTAATATTACAGACCAGTGTTCGAATAAAATTAAGTGCAGTTATTACAGACCATAAATTTAAAAGAGTAGCAGTAGCGTTTGGAACAACAATACGACAGATAGTTAAACATTTCACGAACCCTGCCCAAGGGTTTAACTTTAGTCTTCTTCACTCTCTTGGACGATAGTGACGCAGCACGGGGCGAGACAAACTTCGGTCTCCTGCTGCCCTCCTGCAACGGGGTTAACAAACCCTGAGTACATGGGGTACTCCGCAAGACTTACCCGACTAAAAGTGTAAGATTAGACTCAGGAATGCAGGCTAAAGGTAGTCAAGGTAAGGCTTAGCAAGAGTTCAAAAGTTTTACGGAAAAGCACTACTAATCCTATCTCAATATTTTATTTCAATAACATTATCCATCATTATCCATTTCTCCAAGTTCTTTCTCATATATCAACATTCTTTTCTTTACTTAATCTATTTCAAAACAATCCTAGTTCCGAACCACTTTTCACTGTAGGTGTGAGGATCAAGTCTCCATATCCGAGGAGCAACGACGATTCGAATCGATTAATACCCAGCTGGGGATCCCTATCCACACTGCGTATGTAGCACTTAAGCTTGCATACGCCAACCCCGCCTACCACGGCTTTTCATACCCCGAAACCGGTCCTGCGCCACCCGAGAGCACAGTACTCCTCTCGTCTCCAGGCACGACGGCCACGAGGGTACACGCTACTCTCGCCATCTCTCCACTCCCAGTGCGTGGTTGTCGGTTCCAGCAGTAGAGCCACCGGAGTCAGAGGCTTTCCGTAGTATGTGGCTAGTTGCAAAGTCTTGATCACAGCAGGCCTGACAACGAACGGTCCCTAATATTTTTCCGTTAGAAACCATGCATTGGGACTCTAACCCAAGTACATTGGTAACTACCCGGTTTTCACATCCCTTTCCCGATGGCGACGAAAGTTGGGACTCTAACTCAAGCAGTTGGCCAACCAAGCGGGAAAAACCATCCCTGTTGATGACAATGAACTAGCTAGGAACACTGCCAACAACAAGGACATAACCAGTCCCATAAAGTGATTCATTGCATTTGTATCATCATAGTTTGAAATAGCATTTTTGCAAATCTAACCGTCAAGCATGACTAAGCATTTTTCAATACTTTTAATCAAATCAGGTTATCAGTTATTGGTAATTGGTCAAGGATGATCATGCATCAAGTGGTTGCCAATCAACTCCTAGTAACCTAATGCAATAGATTAACTCAAGTGATAAATATTTTTAAATAACAAGGAGGGGTTAAATGCACCGGGGCTTGCCTTGAATTGCGTAGAGTGTCGGATCCGGGTCAGTTCCACAAATGTCAAACCCTTGTATGACTTCCTGAGTAGTCTCCTCAGATGGACCCTCAGACTTAACCTCTGGATTCTCGGTCACTACACGTTTGCAATGAATGAATGTATGAATGTGATGCACATGAAATGACAGACGAAATTTAATAACCAATAAATAAACCACACATGAGTACATGACCCTACCTTAGCTAGACATGAATAATCTAATCCATACAGCCCTAGGTCATATAGGTGATTGACCTAGAATTTCAATCAATCCAAAAATCCACATCAAACCCTAATTACCAAAATTTCCTATTTATTTTATTAATCAATTAACCAAGCAGATAATTAACAATTAATTAAATTATTTCTTTTTGACCTCAAACTTCACAAACAGATAGATCTTGACTTATAATAGTGGCACATAAAATTTCATGATTTTTGGAATTACAGGGAATTAATTAAAAATGCCTAAAGTTGCATTTTTTATTTAATATACTGATTTTTAACTACTACAGAAAGTGTTCAAAATCTATATTTAATATTTTTATAAAATACTACACACTATAGAGAGTACTCACAAAAATTTCCATAATTTTTGGGGCAGTATATTAATTCTCACAAAAAGATTAAAACACAGAACTATTCATTTCAATTATTAATAGAAAACCCTTTGGAAATTTCCCGAAAAAGAAAAACACCACAACGGCCCGAGTCAGCCCAACAGCACGCGGGCCGGCCCAGCGCGGCCTCTTTCCGCCCCGCGCCGCTGACGAACGGGCCCCGCCCGTCAGTCTCTTCTTCCCTTCCTCCTTTCTTCTTCCTCTCGCCGCCTCCCTCGCTCGCGCGCGCGGCGGCTCTGCGCCACCGGCGCGGCCGTGCCGGCGGAATCGCCACCGGAGACCGACACCCGACGAGTCCCTACTGACGACCGCACCCTAGCTACGGACTCCGCACCGCCCCCCGGCCTACCGAGCACGACCGAGAGCGGCCATGGCGGCTCACCGCGGCAGCGGCTCGGCTCCCGCGACCTACGGACCATCACAAGCTAAACCGACGACAGCGAGGGTACCACAGAGCTCACCGGAGTCAAGAATCACAGGTGGTTGAGACGGAGAAGACTCGGAACGACGAGCTTGACGGTGACGGTCGGAAACAGCAAGCTGGGCTCGACGGCGATCTCCCGTTCCGGCGAACCCTGAGCTCCAAACAAGAAACCGTCGCGCACATGAGCACCACGGCGAGACACGGAACGTAGAACACACGTGCTAACGGAGAGAGGCTCACCGAGGCGAGCTGTCCGCGTCGCGAAGACCCACGGCGGCGCTCGGTCGGCGCGGAGGACGAAGCAGCAGTTGCGCGGGATTCCGGCAACGGCAAACCTCAACAAGGGGCTCAGGAGGTGCGCAAGGAAGTTGGCTAGCTGGCTGTGGAATTGAGAGGGTGGAGTTGGTCGGGACACGACCAATTCCTGCCGATCGGTAGTAACGGTCGCCGCCGATCGGTAGTACCGGTTGCCGGTGAACCGAGGAGAAGAAGGCGATGGACGAGCTCGTCGCCATTTAAAGCCGCGGACGGGGAAGAGATAAGGGCGAGGCGGCCCGGGGCCCCCCCTGCGGCGCACCACGCGGCGGTGCCCCGGCCCCGGCGACCGGACGACCGCCGGCGCGCGGCGCGGCACGCGCGTACGGCGCGCGCGTGAACAGGGGACCCCCCTCCTAGCTACTGTAGCACAGGGAGAGGTCAAAAGCTATTTTCTCCAATTAAACCCTACCCAAGCTGAATCAGTGAGTGGTCCCAAAATAAAAGTTGTGGAGAATTTTGTGTAGAATACTTTTGCTTTTTGAAGTATGTTCAAATTCGATCAAATTTTCAAACTACAGAAAAGGGGGTAAAAAGGGTTTTGAATTTCAAACTGAATTTTTAAAATTACTTTTGATTCTTCTCAACAACTTGAAAATTGGTAAACATGAAAGTTGTTCTTCTCAGAGAGATTGACAACTTCTATGAAGGAAGTTTTTGAA
The DNA here is from genome assembly GCA_038502445.1 of Eremochloa ophiuroides. Lineage (NCBI taxonomy): Eukaryota > Viridiplantae > Streptophyta > Magnoliopsida > Poales > Poaceae > Eremochloa > Eremochloa ophiuroides. The sequence continues at coordinate 66,986,805 of JAHLJS010000009.1, read as the reverse complement.
GATTCTTGATATTTTTGAAATTGAAGTTTCAAATATAAATTTCAATATAGTAATTTGAGTTAAATTTGAATTTTTATAATATAACTTCAAAATCTCCAAAAATAAAAGTTGTTCCATTTTTAAAACTATACAACTTTTATTTATACACTTTTCCCATATTTCATTTAGATTTTGAAATGGGGTTTTTAGATCAACATTAGGGTTTAATTCAATTTCTATTTAATTTCATTTTTGATTTTTGATTAAGGCTCAAGTACACAATCAATACTTAGCTGAAATCAAATCACTCTAGGCCCTAAGCTCAATCATATGCAGATGCTTAAATTTAAATATGATGACATGGCAGATTAATTGAATTCTAATACCAAAGGTATTACACTTGAGAATAGAGTGCTCGGAATTGTTTATTTGTTACGCAAATAGAGTGTTCGGAATTGTTTATTTATTTTTATTGTTACGTGGTGATTGCTTTCTTTATTAATTTAGGTTGTATTTGGATGTTGGATAGTTTGAATTTTGGGTATGATAACTTTTATAGTAAGTATTTAATTATGGCTTAATTAGACTCAAAATATCCATCTCGCGATTTACATACAATATGTGTAATTAGTTTTTTTTATCTATATTTAATGTTCCTTGCATGCGTTAAATATTCGATGTAATGTGAAAATTAGAATTTGAAGGGGAATTAAATAGGGCCTTAATTTTTTAAGAGCTACTCTCTCCGCTCAAAATAAGTGTCGTTTTACGATTTTGATTAACTCTTTTTGATCATTCGTCATATTCAATAATTTTGTGAAAAAATAATTATTTTATTATGAAATGATTCATTATTAGAAGTACTTTAATCTTAATTTATTTTTTTATATTTTTATAAATATTTTGAATAAGATAAATAGTCAAACATTGATTTAAAAAAAATTAAAAACGATGTTTATTTTGGGACAGAGGGAGTGCTAACACTCTGATGAAACTTACACATACTATTGTTTCCTCAGTTCCTCAGTTTTTCATGCGCTCATCCAAACGCCCTTTTTCTTATAATAGATTTTCTAATTTTCACTTACAATCATGTCCTATCCCGGCGTTTCTCCTACAATATTTCTGTCTTTTTTTCATCATACTATCTCTAACAATAATACCCAAAATATAAGACTAATTTTACATTTGGATTCTACAGTGAATATATTTAATACCTATTTTAGTCTTCTTCAACAATAACACCCAAAAAAAATCAAATAGACGTTCAAGAAAAGACACTTAAATTTGAGTTATGCCTCTTCTAATACCCAAAATAAATTTCCTATATAAATATCTGGTTGGACATCAAAATAGTACTATCGGACAGACTCCTCTTCCTCTACAGGATGGAGACGAAAGATTGTCAGATTGATTGATTGATGTGCAGTTTTGCAGCTCAGCCCCCGGCACGCAGGCATCTTCGCTTCCGCCACTTTTCCGCCCGTGCAGTACGGGGCCAACCGGCCAAGGGGCCTGCACGTAAAATTCACATCCCGGCCAATGGGCTGAACTGCTTCCACCTGTCGTCCTCCCCTGCTCTCCTCTCCTCTCTCCAAACCCCTCCTCGACCGCACGCAATCTCCGATCAGGCCACCACCACCTCCTCCTCCTCCTCCTCCGGATTTGTTGCTGCTTGTGCTCCCACTCCAAACCCACTTCCCACGCGCTGCAGAAAACCCCCGGACCAAGCCGAAGCGCCTTTTCTTGGTTGCATCGCGCGCTTCCGCAACCTCGCATTTCCGATCGGAGGTTTGCTTCCCCGCGCTGCCTCGTCCCCGAAACCCTCATTGCTCTTGGCGTCCGTCGTTGCTGTGGTCTCGTGGGGGAGGAACCGCGTGGTTGGTGTACGATCTTCTCCTCCTTGCATTGCTCTTGGCTGCCGTGTTTCGTGTGGTTTTCTGTCTGCTGTGTGTGTGGGTTTAGAGTTCAACATCAAGGAATTTTGTGTAGCATCTAGGTGTACTTTTTAGTGTGAATGCGTGATTCATAACTGCGTCGTTTTATACCTCTGGTTTTAATGGTTTTGTCTTACGTATATAGGGTTTTAAGTTAGTTTTTTTTTATAAAAAAAAAGAAGAAAAATTAGAGGAGCACTGCACACTGGAGTTACTAGGGGTGAGAAGGAAAACATGTTCATGTACAAAGAACCCTACCAAATAATGGTTTTACTTGTTACATGCACCCTTTTAAGAAATTTTCTTCAATGTGTGTGCTACTGTGTTGGATAAAGGGTCTCAAAGTCCTTGGGAAAAGTTTAGTACACAGACATATGCCATGGCCGTAGTAAAGAGGTTAACTTAGTTGGATTATATATACATCTTAGTTGATACTTTTGGCTCTAAACTATGGAGCAACTGAGCCTTGGAAGTAACTGCTGTTACTGTACCCTTTTAGTTCGATCATTTGCTCAAAGGTTTGATGGCTCTACCGATTGCGCTGAACCTGTCCCCCCCCCCCCCCCCCCCCCCCCCTCTTTCTTGTAGCTCATTTGTCTGACTTTCCTTTTTTCAATAAATTTCAGTAGGGGCGTGCCCCTCCTGTTCATTAAAAAAAAACGATTGCGCTGAACTTTTGTATTGATTGAATGATAGTACATCTGGATCACAATATTAGTTTATCCAATTATGTAACTAGTAACAAGGCAGACAATGCAATTACATGAGGGAGCTGTTACTGAACATGTTGCTATCACTTTTAGTCCCAGTAGTTGAAATTTGAATGACCAGTCAGTTATGTGGATTGCCTTTAGTTTGCGAGAAACACATTGCACAACTGACAATCTAAGTTGCGCAGACTGCTTAGTAGACCCCAAAGGTTTCATCTGGAATTCGATGTTTTTCTTTCAGTGAGCTGCTGCATATTCGGTTGTTCACTGTCTACTTATTCTTATTGGTGTCCTTCAGTGACATACATTTCGTCTGTTTTTTGGGCTAACCAATATTCTCTTTTATGAACCAATTTTCAGAACAAGAATGGGGATAAGTGGCTTGACTGGTCTGCAGCAGGAGAGTCAGAGTGATGACATGAGTGTTGCTGCTGGTTATGAGGAAGGCAGTGAGGAAGAAGAACCATTTGAGGTTGAATTCTATGATGACGATGATGATGAGCAAGGTGTGGAGCACTGCAATGGCACTGCTTTGCCTGAAAACAAGTATGCAAGCGATAAAGGCAGCGGCAAGGCTGATTCGTCTCAGTCAGAGTGTTACATCAATCCTGTGCCTGATGGCAACAATACTTGCAGGAACCAGCTGCATGAGGTGGAGCCATGTCATGGTGTAATGACTGATAAGGAGGAATTTGTTGAGAAGAAGTCCAACTATGTGCAACCTTCGAAACAAGAACAATACAATAAAGAGCTGAAACAAGTGTTGAGGCGCAACAACTCTGTGCAGGAGGTATCTGTGGCTAAAGAAATGGAAACAATGCCTTTCAAAAAACGGTTATCTGTCAAGTTTGCTGCTGATGTATCTTGTTATACATACAGTACAGCAAGTTTTGCTGCTGCTACTGTAGAGAAAAGGAAAGTTCAATCTGATGACCAGGACAAGCACCTGAGTAAGAGACAAGAGCTCTCATTCTCTTCACCTCATGATGAGGGCAAATTGAAAGAAGGGAATGACACCAATTTGTTTGTGGGTAACCTACCACTTTCCCTGTCTTCTCACAAGCTCATTGAGCTATTTCTGCCATTTGGAAGAATTGTTAGATCAAGAGTTGTGGATGATTGCTTCACTGGTTCTAGCAAGGGATATGGCTTTGTGCAGTATTCTGATCCTCGTTATGCTGCTGAAGCTATTAAACACATGAATGGACGCATGGTTGAGGGAAGAATGCTACAGGTCAGAGTGGCTGATGCTCCATCGTCAGGTTCCATTGCATCCAGTCATGCTGTATCAGAGACTGGTCATCAACCCACAAAAGAAATGGACACGAGTAATTTGTATGTCTGCAACCTTCCCCTTTTCCTGCACGAAGACGAGCTGCATGATCTTTTTGTACCTTATGGGCAAGTAACCAGTGTGAAGGTAGTGAGGGATCATGCCACGGGGTTAAGTAAAGGATATGGCTTTGTGAGGTACTCTGATCCTCAACATGCAGTTCATGCTATTTTCCAGTTGAATGGACGTCTGATTGAGGGGAGGAAGATGGAGGTTCGAGTGGCTAGTGTTTCTTCACCAGGATCCAATCCATCTGTCCAAGCCGTATCAGGGACTGATCATCAACTCACGAAAGAGCTGGACATGAGTAATTTGTATGTCCAAAACCTTCCCTTGCTCATGAATACAGACAAATTGCTCGATCTTTTCTTACCTTATGGGCAAGTAACTAGTGCAAAGGTAGCCATGGATTACACGTCAGGTGTAAGTAAAGGATATGGCTTTGTGAAATTCTCTGACCCACACGATGCAGCCCATGCTGTTATTGAGTTGAATGGACGTCTTATTGAGGGGAGGAAGATAGAGGTTCGAGTATCTTGTGTATCTCTGAGACCATCAACCTCATCTGTGGAATCACATGCCAACAATAGGACCCTCAAAGAAATTGACATGTCTAATCTATATGTCTGTAACATCCCCTTGTCCATGAACAATGCCAAGTTGGTGGAGCTTTTCCTGCCATTTGGTAAGATCACCCATGCAAAAGTGGTGGAACAAGCCAATGATTCAAGCAAGCGATATGGATTTGTCAAATTTGCTGATTCTCATTGTGCTGCTGAGGCTGTTGCACTGATGAATGGAGCACTGATTGAAGGTGAAACGATCTTGGTCAGAGTTGCTGGCCTTTCTCCGTCAGTATCCAGCTCAGTTTCACAGCATTCACCACACTCAGAAACAAATGCCTCTCCTGAAATCAACAACTGCAGACTGTACGTCACCAACCTTCCACAGTCCATGTCAGCTGACAAGCTTGTTAGTCTTTTCATGCCCTTTGGTCAGATTGACAGGATCTTGATGTACGCAGAGTACAGTCTTGTGCTATATGCAGATATAAACTCAGTAGCGAAGGCTCTCAAGCACATGGATGGGTACCTGATTGAAGGAAAGAGGCTTGTAGTGAAGGGATCTGAGCCTCCTCCAGCCAATGCAGCAGAATCTGCTTGGTCGCAGTCAGGTAGCAAGCTTGTAAAAGAAATTGACATGGCTAATCTGTATGTTGGCAGGGTTCCATCAGCTGTGACATGTGAACAGCTGGTGCAGATTTTCTGCTTATATGGAGAAATTGTTCGAGCTAAGAAGTTTGATGCCGGGTATGGCATGATCAGGTATGCTAATGCTTCATCTGCTGCTGCCGCAATTGATCATTTGGATGGTTACCAGATTGCAGGAAGCACTCTGGTGGTGAGAGTTGCAGGGCTTCCTGCAGAATCTGATGTAGCCACATTTGCTCGAACCCCTCAGACACCTGGCAATGAGCACAGACAAATTGACATGACTAACCTATATGTGGCCTACCTCCCACCATCTGTTACTACTGATAAGTTGATTGAACTTTTCCTGCCCTGTGGCCAAATCACTCAAGCGAAAGTAGTTGTGGATAAGTTCACTGGTGTCAGCAAGGGATTTGGATTTGTCAGGTTTGCCGATGCTTACTCTGCTGCTACTGCGATCACTCACATGAATGGTTACCCATTGGATGGGCATATATTGTCGGTTAGAATAGCAGGTGTCCAACCTAGTGACATGGCCAGCTACATGGCACATTTCTACTCCTACTTCACTTCCCCTGATCCCTCAAGGATGGCTGTTGGAATCCCAACATCAGACTGGTCACACTATTATGGTCAATCTGCATATAATCCCTACTATTATGGTGAATCCACATATAACCCAAACTATTATGCTGAATTCGCATACACCATACCATCAATGCACCAGGGACAAGGTGCTGAATCTGCTGTGACTGCTGCTGGTAAAACATCTCAGCTGGAAGGCCTGTCTGGACCTGCAACGGTCGGTTCAGTTGCTGAGACTGAGAGAGATGGCTCTTCTGTGTCAAATCCTGCTGCTTCTGGTGGTTCTCAGTTGGATGTTTGGGCTGGTCCACCTGACTTTGAGTCCCATGCTGTCGCCAAGAAAGATGCCACTATGTCGAATACTTCTAAAGCGTGGGCTGTCGCCAAGAAAGAGGTCAGCATGATGAATACTTCTCAAGCTTGCTCAAAGGTGCATATGGTACAGTCAGGCCAGTCGGAAGGTTGGTCTGGTCCACCTGGCTTTGAACCCCATGCCATCGCCAAGAAAGATGCCACTGTGATGAATCCGCCTCAAGCTTGCTCAAAGGTGCATATGTCTGTGAGTCGGAGCGAGAAAAGAAGTTCAGTTGTCTAACATAATATGCATGTCTGCCTGTAGTCTGATATAACATAGCAGGTTGCTCTTCGAATAGGTGTGTTTTGGAGAAGATTATGCTTATGCAGTTTTCCCTCGAGGAAGAAACTGTATCCTAACCTTAGTGGTGCACTTAAGTACTTAGACTATGGCTGTTGGAAAACGTTGTGTAGTCTGTGATGTTGGCATCTTCGCATGGTTGCTTATGGTGCCAACCTTTTGATAATCAATCGACTCTAGAACTTTAGATGCTTGATTGAAGTTAAATGCCATTATCTCAGATGTGTTGTTACTAGTAATCTATTGATGTGCCTGAGTGCTTCGATTGTTGGCATTTTACTTTCAGAAATGTCAGCCATACTTATTTGTTCATGTGCGTAGTTTTATTGGGTGCGGTCATTCTCTGAGTATTCTTTTCAAAAAATAGTTCACTGATAATGTCTTGATTTTTTTCCCTTCACCTTCAGTGCTACATTTCATTTTGAAATATCTTCAACCCAACATTTTCAGTTGTGGATTTTCTCCCCTTGATTCATCATTTCAGTTCTACATAACTTTTTCCTGTGTTTTTTGTGGAAATGTTTCAATTTACCTGTTAAAAAACGTTCAGTCAGCATCACACCATTACAAAGGGTCTGTGAGAAGTATCATCGTTCAGTCAAAGATCGTAAAACCCAACTTTGATTTGAGGCGGTAAAACAATTTTCAGCATGCTCCCATACAAACAACTGGCTTCTAGGTTCCGTCCAAAGCATTTGAAGCTGCTGGAAAGGCACCTGAAGATACCTTCGGATACCTTACGCCCAAAGTTCTCAAATGAATTTGCGGACAATCAAATAACAGCAATGCATAGTTATCATCTTTTATTACATCACCCCTTTCTCAAGAAGCATCTTAATTAACGAGGAGTAAAGTAAAAACAGGTAATTCTCATTTATTTTCGCCAATCTTATACATGTAGTATGAAAATTGTGAAAATGGAGCAGTACAATCTGTTACATGTAATTGTAATGGGAAAAAAATGCCAAAAAAACATCAGAGTCTTGTGAAAATGGAGCAGTACAATCTGTTACATGTAATTGTAATGGAAAAAAAAAATGCCAAAAAACATTGAGTCAAAGATCACTTGATAAATGTGAACTAAATGATGGAAATAATCTGGATATCACTTCGACATGAAGAGAGATCTGCATTGCTGAGCTGTGTCATTGGGGCTGGTAACTGCAAATCAAAATGATATATGGATTCAGTATGGGAATGATAGCAATGGTGACCTGGTGAGGGTCAATTGTAATATGCAACTACTATGATGATGAAAGAGGTATCATTTAACATTAAAATTAAATTCTCCGGCCAAAATTTCATGCAAGCTACATATTAATGATGGGAACATGCCTTCTAAGTTGGTAAATCACATATCCAGTTGGGTACTCACATGTAGTTTTGCACTGATTCTCTCTTTTTCATTTTTTTTATTTTCTATAAGAATAACTAAAAATATCTCACTTTAATCTATGTCCATTTTTGTTACAAATTTACAGGCTTAAGAATATCTGCCTTTTCCATACAGCCAGCAATGGCATACCTGTATGACCAACTGTTCTTTCAGATTCAAATATCTCATAGTCATTGCCACCCTGTTCAAAGGAAAACAAGAATTAGTAAGATAAATTTTACCAAACTAAAGGCCATGTTATAATTAAGCTGCTGGTCACTAACCAGAAAATGTAAAAATATACGCAAAATTTATTTAGGGGTCCTAAGAAGAAGCTACATGTCCACACAAACAAATTCAAGAGTTTTATTAGATTTAAACACCAATAAGGAAGGCATATCACCTTGTAGGTCTTATCCCCAAAGAAATGGATTTCTTGAAATTCCTCAAGATATCTCAAGCAGTAAGTTTTGTCCCAGCCTTGGGGAAATACCTGGAATTTTTGTGTGGTAGTAGTAAAAACCATGATTCCAATTATTTCAAGAAAATACATACGTGTTCAAGTCTAGGAGACTCACATCAAAACTAATCTGCCCTCCGATAGAAAATGTCAGGTTCATGTGTGCAAACTTTTCACGAAGCACTGACACCATTTTAGGTCGAATGTTATGCACCTGCAGGAAATTAACCGTTTCAGTCCCATAGATTTGATTGCCTCCTCTCTGACAAAGAAAAGGTACTGACATTTAGTAGACGATTTATACCTTATCGTACTTCTCAAATTCATCACGTTCTTCTTGGCTACAGTTTCTTCCTATAGGAGATACATTAATCATTCCACTTCGGAACTCTATGAACGTACCCCTGAGCAATCAGTCAATATTACGAAGGTCAGTAGTGACTAACAAGCTAGTGGCCTAGTGCAAATCAAAACTATTGAACAAGGTAATTGACTGACCTTTTAATTGGGATATCCAAGTCAGCAATGTAATGAAGAGTGAAGTTAATAAATTCCTGGAAAGAGCACATATCGTCTTCAGCAAGGCCTTAGGATTTTATCAAAAGAAGCAGTGCAAGAACTTAAATACAACCCCATTTTAAGCTTACCTTCAGCTTGTCTTCTCCGAGAAATGATTTCAAACTCTGCAGAGTGCAAAATGACAGGTTTTAGTCTCTAGGTAAGTCTGGTATTCTACTGGACTAGCATTTTGTACGCCAGTTTGTTTGGTCAGTGTTGCATGCCAACAAAGGAAAAGAAGAGGGGCATTCCTTTAAACTAAAATTTCTGAAGATCTCAGCGTGTGCCTAGTGGAACTTTTCTCATTCAGAATGAAACATCAAGAGACGAAGACCAGTGCATATACGTTGAGATAGTATATGTAACTATGTAAGGTGCCCAGAGACTTACTTGGGTTCCAATTAGTTGGCCATTTTTGTGTGCAACCAGGCCATTTTCAGAGAAGACGTAATCATAATCAGTAATCACTGCAAAAACGAAAAAGGAAGGGCGAACCAATTACTTCCAGCGTTGCAGAACCAGTGCGATGGTCACGCATAGTGACAGAGCAACCAACTCGAAGTAGGAGTAAGTCCAAACTTGAGCGCCTATGTTCGTCACCTGTTTTGCCGAGCTGCTCGGTAATCTTCACCAGATCGGAGCCGCCAACCACGCCCACAGTCACATGCTGCTCCCAAAATAAATAAAAAAGTGAAGCTGCAATTTCTCGTCATACAAGGAACAAATGCGGGAGGAGCGAGAGGGCGAGCGATCTCTCAATTCTCACCTGGCGCAGCTGCTTCATGAACTCTAGCATCTCCGGCGTGACCACCTGCCCCACAGAAGCACAAGGTCAATTCACAAGAACAAACAAAACAGCGCGGCGCGGCGCGGCGCTCGACAATTTCGAGCTGCGACCAGACTCCTATCGGCTACTGAGCTCCTCCTCCGAGTACGAAGCTACCGCGACCGGAGGCGGTGAGATTGAGAAAGGGAGACGGATCCAGAGGAGGGGAACTCGCGGCACCTTGCGCGGCGCTGTGAGGGTGCCGTCGACATCGAAGAGCGCGAGGACGCCCGCATTCCTCCCCGCGGCGGCCATCGGAATCCGCCCGCTCCTCACGCCCCTGCCTCCGCTACGTCCGAGAGGGAGATGACGAAGCAGCGGTCCTCGCGTCCGCGTGGTGGTACTAGTACGGGACGGCGCCCGGGCCTGGAAGATCGCGGGGAGAAGAAGGCGTGGCGTGGTGGGTTGAAATAGTCAGCTCGGCGGCGCGGATCTAGATGCGGCCCTCGCTTGGCGTGCGGAGCGTGGAGTCGTCGCGCCCGAGGGAAGGAAGGGGATGGAGGCGTCCCGCGTCGGGATCTGCGCGCGGGGAGGAGAGGGACGAGGAGAAGGACGAGGACGACGAGCGGGGACTGCACGAGTCCGTCAGTCCTCGTGATCGTGAGTCGTGGCGACGACTGCGCGCCACGTGAGATGGATGACTTGAGACGGGGTCTATTATGCGTTTCCTTTACGTAAAAGCGTATTTGTTTGACGCTGTACATTATTAGTACACTTCTCCTAACGTACCTTAGGTTTCGTGCAACACTCTTGTACAATAGTAGAAGAAGTTGATATATTTTATAATCTGTGTTATTTATAACATATTAGTTTTTTTTGTCATTGTCTTCTTATATAAACTAATTTAAATTGTTAATTGTTTTTTACCAACATAAATTAGATTTTGTTGAATTTATGGTTTTATCTAACGGGTTCTTTTTATTATCAATACCTAAAATTACAAATCGCGCCTATACAAATCTTTTTAAGGATGGTATGTTCCCTCTACACACTCTGTCCCTAGACCCTAAATATCTATCCTTTTTGCTTCCTAGGAAACAACTATGACTAAATATATATAAAAAGATGTTAACATTTTTGGTGGACTAACTATTGTATGCTTCAACTATGGTAAGGCTCCGTTTAGTTCCCAAATTTTTTTAAAAAAATTCAAGATTCACCGTCACATCAATTTTGCGGCACATGTATGGAGCATTAAATATAGGTAAAAAAATAACTAATTGCACAGTTTAGCTATACGTGTCGAGATGAATCTATGAGTCTACTTAGGTCATGATTGGTCAAAATCTATCAAATACAAACGAAAGTGCTACAGTACCAGAACTCAAAATTTTTCCCCACTAAACAGCCCCTACAAATTTCATACTCATTGGATCATGTGTAAATTAGTTATAGATTTATTTAGATTTAGCAAGCATAAACCCTAAAGAAATCTATGACTAAGTTATACATGATCCAATGAGTATGAAATTTTTACTATAGTTCAAGAATACAATAACTAGGCCACCATAAAAACTTCACCATAATTGGACCATAGAAACTGCAGTTATAAATTATTCTAATTAATTACAGAAAAGCATATATCTTAATCTACAACAAAAACTTTGTACTAAAATATACCATATTATATGTTAACTGTGTAGATCTACTCATTGGAGTCTAACAAATTTTGATTTTCTATTTTATGATTTGTTTATGATTTACTATGATTTTTAAAGATTTAGCCGAAATAAATAAAAAAGATAAATATAAAACCACCTTAAAACCGCTTATAACTGAGGTAAATCGTATTGTTTCAAAAGTTAAGGGAGATGGTTTGTCCGGTTTTACGGTTCGGAGAGAAAAACTTTCTACAGGATGGAAAAATGGACTTTTTCCTTTTCTGGGCACTCAATTAACAGAAAGCACGCGTCAACTTGGACGATGATCTAGCCAGGTGTAATGATATAGGGAAAGGAATACTTGATGCTTGGCCCAATGCAATTCAGATCGTGCAAGTGGGCTGGGCTGTGGGCTCGTGCTGCTGCTGGCCAGCGATTGCTGATGCATTGCATATTGTTTTCGCGTATTGTTCTCGTACTCGTATCAAACTCCGAGTTTTGACGATGTGGATGCAAGCGCAAATAAAATTCTGTTTGGACGGAGAGGCTTTCATATTTTTTGGTGTAAAATAAATAATATGGTGTTTCATATCGAGATTTAGCAAAATTTGTTAAAAATAAAATTACAATTTAAGGAGAAACTTTTTAATTAGGTTTATTCTATTCCAGGGCTACATGGGTCATTGGACTATTCCCTCATTTGTTTAAAGTTTTTAGAGTATATCATATCATGGGAGCAAGGGGTATGTCACTAGAAAAAAAAAAATGAAAATAGGACCGTCTGTATATGGCTGTAGTAGCACGTATTAATTGTAGCAGATATGTATGGCTGTAGTAGCACTTATTGATTGCTGTAGATATATACTGCTATACTATACGTATATGTAAAATTGTTTAAAAATTTTAGAATATGTTATATTATAGGAGTGAGGGGGTATATCACTAGAAATTTTTTTAAAAAATAGGACAGTCTGTATACGGCCGTAGTAGCACGTATTAATTGCTGCAGATATATACGGCTGTAGTAGCACTTATTAATTGTTACAGATATATACTGCCATAAAATAAAATACACATATACATTCAAAATACCAAAACTGAAGGCGTCTGCATGCATGCTACATGGTCCCGGGCTCTGCTGACCGACGATACACCCTTCTGCTTTGCTTTCCTTTTAAACAGCTCCGGCTGGCGCGTTGTCGTCACACCACACCACACCAGACACCAAAGCCACCCCGACGCTCCGACCCTCTGCTGCTTTCCATCCAGAGCACGGCTTTAGCTTCAGTTTCGAGCGGCGGCGAGTGCGGGAGCGGTCGACGGAGATGGGTGGTTCAAGGGCGTCGCCAATCGTGAGCTCGGACGACGATGAGGAGATGCCGCCGGTGGCGCCGCCGGTTGCCGAGTATGAATGGCCGCCAACGGCGGAGTGGTCCGAAGACGAAGATCTCCCGAGGCCGGATTGGCTCCCCGACGGCTTCGGCATGGAGGGCTACCTCGACGCCGACGGCACGTTCCAGGCGACGGTACGTCCATCGATCCGATCCGCTACTCATCGACCATGGTCGTCGTGTCGCTTGTAGCCATGCATATATACGCCCCGGCGCACCCCTTGTGTACACGGCGGCCGCCGGCGGGGCAACCTGTATATGTGCGCGGCCGGGGCTCTGCGGCCGGCTTTCTTGCATATACGTATATATAGAAAGAAAGTTCGAAATGGTCTGGGTGGGTGTGAGTTAGCTAGGGTTTTACAACAATTCTACTAGCTAGTGTGTTTTAAAACTTTTGCTTGTCTGTTCCATTCGTGCGCGTTCATATATGCAGAACTTCTATTGCCCCGTGACCGGCATCAGTTTCGGCACCAAGAATCAGGTGCTCGAGTATTGCTTCTCCGGGGGAATGGAGCGCGCCATCCAAGCAAAGAACACGCTTGATGACAAGACCACGCTGCAGGTGACTCATCAAGCGTCTATCTATCTGTGTATCATCTGTCTGTCTGCCCATCTATCTATATACAGTCGAGGAGAGTTGAGTTGTACATGTCCGCCTTGCCTTCGCTGAGATTGGATTCAGATAGACATCTCATCACCGTTGCGGAATGCATGTGTGTACGCAGGGGAAATACGCATGGCTCAGGGGGGATCACAAGTGGGTGCTCGAGATCAGGGCTGGAGGGGAGAACAGAAGCAAGATGTTCAAGGTAATAAAAAAGGACAGAAAAAAGATTCCGCAGCTAGCTAACTTTAATTTCTTCATGTATTAAAATGATTAATGTTATCCGTATGTTTAATTTGTCTGTTGGTGCTGCGTACATAGTTGGAAAATGTTACTATGGGCAAGAGATCTAGATCGGTACACAGTAGCCGTTGTATTAAAGAACAGAAGCTAGCTAATTAAGAGGCGGAAATCATTGTATACATATCTCCGATCTATCCTGCTGTTATTGTAAGCATGTGTGCAGAAAATGATGTTATCTGTTATCAGGACTCAGGTGGAAATCATTGTATATATATCTTCAATTTTGTGTAAGTGCTAGTTTAGTTTTTGGTCCTGTTTAATAGATTCACGAGCTACTATGAATTTTTTTTTTCGAACATGTGTTTTCAAAACTATTTTCATAGACGAAGCTCTATTTTTTTATGCTCTCACAAAGGGATTGGATGAGAAAAAAGGTAGAAAAAGTTACTTATTGATCCCAACTTCACGTGACTCATGTGGAGCGCAGCACGCCCAAAGGCTGCATGTGCCCCAGCTTAGGGGCACGAGGATAGGCGAGTGTGAGGGGTAGCCACAGCCGACAGGACGCGTGAGAGCGGACATCCATGGCCAATGGGGCGCTCACGAGCATGCCCATCAGAGCTTGGGATGGGGCGGGGGCGGAGGCGTGGCTCGGCTCCATCGGTACGAGGCGGGGGCGCCGGCGAGGCTACCAACACAAGGGTGGGATGGAGGTGAAGGCAAGGTCATCGGCGAGCGCACGACTGCCTGGTCTCACCTCATGTTGGGGCTGCAATGAAGCCACTATCGTTGCGCCGTTGTTTAGCCTAGGACAGGATGGAGCGGAAGTGGGGGCAGGGACGAGGTCACCAAAACGCGGCCATGGTCACTAAGGCGGGCACCGTCGCTCGGTGCTCGCGAGTATGCGTTTGGGAGATACTCGAAGAAGAAAGGGCGTTGTGGGAAAGGAAGAGGAGAAGGTGAAAAAAGTGAAGAGAGAATAAAAAAGAGACGGGTATAATGGTCATTTCATATTTTTTTATTAGGAGAAGTTGTTTTGTAAAAAAAAAAAAGTTTATAAAACAACTTTATCTTCAATGGAAAGCTGCTCTACTTCACTAGTAAAGTTGAATTGTGCTAAACAGGGTCTTGTCAGGAAGTTACTGAGTAAAAATAAAGTATATTATGTTGTATTACCACTATGCAAGCAATTAAATGCTGCCACTAAGTTTTTTAGATTAATGCTACCACTAAGAAGGAGTATATGTGGCTATTTGGATCTCCTATGGGCTGACCACTAGTTACTAAACTTTAACTCTTGAGGATTCAAATAGGACTAATGGGTGGGCTAAAGTTTACCCAAAACCTTAAGTACATTTGTTAGTTCTTTAGTCCTTTGAATCCAGCTAACAAGGGCTAAAAGTACAATAGATATCGAAAAGTTATCTCTCTCCTCTCTCTCTCTCTCTCTCTCTCCAGGTGAGAGAAAAAAGGTAGGAGGGTATTTTTGTTTAAGAGCTAAATTTTAGCTGAAGATCCAAACAGGAAAGGACTAACAGCTAGTCCTAATCTGTTTAAACAGGCCTTATATTTATATACAACGACTAGGTACGGACTGAGATAAGTTGTAATTGCATTGAGTGGGTTGCATGTAGTGAACCTTAATAAGTTCAGAGTAATGAATATTCATGTTTTCATACATAATAGCGAGTGAATGCTATGAAGCGTATATCAGTGAAAGAGCAATGTTTTTTTCTTTTATGTTTTATATTGTGTACGATACCTGATGCATTGTTTCTCTTTTCCAGGTTTATGCTCACCCATCTTCTAAAGTGAGAATTCGCTCAAAAACTGAAGTGATGCATCTTATAGATGAGGGCAAGCTCCCTGATGAATCTGCCAACGATGGAGACTGCAACGACACGAGCAACAAAGATAATGTATGGATTAGCATGCTAAAATATTCTACATTTAAATATATATATATATATAATAATATCATGGCTATATGTTATAGGTTTAACATTCTCACGAACTAACATTCAACATTACATGCAGATCATTGCTCAACTTGATTTCAACGTCTTGTCTCTCCCGCCAGGATGGGTTAAGGAAATTGCATTCAGGAAATGCAGTGACGGCATTAGAACAGATAGGGTAAATTAGATTCAGCGTAGAGCTCACCCATTCCAAAATATTCAGGTGATTTCCGTTTTCTTATCACTATTTGTTTGATTTTGTAGTATTATACGGATCCTGTGACAAAAAACGTGTTCCGATCACTGAAGGCTGCCGAACAATACTATGCATATGGAGAAATAATGAATTGTTACAAAACGAACATGAGTGTCACCGACTTGTACTCCTTTGATGGGTGGATGGACATGGTAATAATTTTCTTCCACTATAGTTATTCTTATCACTAATCAATTTATCATGTTTTCTTTTTTTGGTGGGTCTTTACTATTTTATATCCTAGAAAATATTAACAATCTTAACATTTTACAGCCTCCATGCTTAGCAAGAAGACTGGAAATGGGTGGAACGAAAGACCAATGTGATGAAGAATGCCAGACTTCATGTGGTAAGTATTTCTAGTATTTGCTAAATGCACCTATAGAACTTGTCACGATAAATTTTACTTAGTTATGTCACTTTTGGTATGATATGGGATCCTATATATCATTCTCCTACTACAAATGAGTTTAATGTTTTATAAGTGGAGGATCACCTTAACCATGATACATCTTCAATCACATTTCCATAAGTAGGAGGAAGGGCGGATCTTACCCTGAGGAGGGGACCTAGGGAGCCCGGGCCCTCCCCGACCACCACCATTATCGGCACCAAATATATGTGTGCTCACACTTCTATTTGTGTTTGCCCGAAAGTAGGAGGGGCATGCATAGGATCTGATTTTGAAGCAATGGTTTCTTAGCTAGTCATGCTTGGTTTAATTTACCAATTGTTATCATTAGCTTCTAGTATAGTTGTCGCTAACTGCCCCTCCCCCCACTCACACACATACAAACAATCACAATGAGCTTGAGCATCTTATCTGCCGCAACCATGCCCATGGGTCATCTATGTGCCATTCACTTTCCGCGCCCCTCTCCCAACCTCTGATTCTTCAACTAGTAGTGGCACTTGTTGGCCTCACTCTCAATTGATTGTACTTGCCCATGTGTGTCCCAAGTGGGACGGAATTGTCCACCCAATTTGAGGTGATGGTCACGCTCCGCGTCTAGAGGGCATCCTTCTTTGGGAATGGTCCCATCCCTCATGCCCTAAAACTAAACACCTTGCAATCTAGGCTTACCACATCCCATCCCACACACAGTCCCACTAGTCAAAACTCAAGCTTAGGTTCATGCGTTAGAAGTTGGGTCTAGTGCATCCTCTTACTAATTGCAGCTAAGTTTGGTTAGCAATGACACAATGGTTATGCATCAATGGCTCATGAATGACAAGGCACTAGTCTAGTGCATCATCCCTGCACTTGGTTATACCTGAGAAAATTGAGCGTGACCTAGCACAAGACCATCAGGTTTTGGTCCACCCATGAGCCTTAGTGGACAGAGCCTAGGCAAAGTCGAGTTGCCCAGGAAATGTTTTCTCGATCCAAGCCCAACCCAAAATATTCCTTTTATTTCTTTTCCAACTAAAAACAGCGAGCAACCTGCTTGGCCCGACTCACCCGTGGGATGGTCGAGGGTAGGATTTTTTGACCCGACACGAAAAATGCTCAGTTATACACTTGGTGAGTGGTGAGGCTCCATCATGCATCAATGGCTAGTGAGTAATATGTGCTTGTTTAGCACCTCATCTTACCGGCTTGACAGTGTTTCCCCTTTTACCAATACCCTTCATGTATCTCTATGATATGTTTTATTTGATTGAAGATGGAATTGATGTATAACGATAGCACTTACTATTGTAAATGTTAATAGTGGGTTGCTCTGTTATACACTTTGTTGACTCCTTATGCCCCGTGAATGACCCATAGGTCAAACAATGACCATAAAAGTGGGAGAGGATGGGAAAGAAGTGCTCCATGGTGATAGCGAGGAGAAACTTGATGAAGAAGAGTGTCATGGTGATGACAAGGAGGAAGAATACAAAGAAGAGGAACCCTATGGCGATGGTAATGAGAAAGAAGATAATGAAGAGATGCCCCATGGTGATGGCAAAGAGGATAAGGATGAACCAGGGTCACTCCATGACAGTGACAAGAAGGGAGTGAATGGAGAAGGAGTACCTTGTGGTGATGGCATGGAAGATGGTGAAGGATGGTTTCGCTTTCGTTCACTTATAGAGTTGTACCCGGCATGTGTTGAAAAAGGCAACTTGAAGAGAAAGGGAAACAAAAAGAATAAACTATAGAGTGGGAGAAGCGAGGATGTTGTCTTGATTTGAGTTACTCGTGATTTATAGGTGGTAACTTGAGATTTAGCAATTTCTTCTCATTCATGTAATCCTTTTTATTAACTCTAGGCATGTGTTCTATCATTGAATTAAGTAGAAGAGTAACTACCAATCTATCAACTTTGGAAAAAGAATCAAATCAAAGGAAATTAATTACATTGCCACTTGCTAATGATCGTAGAGATCCAGACACAACAATAATCCCCGTGAATAAACTAGCTTGAGGTTCTATTTTCCACCTTAGTCATCCAAAATTTTAAGTCCTCCCAGTCGTGTTAGAATGAAAACACATTTCCATTTGACCAAGCAATGGTCCTTGACCTCTTCTTCTTCTTTCCAAAGAAAGTTTTTCATGTTCAATCATTTCTCTTGTCAATAGGTCATCCTCTCATCTCTTGTTTGCAATTAGCATTTCCACCCCTACAATTGCACACGAGAAGCTAAACTATTGACCTTGAAACTAATGAAGCATGTGATCCATATCTAGATTTTTCACGCTAGATTCAATAGACCTCTATTTTTTGAAAATATAGTTCTCTTAGCCAATGGCCTCATCATAATTATTAAGGATCTGTTGTAAGTTGTTCAACTCTGTTACTAATAGCTGGAGAAAAAGGGCAACATCATATACATACAAGCTGGTACAAAAGTGCCTAGGGTCCGCCCCAATTTGTGAAAGCAATCATGAGAGGTTGCTTGGACATCCTAAGGGTGTTGAATAAGAGCTCTTGCTAATGTTAAGTAAAAAACATAGGTGACATGGATCACCATAACCCCCTTTAATGTTGAATTATGTTATATGCTCTGTTATGAGTTCGATCAAGTATTGACAAATGTTATCATTTTTCCCCTCTTTTGAAAGGGAGTATGTCTATTTTTCTTGTTTGAGTTCAATTAAGTATTTTGTAAGTTGTTAGGAAAAAATAGGGGTGGTAAATCCTTTGGATCAAACTAAAACAACCTTCAAACAATTAAGGTTGCAAGTGCAAGAATTGCTACTAATTAAGCAATCAGGAGGCCTTGGGAAAGTTTACATGTTATAATCAAGGATGAGACTTACTTAGACCAAGTTTTAATCAAAACATAGAAGTTATAAGGGCACCCGCAGTGGTGAACCGACTCATCCGCCAGGTAGACTGCCACGTAGACAAAACTGAGGAGTCGACTCGCAGCCCAACAAGTACCATGGGCCCCTCAAAAATTCATATGCAAGGCGAGACGTACATAGGTTTCTTCAATATCGCTCTGTCGGTCACGTGCTCTGGTCAAGGCAAAGCTGGAGATGCGCTCGTGCCACTCACCCACATTGCATGTTGTCAGAGTTTGCATACGTGGAGTGCATGCCTCCCTCACCAAGTCACCATCGCCAAGGGGAGATTCCTCTGCTCCGCCACTCAACTCGCTTGAGATTCGCCAATGCGCCACCCCTCGAATTGCTCCACCGCCGCCCAATTTGCTTGCGACACCAATGCGGCCGGACTCGCTCCAACACCGCTTGATTTACTCATTGAAATCATTCTTTATTCGGGAAGAGTCGACCCTGAATCATGAGTCGACTTTTCTCTCTCCTACCATGAGTCGATTCCTCCGGTCGTTGGGCCGATTCATCTAGCTTCCACGTTGCATGATGAGTCGTTTTTCTCTCCCACTAGAGAAGCCCTAAGCATCAATGTGAAGTTCACATGAACAAACAAGTACATTTTGATAAAAAAATGAGACTATTAAGCAAATGGAGGGCATTCATGGGAAGTCCGAATTAAAAAGATACATTTTGGGAAATTGTATGTTTCCGCCACTTCCATTTTCTTTTAAATTGGCGTAAGCATATTTGTTACTTTAAGCAACAAAAATAATTTTATATGGCAAAGTTGGGGGGGGAGAGAGAGAGAGAGAGAGAGAGAGAGGTGAGCTAGCCCACGAGCTCTCAACATTAGTTTGGTCCATAGAAGGCATTGATGTAGCAGTCTAGCAAATACCTACAATCCCTCCCTAAGTTGAAGTTAGGTCATATCCAACTCATTTCATCAATATTTGGTGAAGTAGTTCAAGCATGACATGTCATAATACCCACACGTATGTCACCAGTCATTTTTTAGTCTTGGATATTAACTACACATCATTCACGTTGGGGCCTCATTGTTTCTCTGTAGCACCACATATGATCCATGCATCTAGTCATGCAAAATGTCCCTGTGTCTACATCCTCACAGAATTTCTCTGTCATTCCTTCTTGGCTTGCCCAATAATCCCTACTCACATTGCTGCCATGGTGCCAATGTCATAGCCTCAAGTTTCATTGATGCCATTGGCTCATCACTACCGAGATGTGAGTAGCGGCCGTGCCTGGCCCTGCCCACAAGGGAGCCACGAGTGGCCACCAGCTGGCCGGTTCCGCGCATGACGACCATCCCCGAGGGTCTGCGCCCGGCGGCGGCGGCTGTGCCTGGCCAGATCGACCTACGCGGCCACGGGATGGAGAAGAAGTGCTAGGAGACGGCGCCACGAGAGCTACGCCAATAATTGTTGTACTTTTTGAGAGCGAACACATATGTTTTCGTGTACACCAGTTTTTGTCCAATCCGAATGTGAAATTTCTATGGTCACCGGTCATCCAAACAATCAATTTAGATTCGGGTTGAAAAAAATTAAAAGGGGGGACTTTGCTAACACGTGCGCGCGCAGGATTTGGTCTCTTGGCGCGCTCACTTCTTACATAGTGGATTGAAGTAAAAAAAAGGCAGCTCACTAATGCCCTTGTTCTCGCCCTTGCCCTCGCCCCTGCCGCTGGCCACAGCCCCGCCACGACCGCTACGGTTCGCCGGAGCTCCAATAAGCTAGCTCGTCAGAGCTCCGGCGAACACTAGCGGCCGTGGCGCTCTCCCTCTTCCCCTCTCTCGCAGCTCCGGCTGCGTCCGCGCCCCCGTCTTCTTCATCTTCGACGCGCCCCTGCCCTAGACCTGGCACGATAGCTTCCTCCGTCGCCAGGAGCCTAAGCCGCCCGCCAGCCAACCCCACCGTTTGTCTTCCCTTCCTCCCCCTCGGCTAGCCCCTTCTAAGGCCGCTAGAGTTGGGGAAGAAGGGATGGGTGGCTCGCCGGCACCCTAACTTCTTGGAGTTGGAGGAGGAGGAGGAGGAGGAGGAGAGAGGTGGAAGGACGAGGAGGTGGAGGAGGAGGCTTACCTGGGCATGATCTGGCCGGATCCTCCGCCGCCGCCGCCGCATAAGGCCCTGTTGGCGTCGGATCCGTCATGTCCACGCGTGGGAGAAGGCTATGGGGGCGTGGGGAACCGGAGGAGGCATGGGGAGGGAGAGCAGCACGCCGGTCGCCGGCCACCGGTCGCCAGCGAGAGGGAGTCTGCGAGCGTGTGGGAGGGAAGGGAGGTCTCGAGCGCGAGTCCGCGAGCGCGTGAGGGAGTGCGTGTGTGTCGGGGTCCGTCTCCTACTCTCACGGGTGGTGCGTAGGCGAGGACTCGTGAGCGTACACGCTCATGTATTAGCATTTGCCCTAATTAATATATTAAGCTGCTCTTTTTTTTACTGTTTTTTAACTTCATATGAGCTAGCGTTTTAAAAAGTTCCGTTCGAGACGCCCTTAGGAAGATGTGACATATCATTGTGTAAAAACGAGGTGTCGCATATCATTGAGCGTAAACAGGCAGGCTGATATTCAAACTATCGAAGTGAATACGTATTTTGTAGTACTCAGCTTTAGTAACGGGAATGTATGTTTTGCAGTCGAATCTTGCTAACTAACTTATATTTCCATGTCAATCAGAAGATAAGAAGGATAAAAGTAAGAAGGCATAAGGCAAATCAGCAACAGGGACGCCAGGCGCCAGGAAGACACCAAAACCAAGAGGAAGGCCGAAAGCCTTAAACAAAGGAGACCAACGCTAGCTTGATCATAAGCCGTACTTCATCCGCGTGTGTCTAAAAGCTGATCGATCCGAGGAGCGTTGAACTCTCGTGGACATGTTGCTTGTCCTATATTTTCCCAAAGTCTTGTGGTTACCTGGTTGCAATTTTCAGAGTCGTACATTTGCATTTAGTTTTTCTTGTCCTCATGTTACACAGTCATGGTGGCAGTTATTCAAAGTCTAGGTGATCCAATGCTGCTGTACACGTGAGACTGTAATTATGTTGCTATTTGGAAATGTAGTGCTGTAACCCATTTGATAGTCACAACTTTGTTTGAGAGATGATGATAGTTCTGCAGGCCATGCATATCCAGTGAGGTACACATACCAAAGAGCTCTGAATAGCGATCGCAGTGCTGGGAATTACATGCAAATATTCAGTTCATGACAAAGCATATAATAGGGTCGCATAACAACAATAATAATTCTTCAGTAAATTAAATTGTCCTCTTGTTGGATGCATGCATTTCAGGCAGATCAACTCCAGGCGCTGTCATCAGGGCGTCGAGTTTCCTGGAGAAGAGTGCAGATCATATTAGCATTGCATCCATTGTGAGTTTGTGATATATATAGTTCAGGCTGATAGCATGGCTACTTGACTGTTACAGCGGAAAGTATGTTGCAAGGGGCATTTAGTTTAGTGATATACCGCTGCTGGAGTGAAGGTGAGTGCAAGCTTGATCTCTCCGCAGTATTTCTCCTCCTTGACGACCGGATGAACTGCCGGAGGAAGGCTGCCTTCCTGAAACACAGCCTCCAGGGGGATGCTGAACGAAAGCAGTTCAGAAGCTTAGTTACAGTGACAAAAGTATGCAATATACAAAGTTCAGAGAGAGGCCTGGAGCCTAGTCTTCTGAACTCGGCGCAGAAAGAACATAGTTTTCACAAGCTGTACGTTGTGTCGCAATAATTCTGTGCAGAAGAAAATTGCAGTGTATGGTTTGTTGGATAAGGGTAGTTACGTTGCTTCACCAACGAAGTCGTCGTTAGTGAGATCGCTGTCCATGATCTTGAGATGGAGCTGCGGGGTATCGTCGGAGACGGTGAAGATGAAGATCTCGTTCCATTCAGGCTCGCTTCCTGCTCCTGAAAAGGTGGATAGCGAGATTGGCATCGAGTTACCTTCCGCAGCACTCACTGCATATATCAATTGATGTGCACTCTAGCAATAGCAGATACACAAACGCAATGAAGAAATGGTGATTCTTGTGAATGAATGATAGAAAGAAAAAAAAAAAGTACTCCTATATACTACACATACCATTTGCGACACTGCTTTTCTGCTCTTGGGTGCGGCATGTAAGGATCACAAAGGGGTCCATGTTATCTGGCGAGCATTTGCATTTGGACACCACGGAAAATGCATCAAAGATACATGGGTTAGTACCGAGAAGGATCAAGAAACTGCTACAGTATCATATGATGAACTTTGTGTTCAGTGCAGCATACAAAAGCTAGTGCGCATTACAGCCAGAACATCGCACGCATGATGGATCGGTATGAGACTAATCCACAGGCAGGTTAGCCGGTTCATGGAAATCTAGAAGTAGTTTCAGTTTGCTCATGGTGATAGAAACATATAATGTGCTAATACATAGCTGAGCACTCGCTTTTAATTTTTTAATACACAAGATGTTGTTGGCTACGGAGCTAGAGCGGTGAACATTCCTGTAAGCAGGCATGATCACAGAACAGTGGGAACCACGGTTAGTCATGGCATCTACTGCGCGCCTCGCAGATCTACCTCAACCGGCCGGTAGATCACGCGCAGCAACAAGCGACCAAGAAAGGGAAGAACTTTTTCACGATACGAGGAAGAAGAGGATTCGGATGAAGATGAGAGAGAGAGAGAGAGAGAGAGAAGGGCGTCCTTACTGAGGAAATCGGTGTCCTCGAGGCCCTTGGCGCAGACGAGGAGGACCTCCAGCTTCCCGTGCACCATGTTTCCTCGATCGCCGGCTGCGTGCAGCTTCTTGATGCGTTGCAGAGGGAGAGGGAGAGATTCAGAGGGTCAGCCAGAGACGACGCCGCGGCACTTTCCCCTTGGCGACCAAACCAGAGCAAGTGTGACATATATGGAGAGAAAAGTCATGGTACATAGTTTCATCAAAAAAAAGTAATGACTGATGAGGAGGACTGGAGGAGGAGCCATGCTGTCGCCGGCCGGCCGGCCCCAGCTTGGCAGCTCTGGATCATCAATCATGCCTGCCTGCCAGTCTGCATCACATGTGATTTTTGATTGTCATGGTGTGATCTAGTGCTACGTACGAGCCATGGTTGGTAAATCTTGAAAAAAAAGATGGTAAGGTAAGGATTATTATTATTATTAGTTGCCAATTGCACACGTCTAGCAGCAGCTGTTAGCAGTAGATTTATTCATTGACCAATATGTGATGATGATGGCGGCTTTCTTCTCTTGCTCTTGTTGTCTGCTCTGCCGTGGAAAAGAAAATTAGTCCAACTACTCAGCAGTTTGCTTGGTTTGAGCTGGACTGGGTGCTGTGGCACATGACAACATGCCCCGGATCCGGATTACCGGATACATGAACCTAGCTGCCATAGTGCCTTGCAAGTTCCTTCAGATCGCGGGAATAATAGTGCCTTGCAAGTTCCTTCAGATCGCGGGAATAACGCAAGGTTTGATTGCTTCATTGCTTGCATGTTCTTTCAATGATTTTAGTATTTATTTTAGTTACTACTGCCTGTTTCAGTGTTTCTAGATGAATTTAATTTAGCAGCATCCAGAATTGGCTCAAATTTTCATATCATATAAATAAAAATAGAAAGAAAGAAAAAAAATATGAAACGAGATTGGAGGACGACTTTGGGTATTTTTCTAGGACTGGTTGGGATCGGTAAAGCACAGCACAGCCTAGGACTAGATAGTACACAAGTTCGGGCGATTGCACGGGCCAAGCCCATATATGCTGCAAAAGCATCTGATGGGCTAGGTGTGATTCTCTGCTGCCTTCCGCCGTCGCCCGTCTGGGAAGACCTCGGAGACGCAGTAGCGGGGATTACGCCAACAAGGATGCATGGAAAACGGACAAGGGTGGAGGAAGAAGAAGAGTGCTCCACTGCTCCTGCCCGTGCTAACGTCACGGTTTTATTCTGTAGATGCATACGAAAACAATCAATCGATGATATTTTTTCCATATGTTAAGTACCAAATGATGACAAGACATAATAAAGTTATGTCTCACCTCTACCGTCTAATTTAAGTTTTGCTAGTTGATTGCCAGGCCCGGCCCTGGGGAATTATAGACCTAGAGCGAAGCCACAGGCGATGAGCCCTTTAATATAAGTCTAATAGTATAATGACGATTCTAATAAGTATAATGTATAAAAAAAATTCTTATGAAATAACAAAAAACCATACATCTTATATTACCTTAAAAATTTCTTCAAACATTTGCTGCTGCGAAGTCATTGATGATGGCCTCAATATCAATTTCGTCTGATAATTTCTTCTCGATGCATAAAGTTGCCAAACCATTTAATTTTTCTTGGGACATTATAAACTTCAAATAATTCTTTAATAATTTCAGCTTTGAGAAGGTTCTTTTAGCTGAGACCACAATCACAGGCATAGTGAATAGGATCCGATAAGCAATAGAAATATTAGGATAACAATCCGCTTCTGTGACAAACTCAAAAATCTCCATAACAGACATTGACTTATCTGGCAGAATAGACTGCATAATAGTTAACTCAGAAATCATGTCATTTACATCAACATCTGATGAACCATCCGAAGAGAAAGTTTTTGCAAATTTAATGCAATGGTCTTTTAGATCAACACTATCCATTGCCTTCAAGGATGTTGAATTCAATAGAAATCCGAATTTTTCATTGAATGACTAGAGTTCTTTAAATATGCTTTTCAATGAACTAATTGCCATATCAACCATAACCAAAAAATAAAAAGTTTCAAAATCCTTCTCATCTTGCAAGATGGCTTCATTGCATTCAGTTTCATCAAATTGTTTCTTTCTAACAGAACGACGCTTTACTAGAAATGATGTCTCTACTTCTATTTCAAGTGCAATTTCTATGGCAGCAATCGCACTATTAGCAAACCCAGTATTTATGTAGTTCTGAAAGTAATTCACCATACCATCTATACCTTCTAAGGACACTATCGTTTTCTTCTTTTTTCTTTTCTCACTTCCAGATGCATATTTTCTGGGCAATATGATTTCACTGTAAGTATAGAAAAGCTGTATTAATTAAATAAAAATATTTGACAAAGATTAGGGACAACGGAGAAGAGCACTAGAGCAGTTCTGTACCTCTGTCCTCAAAACGAAGACCCTGCCCAGATGCAAGTTAGCAGGAGGCAGGAGCGTGATCAACTCGATGGCCGAACAGCGGCAGGCCGGCGGCCGCTGGAATCGCACTCGCACAACGGCACGAGATTGCCGAATACCGACGGCCGATCGCTCGCTCGCGCAGCAACCAGGAAGGCAGGAAGTCGCCGCCGCCGAGCGGCGCAACGCACATAGGCAATACGCGGATGTCGCAAGACTGAACAAGGGCAGCTGAATCGACTCGGCCTAACATACGTGTATACAGGCCTGTGTGTATACGAGTTAGGCCGAGTCGATTCAGCTGCCCTTGTTCAGTCTTGCGACATCCGCGTATTGCCTATGTGCGTTGCGCCGCTCGGCGGCGGCGACTTCCTGCCTTCCTGGTTGCTGCGCGAGCGAGCGATCGGCCGTCGGTATTCGGCAATCTCGTGCCGTTGTGCGAGTGCGATTCCAGCGGCCGCCGGCCTGCCGCTGTTCGGCCATGGAGTTGATCACGCTCCTGCCTCCTGCTAACTTGCATCTGGGCAGGGTCTTCGTTTTGAGGACAGAGGTACAGAACTGCTCTAGTGCTCTTCTCCGTTGTCCCTAATCTTTGTCAAATATTTTTATTTAATTAATACAGCTTTTCTATACTTACAGTGAAATCATGTTGTCCAGGAAATATGCATCTGGAAGTGAGAAAAGAAAAAAGAAGAAAACGATAGTGTCCTTAGAAGGTATAGATGGTATGGTGAATTACTTTCAGAACTACATAAATACTGGGTTTGCTAATAGTGCGATTGCTGCCACAGAAATTGCACTTGAAATAGAAGTAGAGGCATCATTTCTAGTAAAGCGTCGTTCTGTTAGAAAGAAACAATTTGATGAAACTGAATGCAATGAAGCCATCTTGCAAGCTGAGAAGGATTTTGAAACTTTTTATTTTTTGGTTATGGTTGATATGGCAATTAGTTCATTGAAAAGCATATTTAAAGAACTCTAGTCATTCAATGAAAAATTCGGATTTCTATTGAATTCAACATCCTTGAAGGCAATGTATAGTGCTGATCTAAAAGACCATTACATTAAATTTGCAAAAACTTTCTCTTTGGATGGTTCATCAGATATTGATGTAAATGACATGATTTCTGAGTTAACTATTATGCAGTCTATTCTGCCAGATAAGTCAATGTCTGTTATGGAGATTTTTGAGTTTGTCACAGAAGCGGATTGTTATCCTAATATTTCTATTGCTTATCGGATCCTATTCACTATGCCTGTGATTGTGGTCTCAGCTAAAAGAACCTTCTCAAAGCTGAAATTATTAAAGAATTATTTGAAGTTTGTAATGTCCCAAGAAAAATTAAATGGTTTGGCAACTTTATGCATCGAGAAGAAATTATCAGACGAAATTGATATTGAGGCCATCATCAATGACTTCGCAGCAGCAAATGTTTGAAGAAATTTTTAAGGTAATATAAGATGTATGGTTTTTTGTTATTTCATAAGAATTTTTTTTATACATTATACTTATTAGAATCGTCATTATACTATTAGACTTATATTAAAGGGCTCATCGTCTGTGGCTTCGCTCTAGGTCTATAATTCCCCAGGGCCGGGCCTGAGGATGGGCGGCGGTCAGGTGCGGGCAGGTGCGGGCGCCGATGGAGCGCGTGTGGTGGCGGCACGGCCAGCTGCGTGTGGGCGTGGGCGGTGGCGGTGCGCCCCCAGATGCGGTGCCGCCCATGGCGCCGCGGCCCTGCGTCCGCTGCGAACGTCTTTGCCGTTGGGAGGAGGCGCGGCGGCAGATGTCGAGCGGGAGGCCAATTTCGCCGCGGTGAGTCTGAGGGGTGAGTGTGTGACAAACTTTCATGGACAGCCGGGATCATGATTATATACCTTGTGATCTTTGATTTTGACAGAGATAAAATTCTGTATATATTTTTCTGAGTATATAAAGGTGAAAGCTCTCAGCGGAGAATATTTATTTGAGTAGACATAACTTTGTTTATGAACTATTATAGGAGAGATTTGAAATTCCGTCTGTTTTTGTTGCTTGGGCGTGGAAGCCACGGCTTCCAGCAGCGTCGTGCCGTGCAATCAGCTCAGCTGGCCAACCCCGACGCGAGCGTTGACGGCACCGGTGGGTTTTCCCCTCCATCACGCCCACTTGAATCACGCCACGCCCCATCATATTAAAATTTTGAGCAAATTTTTTATATATATATATATACACGTGCGTGCCAATCACATCACATCACCGTTCTGTAAACAACGGCCAACGGGCGGCACGGGGTGTGTTTGGCGTGCCTGTGCTGTGCAAATTCGGCACCCGCACGCATGATGCATCCACCACTCGCGGTCGCGGTCGCGGTCCACCACCACCAGGAAGAGGAAGGAAACAGATTCTCATGACACGTGGGCCCACCAGAGGGCCCATACCATGAGACAAGCCCACTAACTCTAGAATTTCCAACGCCAAGGCCCAGCTCCGATTCGATCCGCCCGTACGTCTCTCTCTCTCTCTCTCTTGTTCCTCTTCGTCTGTCCGTCTCCGCCTCCTCCTCCGCCACGCCACCTCCCCTCCTCTTCATCTCCAGTCCTCCACCCCCTACCCTCCTCCTCCCGTGCAGTCCGATCCCTCACCGCTGGCGCCGCCTCACGCCGACTTCACCTCGCCGAGAACTGGATCGCCGCAAGGTAAGCAAGCCGACCCCTCCCTCCCTCCCTCCCTCCCTCTCTCTCGCCGCTCCCCCCTATTCCCGCGCGTCGCCCTTGTGTGTACTACTAGTACTAAATTGCCCGCCGCGCCTTGCCGAACACCCTACCGTACTCCTGCTGCGAGAGTCCCTGTTGAATCTAGGATTGCTTCGATCCCGTGCTCTCCGCTGACCTAGTCGAGCACGGCGCTTACGTGCCCACGCGGGGTTGCTTCTAGCCCGTGTCGTCGCCTCCAACCCCAATTGCAAGCTTTTCTTTCGATGCTGCTAGCGTGTAACTAAGAATTAGTTGCAATATTACTCTAATATTACCATGAACCAATCTCCTCGCCATGTTTCCTGCTAGCTCTGCGCAAATTCAGTGGAGTCAGACGATTTACACAGCTGATTCGTTGCTTTGCTAGGACATCGTGGGTGTCCTTCGCACGCATATGCGGCGTTAGGTGATGACGAGCTTGCCTGAGAGGGGAGAAGCACCTGCGCCGCCACCCGATTCACCACACGAGGACGCCGCCGCCAACCCCGCAACCACCCCAGCTGCAGCCGCTGCCTCTTCCTCAACTGGCTCCGAGCACAAGGAGGACAGCAGCTCCAGGCAGCCCAAGGCCTCCATCCTGTCCGGCGTCTTCTCGCCCCCTTTTGCCATATTCGAGGGGCAGCAGCAGCAGCAGGATTCCTCGCCGTCGCCAGTGTGCGACGCCAGGTCGACAAAGTCATCCTCGGGGTCCTATGGTTGGTCCAGGATTCTGAGGAGGTTCGTTGGCAGCAGCTCGATGTGGCGTCTTCTGGGGTGCGCCAGGGTTCTTACCTCCGGCGATGTGTGGTTCCTTGGTAAATGCTACAAGGTGTCGCCTGAGGAAGAGGAGGGGTCTGGCGGCTCAGAGTCTGACAGCGGGCATGCTGCGTTTCTGGAAGATTTCTCTTCCAGGATATGGATCACTTACCGGAAAGGTTAGGCTTTGCAGGACTATGTTTGTGGTGAAAACTTAATCCTGTTTGCGCGGGTGACTAGGAGCGAGATATTGACATGTATTTATTGTCCCAGGCTTTGATGCAATATCTGATTCCAAGCTGACTAGTGATGTGAACTGGGGATGCATGGTTAGAAGCAGTCAGATGCTGGTTGCTCAGGTAAATTTTGTCTCTTTGAAAGTGTCCCTTTATTGACCAAGGATGGCACTTGTAAGTTACAACATACAATCTTTATTGGCCTTTGGGCAAAAATTTTTTGCAGGCACTGATTTTTCACCATCTTGGAAGATCTTGGAGAAAGCCCCTAGAGAAGGTGAGAAAACTATGACTTGACTATTCCTCTGATCTGTATTAGAGGTTCACCTATGCAAACAAAAATTGAGGAATTTCTGCTCAGTTATAGTAGGTGATGGAGCTCTTTTAATTCTTAATGTAGGGTTGCTTATAATTACAAAATGTTCATATGCAGCCATACAACCCAGATTATATAGGGGTCTTACACCTATTTGGTGATTCTGAAGCTTGTGCTTTCTCTATTCACAATTTACTTCAAGCTGGAAGGAGTTATGGTCTGGCTGCTGGATCATGGGTGGGTCCATATGCTATGTGCCGGGCATGGCAGACCCTTGTCCGCACAAATAGAGAGCAAGCTGATGCTGTTGATGGGAAGGAAAATTTCCCTATGGCGCTTTATGTGGTTTCGGGTGATGAAGATGGTGAAAGAGGTGGAGCTCCAGTTGTTTGCATTGATGTTGCTGCTCAGCTTTGCTCTGATTTCAACAAAGGACAATCAACATGGTCACCTATTCTTTTGTTAGTCCCTCTGGTTCTTGGCCTTGATAAAATTAATCCAAGGTAATTAGCTAAATTTTCATGCTTTAGGGGCTGCATAAGGATCCATGCTTTGCTAGGCTATCTGAATTTAAGAGTCATCCTATGTTAGGCTTTCCTACCTATACACTACAAAACCTAAGAACAGTGGTTTGACCTGGGACCTACTTTGTAAAAATGGCTAATATTGTGGTATTGTAGTCCAACATGATGGGTTATTCTAAAGATACAAATCTATATAGATGGTTATTCTAAAGATACAAACCAATCTTAAATCCATGCAGCCATCATGGCAATGTATAAAGATGCCCTCTAACATTGATGTTTCTGTTGATGTATTGATATGTAATTAATTACTACTTGTTTCCTTTCTATCAGGTACATCCCATTACTAAAGGAGACGTTTATGTTCCCACAAAGCTTGGGCATTTTAGGTGGCAAACCTGGGACATCAACATACATTGCCGGGGTACAGGATGATAGAGCCCTCTACCTAGATCCCCATGACGTTCAGATGGTAAACCTGCTTACATTTTATACTTAGCATGTAGATGCATTATTTCAGAAATGCTTTTCTAAGTTAAGCTGAGCACCATACCTAAGATGTATCAAATTCAAAACAGTATGTTCTTTCATGTATGTGAATGCCATTGGTAGTTATCTAAGATAGTGGATATAATTTGGAACCTTTAAAGTTTCAAGTTTAACTGAGCCCATTCTCTTATTCAAAGACAACAATGGCATGTTTATTCTGTAGCATTTCCTGTTCCATAGGCCTCTAGAATCTGATTATTTCTGTTGGAGTAAAGTCCATTGTGAGTTCCTAAAATTTGTTAGGTTGCAGTCCCTGAATTTGGCAGCAGAAGTTTCAGGTCAAGGCATGCCCAAACTATATTGGTAGTTAAAGATGACATGGTATTTGAGAGCACTGTAGATTGTTGTTTAACTTTGCAACTATCATGTGAAATCAGCAAGGATTCCGTATTCTGGACTATGGAGAAAATTTTTTGTATCCTAACTTTCATTGGTCTTAATAAGCAGGGCCATTCTAAGCCCAAGCCATTTATATCCCTTATGGGCCTGAAGCAACCAATTTTGTTAGACGTAATTTTGCTTGTGTAATATATACTACTGTTTTTCTGTCTGTGCACTCTTGTAGTCTTGTTTACTTTTCTCACTACAAAAGCACAGACAAGGGTCAGGATGCATGATTTTTTAGCCATATAGTAATGGTAGTAATACTGGAATGCTCTCTATGTGTCAGGCGGTCGACATTGCACCGGATAACTTGGAGGCAGACACTTCATCATACCACTGCAGGTATGTGTGCTGTTGTGGAATGAAATCTGATGAATGGAACTGCGGATTAATTCTCTATATTGGCTCTGATTCATGTGTCTGCATTTGTACAGTACTGTCCGAGATTTGGCTCTAGAACAAATAGACCCCTCCCTGGCTATTGGTTTTTACTGTCGTGACAAAGGTAAGCCGTTTTAGTCTCTCAGATGCCTGTTCAGACATTTTTCCAAGCTTTATTCTCTATGTTTTCTGTTGGCATCTTTTTATGCAGACGACTTCGATGATTTCTGCTCTCGGGCCTCTGAGTTGGCAGAGAAGGCGAATGGAGCGCCACTCTTTACTGTCGTGCAGTCAATCGAGCCATCGAAGCAAATGTATAAACAGGATGATGGGATAGGTTGCTCTGGCAGTAGCATGGCCAACGATGATGACCTTGATGGCTCTGGTGAAGCAGAAGAGTGGCAGATCCTCTAAACGAGGCGAACACCGATGACATGTTGGGCTAAAAAACTTGCATCGAACACGTTGTCTGAATGCTCTCGTTTGCGTGTGAATACATGGGGGTTATTTGTGATCTCAGGGTGTCGTTGGCTGCCAGCGCCCCTTAGGAGGAAATGTTCAAAACGTGACAGGTGGAAATGTTCAAAACATACGTTTGTGGATGATCATAACTAAATGTATTTATTGTTCCATATTCTAACACAATTCACCACGGCGTGCTCGATTTTCAATTGGTTGCTAGAGTTGCACCTGCCAAAATGTCTGTGGTGTTGGCATGTTACATTTGCAATGCGAACATCTCGCTGTTTAAACAGGGTGAACCAAATTGATATGAATTCTAAATTGGCTGATGCCAAAAAAGCAAAAATGTTGTGTTTTTGTGAGTGTACTACTGTACTATCGATTTGCAACACTGCGCTGAAACTTTTAAGAGTAGCGTGTTTGTTCTAGAAGTCACTGCGAAGAAAGGGACAAAGCTGGCATGCAAGCACGTAAAAGGGTTACGAAAAGAACCTTAGTTCATGGCTGAGGCCTGAGCACGAACAAGTAAGGCCTGTAAGCCTGTAACCCGGAGCCAAAGAAACGCATCAATGTCAAACTGAAGCTGCAGAGGAACAGTCATCATCTTGCTCCGGCATCACGCAACAGCACAGCCTGATATGGTGGTCATGGCACCGGCCCAGCTCTCCCCCTCTTTAAAAATTGCAAGCACAAGCCATCCTCTCGCAAGTACACTCTGGTTGAGTGCTACTGGTGATAGTAGTAGCCAGTAGGTGGCAGCAGCCAAGCTAGCCACGATGACACGTGGCACCGTCTTGCTCCAGATGCTCCTCGCAATCCCAGCGCTGATCCTGGTCTCTGTCATCACAGGTAAAATCATGGCGCTCTGATGCATGCTGCTCGTCGTCGTCGAGCTCTGCCTGCCATGCATATTGATCTTGACACTGTTTAATTTGCAGGCGCGGACGCCGGCGGCATCGGCGTGAACTACGGCACGCGGGGCACGACGCTCCCGGCGCCGGCGGACGTGGCGCGGTTCCTGGCCCGGGACACCATCGTGGACCGCGTGAGGCTGTTGGACGCCGACCCGGCGCTGCTGCGGGCCTTCGCCGGCACGGGCCTCGCCGTGGACGTGACGGTGCCCAACGCCGTGGTCCCGCGCCTGGTGAGCCTGGCCTTCGCGCGGCGCTGGGTGCGCGACAACGTGGCGCCGTACGCCGGCGCCACCAACATCTCGCGGCTGCTGGTCGGCGACGAGGTGACCACGGAGGCGAACCGGACGCTGCTCCTGGCGCTGGTGCCGGCCATGGAGAACCTGCACACCGCGCTGGTCGCCGCGTCCCTGCACGGCCGGATCAAGGTCTCCACCACGCACTCGCTCGGGGTGCTCACCTCCGCCTCCACGGAGCAGCCGTCGGCGGCGAGGTTCCGCGACGGCTACGACACGGCGATCGTGAGGCCGATGCTCCGGTTCCTCCGCGCGACGGGCGCGCCGCTCATGGTGAACGCGTACCCGTTCTACGGGCTCGCCGACGGCGGCAGCCGCAGCAGCAGCCTCGACTTCGCGCTGTTCCGGGTGAACGACGGCGGCGTCGTGGACCGGGGCTCCGGCCTGGTGTACGGCAACATGCTGGACGCGCAGCTCGACGCCGTGCACTCGGCGGCCAGGCGGCTGGGCTTCGGGGACGTCGACATCGTGGTGTCGGAGACCGGGTGGCCGTCGGCCGGGGAGGACTGGGAGGTCGGCGTCGGCGCCGACCTCGCCCGGGAGTACAACAGCAACGCCATCCGCCACCTCGGCTCCGGCGTCGGCACGCCACTCATGCCCAACCGCACCTTCGAGGTCTCCATCTTCTCCCTCTTCGACGAGAACCTCAAGCCCGGGCCCGTCTCGGAGAGGAACTTCGGCCTCTTCCACGGCGACATGACGCCGGTCTACGACGTCGGCATCTTCACGGATCCGGAGACCCTTGAGCCGGTGAGCGCGAAGGCGACGAGCTCGCCGGGTGGGCGGCGGCAATGGTGCGTGGCGAAGCCGGCGGCGGATGAGATGGCGCTGCAGGAGAACATCGACTTCGCGTGCGGTCAAGAGGGCGTCGACTGTGCCGCGATCCGGCCGGGCGGCGTCTGCTACGAGCCGGACACGGTGCAGGCCCACGCGGCGTACGCCATGAACCTTTACTTCCAATCCAACGGCCACCATGCGTACGACTGTGACTTTGGACAGACCGGCGTTGTTACCACTGCTGATCCCAGTAAGATCCATCATCTTCCCATCCGTCGGCGCTCTCTTCAATTTTTTTTTTTTTTTTGGTTCTTCATGCACGAGTAACTCTATATACAGATACATTTTGGTTTTTATTTACGTGTGGCATTCTTCCCGTGGCAGGTTATGGAGGTTGCAAATTCATGTGATGAACAAGGACATACTATCTTACAATAAGCTCGTTGCCTCTTTGGTTGGCCCACAGACAACCTTGCTGCAACTCCAGATGTCCGAGATTTCCATGGGCAGCAGGTAGCTTGCCTGGGAGGCTCCTGAGCAAACACACCCTAGTTCCCCCCCTCCCCTCTATGTGTTGATTCCGAAGTGTATCACGTGAACTAGTTATAACATTAAGTTTAACCAATATACGAATTATTAGTGTTAAAGTAATATATAGAATTAGTGATGATGTGCACATTTGGCACAGGCACAGCTCCGCTCTGAGTGTGATTGTAGTCATAAATTAAAGTAGTTTAAACAGATGGTCGTCTAAAAGGACTAAATGAACAATTAAACAGAAATGATACGCCTATTTAAACTGTGTATAAATGGGTTAAACAACCGTTTAGACGAACACTTTTGAACCCACGTGTCAGATTCTACAGCTAATAAAACTAAAGAGAAGATAATTTTTTTTTATGGAACATCTGTGTTTGTTTTCCGTCTGCCTCCCTCATAGGACCCTCGCTTCTCGCGATCCCGCATCCCTCCCTGCAAGGAAGGAAAGAAATCGTGCGATTCCTCTAATGCCGCGCCGCCTCCCTCGGCCACCGCGTCGTGCTGCCACCACACGCGCCCCATCGGCGCCTGCATCTACCCGCATCTAGGCGCGCCACCGCTGCCGCCCTCAGTCACCGACCGCGCCCGCCTGCAGCTGACCGCCGCCCACGTCCGTCCTGCGGCAACGCCCCCCTCAGACCTCAGTCGTCGCCCCCAGACAACAATCTGACAAATCGCCTACCTGGACAATGCCCCACGCTGGCCTCTGACAGAACCCTAGGGCCTGCTCAGAATCGGGCCTCCTCCCGCTCGGCGGGAGCTTTAGGGGCGGCCAGGGAGGAGCGGCCGCTGGTGAAGCCCGCCACTGGGGAAGGGAAGAGAGAGTCGCTCGCCCCATCCGCCGCCTCTCCCAATCAGCAGCATCGGATACCACCGTCAACCGTATCAACTCCTCGGCCTGCTCGTATGCTTGTTGCACTGGATTCCTGTATTTGGTTACCATGCCTTCCCTCCTCTGCTTTGTAATAGATCGCACCATTGACCATTGCAGTATGCATTTGAGAAATGTACATAGTCAAATCATATGTGTTAAGCTATTCTGATCCTCTTAAGTTCACATTGCAGATTGCATATGTAGGTCTTTTGATCCTCTTAAGTTCATAGTGCAAATTGCATATGCAAGTACTCTGATCCTCTTAAGTTCTTGTGCCATTATCTGAAAAATCTTGTGTGATTATCTAAGAATACCATTATAAAGTTATAATAATGATTCTTTCCATCTGTTATTATTAAGGCTACTGATAGGCCAGCTAAAAATAATTTTAGTTTCCTTTGACCAAGTCATTCTGATCGATTGCTTGGCTAAGGTAAATGATAGTTTACTTAAAGAAATTTGATAGAGTCTACTGATCAATTTCTGACGAACATGCATGACAATGGCACTTGACGATTCAACGTACATGAATTTAATTAGTACTAGAAGCTAAAACTGGGCATTTGTGATTTTAGTGTTCCTTTCAAACCATCGTATATGGTGCAAATCCAATTTATTCCTTGCTTTATATTGATCTTGCAAGAATGCCTAGGCATATGTTCTCTGTAGGCACTATGTACTCCAATGTCTCGCTCAGGGTGTTTATGAAACCGTATCAGTAACCTTTTGTGGCTGCATGTATTTTTGTATGAAGTCAAACCATCTTTCATTTTGTCACTATTTATACTTTATCTCACCAACTGAAGTCAACCCGTGCTGGTACATCAAGTTCTTCAGTTAAAGATTAATAGGCTATTTGCATGTGTCCGTTGATGAATAGCCAAATAGAAGTTGTATATTTTGATAAACTGAACATATTCTTTGTTTCCTGGTAGCACATCGAATAGCAGGTGTGTGGTTTGGCTGCATCATTTTAAAGTCAGTTTGTTGCAACAGTAGCAGTAGTATAGATTGTGTTGCAGTTCACTTTCGTTTCCTGATTAATTTTCCCCTTCCAAAATAGGCTAAACCCACTTTATCTTGTTGATGCTGCAGCTGTGATTCTGGCCTCTGGTGTTGATCCTCCTTGTGGCTGGTATTACAGCGATGTTTTCTGCCACAACGGTGTGTGTCCCTTCTAACATACCCTTCTCGTTAAAGCGCTGCTACGAAATTATTTAATGTCACAATCTCTGTGGATGTGAGATTATATCTGACATTTTATTTTACAAGAATAAGAGTATCAAGGATATCTTGGTACGAGTAATAGTTAAATGCTTCATGGTTCTTATGATTTATTTAATGCTTCATTGACCTGATTAGATCTCACTAATTAAGTTGTGCTTTTGTTTGCTTATAAGTAATCAAGAGTAGAAGGGGTTTGGTGATAGCTGGTAGCCATTCGTAGGTGGTTCCAGGGACACTGGAAGATGCACCTTTCCATTCATTAACATATCAGGGTTTTTGCATATATTTCCTTCCCTCCTCCCCTGCTTTTAATGCCTTTCGGTCATCAGTAGGATGGATTGTTGCTGCCAGCCATCTTCCCATTCTGTCTCTCTTCCCTTGCTGTTTCTCAAACGCCAATGCTTACAAATTGAGTAGCAGCACACAGATTATTAGTAGGAAGGAATATATGTCTTTTACTACTCTAACTTGCTTAGCCTATTCTAATCTTAGTAGCACATGGATTCCCTCTATATTTTAGCAACAGTGCTTGCAACAAGGTTCAAATTACTAACAAGAGCCCTCCTATATGAAGAGATAGTTTCAATAGGAAAGCCTCTTAATTTCCAAACATCGACGGCAAACCTTCAGTTCCTATGACTGAGGTGAGGGCGGTGGCTGGTGATTGTATGTTTTAACAATGTGGATGTATGTTTTGGAAGCCTATGTATGTCCATAGCAAGATAAGAGGGGCACACCAAAGGAAGAGCGATAGTGGCTGAGAGGCTGTGAGTGTGCAGCTTGTCATAATGTAGCAAACAACTTCATTGTAAGGACGGTATGTGCTCTATATGTACTCATGTATGGGTGGTATGACTGCCAGAACTCAACATATTATTTTTAGATTAGATGTTGGTTAGAGGATCACACTTTGGTTTTTCATGATGCTTTAACTTGGGCCTGTGTTCCAACTAATGTTATAGACCTCTACAACTTGTTACATGGCAAAGCCAGACGTCATAAAGCGAGAATGATGTATCTGTTTGGGTGTAATGATAGAAGTGTATGACTAATTAGGAATTACTTTGTTTTTTATATTAATATGGTTTCATTCCTGATGTTTTAGTCCATTGGACTGTTATTTTTATTATGAAAATGTTAGTTTTAATCATCCATTTCATTTTTGAAAATGCTGGTTTTGTACTAAAAATATTAGCTTCAAGCTATGTACAAAATTTCCAAACCTGGGCAAAGTATCATGGTTTGATCTGTACTATTTAGGATCTCATACCATGGTTGCTTTGATGTGAAGCTAATTGTAGTATCATACTTAAAATAGTCAATATAATATTTTTGAGACTTTTGTTTGCTGTAAATTCAGAGAAGCTAAAGTGCCACATTCAGTTAAAGATGAGTGTTGATAAATGCTGTCAGTACTTGAGATAAGTTATAATATCATACTTAAAATTGTATGGAGATACGGCGGAATTTATTCGTGGATTTATTGGGGCACGAAAGAAATGAATATCAGAGATATCTTCCCGTCAATGTAAACATTATCTTAACTCCATCACGGAAAGGATTTTACTTTAGAAAGTTTACGAACACGTGACACCGCACTCTCATGACTGTTTATTTCATAAACTTTGTTTTTATATTAAAGAGAAATCTCACTTTAACGTCGGTATTTATTTTCAACGTAATATAACCTTATCATGCGATGCACATGTTTGATATATATATATATATATATATATATATATATATATATATATATATATATATATATATATATATATATATATATATATATATTATCCACAATCCTAGAAGGCTCGTCTGTTAAAGGAGGGGTGAATCAGTTTAGTCGAATAGCTCCAAATTGTAACTCTGACGTTATGTTAGTGGAGGATATAGAGTGAGGGACACGTGAGAGTTATAGATCGTGGGTGGGAGTAGTACGATAGAAAGAGTGATGAACCAAAAGGATGTAAAGCAACCATAATATATTACAAAAATAGTCCATAACCATTAAAATAATTCTTATAGCTTATTATATGAAATGTGAGCAGTCTTTCATGAATTAATTGATATAGCAAAAAGTCACCTATAGCACTATGACATGCATTGATGTATGGCAAAAAGTTACCTATAAAACGGGTTTCTAGGCAGGTTTTATTCGGGGGTGTGTATACGAGGTAAAACGGGTTTTTCTAACTTGCAAGTTTGGGCGGGTTGATTTTACAGACAAACGGGTTAAGCGGGGGTTGTACTGTGAATGGCAGTTTTGCTGCGAGCTGTGTAGGTTGGGCAATTGAATGTTGGGATGGGGTGGGTTGGAGAGGTATAATTCTGAGTCGGGTTAGGCTAACATATTGTCTAATAAACATCGGAGCATAGCGGGTTCAGAGTGGGTTTAGCCCTGTTAACCTGCTTTGCTCGTGCTGGAGTCCACGCTCGAATACGACAACGACTTCTCCCTACCGTACCCGATCTACTTCCACTCTAGTACGAGTAGGTCTGACACCGACGTGCTCCGGTGGCAGGACATGATGCACGCCGTGGCAGACATTCTGGCGACCATCTGGGTATGGGATCACGTCATCGAAAATGAAGGACGTCCAGCGCTTGCGCCATGCCAGGGTGCGCGCCTGTCGGGCACGAGCAACCAGGGTTATTTTTACCGACCGGTAGCCGGTAACCCCCGGCCGGCGGTACCGGTATACCGGTCCGGTTTGACCAAATTTTGAGTTTGAATCCCAGTTCAATCGGTTCCGGACCGGTATACCGGCAGGTTTGACCGGTTACCGGCCGGTTTGAGCGGTTTACCGACCGGTTTGGTGGTAACCGGTCGCATTTTCAAATTTCAGATTTATTTTTTTTTAAAAAAATGCTGAAAAAATTTCTAAAAATAGTTCATGATTTATAGAATCCAATGATGTCAAAGTTTTTCAAATTTGAGTGCGTTTAGTATATTTTTCGACCTTCATGATTTAATGGGCCTTAACGGGCCGGCCAGGGTTTTTTATACCGACCGAAATCCGGTTACCGCCGGCCGGCGGTAACGGTATACCGGCCGGTATAAACGGTAACCAGCCGGAAACCGGCCGAATTCGAAATCGAATTCAAACTCACAGCTCAATCGGTTTTAGACGGGTATACCGGCCGGTATGACCGGTATAAACGGTAACCGGTCAAAACCAGCTGATTTTCTTTTTTTTAATGCAGAAAACAAATTTTTTTTGAATGGCCTTTGCACATAATGAGGTATAAACACCATACATTTCAGGGATAAATAGTGCCGTAGCAATACATAGGGCATACACATACTTGTATTGTATCAATACATAAGGCACATCAAAGTCATCAATACATAGTATCATATAAATAGCATATTCTTAGTCTCATACACGAACAAATGTGATAGTCATCGGCATAGGCATAATCAACGTTGTATGAAGTATGGAAAGGCCCCCATGCTGCAAGACATCTGATATTCGGCGGTGGACATCAAAGCGATACCTCGCAGTCTAAGCAACTCGGCCTTAAAATCATTCCAAGATTGGCTCGTCCATGCCGCTGTTGTCTCCCATTCTTGAACTAACATAGCGTAAAAATGGGTGTCTTCCCATTCATACACCCATCTGGTCGCAGGTTGCGTGGTAATGTCAGGAATGTGATAGTTATAGCTTGCCTGGGAGGTATCACTGTACGAGGAAGAAGAATGCTGCGGAGTGTCGTAGTCTGTAGTTGCATAAACAGTCCTCTGCGACTCCGGTTGTCCATGGTCGCGGTCCTGAGTAGCATGCGTGAATTGGGTCTCGCCTGCAAAAAACCATTATTTGTAGTTTAGAAGTCATATACAGAAACAATTGTGCGTACGTAGGTGCAATGGATACCTGTGAAACGAAGACCACCACCTCCACCAGA
Source organism: Eremochloa ophiuroides (assembly GCA_038502445.1). Classification (NCBI taxonomy): domain Eukaryota; kingdom Viridiplantae; phylum Streptophyta; class Magnoliopsida; order Poales; family Poaceae; genus Eremochloa; species Eremochloa ophiuroides. Next base: position 66,945,849 of record JAHLJS010000009.1, on the reverse strand, counting down.
ACCACTACCACCAGCACCAAACCCACTGCCACCACCACCACTACCAGAACCACTACCACCAGCAGCACCACCAGCACCATCTCCATCACCATCACCATCACTGCTACCGTCACTGTCGTCATCAGAACCGTCATCAGTTGAGCTGCTATCCTGAGACTCCTGATACGGTGGACTACGCTGAGCCTCATCCTCAGTTTCAGTTTCACTGGTCACTTGTTTTTTCTTTTCGCGTTGACGCTTGGGGTCACCCTTCTTAGGCGGCATCTGCATCTTCCTCTTCCCGAGGTGACTATCACCCACATGTCTACGGGCCCAATCACTGATGGAATCATCTCCCGTGGCCTGACGTAGATCTTGGGCGTCTATGTGGTCACTACGAGCACAAACAAATAAATCACATAAATAAAATGGACATACATAATATGAAAGCCAGACAGAGACACACATTATACCTGACAATATGTGATGGCATAGGGGCGTCTACTTCGTCATCATCCTCATCAAGAACTGGTGCCTGGTTTGATCTACCATACTCCATCCATTGCCTAACTGGATTGTTCGAGTCATAGAATGAGACTTCGGCGAACTTGTCAATGAAATCTTCGTCATCATGCAGTGGCGGTCCAGAGATATCCGCTAGTCGCAGCCGAAGATTGTAGTTGACATACACAAGCTTGTTTAGTTTTTTGTGGGACAACCGATTGCGAACCTTCGTATGAAGCAAGGCAAAAGTACTCCAATTCCGCTCGCATCCACTGGAGGAGATACATTGTGCAACAAGCCGCAAAGCAAGACACTGCAAATTTGGAGTTTGACTACCAAATATCATCCACCAGGCCGCTGCAAGTGTAACACATTATGTTAGATATATATTCCACGAGAGCAAAGCATCAAGGGTAGAGAAGTGCTCTTAGGCTCTTACATGGGCTAGTCCTTGGATCCGCTGCCATTTTCATAGCGAGTTCGGAGCCAAACTCACCAAGCTTCTGTCGAAAAATCTCTGCCTCTTGTAAAGCCTGCATGGCGCTCTGCAAATCCGTCATGCGCGAAAATGTATCTTTCAGACCATTAAACATTGTTGGAGTTGGATCCATTTTATATGCGTACTTTGGATTTAGGACAGCAGCTGCAACACATGACAAATGCCAAACAAGGGAACGGTAAGTATTCATTTCATGGAGCTTGCTAAGTAAATATAATTCATGATCGTACCTGAACCCACATACGTGTCAATGTACACGTCAGTAATCCTGTTGTCCATAATCTGTCGATACTCATTCCATGTCTGCTTATTTCTTCCAAAGACAGACTCCATCTCCATTTTGCAAGTCTGGTAGGCATACACTACATCACACATGTTAGGCTGCTTGTCTTGATCAGCGAAGCGGAGGAACTTATAAATTGGTTGAACTATTTTGATGATGTATTCCAGTCCCTCCCACCACTGGATACTTGATAACCTTGAATGAGCAAAGCGACCGTCTTCACATTTTATCCACTTGCTTTGCAGAAATTCAGGAGAAGACATCCACTGCATGAACTTGTCACGTTTCCGGTGAAAGCTCTCTAGGAACATGTAGTTGGTCCCAAATCTAGTAACATTCCACTTGACCAACTCACCACCGATTGCCTTCCTCATCATTGCATTCAACTGAGCATGGTTGTGCAAAAAGGTTGAGATTCGCTTGCATGTTGCGATTGTACCTGCATGTTCGGGCCTTTCACCAATATCCTTCAACATCAAGTTGATGGTGTGTGCAAGGCATGGCGTCCAAGCAATATGAGCATAATGGTTCCCCAGTATCTTGCAAGCTTTTTTGTAGTTGGCGCCATTGTCGGTCACCACATGTACGACATGCTCGGCGCCAATCTCTTCAACAACCTTACGAATTTCCTGAAAAATAACCACAACAGTTTCTACAAATGTGACGTAAATCACAATATTATAAATAGTATGAACCTAACAACATGTTCAGAAGCTACCTGGTATAAATAATTGGCATCTTGACTTCGCCCAGTTGCATTAACAGATTTATGAAACCATGTGACCCCATTGCAATAAATCAGGAAGTTGATGACACTCATTCTAGTGGGGCCAGTCAAGAATCACACATCAACGTCACGCCAAAGTTGGTTCATTCCTTCTGAAACTTTGCGTACCTAGCCTTCAAGTCTTTCTCGTTCTCATCTAGGTACTTGCCATCGATATCCCTTCCAGTAGGTGACACAATGCCTTCACCTGTAAGCAGAAGCCATTCGTGAGAATACATAAAGATAGAAACGTCAAAATTGAGAGAGATGACTCTGAAAGTTGTACTAACCCCACTTTTGTGTCTCTCTCACCGCACTTATGAAGTACGGATTGTCGGCCTGTCGTCCTGGGATTCCTGCAACATGGAAAAACTTTCCCCAAGCTTTCCCAATAGCTTCCTTTGCATTCTTTCCCTTCTGCGTCCAAGACCCTGTATCAATCCTTGGTTGGACCATTCCTCTCCTCCTACCGGCTGCCAAATTGTAGTCCTGCAGAACCACAGGAGTCTCCCTCTGTGATCCTGCTCTTCGAAACATCCTTTGCAAAGGATTCCCACCCTGTGAACCACTACCCCCTCCACGGTCGTAATTACCTCCTCTCTGTTGCACCCCCTGCTCGTACTCATATTCTGCTCTCGACTGATTAAGTGCTTGCTGGAGCTGCTCCTCATATTCATCATCACCAAGTGGATGGTTACCCTCCGCTGCAGCCTTCTCTCTTGCCAACTTTTGTCGAGACCGGTCAGAAGTTGCCTTTTTAGTTCTATCAGGATCACGTTGAAAGTACTCACGCACATCATCTGGCACGCTTCTGCAATGCACCACCTGCGACCCGCGACCGGCTAAATGTTCTTTGAATCTTGTTGCACCACCACCTCCTTTCATCGTATGACAGTAGTTGCACCTCCACCCAGGAGAAAGGTTTTCACCATGCTCCCATACAATGTCTTTTCCTCTGCTTGACATTGTGCACCTGCATGAATGGACAACACAAACTAATCAATCACATAGATTAAATCTACGTAAATAAGTGGCTAAGTCACAACCTTCCACCTAAATAAAATTTACATAAACAATATAAACCTAAAATATACATCAGTATATACCTAAAATATACATCAGTATTAGCACACCTACAACCTAAAATATACATCAAACCTAAAATCCTAAACCAAATCCTAAACATAACCCTAACTAATAACCTAAACACACCATAAATCCTACTAAAATCCTAAATCAAATTACCACTGCACCCTAGATCAATAGATAACTACTTCCTATTCCAAATCCTAAAGCTAATCCTACTAAAAATGCTCAAGAAAAAAAAGGAAACAACCTTACCTGCCGAAACCGGAGAAACCGCGCGGTTACCGGTTGAAACCGGCCGAGAAACCGGTGCAACCGCCCGGCACCCGGAGGATCCGCGCGCACGTCGGTATCCCGGTCTTACCGACCGGTATACCGGTCCTACCGGCCGGTAATAAAGCGGCGGCGAGCGGACGAGCGGGGAGGCGGCGGTTTCGGCTGCTGCGGCGCGGAGGGGGGAAATGGGGGGTGGCTCTGCCCCCCCCCCTGACCCAGGGTGCCGTTTTGTGCCCGTTCGGGCCTAATGGGCCTAACGGGCCTTAATGGGCCTTTTTTTTTTACTTCGGGACTTCGAAAAAAATTCTAAATGTAGTCAAATTTGAAAAATTTTGACACTATTGGAATCTATAAATCATGAAGTATTTTTAGGAATTTTTTTACCATTTTTTCCTCCGATTTTAAATTTGAAATTTCGGTTTTTTCAAACCGGCCGGTACTGGTACCGGCCCGGACCGGTATGACCGGTTACGGCGGTATTCGGTCGGTAAAAAAAACCCTCGGACCCCACAGCCCGCGCGCCGGAAACACAGTGGCGGAGCGCAAAATTTGAAAACCCTCGACCGGGAACTGGCGTCCGGCGAGGCGACGGGCCATCCCCATTCCTCACCGCGGGCAGTCGGCACTCAGATCTGCCGTCCCCAACAATCCAAGATCTCAGAAGACTGGGAAGACGAAGCAGGGCGATGGAAGACGGCGACGAGAGCGCGGTTGCGGCGGCGGAGGCGGAGGCGGCGCTGGGGCTGAACCCGCAGCTTTTCGTCAACGAGGTCCACGGCATCGCTGCCGACATCAGCGCCGAGGCCTTCGAGTACTGCCTCCAGTTACGTCCCCTCCCTATCGCTCTCCTTCGAATCCCTCCCTGTATTACTGTTTAACCGATCTCTCTCCCCTCCTTCGCTGCCGACCAGCAGGTTTGTTTACTTGCCATTTTCCCGTTGCTTTTCTTCTCCAGGGCAGCGGCCGCACCAGGGGTCCTCGGCGCCGCCAAGGCTGCAGAGAAGGCAACGGATCTCCAGCGGGTAAGTGACGGATTCCCGTATCGTGATTCCATACTGCTCAATTCGTGGGTTGTACATGGGGATGGATGGTTGGTTGTCTGCCCTCGTTGGATTCATGTTCCTTGCTAGTTAAATCCATCCCGCTAATCATTTGGGTTCGTTAATTAAACTGAGACAAAACAAGTATTTGAGTACTTCGCTGTGCGCTGATGCCCTGAGACTCAATAAATTTCTTCTCCACCAGATTTTATGTGTACATGGTTACTGTTACTGAACGAGGTTCCAGAATATGGTTAAAACGAAACATGGACGTTGTTCTGCACTGCAAATGAATTCATATTCCTCCCCCACATTTCATCAGTTTCTCCCCGGATTTTCTTTATGTATTGTAGTGGAGACCATTAGCTGATTCCTAAGTGCTATGCACATTTCAGTTTCTGCTTGTTTGCAGAGCTTTACTGTGAAAAAACAGAGAACTGAAATGCATGATTCCATTATGTGCGTTGGGAACTACAGTGGACTAAGCTTCCAACCATAGCATTACACTTGGATGCTTCGGTGCTTCGAATGTTTTAGGCAGTTGTACTAGTGTATTGCAAGCTCCATAAGGGCAGGTACAATAATGGGCTTATAGCCAAGCAAGTACTGATGTGGAGGAGAGAGGAAGGAGAGAGAGGAGAGCTTGGCTCCCATGCAAGCACCAAGCTGGGTATGGATGCATAGGTAACAGTGGGTCCCAATAGAGATATATGTGAGGATGATTAGGAAAGAGAATGGAAACATATAACAATAAAGAAATTTTGTAGACAAGTAAGAGCCTAATTGTTGTATAGCTTGGCTCTTATAACTTGGCTTATAGCCAAGCACTTGGCTCTATTATTAACCTTGCTCTAACATGTTTGGCACTTAATTTGTTTAATTAATGCTGCCATTAATTATCACATCTTCTCTTCTAAAAGGCATCTCATAACATTTTATAGTGCTGCAAATTCTTATTTCATTTTTTTGGGACCAGCTGGACTGTTATGATCAGTAAAATTATCTATGTTTTCTCTGCAGGGATTAAATGCTATTCGCCATCTCGTAAAGGATCGACTGGATAAGAGGATGGCCAACTGGGAAAAATTCTGCCAATGGCATTGCTTCGATGTACCCGAAGGTTTTGTGGCTGCTGAAGAAGTACGTACCTTATCCTAGCATTAAAGATTTGACTGCAGCATTACGTTCATACCGTGGAAAAGTTTCATCTGTATTCACGAAGGTTCATAATTTAGAAACAGATGCTTCTTTATTGATGTAAACAGTAAACATTTTATTACAGATGCCCACACACTCTTGTACAGCCGTAAAAATGAAGAGGTTGTGGATTCAATATTGGTTAGAGCATCTTCTAAACTGCTGGATAAGTTTTCATGACAAGGGGAATGAAATGCTGGGTTTTGTTTTAACTGAATATAGTTTCTAGTTTCTTACAGGCTTGCAAGTTTGATGTTGTTGAAACAAGTGAATGCCATGACTGTAATACCATTATTCACACTGATCTTGAAAATTATCAATATATATGCAACATCGGTTAAGCTTGATTTTTGTTGTTACTTGCAGTAACTAATAAACCTGCATATCTTTTGTTAATGAATGTAGTGATGCTTTATTTCACATTTTCTTCATTCCCTCATCTCACAATGTTATCGTAATGTAACTGACTTTGTATATAATCTTTTTCTTCAGGGTAGTTCTTGTGCAAAAGAATCACGCAAAGATGGGACTTCAGATTCAGATTTGGATTTGGAACTTGACTCCTTGAGGAGAAAGCTTGAAATTGTAAGCACCTTAGTTGTGATGAATCAGCTTATGATATATCTAGAGTTCTGTAACAGTTATGGTTGCCAGTATTTCTTACTTTTCACCAGGCTTACAAGGAGTCTGAAAATCTTGAAAGAGAGATGTCGTCATTGGAAAGGCAAACTACGTACAAAGAAAAATTTGATTCTTCTGTCTCTGAGATACAAAAGTTGCTTGAAGACAAGTTTATGCCGCAATTTGAAGGTACGGCATAGTTAGTAGTTGAATACAAAAAAAGGGATGCTGAGAAGGGTACATCATCTGATCAATCCTTATTAACTCTAGCAGCTCTGTCTTCTGTCAAGTATTTCTGAAGTTGAACATGCTTATGTGGTTCACCAATGCTACAGTTTTATATTGACACCAGTGCTACAATCTTAACGTTGGATGGCAAGTGATATTATTGGTTTTCCTTACAGCAAGGAGTTGGGGAATTAACTATCTTACCAACCTGATCAGAGCTCCAATCTGATCAATTATTTATCATTACTAGTTCTGACCTTGGCGAAATGATGTTGTGTTATGACAACCTAACCTTAGGCCTTTGTGTTAAAGATTTGCTTTCATGCTCATGCCTTGTTTGACAATCTGATACTAAATTGCAGTTCTTTAATGTTAGCATGGGTTCAACTTTTTAAACTTTGATTAGAGATAACTTTTAATGTTTACAAACTTTGTATGCATAGATTTGTCTTGGAAGTACTTTCGTAAAAGCATAAATTTGTTAGGATGTTCGGCTATATCCTACTCCCTCCGTTTCAAATTATAAGTTGCTTTGACATTTTTGGTACATTCACTTTGCTATGAATCTAGATATAACAATATGTCTAAATACATAGCAAAATTGATCAAAATTGATGTACCAAAAAATTCAAAGCGACTTCTAATTTGGAACGGAGGGAGTAATAGAAAATAGTGGTCAAAGATATGTTTTGGAGACTGTCATTCTCCAAAACGCTAAATATTTGCACACTGCAAACTGGAAGGAGTTTTACATCGTGGGGAAAAAGGCCATTGCAGTTTTCTTCTCCCATGTGTTAGCTTTAGCAAGAAAGCTGGTTAACAATTTAGTGGATTCTGTCACTATTTGATGTCCTTTAGTCTTTTATTCCATGTAAACCTCAATATTGTTATGGAACATGTGACAAATAAAAAGGTTCATATGGGGCCTTAATCTAGGTAAAGCTTCTAACGATTTATCAATTGTACCTACAATCTTTCTGCTTAATGAAAAACACGCCTAGGGTTGGGTGTGATCGCGAAAAAAAAATTGTACCTACAGTCGATCTAGTTATCTGATCTTAAAGCAGGCCACTATGCCTATTCAACTGTACTGAACCTGCAGGTGTTCTGAAGGCTATACCGGTATTGCAGCAGAAAATGATACTAATCAACAAGAAAAGGACTGAGATCAAGCGTTCGGTAAATCAACTGGCTTGCAACACGAACAGAACGAGAGACAACAAGCGACAAACACTTGATAAGAGTATTGCCACAACTCCCCACTTTCCCTCTCAGTTCCCGGTATGTAATTATACCATGTATTTATATGCTATTGACCAATAACTTGTCTAGCATGTTTTACTGCAGGTGCTGACATTCAAGGAGTCCTGGAAATCTTAAAGAACAAGTAGCATGTTGCTTATCCATAGTGCCTGTAGATTTGCTTGCTTGGATAAAGCAGTGTTTTTCCCAGTCGTGTTATTGATACCAAATGTTCTTTGGGTACGACTGTTGACTCTGGAAATGATGAAAACCAAATATGTTGCAATAGTAAACTTGTCTGTGATCGAACTGATGCCAACTGGATGAAATGAAATCAGGAAAATTCGATGCGATCAGATCATGGCGTGACTGAAAAAAAAACGAAATATGAAGCAGAAAATTCTAGGTATAGCAAAATGGCAATTGTACCACACCTTCACAGTTTTCGCAGATGAAGAGGTTTTTGCCAGTTTACAGTTGATCAGTTTCATGAACCTAATCCTTTTACGTTGTCGGCCAAGTTTGGGACTTTGACCTGAAACGTCCTGATGAAACTTGGCCACGAATCAATGTTGTTGAAGCCACCACCTGTTTCATTTCATGAGGTTACTCTTGGACGGAGAAGGACGAGGAGCCGGTGGCGGTGGGGGCCGAAGCGAGACGGCGAGTGAGTGAACTATGAAACGGTCTATTTACCTCTAAACTTTTTAAAACCGGCCAGATTACCCCCCGAGCGGTTTTGGACGGTGGTTTTGCTACAATGTTGGTGGTTTTATCTTTTTCTTTTTTATTGATTTCTGCTGAATATTAAAAAAACATAGTGAATCATAGAAAAATTATAAAATAGAAAATCCAATTTTGTTGGACTCTATATGAGTAGATCTACACAGTGAACATATAATATAGTATGCTTTAGTACAAAGTTTTTCTTATAGCCTTAAATTAATTAGAAAATCTAATTTTGTCTGTAATTAATTAGAATAATTCATAGCTACAACTTTTATGATCCAATTGTGATGAAATTTTTATGATGAACTAATTATTGTATACTTGAACCACAGTAAAAATTTCGTACGCATTGGACCATGTATAACTTAGTTATAGATAAAACATAAATTAGCATAGACTGATGCTAATTTAGGGGTGGAGTAGAGCACTTTGAAAGTTCAGGAGGCTAAGCAGACTTTTTTCGACAGGGCTTGCGCCGGTGTCGAGAAGACTACAGGGGACTGCGCTGTGCAGGCAGGCCATGACAGAGGAGTGAGTGCGCACGGGCGCCGTGACGGAGGCCGGGCTGAGGCGCCGCTACCTGCGGCTTGGGACGACGAGTTCCTGCTCATGTTTTGCCTCGCGTGTTCTACGGCGGGAACGCCGGCCGCGAGGCGATGTGCGTCGACGAGTACGTGCAGCGGCGGACGTTCGAAAGCTACCTGTACAAGCGGATGGTGTCGGGCGAGGTCCTGCTCATGTCCCAATCCGATTGACGTTTGTCTTTTGTTTTCTAAATGCATCTTATACAGTTATACTATTTTAAAAAAAGTTATACCCTTTATCCAAAAATATTGATAATCAGTCAAGAAGAAGCTTGTATGCAAAAAAAAAAAAAGAATGGTCATAAAAAATTTAAGTATAAAGTTATTTTTTAAAAGTAAAGGCAGAAACTCTGCCGCTCAATTAAAAAAGGAAAAAAAGGGATAAAGTTGATAGTACATCGAAGCTTATATAGAAAATAATAATTATATGCTTGAAAAATTATTGTAGCTCATTTTATAAATTATTGATCTCAGCAACTTGAACGACCTGTACAGTGCATCTTTGCGTTGCTAGTCTCTCTCATTTGAAGCAGGAGTCAAATAGTAATTTGACATGCAATTTAACGTCGGTATCTCATCGAACTAGCGGAAGGATAAAGAAACTAAATAAAATTCGTTTCAGGGCCAAATGGCCAAGTTTGAGGGAAAAAAAGATCATTTGAGTATTTTTTTAGTCAAATACTCAAATGGTGATGTTGTTTTGACTAGAAATAAGATTTATTTTATTAGAATCTGGATCAGGGCATGGTCCAACTAATTAAACTGTGAACCGAAATTTACATAGTCTGTTAATGTGTCCCCAAGTTGTACACATACCAGATTTATCCCGTGCTAGGATCGTCATGTGAAAACTAAAAGATGTCTTCGTCATAGCTATTTTTGTTTCACACGATGACAACTAACTAGAGAGTTCAAGCTCAACCCAAACTTAGAGAGAGGTAGTGCTCGTACTTACAAACCCACACAATAAAGTAGATTGAGTGGAAAAAAAAACATTGTAATTCACCATATTTGACGATTTTTTACAATATATAGATATATTTGACTATTTTTTTGTGGGGATTAAGTCCACTTTTGACCCATCAACTCTTGTCTTTGTCTAATTTTAACTTTCAACTATAAAACCGTCTAACTTTGTCATCTTAACTATCAAAACCGTTTAATTTTAGGAGCTTTGGCGTTTCCACACTTGTTTTCAAACGAAATGGTGATTTTACATTTATTTTTTTAACTTTGTGATTTTACCCTTACTATTTCAAAACGAATGGAGTGTCTACCCCTGATCTGTTAAGTCCATCTAACTGTGTTAAAAAGGACAATTTTGCCAATGCGTTTTTACCCTCGTTTTATTATGGTGTTTGTGTTTTTACCCTTGTTTTAGATCAGTAAAATGACATTTTATATATAAATTTTTTTAGAAAATTTTGGCAACATTTCAGCTTACATCCATGTAATCAGAAATTAATATCACACAACATATAAATTCCACACATATTAAATTAACAACAACAAACCATCTCCATATGACATGTCATCACAGAACCATTTTAGATACCTACGTAGAGGTCTAAATAATATGTCAAACATCAACATATATAGGTCTAACTGACATATCAAACCAAAGTAGGATCTAGTATTGAGTGTGTTAGACACTAGTGCTGAGCTACATATCAAGCATTCAAATCCAACAAAGCAGCCAGCCTTCCAGAAGTTGCTCCCCTTCCCCTTCCTGGACCTGTACCATTTGCACTTCACAAGAATAGAGTAAAAGTAAGTTGGCATGGAGTAGGTGGCAACACTGAAATTTGCTAGAAAAGGCACGCAGCCATACACATGAGTTTGATACAGATTATGCTGATATATTTGCTGCATCATTGTGGTGCTTCAAGCCAATGTATTCTTCATATATCCTGTCTAATCTTTCTATTTGCATATTACCTCTAATATATTGATCTTCATCAATTTTGCAGCAAGAGATGTCTTGTATGAGCATTCTCCCCACAACCACGCACAACAGGTTGCCTTCAGACTCGTGTAGGGACAAGGTGTGCGCATGCCCTTGTCAACCATCGATAGGGAAAAAACACAATCGCATACCTAACCCCATTCCACATGTTCCCAAGTCTCAGCCCGGATTGAATATTGAATAAAAAAGTCTCAGCCTGGAGCCAAGCAGATCCCTGAATTGCTTTAACATCCCGCGAACCAGCAATTCCCCAAAGAATTCGGTACGAAAAATCAATCCCTGTCAGATCATATCAATTCAGGCCTTCTGGATCTCCAGAGATCAATCAATCATGGAAACCACCGCGACGGGAGACGAATGCGGAAGGGAGAAGAGAGGGGAATCAAGGAGTGGTTGTGCACCTGTGAGCGCAATGGGGACAAGGGCCACCGTGGCCGCCGGCTGCCTGGACAACCGCCTCCGGCTGGCTGGAGAGCAGCCGCCCCAAACCCTAGCTCCCGCCCCTCATGCAGCGAGCGCCGGGAGCAGGGGCGGTGGGGAGGGGGGCCGAAGGGGAGGGAGAAGGGGAAAGGAGCGGCCGGACGTCGGAAGCGCCGCCCGCTGGGACCGCCGTGGCCAGCTGCCGGGAGTGCCGCCGCCCACCGCCGCGACAGGAGAGGAACCACCGGGACAGAAAGCGCCTGACGCTTCTTCCTTCGTATGGATCGGGCCGGGCGGTATCGTGAGAACGGAAATGCCCCAAGGGCATTTTTGTCTTTTTGACCACCTCTTTTTTCTTTTTTGTTTTTCTTTCACCATTTAATATTAGCAGTACTAACGGTGTTACATAGTAGGGGTAGACGGCGGTTTCGTTTGAAAAAAACGAGTGTAAAACTGTAAAATTAAAAAAACGAGGATAAAATCACAATTAGACTTGCAAATAAGGGTAGAATCACTAAATTCCCTTAATTTTAACTCTAAAGCCATCAAAAACCAGTCTCACGGGTCAAAATTGAATGGTTTTGATAGTTGAAGTGTCAAAATTAGACATTAGCAAGAGTTGAGGGGCTAAAAATAGACTCAACTAATTTAGTTTTTAAATATTTATGAAAAAAGTAGAGTTATCAATAAATATTTATATGTATTAATATATAAACACACATCATTTATAAGTAAATATTTATATGTATTAAAATTTTACATATAAATATCTAATTTTATAAGTAAATACCTAAATATTTATGAAAAAAATATAATTTAGATTTACTTATTGATAAATATTTAAATATTATGCAATGGTTTTCCTAATAATGTGAAGATAACGTAGTAGATTTCAAATGAAAAAAGTGACCAACTATAAAATTATATGTCTCATTGAAATTCACGACTTTGGATTTCGTCATTTCTCAATCTGATTTAGGTTGAATAAATTTTTTTAAAAAAATGAGAACTTCAAACATATGGATTGCATTTTAAAGAAATTCAGATTCTTATTTAGCAAAAAAAAATCGAATGATGTGTAGGTAATATGTAATATTTTATTACATATAAATATTTATTGATAAGTGCATTTTTCATAAATATTTTGAAACTAAATAGTTGATTAAGTCTATTTTTACCTCATCAACTCTTATTTATGTCTAACTTTGCTACTTCAACTATCAAAACCATTCAATTTTGACCCCTGAAGCGATTTGATGTGGTTTTCGGTGGCTCCAGGATCAAAACTAAATGGTTTTCATAGTTGAGGTGTCAAAGTTAGAAGGATTTATAGTTGAGGGTTAAAATTAAACAAATATAAGAATTGAGGGGCCAAAAGTGGACTTAATTTTTTATTTTTTTTCAAAAGAGAAGATGCGTTTTTGCTTGTTGACGAGTTTTTTTTTTATGGCTGGGTACGAGCCATTTAACGTTTTGGTACCTTGCGTTTTCCTCTTTTACTTTCTCATCCTTCTTCCTTCGCCCCGGGCCCTACCACTCTACCAGGCTACCACTACTACCAGTTTCGGAGTCCCCCCAACTCCACCAAGTCACCGAAGGCACCGCCGCATCTAGGTCACTGCCTCGCCGGCGTTCCGCCATGGCTGGGGACTGGCAGGAGCTGGGCCAGGCGGCGGCCATCGGCCTCCTCTTCGCCTTCCTGGTCGCCAAGCTCATCTCCACCGTGATCGCCTTCAAGGAGGACAACCTCCGCATCACGCGCTCCCCTCCGTCCTCCCCCACCGCTGCCGCCGCCGCCGCCGACCCGTCCGCCTCCGGCCCCGCGGCGCCTCCCCTCACCTCCCATGATGGTTCCACTGACGGCGGCAGCGACAGCGACTGGGAGGGCGTGGAGAGCACCGAGCTCGACGAGGAGTTCAGCGCCGCTTCCGCCTTCGTCGCGGCCTCCGCCGCCTCCGGCACCAGCGTCCCCGAAGAGGCGCAGCTCCGCCTCTACGGCCTCTACAAGATCGCCACCGAAGGGCCCTGCACCGCGCCGCAGCCGTCCGCGCTCAAGCTCAAGGCCCGTGCTAAATGGTATATTCCAACCCATCCCCTCTTTCTCGTGCTTGATTATGCTGGCCTAATTTTGAATTCCGTGCGGTTTTTTCTATCTATGCTTATTTGCTTCGGTTCAAATTTAGTTTAGAGTGACTTCAGATCAGCAGAATGCCCCATGGGAAGTAAACATAATATATGATGCTTAAGTCTCACGCATAATTTAGTCCTAATCGTTAACTATTGAGCCTGTTTGTACACTGATCATTGGTGCTAGTGTTGCCTGAGCGTAAAAAATGACTTTGATCCTGTGTCCTTGCTTTGTCTCCAAGTGTGCTCTGGTCATCATGCTGCATAACTCTGCAGTGCTTAGGTTTTTCAGTGTGCAGATGGTGTTTTGTGTTTCGAGTATTTGCAAGCACTTGAACTCATGTGTCGACTGCTTCCATCAAACTTATATTATCAGCATACCACTGTTGTTGGCTTCACTCTCTGCCTCTGCGTGTTGATCTCGAGAAAAAATCACTTCAGTTTAACGTTGTCCATATGTGATCCGAATATGCCAGGAATGCTTGGCATAAGCTGGGTGCTAAGCCTACAGAGGAGGCTATGCAAGAGTACATCACAATTGTTCAGGAGCTATTCCCTAACTGGGATGCAGGTGCAAGTGCGGTAAGTTGTCCTTATTGACCTCACTCTTGCTGTAGTCTGTACAATAATCCTAGTGACAGTGTTGGCTTATTCATGACCTAATGATCTCAGAAAAGGAAAGATGAAGATCGCATTGCTTCTGCATCAGCTTCGAAGGGGCCCATGGGACCTGTGTTTAGCAGTTTGATGTATGAGGAAGATGAAGGAAATGATTCGTAAGTGGTGTTTACCTCATGGGTATCTTCTTTAGAATTTTATATATGCTATAAATGTTACCTGCCTTGGAGTACTGTTTGTAATTGGAAAAAAAAAAGCTTAAATGTATATGCAGAGAACTTGGTGACATCCATGTTTCAGCGAGGGAAGGAGCAACTGATGACATAGTGAAGCTTCTGGCAACTGGTGTGGAAGTCAACGTGAGAGGTTTGTGTTTGCAAACTATAAACCATCTAATGCTTATGTTATGTTTATAAGCATAATTCATTCAAACATAGTTTGGTATATGGTATTTTCAGATACTGAAGGTAGAACTCCGTTGCACTGGGCTGTTGACCGTGGCCATCTTAGTGCTGTTGAGGTTCTTGCAAAAGCAAATGCAGATCTGAATGCTAAGGTGAATTGGAATTACTGTATGCTTATTGTGTTCATGACAGATTTATTTGATGAGTAACATGGAGCAATAGGTGCTAGTCTATTGTATAGTTGAATGAAGTGCATTTCGTGGTTCGCATCTTATAAACTACATTTAATAGAAAAAAAACATGTTGTCTATGCTCATTCTGACACTTGATCGATGTCAGTAGTTCAGCATACCATTGGTCCATGGGCCATGGCACCATAGGGCTTCAAAGTTCAGCCACAATCTCTTGGGCCATTTAGGTTTATGAGCATAATGAACTAAACCTAACTTTCTCTACCACGTTCAGGACAATGAAGGGCAGACAGCACTCCACTATGCTGCCGTTTGTGAAAGAGAAGACATTGCAGAATTGCTCGTCGAGCATCATGCTGATCTTCAGATCAAGGATGAGGATGGGAACACAGCACAGGACTTGTGCCCTTCGAGCTGGTCTTTTATGAACCAGGCAAACTGACAACACGAATAGACGGATATGTCAAGTGTCATCTGCCAAGAAACATGCTACCTAAAAAATAGCTGTATCGGAAAGCCCATACCGCACTTGGTCATGTGCTTTTTCTTTATGGGGATATATGGTGTATCTAGTGTCCTGTATGAAGTGTGGGAAATTAGAAAAGTTGTTTGACGCGACATCTGCTGTCCGTGGTGCCCTCTATGAAGGTTGGGAAATCAGATGAGTTGTTTTTATCCACCTCATCGAACCAGTTGTCAAAAGTCAAGTCGTTGCAGTATTAGTGCCTGGAGGTACATGTATTGCTTTACTCAGAACAATTGTGCTCAACACAAATGGTCTGTTACTGCTAGTGAAAGTAACTCCAATCGTATACGGTTCATCAGTTTTTTTTTTTTTTTGGGTCAATTCGTGAACCTGCTGTACCTTGTTTACCTTTGTATTGGCCCTCCGTTGTGTATTTGTGTGGGACCTAAATAGTTGATGGGATTAGAGGCGTCGGGGTTCCAAAACCTAAAACTTTTTTTTTTTGAAAAAAAACGCACTCCCTCATATTATATGTTTAGTTTTTTTTTATAAACAATTGTAGAATAGACAGTGGGTCGATGAACAAAATTGATCTTTGCAGTTGATTGCCTGCTGTACATTTTTCATTTCTTTTGGCTGAGAACTCCTATTATTTTTAAAAGAACCTCCCTCCTTGCCGCTGTCCTGTCCTGGCTTAACTGCTCATAGCTCGTCGTGGGAATCACTATCAACTTCATTGCTGTAGTGATCATCCGTATAAACGGTGTTGTAGAAGGATACGTAGTCATCTAGCATCTCCTCAAGCGATGATTTGCCATCTTGGTTAACATCAGCCTGTGCCAATATGCATAGTTGCAGTTATGATAAGAAAAGAGGAAATAAACCTAGTTGCTATATATCTTTGATGATTTGATGTGAAGTAGCATATGAGAACTCTGAGGCTCTGCAGTACAGAGCGTGCTTCTTCCACCGTCAAGTAGCTGAACATTGGAGGAGAAGATGATAACCCCTAATATATAGTACGTACAATACAAGAGCGCATCATCCTTATGAAAACAAACACTGGAGTGTCAACAGATCATGCAGAAGCTGTCGACCAAGCAGCCGAGACTGGTGAAGCAATAGAGTTAGCTTGAGTAACAACCAGCAAAAACACATTAATGCATCTTTCTTAGTAGTAACTATACTCTTACCTCAAAAACACATTAACGCAGCTCGCTTCCCCGGGCCGCCCTCTCCTCTGCTAGCCGCTCGAATCTCCTCCTCCACCGCGCAACCCACGCCATTTTTGCTTCCCGTCCCGAGAGCCGCCTGCGAGTCTCGTGCTGCCTCCCGATCCCGATTAACAGGGTGGATGCAGGCTGGCGGTGACCTGCAACGGGGACGCTTGGCACGGCAAGTGGTCAGGAGACCGCTGGACAACGGCAGGTGCCTTGTCAGGCCGCGCTGCCCGGCGCCGGCAGATTTCCTCCGGGACTGGGGCGCCACCGTTGTCAATGTAGGATTACCCTGGGCTGCCTTGTGCAATTGTGCGTGCTTTTGCTATTGGTGGTAATTTTGTGTGCTTTGCACTGGAACTGATTAGGCCGACCTCAGCAAGCCAGAGACCATTGGTATTCATACCGTAATGGGACGGCCAGAAGACCCATCCGGACGGTATGCTATGACCATTTCAGTGGATATAGTAACAAATGATTGTACTAGAAAGTTGTCCTTAGTTGAAAGATGCAATGGATGTTCCTACGCTCGAATTCCAGACAACTTTAACAAACATGTTAACACTGTACTTCCAGGTGTTACACTGTACTGCCACGATGTTACCAGATGTTACACTGTACTGCTACGATGTTACCCTGTACTGCCAGCCACGAACCACTGTCCTACGCCATAAGAGTAACAGAAGTCTTATCACGATGTTACCAGTCCTACTCCATAAGAGTATCAGAAGTCTTATCATTACTCTCTCACGTCTCAGAATAGGCCGATAAGAGCAGCCACACTGGCAACCACACTTGCTAGATTGACCTTTTTCCCAAACAACATGAATGTTCCCCAACTGGGCTTCTCCTTGGCTTGGTCAGCTAGAAAGCTCAACAGCTGGATAGATACTTTCTGTCTTTGTAAAATCAGATTCTGTTCCAAATCAGAGGATTTTGGTTCCCCCTTTTCTTCAGAACATAACTTCTCCAGCAAAGCGGTGGTCAGCTTTTCAAGCTCCTTGCTGTTAGGGTCGAGCTCACTGATGAGTTTGACAATCTCATCAATATCCTAAAACATATAAAGTAACATGTTAGACTAAAGTTTGGAAGGGGGATTGGGTGATCCCCTCCATCACTGCTAGCAACCAACTAAACATGTAACCTCTTGAACATTGAACCACAACATACGTGACCACCTAAACATTGAACAATGACATGCAACCAAACATTGAAAGATGAACTACTGAGAACAAGAATGCTGCAGCAAAGAAATTGAACGCTAAACATAGATCCACCCTCCCAAAGGTTATGGAAATTAGATTGTGCAAAAGTTACCAGTCAACAAAAGGATGCTAGTGGTTAGATATGTCAACTATTGGTGATCAAACAGTTTAATCTGGCAAGGTGGTGCTCAAGACCTTCCTTTACGAAAACAGCAGAAAAATGCTACATGAACTGATCATATGATTCAAACTTCTACAGCAAAAGGTTTACACCTAAACACACAAAATGGGTATAGCGCTCTGACAATAGCACTAGCTGCAGTGTTGTACCAGTGGCTTAATTGGTGGATTGTTCAGCTTTGTGGGTTCCAGTTGCGTCCGTGCCCATTTGGAGGCAGGGCGCCGCCCAGTGGTGGGGTGAGGGGAGAAGTGGGTCAACCTCTGCAAACGAAAAACAAATGCAGTTAAGGGACTGAAAGCCGATGAAAACCAAAGGAAAAGCAAGATCAAACATCAAATCAAGACCCGGATCAGAAGGAAACCAGTAAGAAACTAGATCATGGAAAACAAAACTAAAACACTAAACCTGAAACTGTAAACTAACATAAACTGGAATCTGAATCTGAATAACAACAGGACGCTAATAGCCAAGCCAACTCTTTGCCACTAACAAACAAGTAGACAGGAACAAATGTTTCTCAAAACAAAGAAACAATCACCGAATCACATAACCCAGTCAGACAACTATAAAAATTCATAGCCAAGCCAACTCTTTGCCACTAACAAACAAGCTGACTGAAACTGCGAACAGGCCAATAGCTGACAAATGCTGTGTTGTTTTTGAATCAGCAATGCAAAACCCATTGTAATCTTCTCTGTTGTAAATCCTCACTTAAAGAAACAGACTAATCCTTCAAATATCAGCTAATAATTACTTGAATAGATTATTCACTGTTGCACAAACATGACACATCACAAATTCAAGCCAAGCTGCTGCACCATCATATTTCAATATAAAATTGTTACTCCAAACTTTCAGAAAAAAACAGAGATAAACTGCTCTTGCTACTGCACAGCCTAAAAGTTAACCAACAGGTAAAACTACTGTGGACACGCTGAAGCAAAATGAATTCAACTAATCAAATCATGATTAGCTAATGATGATTTAAATAGTTGATACATTATTGCCACTGCGCAGCCTAAAAGTTTAACAACAGGTAAAACTACTGCGAGCATGAATAACACTAGCTAAAAGTTTAGCAGATGTATAGCATGAACCATGTCTTAAATAGAATAAGACTAGAATTGCCGCATCAAGAAAAATGTCTCCAGTTGATTTACCTAACGAGGAAAATAATAAGGATATCCAATTCCTATAGTGCATATGCTCTTTGCAGCAGCAGGAATGGTAGACACAAACATGCTACAGTTTTGCAGCATTGACAGCCAACAATAATCCAAATATTTCAGAAGAAACCACAATGCACCATACTTTAAGATGCTAACAATACAAAAACGATTTAATCCTGCATCATCCTTGAAACATTTTGTGTAATCCACAGTTTGAAATATGGAGCACATTTTGAATCTCAAAGGGAAGAACTAGTAACTTGAATAATTACTAACAACTTGATATCCATAAATCAGCATTGACACAAGCAGTTATTTCAGTAGGCTTGGTAACGTGGACACATTCTATAAGCAAAACAAGCCTAATCACCAGTAATACAAACGCTGGACCAAAAAAAAGCAGGGACGAGGTTTCCTGACTAGCGCAACCTCATGGCCATTCCCAGTTTACCAACCAAACACTACCTAGTTCAAGGGGTCACCAGCCAGAATAATCCAATGTCACTGGAAACATACCTTCGGCGAGGCAAGAGGGAAGGTGTGGCGGTCGACATGAAGGTCGATGCAGAAATGGGAGCCATAGCCGGGACGGGTGGCCGCCGCAAAGGAACGAGCATGCGTACATATCAGCCCAGTCGCCACTACCTTGGGAGCGGGACCATCAGCAAGGCTCCGACGGGTCGACACAGCAGATTCGTGGCCATAAGGCCACGCCGCCACCGAAGAGTGCTCGGCGCGGTCGCCATCCTGAGCATCGCCACTAGCCTTAGACGCCAAAGGAACGGGCGCGCTCACGAGCGTAGGGACAACAGAGGGGTCCGGACCGGTCGCCGGCACGGTGGTCACCAGAGGCATGGTGAGGTCGTCGGTCCCGGCGGCCAGTGGCGTCGTAGTCCTCGCAGGCGCGGAAGCGGATGCATGGAGAAAGCGGAATCCCACGAACCTGCGCGCTGTCGTAGTCGCCGAGTGGGTGATCAAGCAGCGGCCCAAGGCGGCCGGGGAAGCCATAGCGCGATGCGCTAGGGTTCTTCAGTTTGAGGAGAGGAAGAGAAATGGGGTGAAGACTGAAGTGGGAGGAAGAAGAAAGAGGGTGGCGTCGTGATGACTTCAGACGCAGAATCTGTTTCTGTTTTTGAAGCCCCCGGGTTTTGCGGCGTGACTAGTTTCCGAAGTAATGGGCAGTTCGAGAAGCGTGGTTGGGCCAGCTGTCGAGATGACCCACCTGTCGGCGACACGAGCAACGGCTGCTTATAGTCGATAGTTGTATTTAAGCAATTTCACAGAATAAGGTTTATTATCTTTACTAGGAGCCTACCCTACTGTAAAAAAAAAGTAAAACTACCAGTAACCCCGCACCGACCTCCTCCTCCTCCACGCCGCCCGCCGCCAACGTTGTCACTCCTCCCTGCTACGACCGAGTCCCCGCCACCGCCTCCTCTTCCGTGTCGCCTCAGCAGCCCCCGCTGTCGTGGAGGCCAAGCGGGCGGGCAGATCTCCTAGCCGCCATTGTCGTGGTCGTGGAGGCCGAGCGGAGCGGGCCGGCGGATCTTCTCGTCACCGTCATGGTCGTGGAGGCCGAGCGGACGGATCTCCTCATCGCCGTCGTGGTCGTGGAAGCAGAGCGGGCGGCAGTGGAAGCCGGCTCTGCCGCGTGCCAAACCCGGGCGGCCGCTAGCTAGCCCCGGTGCGCTTGCCCCGACGCCGCAAGAATCCTTGCATCCGATGGATGGCCAGTTTCTATCTGTACCGTGAGGCCACCTTCCCGGCGGCGGAGACGGCGCGGCATCCCTGTGCCCTCGATCCACCCCTCTACGCTCCATCGATCTCGATTTGCCTATAGACCTCGACCGCCCATATGTCAGCACCTCTTGATTTATCTTCCATGTCCTCCCTAATCCCTCGCGTGAGAGCAGGAGGCCCAATAGTTGGAGACCGAAGTGCCAGCACCATTGCACCAAGCTCCAAGGCTTCCCCTCCTAGTCTCCTGGTCTCGCCCTCCGCGCTCTGCCTCTCCCAGCGTGCGGCAAGTGCAGCCTCCTCGTCAGCTTCATTTCCGCGAACCATAGGTATGTGCGATGTGGGCATCGGCTGCTCCTATAGCCCTGTGCCAACCAAGCTGGCAAGCTGCGAAGCATGGCTGCTTCCAAGAGAGACAACAGCAATAGATTTTTTTTTTCTCTTTGTCCCAAGCGAAGAACAGGAGGTTACTAATGGCCGCGTTGTTGTTAGTAGAGTACATTAACGTAATTACCTTCGTTGTCAAGTGCTCTTGCATTTTTTTTAACAGAATGAAGGGATCACCGAACTCTGAAACTCCTGTTTGCATCTGCACCTCAATGTTAGAGATTAGTCTGTCCAAATGTCTCCTTTAATTCTTTACCATGCCCTTTATGATTAATGTTATTTACTAATTGATCCTGTTGCTGGAATTTCACTGGGCCTGGTCCTTGATACACAGGAATTTGGTGGAGATGGTAGCCCACTTATACTTTCTGATATTACTGGAGCTGAAGATGCCTCTGGTGACGTGGATTTGAAGATGTGACTTGTGTTTTACTCTGAATTTGGTACTTGAAAGTTGGAACTGCATTAGCAAGGTTAGTATATGTTGTTCTGCTGAAAGCTCAGTTTTCTTATCTTTCTTCTTTAATTAATTACTCTGCTTGCTTTCTCCGTTTCCAATCTTGGGAACTCTTTGCCAGGAATTGTCAGCTATGTGCCAGGAGTTAATTCTTCAGTCGTGCATTGTGGTTTAAAATACTTGACACCACTTGTCAGCTATGTGCTTCTTCCTTCTTGGAAACCTTACTCTCCATTGTTCAGTTGTAGTCTTACAGGACTAAAACAGCTGCCTGATAGTTGCCCTTTCGCCTCTAAATATTGTCGTGTTCCTTGCTTTCCAGAGCTGCCAACATGACAGGGGCCTCAGTTGTTGGGAGGCTGTCGGGTGCTGCCAATGTGTGCATATCGCCTGTGTTATATCCAGGAAATATTAAAATATAAGTTGTTTTAATAATGGACAAATTATCAATTGAATTTCATCTTGAAAAGTTGTTTGTTTCTCTGTTGTCTGCTATGTTTGCAATTTTATTTGGCTCACTGAGATAGATTTTTTTTAGGTATTAATAGGCTTGTCCATTCATACCCTAGAGACTGGTGTAGCAAATTGCCTTCTAGGATTTTTTCATGGAGAGCAGTTCGTATGTCAAGTTTCTAGCTAGAAGGTAACATGTGCTTGTGGATTATAAACAGTTGTACATGCCACGGTTTTATTTTGGACGAGAGCTACACATTTACAATGCTAAATTTATCACCAGAGGATCTGACTGAAATCAGAGGTAAAACTATAGTGAATTGTACATACAGCTATTTTATTCCAGATGAGAGGCTAAACCGATGATTTGATTCTTATTTGCATTCTAAATCTAATAATTTTTGCCATCGATGTTACCAATGATTTTGCTCAAATGTGTACTACATAGGAACTAGGAAGGCATAACTATACGAAATATTATTTTCCTATAATAATGCCTTGACCTTATGCATAACTAATATGAAATTTTCTAACTGCTTTGTAATAGTTCCTTGATGAAGGTTTCTTTTGGAAATAGGTTAATGCTGCAGGGTTTCCTACAGAGAGGTTTGTGCTTCTCTCAGTATAACATTGATAATTTGTGGTGCCCATACTTGAATATCTCACATGTATTCAGATATGTAAGATAATCAAAATGATCCTATCAATTATTCATCATTGGTTTGGACAACATTTTCTAGGGTAAAAAAATTGTTTCAAATTCATCGAGCTTAATCTAGACATCTACCAAATAGTGAACTCTTGTCTGGTAGCCATTACATGTATTGATTTGCATTTCAATTGGTATATGTGAGTGATATTGACAAACCTACTTAGTGCTGGCTCTAAGTACTTATGTCTGCATGCATCGCACTTGCCTAATTTCCTTTTTTTTTAAAAAAAAAAAGAAAACTGAATCACAGTGTGATGTTTTCCCCCAATTTAGTATCACAAAAGATATTCCTGCAAAATGAGGGTAGATAAAGAGTGATATATTGATTTAAAAATCCTCCCCTTAGCCGATATCATGCCAATGAAGTAGCATTCTTGCCAAGGGATGGGCACCTTTTGTGGAGATACATGATTTCATTTTTAATAAGAATTGGCATCTATCTAATTTCACATGTTTTCCTTCTAAACTACTATCATGCAATGCTCTTATTTTTCTCTGGTGCGTGCTCTCAGGCCTTCATAGCTGGAGGAGCTCCACACCACCGGTGCAATGCTCTTATTTTTCTCTGGTGTGTGCTCTCCCAATAGGTCACATTTTTTTTTAGATAATTCCCAATAGATCATATATTGGTTGTAGTAGATCAATCTATTGGATTGGCATACATACAATTGGCCATGTCATTTTCAATATGCAGAAACGTGCTCATATATTTATAATTGGCGATGTTCTGAGACAACTTAATGATTTAGAATGGTTATCCAATTTGCTCTGATGTATACCCACTGTTCAAAGCAAATTCTTGTCAGATCATGATTGTCTATGTAACATCAATGCTTTATGATCTAAGCATTTGCTAATTTGAAAGTATTGTTATCTTATCCTGTGATCCGTGTATTTTTAATAAAAAAGTTTAACTGTCTTATAGCAACGCACGGACATAAACCTAGTAGAACTATAAACATGAAAGTAAACATGTAAAAGAAAAGCATGTTTTAATGACACTTTACATAGCATCTGTTTCAAATATTTGTGATATACTTCATATATATGCTAGCACCACCATGGAAGACAACCTCTCTCTTTACTACAACTAGTACAGTAGTTGTGCTAACGCCGCGGTTTTATTTCAGAAGTACACATGAACAACCAAACAAACAACGATAATTTTTTTCATATTTTAAGTTTCACGCAATTATACATGACCATATATATAAGTCAAAAAACACTTATATGCATAACATGGTATAATAAAGTCATATCTCACCTCAATCATTTGCTACGACTACGGGTACCAGTACAACAACACGGCAACCTCCTCGCGCGGTGACAGAGAACGAGCACGAGTACGACTACGACTACGGGTACCAGTACGACGGCAACGACTCCCTCTCCCTCCCCGACGCCGAGCCCGCGGCGCCCCTCGGCAGGATCGGCCACCACGCCTCCGCCGCCGCGGCATCATCGCTTGGTTTCTTCCTCAGATCAAGCGAAGCAGACTATGGCCCAGGGTGGCCGGGCCTTGTCGGCTCCGCCCATGGCCAAAGCACTCCGCTCCGCCACGCCAGTGCCCATCCCCCGACAACCTCCATAATCTGTCTTGATTTGTCAGAGTCCTTCCTCTTTCATAATATGATTCCGATCACGACACGAACGACTCGATTCCGAGTTTTTCTCTTTTTCGTTTCCGATGACAAGATCGATTCCGAGTAGAATTTGTTGCGCCGCCCTAAATATAGGCTGACCCGGTCCTTATATATATATTTCTTATTTAGACAGCAACGTAGCGATTCAATCCTACCAGAATAAAGAAGTCGTCGTCGCGCGCCGTTCCAAACTCCAAACTAGCTAGCTAGCTAGGCTGGTTGAGCCTACTCTCATGTCGTCTGCGGCAGCGATGCTCCGGTCCGCTCGTTATGCACTGCAGCGATCTCCGTTTCCGCACGCCGTCATCAAAAGGCAGCCGCCGAGGTCCTGGCCGTGGCCGCGGGCGCAGAACTTCAGCGCTCGTCGGTGCCACAGTTCCGATTGCACCGTCGGGAAGCCGGCGACCGTGGAAAACAACGGTGTCTCTGTCTCGTTCTCGCCCAAGAAGCTCGACGAAGTAAACCGTCTCTTCGATACGCATGATGCTTTGTTGAAAGAATACGTGGAACTCATGACGGAAAAGGTCAAGAAGGAGAGGCTCAAAGTGTTGAGGAGTCATATTTTCCTCGCTGGTGTCCTAGCTGCCATTTACGCCAAACACCACTTATTTAGCGGGACGGCGGAGGACAAGGAGATGTCGATTGAGAACATTTGAGGGGTTTAGTGTTTATTTATACTAGCGAAATAGTAATTTTGTCCTTATTTTAAATTTTATTTATAACTTTATTATCGAAGGGAGAGTTTGGCTCTATTTTGTGAAGTTTTCTTAATGTTGTTATTTTTTGGATGATGGGTAGTTTGCCAATGTGATTTTATCTCTATTTTATTTTGCTCTTTGTGTTTCTAGCTATATTTTTAGATCAACAATTCAGTAATTTTGATATAATTTAGTCAGTAAAAAACTCTTTAGAAATGTGTTTACCCCAACTACCACACTCGAATCTCTTCCACACGACTCCGACCAAAGTGATGTATGTGAAGCAAGGCCAATAAGGCAATAATGCATACAAAATACTTAGGATATGTTTGATTGGATGGATATGCATGGATGGGATGTGACCATCCATGGATCAATAGTGTTTGGTTGGATGGATCACTGGGATTAAGAAATCTCTGAACAGGAAATATACCCCTAAGATGCTGGATTTCCTGGTTCGTAAAAAATCTCGTGAACTAACTCATCCATGTCTTCTAATCTCTATCATTAATAAACAAATTAAGGATTATTAGTATATTATTTTATTACTTAGTAATTACGATGGTAGGATTAGTTTTGATTAGTGTTAATACATTGATTAGTGCATGTTCCATGTGCTAATTAGTTTATTAATGGTGCTAACTAACATATTTATTTTAAACTAGTGATTATCGTGACAAAAATAGTATTAGTGCATATTTATTAGTTTCTAATTAACTGTTATTATTTTTAAATAATAGATATAATTGGTCGAATATTGACATCCCGTCCACTTCAATCCATCCAACCAAACAGAAAAATGGTCCGTCCTATTCATATAACCAAACATACATCAGGATATCCTTATCTCAATATCCGTGGATCATCATATCCCATCCAACTTCGTCCTCCAACCAAACACACCCTTAAGATTTCGTACAACTTAAGTCCAAGCCACACGAGGACGAGGGTGGCGGCGGCGCAACGCGAGGGTGGTGGCGGCCACGGCGGCGCCCCCGCGAGGGTGGCGCCCGCTAGTGCTACTGTGACCGCGAGATGCAAGTCTCGAGCAGGCAGCGAAGGGGGGCCGGGGTTTGAGACCCTGCGCTGACGGGTAGGGATAGGGAGGCAATGACGATATTAACCCTGAGAACATATAATTAATAAAATCTATTATTTTGCGTAGGTACTAGGAGCAACCCTAACCACCATAAAACATCTCGATTTTTTAAAAGACCCTCCTCCATGTCGCTGTCCTGTCCTGGCTTAACTGCTCATAGCTCGTCGTGGGAATCACTATCAACTTCATTGCTGTAATGATCATCCATATAAACGGTGCTGTAGAAGGATATGTAGTTATCTAGCATCTCCTCGAGAGATAATTTGCCATCTTGGTTAACATCAGCCTGTGCCAATATGCATAGTTGCAATTAAGATAAGAAACGAGGAGAATAAACCTAGATGCTATATATTTTTAATGATTTGATGTGGCCACCACCTTCATCAAAAACATGGCATGTGAAGTAGCATATGAGAACTCCCCTGTTATGAGGCTCTGCAGTACAGAGCGTGCTTCTTCCACCGTCAAGTAGCTGAGCATTGGAGGAGAAAATGATAAAATATCGTAATACATTTTCTTAAAGTATAAGTTGTTTTGACTTTTATAAGTATATAGCTTTTATTATGCATCTAGATCGTATATCACAACAGAAAAGCTAAAAAGACAGCCAAAATAGAACAGAGGGAGTATTATTAGAAGGTCTTACTTGTCCATGTCGGTGTCCGATTCTCTGAACTTCTTTTCAGCTTCGGCACGCTCAAGATCATGGCCACCGTCTTCGTGATGTGCACCGGAGATGTGGGAAATAATCATGTGAGATTGGGCGACGAACTCCTCCAAGCTTAACCTGCCATCTCCGTCGTGATCCATCTCACTGTTCTCCAACCAAACCAATACTATCATTCGCAAGAGTAAAAACACAAAACATCATTGGGATTTTAACGTGTTGCAAAAACCACTCATCGACCGTGCCTTAGCTTGTCCTTCAGCAGCCACAGCTTCACGCTCTCTTGGCTGCTGTCTTCAGGATGCAAGAAGCTGCCATGGCAGCATGTTTACGTTACCAAAAAAATGGTTGTAGAATAGAAGGGGGGAAAAAAAAACTTCAGAATGCACGTAGGTATATATGGCGTATTTGTACTCGTTGAATTCGACAGCGTTGAGTGAGCCGTCTCCGTCTCTGTCCGCGCTCGCAAACTTGTGCATCCACCACCCCATTTTGCCATGCCCCATCTTGCTCCAATCTTCATATCCGTTTGTTTGTGTCGTAATTTTATAGGAATCAGTTCAATTTTATAGGAAAAAAAAACACAGGAACGGAATAAAATTCTTGCTTGCGTTCAGCCTAATAATAATTAATGTCACCTGCGAAGAACTCGCGCAGGGTGACGGCACCGTCGCGGCCCGTGTCGTGGCGGGCCATCTCCCTCCGCGTGACGGCGTCCAGGCGGGCGGCGGCCTGCCGGCGCAGCCACGCCTCGAGCTCGCCGACGGAGACGCCGCCGTCCCTGGGCGACCGGTCAAGGATCGCGAAGAGGTACGCCAGCCGCTGCCGCACGTCGAGCGGGCCGTCCGGCCCGAAGTAGCGGTGCATGGGGCCGAGCTCGGCGTCGAAGCGCGACCAGTCGGGCAGCAGCCGGTCGAGCTTGTCGCGGAAGGTGTCGATGTCCGGGAGCCCGCCGGCGGCGTGCTCTGCTGCTGCCGGGGCGGCGGCGGGGGCGTGGACGCGGAGCGGCTGCCCGGACATGCCGAAGCGGAGGACGATGTTGCGGGACCCGGTCGACGGAGTGTGGTTGGCACGGTGGCCACCGGCGCGGCGGTGCGCGCGGACGACGGGGACGGCGGCGGCGGCTGCCGTGTCGTCGGCGAGGGAGAGGAGGAGGAGGTGGTGGTACAGGCAGAGCAGCGCGACGGCTGACAGGAAGACGACGGCCACCGCAGAGCCCGCCATGTTTCAGCCGGCCGCCGGCGGCTGCGCACCTCGGCTCGGCCGGCTGGACGTTGTGGCGCTCGTGCTCACCCTACCTCCCTCCTCCGCGAGAGGAGGGTGGGTGGCACGGCGGAGGGAAGTCGTCGGTGCGTCGGCCGGGTGGAGGGCCGGAGCGGCCAGCGGTGCTGCATTTGTACTGAACCGTGGCGCTGGCATGGCATGGCAGCCCCGACGTTCGTGGGTGGCCGGTGGCTGCCTGGCCGGCCTCGGAAGCCGCGCGCGCGCGTCCAGAATTGTTGGATGGCCATGTCTTGCTTCCTGCTACTGCAAGTGCAAGGTGGGCTGGTCTGGGCCTTGCGTTGTTGGGCTAACGGATGTCTCCTGCTGGTCCTCCTAGACGTGATTACTAGTAGTTCTGTTTTTACCTTTTAACTTTTGCACCACATTGACCGCTGAAATCACCTTAGCAGGGTTCATATGCCGATGTGCGGATGCTTCCTTCAGACTGCGTGGAAATCGTGGTTAGCAATCTCAAAATCAAAGTAAATTATCATTATCATAATTAATTATTCAGTGCACACTACATGTGTGCCTAGCCTTTTTGCAAGGACGCACATTTCTTGCTGTTTGTCTGTGTCTACAACGATGCTGGTAATCCACTAATCCTAGGTTTACTTGCGTGTCCTTTATGTAACACTTCTTCTTAATGAATACGGGTACAATACTCGCTCGCAAACAAAAAATACATCGTCAGGTTTCCAATCAAAGTGTTCTTGCATGGACGCAAAATTTATGTTCCTCAGAAGCTAAAGTCTCTAATATGAACTGTTGTTGAGACTTGAGACAGTCATATTGGTTGCAAGTTGCCAAGAATAAAAGCACTTCACATAAATCCAGCAAGCAGGAACTTTCCAGCAAGAAATGCACTAAGATGGAAAGGTTGTATAGCTTCTGAAACGAGCGAGTTAGAATTCAAAGTCTGAGAGAACTGTGATTTTACCACATTGAGTGTAAAATTTTCTAGGTCGAGCAAAACTAAATGTTAATACACAAGTTAAAATGTTATCAACATCTGGTTTCTTGGAGGGCACGCTGACCAAAATCATCCACAATTCCACGTGTAAACAGAGAATTTAGAAAGACTGCTTGTACAGCTTACAAAGTTGTAAGTTCTACTATGAAATAATACATCATAAAGAAATTGTCACCGACAGAGATACTATAAACTTCACTACATCATATCGAGCAAGAGAAATCGGCGTTAGAACTTAGAAGCTCTGGTACAGAAAACGTCTCATGTACCCTGTACGTTCAGACCCAGGATGACATGTGTCCTTTCATCGTTGCAAATAGTCTATTCAAGCATCACAAGGGTGCTATTCCATCAGGCAGGAGCACTGAAGTGAAAGAGGCAGCGCACATCCTGCAAGAAGCAAGATAATCAGTACACACATGTATAGGTTATGAAGCAGGTCCAAGTACAGAACAAATGCTTCAAAGTTGGTACCTATAAACACCCTAAACTGAATATCTATGCACTTAGTTGTGACAGCAGAACTAGCCATATGCACGTAATAGCATTTCTTTACTGATCTAAGACAAGTAAACTTTGGCCCTTGTAAAACACTACTGAAAGTACATCTCAGGTAAGATAAAAATGCAAGGAGTCATACCTATTGTGCATCATATATTCATACGTGATCTCTACTCCAGAAATTCTTCCATAAGACCCTATAGTAAGTTCAGCATCATATTATTATCAGAAGAGGTAGTGATAGAAGGACATCACAAAGAAACAGATAGCAAACCTGTGATATAAATTGTTCAGCATCTGTGCGCCTTAGGAAATGGAGTGAGTTCTTGGTCAATGACACAGAATGGTCACCAAGAGATACCTCACCAATGTCCTCCAGCACCCGAACCTGAATGTAAGGATCCTTGGGGGGAACCATGTCCTGTAATAAAAGGGTATAAGAAGTCTGATATCTCATCCC
The DNA here is from genome assembly GCA_038502445.1 of Eremochloa ophiuroides. Classification (NCBI taxonomy): domain Eukaryota; kingdom Viridiplantae; phylum Streptophyta; class Magnoliopsida; order Poales; family Poaceae; genus Eremochloa; species Eremochloa ophiuroides. The sequence goes on along the minus strand of JAHLJS010000009.1, from coordinate 66,915,801 downwards.
TAAGAAAGCATAAGAAATAGAGAAGAACTCCATACCACTGTCAAATCTATATCCATCTCTGATATGTATGATTTAATGGCTGCAGAGTGGTTCTTGAAGTACTCTTTTTCTGAGAAATGGAGCTTTTCTTGTATGTCATGAGGAAGCACAGGGCCAATTTTCCACCTAAAACTCTGAATAACTTCTGCTCGGTTGTACCTGTTTGGATCTAATTCTTTCAGCTAAAGTACATACAAATTCGATTTTAAGTGTGCTATCAGCATAAAACAGAGAAACAAAAAGTTAGCTCATCTGTGATTTTCGTTTTGTACATGTAAGCCATAAGGCATCTTTTGTTACGGAGCAGGGAAAGATGGTGGATAGCTGCACCATAGTGATCCTCATTTCTAGTTGTCTCGATATCTAAGTTTTGCTCCACCATTTTCCTGTCATAAGCCAGGCCGAGTCAGTAAACTGTGCATTGGAAATGCTTATCAATTAGGGTAATTTTGGATCAAGATGGTCAACAACCCAACATTCTAGTAGGATAAAATTTACCTGATCAGTGATTGAAATTGTGAGTTGTGCTCAGTGCACTCTCTAATCACCTGATCAAACACGTCACCCTGCACATTTCAGAGACTGCATGTTAGGTACGAAAGGAACTAAAAGGAACCGCGGTTATCAAAGCCAAATTGCGACGATAATGGAAGAGTAGCATAAGTATTTTCAACCTTTTTTTGCACTATAATGACAAAGTAGTACACAATATTGCAGCTGGTACCCTTAGTTTCGTTTTTGAAGATTTCATAACACATATTAAATACACATGGTAAAAATATGATTATGAATTAATGAAACATGTAGTGATCTTTTTTCATCTAAATTCATAGGTATGGATAGGACTTAACTTTATGGAGAATTAAACCAGGTCCCATATGATTTTCTTCCAAATTTAGATAGCATGCACTACTAACTAACATGCTTACAAGGGAGAATAGTTTAAAAGGCACTCACTTGCAGGCACATTTGTCAGCCAAACCAACAATATTTGATCTGATGGTTTATGATTTCTGAGGTGCTACCACAGAGACTTACCACTGGGGATACAATAGGTTTTCTAAACTCACCCATCAAACACAGAACACACCAAAATCGTACAAAACTGTAGCTTGTCCCGCTGTCACAGACACAAACAAGATAGAAGCAGCAATCACTCTGATTCCAAGCTAGTAGCTGCAGGTAAGTACAGAGAAACAAGAGTTACATTGAATGGCGCGAGCTGGCCAGCCTCAGAGGAGTCAATCTCCTTCAGCAGCTGCGACGCACGCCTCCCGTACATCCTCCTCCTGAACCCACGATGGCACTTGGGTATTCCTGAGCATGGGAGCAAAACAAATGTTCAGTTCAAAAGGCGAAAAGTCCACAATCACATGAATCATGAACACAAGATAGCACAAGACATTGCAAAGTTACAGTCTAATAACATTCTCAAAAAAAATTCCATTTATCCCTTGGAAGTGTTCGTTGGTGATGATGTCACTGTTCCTAATTCCATAAAAACTTATGCTCAACAAACAAACAGCCAAGCACTAGTTCAAGAATTGATTCTCCACTCTATTTCTTAAAACTCATATTTTCACACAATTCATTCAGGGAAAAAATCATCTCAAAACTAACAGTTGCCACTTTCATTCAGGGAAAAAATCATCTCAAAACTATCAGTTGCTACTTACTACAGGAAGTTGAAAGCGCAGGAAGATTTTTCACTTTGCTAAACCTTTCATCTCTACAGGTATAGGTCAGGGGCGGACCCAGTGAAGGGTGTACACCCGATACTTCTTGCAAAACAATCTTAGTGGGCATAAGGCATCCATAATTCCATATACACTTTTTAATTAGATCAGATCCAAATGCAAATGGTAAATTAGGGTTTAGCGCTCGGTTTCGCACATCAGGAAGGGTGGGCGTATCTGGTGGTGCTCCTCGCCGACCAAGGGCGATACCTGGGCACCTAGCGTAGGGCGGTAGTGAAGCCGGGTATGCCAAATGTACAAAATTTCGAAGCAAATATGCCTTTGCAGCTTTCTCCCACAATGCAAATATGCTAACACTATTCTTCTTCATCTACATTACAAGAATCAAATTCACCGAGACGTGGATCAAGGTGTCTGCTCACCTTGCTGCCTTGCTGGCCGTGGCCGCGTGGCCGGCTCGGCGGCTCCTACGCACTGGCCGCTAGGTCGCTGGGGCAGTGCGTCCTGGAGGAGGCAGCAGCAGTGCTCAACTAGCAGGGAAGCAGTAGGGGCCGAGCCGGCGACGGCGAGTCGGCGAGGCCGCCAGGGGAAAGAGGCAAAGAGCAGTGGGCCGGAGTGGGGGATATGGCGAGCAGGCGAGGTGCTGGCTTGCTGCTGCCGCCAGTCGCCGGAGTGGATCCGTGGGCGGGGAGGGGCTGCCGCGCCGCGCGCCGCCGCGGTGGTGCCGCCAGGTCCGCTCCCCTGCGGGCTGCGGAGAAACGAGAAAGGGGCAGGGAGCGAGAGCGAGATGCGGTCACGACTCACGAGTCAGTCAGACGGCTTCACGTTCAGACGGACAGGAAACTGTGATGTTGGGCTTTGTTTGCTCATGGGCTGTTCGTGGGCCGCTAAAAAAGTCCTCCTTTTCTCCCTCAACTTTTTGTAAGAGTATGTTTTTTCCTGAACCCAAATATCAGGTAAATCACCTACCTCGACTTATGCATTTACCTCCCCAGCCTGATTATACGTGGTTTTAAAGTGGTTTTGTCTTTGTCTTTTTTTATTTATTCCAGCTAAATCTTTGAAAATCATAGTAAATCATAAAAAAATTATAAAATAAAAAATCAAATTTTATTGGACTCTACATGAATAAATGTACAAGTGAACATATAATATGGTATAATTTAGTATAAACTTTTCCTGTAGATTTAGATCTTTGTGTTCCTATAATTAATTAGAATAATCTATAATAGTAACTTTTATGGTTCAATTGTGATAAAATTTTTATCGTGGTTTAATTATTGTATGCTTGAACTGTATTAAAATTTTCATATTTAATGAATCATGTATAGCTTATTTATATATTTCTTTAGTGTCTATGTTTGAAAATATAAATAAATATATAACCAATTTTAGATTTAGTTATAAATTTGTTAAGATTTAGTTATAACTATAAATCTAAAATTAGTTATAACCATATCTAAATAAACCTATAACCACAATCTTCGTGAAACCATGTGCAAACCACAATCTTCGTGAAAACCTGTGTAAACCATGGCAAAAAAGTCGTCTAAATTCACCAAAAAAAATTACACATGGAGATGATATGATAATACACAACCTTGTAAAATATCTTATACAAACTCGACTTCGTTTGTGAGATATAAAAATAACAAATTTCTAACAAATTACGAGGACAGTTTTCTAGCTTGAAATTTGTTATTTTTTCATCTAACAAACGAAGTCGAGTTTGGACAAAATATTTTATAAGGTTGTGTATCTGAAAGGATCAAGGATGCCCAAAAGGGGGGGTGAATTGGGCAACTAATAAATTTTTCGCAAATCAATTCAACCTATCGCAATTTGCCTAATATCACCCCACAAGTGCTTGTGTCAATTCTATTCCTAAAACAAGTTATTCAACCTAGAGCCAAGTCCTATCACAAGTATACTACTCTAGGAAAGTAGAGAATACAAAAAAAATACGGGAATGTAAAAAGTTAGAAAGACAAATCCGGTTTTTCCCGAGGTATCGGAGAGTCGGCACTCCCTACTAGTCCTCGTTGGAGCACCCGTGCAAGGGTGAAGCTCCCCTTTGATCTTCGCAAAGACCAAGTACTCTCTACGGGCTGATCCTTTGCCTCTTCGGTGCGGTGGATCGCCCACAACCGCTCACAACTTCGACTTGGGCCGCCCACAAGCTCTTCAAGCGGTCACCAAGCCACTGATCGCCACCAAACCGTCTAGGTGATGCCGATCACCAAGAGTAACAAGCCTAGACTCTCACTTAACCACAAGGCCAAAGAGGGTAATGGATGCACACAAGTCACTCTTGATCTCTCTAGGGAAGAAGCTCACAAGTAATGGAGTTCACACTAATCTCCCTAGGGCTCTTGCTCTCTCACAAAGTTACAAGGGTTCCTTCAGCTGTTAGAAGTAGCAAGAGAGATAGAATGGAGGCTTTGGTGGAGTATAAATACTCACCCTCTCCAAAACTAGCCGTTTCTCATTTTCCTGCGAACCGTCGGACGCTGCCGAGGCTCGACTGTCGGACCTTTCACCACGGTCCGACTCTCACAGTCGCACTGTGCTCAGTCCTGTGCCAGAGGGGTGTCGGACCGAACTCGATGGTCCGACGCTTTTGAACAGCCGGCACAGTGGCTCTCAACGACTCTAACACGGATAAATGGTCCGACGCACACCGTCGGACCAAGTCCGACGCTCTTTTCGCTGCTGGAACCTCTCTGGAAGCGTCGGACGCTAAGAAACAATAGTCCGACGCTCACTCTCTCGACGGTCCGACGCTCGCTGAACACCCAGAGGCACCGTCGGACTCTGGCCAATGGTCCGACAACCATCCAGCCAGGGTCCGACGCTCCCTGGCACGCTGAGAATCGTCCAGGAACTGCCACGTGTCGTCGGACTCTAACTATTGGTCCGACGCCCATACTAGGTAGAGTCCGACGCCTCTAATTTGATCAAAATTTCACCGAATTGAAAACTTTCCAAAACGAAGTGTGATCCTCTCTCTCTCTCAAGAGTCTCCCTGGGCTGTCTAGAGCTATGTTGGACAAGTGTGCATCACATCTACACTCTCTAATCTTGCTCTAAGTCAAGCTACCCATCCAAATCCCTCTTAATAGTACGGTCAAAGAGAAAAACAAAACCTAAGACTACGCCAAGTGTCTCTCAACTTGAAATGACATTTGGCACTAGTCTATCACCGTCTTGTCTTCCATCCTTTGAAAACCGAAACGAATTCCATCGCTAGGGGCTTGAACCTACATGTTATTATGACATAACCTCTAGGTTATCCTGCAAAACACACGTTAGTCATAATAACCATCTTGTTGTCATTAATCACCGAAACCACTAGGGCCTAGATGCTTCAATCTCCCCCTTTTTGGTGATTGATGACAACAACCTCAAATAGATTTAGAAAGAGTGAGGTTTTTAAAGGCTTGATTCATATAAGCATGCGACAATAAGAGCAAAGGGGTTAGGTATGCTTATACAAATTAGGACCACAAGGTACATATAAGATATGAAATCAGCACAAGTACCAAGTGTTATGCTCATGATCGGAGTGAAGTGCGGAAGCTGAGACAATGAGCATAACCAAAAGAGAACCAAGTGACATGATATATATAAAATGAAGATCAGACCACATGTCACACAAGTCACAAAACAAGTCTCAAGCAAACATATAAACATGATGCATGATTATAACACATCAAAAAGAGCCAAAAAGAGCCAAAACCCCCTCACACGCTCCCCCTAAATCTATGCTCTCTCCCCCTTTGCCATCAAACACCAAAGACCTAAGACTCAGGAGGAGGAGGAGAAGCTGCAGCGTCGCGGTCGGAGGAGTGAGGTCGAAGCTCAAACTGAGAAGGGTCTCCCTCTGACTCTGAGCTCTGAATGGCCTGACCCTCTGTCAGAGCACGTGAAGGTGAAGCGGTCTGGGTCTGCTCAGCTGTCTCTGTAGCTGCTGCTGTGACTACTACGGTCGCAGTCCCTGCTGTAGTCGGGAGAGGCTCTGAGGAGGCGACTGAAGACGGTAGTGTCTCTATAGTCCCAGTGGCAGGTGGAGCTGTGGTGGTGGTAACAAGCTGTCGGAACTCAGGAGGTGTGGGCAAGCCTGTGATCTCGCTGAAGGTAGCACCCAAGCTCCTGGTCACTGAGGGGCCACCTAGGTCAGGTGTGAAACCGGTGTGGATCGGAGTGAACCCCTGAGTGCCTGGCGTGGCAAACCACTGCTGAGTCGGCGTGACGAACTGACTCTGGAGAGAAGCTGTGCCCTGACTCTGAAGTCCACCGGACTGTATCGCTGGAGTCACCTGGGCTGCAGTGGCTGCCGGTCCAACCTGCTGGACTGGAGAGGCAGTGGCTAGGTACGATGGGGCTCCGGTGTGCCCGATGATGTGCTCCATGAACCCAAAGGTCTATAACTGAATCTACTGGCTCTGGAGCTGCATCTAGAGCATCTGCTGCTGGAACTGATCCTGCTTGAGCTGAATCTGAGTGAGAGCTGTAGCCTACTCCCTGGCAAACCGGGCCTGCTCCTCTACCTGTCTCTGCTGTGTCTGCTGTAAGGTCTGAAGAATGGCAAGCAGTGCAGGGTCTGTCTGTGAGGTCTGTGGAGCGGAGCTGGACCCACCGGCCTCCGAGTCATGAGCTCGTGGATGTGAAGGGATGGGCCTGGTACTCCCTGTCAGAGCTGGACGAGGAGGTGTCGACGGGGTCGTCATCTGCAAGTAACTGCTCAAGCTCGCTATGGGCAACGTGCCTCATAGCCTCGTTCTGCTGCTGTACCTCTGCCATGTCTGTCCCTGAAGTCTAACGGTGCTGTACTCGGTGTAAAGCTCTGCTGCCACGGCGTCCGTCAATCAGAGAGGTCATCCTATACACTGGAAACTCTGTCTCAGTCTGGCGCAGCTCACGGGAGATACCTGTCCAAATCCGGTGCAACCTCCGCTCAAGGATGTGAGAGATCCAGTGAGCGTAGAAGAGCTGTCGCCTAGACCTGATGCCCTCTGCGATGGTGTCCTCCATCTCACTGATGATCAAGTCTGCCACGTCAAACTCTGACTGCTGGACCAGGGCACTAAGGAGCCACAGCTGTAAGTGAGTAAGACCCTCCTTGTACCCCTCCCGCGGTAAAAGTGTACGCCTCATCACGTCGTTCAAGAGACGAACGACGGGACGAAGCTCCGAAGGAGTTCTGCGGGAGCCGTCTCCGAACGGCGGTCGAAAACACGCTGCTATATGAGCAGTACCAGGTGCCAGTCCTCCATGACCCCTCCTCGGCGGGTCTGTCGTGGCATAGCAAATACTGTGCAACCTGGTAGCTGACTCTGGCACTCCAAGCAGCTCTCGCAGAGCCTTCGCGTAGAGCCGGTATGGCTCTCCACCGAAGGTGTACTGCAGGTACTCGTGGTCGGGGTCGATCCAAAGTGAAGCATAGAACTCTCTTACCCACGACTCCACGTACTGGCCTGAACGGCCAAGAAGCTCTGCTAGTCCAGGGAGGTAAGTCAAGTACGGCTTGATCTCCTCTCCTGCTGCCTGGACTATGTCCTCTAGGGGACATACCCTGTGCTGTCGCAGTCCAACTCCTGTGGCCATGAGGGCGGTGAAGAAGTCCTCGTGAAGAGTAGTGTACCAGCCCTCAGAAGTTCTGGGATCTCTCTGATCCGAGAACCAACTGGCAAGCGAAGTCAGTCAGAGCTCTCTGACTCGGGCTGCAGAGATCCTCCGCAGGTCCAAGTGAACGTCCGGCTCAGACTCCGGCTGAGGCTCGGAGGGAGCAGGCGCCCTGGGGACTCGGTCTCCGCTCCTCTAACCAGCGGGCCGGGGTGGCACCGAAGGTCGAGTGCGGCCCGAGCGACGAAGAGGTGGAGCCTGGGCCTGCTCCTCCTGAGTAGCTGCCTCCTGCTGCTCTGGCTGCCTCGGCTCTGTCTCTGGCTGTGCTAACTCAGTCTCCGGCTATCTCTGAGGCTGTGGCTGCTCCTCGGACTCATCTCTGCCCGACAAGCTGACAGAGATACCTCCAATATGTATACCTCTGCCACGCTCTGCCTCCTCTGTAGCCTGTGCTACCCTGATAGTCTGCCTCTGCTCCGCTATAAGTCTCTTCCTTTTCTTACTGCTCTCGACAAGAGGGGCCTTCCCCTTGTCCAAAGGTGGACGAGGAGGAGGCCACTCGTCTCCACCTGTGCCTCCCTCACTGCGGCTGACCTGCTTGCACCGAACCATCTCTGCCAACTGTCACTGTCTCTCAGAAACTGACAACTGCCGCTAACACTTAGAGGCTTGGCCTCGTTCCGTATCCGCGTGCTTGGCCCCGGATTCACTGATCCACCGCCAAACACTCTAACCACGATAGCTGCAAGAGAGAGATAGACAGGGATGCATAAGCATATATATTCTAGAGATGAGTAAACCTAGAAAGCAAGCATATGAGATAAGAGAAGAGTAGCAAAGAAACCTGAGGGAAGACCTGTGAAGGGGTAAGAATCTCTGTCGACACGAGGCACCACAGGGTCAAGGTGAATCACTGCATGTAGAGGGGTGCAAGACATAAGCGAGGACTATGACTGGCAAATGCAATGACGAGGAAGAAATTAAGGTGTGGAGGCAAAAGAGGATTACCACAAAGTGAAAATCACCTCCACAAACCCTAGAAGACCGAGAGTAGAGCCAAACTTCAATAGAACTGCGAGGAACGTGAGGAATGCTGGTTAGGGCATTCCACCGAACAGTTTAAGTGCGAGGTGATGAGTAGAGGGATTTAAAACAAAAAAACAAATCTCACCACCACTCTGTGGGAGATCCTGGCGCAGACGAGGAGAGGGGGTGAACTCGTGGAGGATGAGCACCTCTGGCGGTGCAGAAAATCACAGCGGCGGCGCTTGACACGGCGGCGGCGCTGCTCTGCAGCAGCTCGCAGGCATGCGCAGAAGAAGGGCGCGCACGCGCGGGGAAGACCTGGCGGCCGACGGCGAGGGCGCCGGCGAGCTGGCGGCGGAGCACAAGGGTGCGGCGAAGTGGCGGCGGCGGTTAGGGCTAGGGCTCGTACGGGCGGCGGCGCGATGGCTCTAGACGAAGACGATAGGAAATGGACGACTGGCAGACGGGCCCCACGCGACAGAGAAAGAAAAGAACTGAAACGCGCATTCAAACCGACCGTCGGACAGTTACTGTTGCAGGCGTCGGACCAAAGATCTGCAGGGTCCGACGCTTCCAGTAAGTTCCAATATCCGTCGGACTCAGTCCGACGCTCCTCGTCGGACCAATCTTCTCGGTCTAACGCCGTGAACGCGGCACGACGCGGCGTGAACTCCCTCTTTCAATAGTCCGACGCCCAAAAAATTCTGGTCCGACGCTGCGTCCGACGCCACCTTCAACAGGGTCAGGGACCGTCAGACTGAGGCAATTGGTCCGACGCTGGGAAAACTAGCGTCCGACGCCCTAAAACTTGTTTTCTTCCAAATTTTTTCGCGACGATTTTTCCCAACTAAGTTCCAACCCCAATAAGAGTCAAATAAACACCAGTTGTAACTAGTATGAGATGTCCTCTCTCAAACCCTCAATTCTTTCAAATATTTTGCCTTAGCCATATGTGAATTTTATGAAAATAGGCAATGAAATCCAAGAACGAAACGACAAAACAACAACCATGCAATATGCAATGCAAATTCACGTAAATTAAACTAGTTACTTGTCAAGTTTGTCCTCGGGTAAGCTTCTTCACACGCTTTTGGGCGGTTATCTTAACCGAGTTAGACAAGCCCTACGTGCATTTCAATGTTAGACATGTTTTATGTTACAATGCAATGCACATGACAATACAAGATCATCTTTTAGTGAAGTTGCTTAGATCAAGGCAATTAAGTTCATTCCTTAGAGTGCAAAAGCGTGCATCATCCAATGGTTTAGTGAAAATGTCCGCCAAGTTATCATCCATTCTCACTCCCTCAAAGAAAATGTCACCCTTGGTAACGTGATCTCTAAGGAAGTGATGACGGATGTCAATGTGCTTTGTGCGGGAGTGTTGAATCGGGTTGTTGGCAAGTTTTACCGCACTCTCGTTGTCACACAACAAAGGCACTCTTTTTAAGTTGATTCCATAATCAAGTAGGGTTTGTTTCATGTAAAGAATTTGTGCACAACAAGCACCCGCGGCAATGTATTCTGTTTCGGTTGTTGACAAGGCAACACTATTTTGTTTCTTGGAGGACCAAGAAACTACTGATCTTCCAAGCAAATGGCACCCTCCGGATGTGTTTTTCCGATCAATCTTGCAACCGGCATAATCCGAATCGGAATAGCCGACAAGAGTAAAATTAGCTCCTTTGGGATACCAAAGGCCAATGCTTGGGGTGTGCTTTATGTATCTAAGTATTCTTTTTGCCGCAACTAAGTGAGGTTGCTTAGGGTTAGCTTGAAAGCGCGCACACATACACACACTAAACATGATGTCGGGCCTAGATGCGGTCAAGTACAACAAACTACCGATCATAGAACGATAGAGAGTTTGGTCAACCGATTTACCTCCCTCATCAAGGTCGAGATCTCCATTGGTAGGCATGGGGGTCTTGATGGGATTGCATTCTTCCAACTTGAAGCGCTTGAGGAGATCCTTCGTGTACTTCTCTTGCAACACGAACGTCCCCTCCCTCATTTGCTTGACTTGAAAGCCGAGGAAGAATGTAAGAGCTCACCAATCATGGACATTTCAAACTCTTTGGACATCATATCACCAAATTCCTTGCAAAAATCTTCATTAGTCGAACCAAAGATAATATCATCAACATAAACTTGACAAATGAAGATATGCCCTTTGTGCTTCTTGGTGAATAGTGTGGTATCAACCAAGCCGATTTTAAAGTCCTTATTGATGAGGAAGTCGCGGAGGCGCTCATACCAAGCCCTTGGGGGCTTGCTTCAAGCCAAATAGCGTCTTGGACAACCTATAAACATAGTTTGGATATCTAGGGTCTTCAAAACCCGGTGGTTACGAAACATAGACAAGTTCATTTATGAAGCCATTTAAAAATGCACTTTTCACATCCATTTGAAAGAGTTTTATATTGTGATTAATTGCATATGCAAGTAGGATACGGATGGCCTCAAGTCTTGCAACCGGGGCAAAAGTCTCCCCAAAATCCAAGCCTTCAACTTGGGAGAACCCTTTTGCCACGAGTCTTGCCTTATTTCTCACAATGTTGCCCTTGTCGTCTTGCTTGTTGCGGAACACCCACTTGGTGCCTATGACTCTTGCTCCTTTTGGCTTCTCTTTAAGTGTCCACACTTGATTGCGGGTGAAGTTGTTGAGTTCTTCATGCATGGCATTCACCTAATCCGGATCTTAAAGAGCTTCTTCTATGCTAGTAGGCTCAATGCAAGAAACAAACGAGTGATGTTCAATGAATTAAGCATGCCTTTATGAGCGAGTCATTACCCCCCTTGAAGGACTCCCTATTATAAGATCTTGAGGATGTGCTTGTAGGAGTGGAGTAGTTCTTCTATCAACCACATGAGGAGGAGGTTGTGGAGCATCAACATCTTGTGCTTGTGCCTCAACTTCTTCTTGTGTGATGTGGATGTCTTCATGTGGATCCACCCCATCTTTATCTTCATCATCTTGAGGCACATTTGATGAAGATGGTTGATTGATCACTTGCACATCATCACTATCATCTTCATCATCTTTAGGCATGATGTCTCTGGTTGGCATGTTCTTCATAGCCTTCCTTAGTGGTTCATCACCTACATCATCAAGATTCTCATGCTCTCCTCGAGAGCCATTAGATTCATCAAATTCCACATCATATGTTTCTTCAATAAGGCCGGTGGCATTGTTGAATACTCTATATGCTTTGAACTTTAATGAGTAACCAACAAGAAAACCAATATCACAACGTCTTTGGAACTTCCCTAAGTGTTGCCGCTTCCTGTAGATGTAGCATTTGCAACCAAACACCCGGAAGTAGGAGACGTCCGGCTTCTTGCCAATGAGTAGCTCATAGGGGGTCTTCTTTAGCAACCGGTGAGGGAATAGGCGGTTGGATGCATAGCATGCGGTGTTGATTGCCTCCGCCCAAAACCTCTCCGGTGTGTTGTACTCATCAAGCATAGTCCTTGCAAGGGTGATCAAAATCCGGTTCTTCCTTTCAACTACACCATTTTGTTGAGGGGTATAGGTGGATGAGACTTCATGCTTGATCCCAACTTCATCACAATATACTTCAATGTTTGTGTTGTCAAACTCTTTCCCATTGTCACTTCTAATCTTCTTGATTTTCACCTCAAATTTATTTTGTGCTCTCTTGGCAAGCTTCTTGAAAGATTGGGCAACTTCGGTCTTGTCATGAAGAAAGAACACCCAAGTATATCTTGAAAAGTCATTAACAATCACTAAACAATAGAGCTTGCCATCAATCCTTGCATAAGTTGTTGGCCCAAATAAGTCCATGTGAAGTAGCTCTAATGGTCTTGAAGTTGACACAAATGCCTTGGATGGATGTGTATTTGCCACTTGCTTCCCGGCTTGGCAAGCACTACACAATTTGTCATTTTTAAATACAACATCTTTCAATCCTCTCACCATCTCTTTCTTCAATAGGTTCTTGAGTGTGTTCATCCTAACATGTGCAAGCCTTCTATGCCAAAGTCACCCAAGAGATTGTTTGGTGAATAGACAAGTCTTCAAATTTGCATCTTCCGAGTTGAAGTCCACTAGATAGAGGTGATTGCACCGAAATCCCTTGAATATCACTTCATTGTCATCTTTTTTTGAAACAACCACTTCTTCACTTGTAAATAGGCATTGGAAGCCAAGATCACACAATTGACCAATGGATAGCAAGTTGAAGTTCAACTAGAAGCACATTTGATATGGAATGATCATTAGATATAGCCACTTTACCAAGCCCTTCTACTTTGCTCTTGGAATTATCACCAAATGTTATCTTTCCTTGATATTCTACATTCTCTTCAAGAGAGCTGAACATACGAGCATCACTGGTCATATGTTGAGTGCATCCACTATCAATTACCCAATGAGAGCCACCGGTCTTTTAGTTCACCTACACACAATAAATCAAGCTTGATGTTTAGGAACCCATACTTGAGAAAGGCTCCGGACTTTCTCAACCAAAGTTTTTGCCACCCATAGTTGCCTAGGCCTATTCTTGTTAGGGGGTCCTAGAAACATGACTTTCACTTTGCCCTTAGAATCTTTCCTTAGCATGTAATGAGCATCAAAAGCAAAGGGCCTAGCATGCTTGGGCAAAGGTTGTGGTGGCGGTGTTTTGCACTCATGAGCAAAGTGACTTTCTTGTCCACATTCAAAGCATCTCTTAGCTTTGGGCTTGGGCTTGTTTTTTGCTTTGTTGAGGCGATTTTGAGCTCTAATGTTTTGCACCTTCTCACCCATGTAGCCAATCCCACTTCTATCAAACTTCATCACGGTGTTCATGAGGAGATCACTTTGGAGATATTGGCCTCTTGTGAATTTTTGCAAGCCCACGGTGAGATGACTCTTTTCTTGGTTTAACTTCTTGTTCTCTTCCAATAACCTTGCAAGGTGACACTTCTCATTTTTGAGGATCTTGTTTTCTTTTCTAAGCACCTCAACTTAATCATCTTGTTGCACCGTTTCAATGACAATGGTGTTGGTGGTTGATTGCTTTTCAAGCTCTTTCTTTAAGTTCTCATTTTCAATCTTGAGTTTCAAATAGTCATCATGGCAGTCGGCCACCGCCACTTCCTTGCCTTTGCTACTAGCACTTTGCTCAATGATCTCATCAATCAAGTCATCACATGATGTAGCTATATCACACTTAACAACAAGGTTAGGAGCATCATGCGTTTCATTGAAAAGCAAGTCATAAGTCATAATAAGGTTGTCATGATTCACTTTCAATTGAGTGTAGTTCTCTTTTAGCTTGTTGTAACTAGTGGTAAGCTCAATGTGTATCCTCTCAAGTTTATTATGTTTTCTTTTAGCTCTTTTATGTTGGCTTTGAGCTCCTTGAGCTTGGATGACACATTTTGATTTTCAACTCTAAGCTCATCACTAGCTTTAGTGAATTGTTCATTTTGAGTTAAGAGGTTGCCATTCTCAAGTTTTAGGTTTTTATTTTTTCTTGTTAGCTTTCTTATAACTTTGGTGTAGTCATTAAGTAAGCTAGCAAGTTCATCATAGGTGGGTGAATCATATTCATTGTCACTATCACTACTCTCATCATCACTTTGTACCTTCTTGTCCTTAGCCATAAGGCAAAGGTGTGTTAGAGATGAGGGCGGTGATGGCGGTGGAGGAAGTGAAGTCCCAATCACAAGAGCGGCCACCTTCTCCTTTTCATCATCACTTTCTTCACTAGAGGAGCCACTAGAAGATTCAATATCGGTGAGCCAATCACCAACAATGTAAGCCTTGCCACTCTTCTTACTTTTGTGAAATTGCTTCTTCTTGAACTCTTTCTTCTTGAATGGCTTGGCCTTCTTCTCATCTCCACTTTCATCACTTGAATCTTGCCTTTTACCCTTGTTCTTATTCTTGAACTTGTCTTTCTTGGGCTTTGGGCATTGATGAGCAAGATGCCCAAGCTCTCCACAATTGTAGCAATCTATCTCGGAGATGGGCTTTCTTTTGCTACTAGTGAAGAACTTCTTCTTGTTGTAATCAAATTTGATTCCCTTGTTGTTGAGCTTCTTGAGCATCTTGGTGGTCTTCCTCACCATGAGAGCAATCTCCACATCTTTATCATCATCTTCACTTGTGGAGTCAAGAGAAGTGCACTTAACTTGAGCTTTGCCTTTCTTGTCGGCCTTGAGTGCCAAGTCTTTCTTCTCTTCTTTCTTGGATGATGATCCATCTTGAGGAGTGATCTTCATGTACATCTCATGAGCATTGATCTTCCCCAATATTTAAGTGGGGGTTGCATTGGAGAGATCCGTTTGATGAAGTACGGTTACAATGTGACCATACTTCTCAATTGAAAGAGCATTGAGGATTCTTCTTTCAACCTCAGCCGGTGAGATTTGAGTGAGTCCAAGGCCATTTACTTTCTCTACAATGATATTCAAGCGAGAATACATGTTATTAGCACTTTCATTAGAGAGCATTTTGAAAGAATTGAGCTTGTCAACGATAAGATAATATCGTTCCTTTTGCTCATTCTTAGTTCCCTCATGGAGCGCACAAATATCTGACCATAGTGCATGGGCGTTTTTGTGGTTCCTCACACGGTTGAATACCTCTTTGCTAAGGCCTCTAAAGATGATGTTTCGAGCCTTAACATTCCACTTCTCGTGCTCTTCCTCAACGGATGTGAGGGTTGCGCCGGGTTTGGGAGGGGGATACTCTTTTGTGGCGGCTTTGTAAACACCAAGGTCCACTGCCTCAAGGTATGCCTCCATACGAATCTTCCAATAAGGAAAATCGTTACCATCAAAAACGGGAGGAGGACCATCGTGACCACCGGACATCCTTTCTCTTAGCGGTTAAGCTAAATTAATGAGCAACGAGGCTCCGATACCAATTGAAAGGATCAAGGATGCTCAAGAGGGGGGTGAATTGGGCAACTAATAATTTTTTCGCAAATCAATTCAACCTATCGCAATTTGCCCAATATCACCCCACAAGTGCTTGTGTCAATTCTATTCCTAAAACAAGTTATGCAATCTAGAGTCAAGTCCTATCACAAGTATATTACTCTAGGAAAGTAGAGAACACAAAGCAAATACGGGAATGTAAAGAGTTAGAAAGACAAATTCGGTTTTTCCCGAGGTATCGGAGAGTCGGCACTCCCCACTAGTCCTCGTTGGAGCACCCGCGCAAGGGTGAAGCTCCCCCTTGATCTTCGTAAAGACCAAGTGCTCTCTACGGGCTGATCCTTTGCCTCTCCGACGTGGTGGATCGCCCACAACCGCTCACAACTTCGACTTGGGCCGCCCACAAGCTCTCCAAGCGGTCACCAAGCCACCGATCGCCACCAAACCCTCTAGGTGATGCCGATCATCAAGAGTAACAAGCCTAAACTCTCACTTGACCAACAACAAGGCTAAAGAGGGTGATGGATGCACACAAGTCAATCTTGATCTCTCTAGGGAAGAAGCTCACAAGCAATGGAGTTCACACTAATCTCCCTAGTGCTCTTGCTCTCTCACAAAGTTACAAGGGTTCCTTCAGCTGTTAGAAGTGGCAAGAGAGATAGAATGGAGGCTTTGGTGGAGTATAAATACTCACCCTCTCCAAAACTAGCCGTTTCTCACTTTCCTGCGAACCGTCGGACGCTGCCGAGGCTCGACCGTCGGACCATTCACCATGGTCCGACTCTCACAGTCGCACTGTGCTCAGTCCTGTGCCAGAGGGGCGTCGGACTGAACTCGATGGTCCGACGCTTTTGAACAGCTGGCACAGTGGCTCTCAACGGCTATAACACGGATAAATGGTCCGACGCACACCGTCGGACCAAGTCCGACGCTCTTTTCGCTGCTGGAACCTCTCTGGAAGCGTCGGACGCTAAGAAACAATAGTCCGATGCTCACTCTCTCGACGGTCCGACGCTCGCTGAACACCCAGAGCCACCGTCGGACTCTGGCCAATGGTCCGACGACCATCCAGCCAGGGTCCGACGCTCCCTGGCACGCTGAGAATCGTCCAGGGGCTGCCACGTGTCATCGGATTCTAACTATTGGTCCGACGTCCATACTAGGTAGAGTCCGACGCCTCTAATTTGATCAAAATTTCGCCGAATCGAAAACTTTCCAAAACGAAGTTTGATCCTATCTCTCAAGAGTCTCCCTGAGCTGTCTAGAACTATGTTGGACAAGTGTGCATCACATCTACACTCTCTAATCTTGCTTTAAGTCAAGTTAGCCATCTAAACCCCTCTTAATAGTACGGTCAAAGAAAAAACAAAACCTAAGACTACGTCAAGTGTCTCTCAACTCCAAACGACACTTGCCACTAGCCTATCACCGTTTTGTCTTCCATACTTTAAAAACCGAAACAAATTCCATCGCTAGGGGCTTGAACCTTCATGTTATTATGACCTAACCTCTAGGTTATCCTGCAAAACACACGTTAGTCATAATAACCGTCTTGTTGTCATTAATCACCGAAATCATTAGGGCTTAGATGCTTCAGTATCATCATATCATCTACATGTGCGATTTTTTTTATGAATTTAGATATTCTTTTTGCCGTGGTTTACACAGATTTTCACAAAGTTATGCTTTGCACAGGATACGTTCCCATTTAGTTATAGATGTATTTTATTTGTTTTGAGAAATTCAAGGCTAAATATTCACATCAAATACGATATTTGAACACTCAAATTATGGGGTGTTTAGTTGGTGAAAAGAGGGTGAAAAATGCACTGTACCATTTTCGTTTGTATTTGACAACTTTTATTCAATCATGGTCTAATTAGACTCAAAAGATTATCTCGAGTTAGCCAGGCAAAAAGTACAAACATGCAACAGCTGTTACTTCATCTAGTGCTCTATGCAGACGAAAATTATGATTGATGTGATGAGAAATAATGGCAAATTTTGGCAACTAAACAGTGCCTATATAAATATACGATGTTAATATCTATTTGTACGTAGCTAATATTTGAAATATTTATCGAATTTGAATGTCCTCGTACCCGTTCGCTTCCAATTAGCGGCTGCAATAAATTAAGCGAATGAAGTTGGTAGGAGTAGGCCGCAGTTGTTAATGCACTGGTAGCTACTCCTACGTACGTTCATTCATACCTCCAGCTACTTCCTGTCTCCGATCCATCCCATCCTGTCTGCGTTTTTCTGGATTCATTCATTATTGCATCCATCCGGTCATCACCATAGCAGCTTGCAGGTAGTATAGCACAGGTCGATCTCCAAACCCGAGAGTGAGAGAAAGGGGAGCAGAGTGAAGGGGCCGATCGGTGAGGCCATCAGGACAAGGGAGGCGAAGGGGTTGCGGATCGGGGTACTTAGCAGGACGAGGACGATGCTTGGAGGCCGTCCCCTCTTCGTGCTCTTCGGCTCCTCCATCGTGCAGTACAGCTTCAGCAACGGCGGATGGGGCGCAGCCCTTGCCGACATCTACGCCCGCAAGGTACGCCGCCTACGCCTACGCCTGCTGCTGCTGCATCATATCTGTATGGATGTCTTTGCTTTTTCTCGTCTCCTACTGGCTTCCAGCCCACCCCCTCGCCGGCGACGGCGACGGCGACGGCGACGGCGGTGGCTGTGAGAGATCGAGATAAAGAAACAGATTTCCTCTCTCTCTCTCTCTCTCTCTCTCTCTCTCTCTCTGTTTCTGACGGCGGTTGTTTCTGGTGCATCCTTTCGGTCAGTGAGTCGTCAAACAAGTTTAATTATTGGTTCTGCACGAATTAATGTATCCTGTCGCATTATTCACGCCACCAACTCTCGCCGTTTTGAGTTTGAATGGAGGCCAGCCATCTCCCCCTCTCCATGTTTGTTGTTTGGGCAGTACATCTGCTTCCCCAGACCAAATTTACCGATGCTAACTAGCCTGTGATAGAACCACCAGTTACAAAATCTAGACCCCTGCTTCCTTTGAATCCTACAATGACTAACACAAGTTCGTTAACTTTAACTCAGAGTAAGGACATGGAGACTGAAAAAAAAAAAAAGTCTAAACAGCGGAGTTCTCAATTTGGATCCAATTTGGGGCTTCTATGGTATTGAATACGCATGGTCTCAGATCTACGATACTTTTTTGTATTTTGCATGCATTTCCTGAAATGGAAACTTTCGTATATTGATAACCTGATTGCTAATTGATTCTGTAAGATATGCTATCTGATAGCATCTTTGAAATGCCAATGACAAAAATGGGCTACTTCATCTTAAAATACATATATATTCGGAAAGCAAAGGATCCTTTGGTTTTATCTGTCAATCTCTGCACCAAACTAGTTTATGCCTGGAAATAAAACTGCACTTTTTCTGTCTTGACAGATGGTTACATTTCCATCAATCCGGAAAGAACACACCTCTAGGAGAACTTCATAAATTTGGTGGCCCAACTATTTTTATATAGCATTCCACTAAATGAAAGGGCACTCGACCCTACTTGTTAAAAAGGAGTAAAAGAATAAACATATATTGGAAGCGTTTAATTTTAAAAATTACAAGTATATTGCACAATTTGGGTTGGTCACTAGATTTAGCTCTTGGTTAACTGCTTCCATTGTGGAACTTTCATTCTTGCTATTATAAGATCACACAAAAAAACTAGTGTATAACTCGGTGTCCTGAGTTTTTATTTTGTGATCTCACTCAGGCAACCAGTTAGGTAAACTCAATTATTGACCTCTTATGTCAGATTAATCAATGGGTCAATTTATTGGTGAGTGAAACTACCTAAGCTAGCAACGTTTTTACTTCAGTAATGCTTATTTCTGCTTGCTATTCATTCAGGCTGATATCCTGCTAAGAGGATATATTGGCTGGAACACAAGGCGGGCTGTTCAAGTGATGGACAAAGTGTTCCCTAAGGTATATATGGTCCCAATCTCTAATTTTGTTTGTGTATCTCTATTTTAGCAGTTACATTTCTCTCTATAAAGTCATTTTGGGTCACGTAATTTTCTTACAGTTTTGGCTCTGTTCTTTAATCATTGGTAATGCGAGGCTAGTATTTTTCTAGTCTAGGATTCAAACACACTCATAATCCTCTTCTGTGCAGTTTTTCTAACGATAGAAAGTCTGCTTCTTCCCTTCAAGCCTATTTCTTCCATTAATCTTAGCTAACTGCATTATGATAAACTGCTGACTACTTGACTCGCTTTAACTTGTTATCATACTATAATGAAAATTTCAGTAGTTTTTAGTTACCTATCTATATGGTATATGATGATTCACGTGTATGTTCTCAATGACCAATACTATGACGGAATGATCCTAATCCAGCTTACAAAATAATCTCTCTCATGACTTAAAAAAAAGCTGTCTGTTGTCCAAATTTTAACTGATTTTCTACTCTCCATTTGCTATAGGATTCAGCAGTGCAGCCGTCTCTGGTAATAGTTTACTTTGGTGGAAACGACTCCATTGCTGCTCATTCTTCCGGTCTCGGGCCTCATGTGCCGCTAGATGAGTACATAGGGAACATGAGAAAGATTGCAGAGCACCTAAAGGTAGAGCGTCGATTATCAAGATGTTACTGGAATCGTGGTGCACCAGTAGCTAGATGTTTGACAGTTGGTTTGCCTTTGTGGTCAGAGCCTCTCTGAGAAGACACGGGTCATTTTCCTGAGCTGCCCACCTCTGAACGAGGAGATGCTTCGAAACTCAACCAGGTGAGAAATCAATTGTACTCCTATGGTGAATCCAGGTTTGTTGCAATATAATATGACACATGGAAGAACTGAACATATTGTGTGCAGCAGCACTATACTGAGTGAGATCGTCCGGACCAACGAAACCTGCCGTCTGTACTCCGACGCCTGTGTAGCTTTGTGCAAGGAGATGAACCTGAAGGTGGTTGATCTCTGGCATGCCATGCAGAAGAGAGAGGACTGGATGACTGCATGTTTCACGTGAGTTGTTTGCTGTTTGTTCTTGTCGCCGGCGGCCGGCATGAATCGAAGACAGAACTAATTTATTTGTGTGTCGCAGGGATGGGCTGCATCTGTCTGAAGAGGGGAGCAACATTGTGGTGGAAGAGATCCTGAAGGTGTTGAAAGAGGCAGAGTGGGAACCATGCCTGCACTGGAAGGCGATGCCGACGGAGTTTGCCGAGGACTCCCCCTTTGATCTTGTCTCCTCCAGCGGTGACGCCACCGTGAACCCGTCGGAGTGGACAATCCACAGGAAAATACCATGGGACTGAGGTTGTTTGTGGCCTTGATTTGACTCCATGGCTGGATGCATGCATGCATTTGTTCTGCCAGCCTTGATGGAATTGGAATGGATCATTCTGCTCAAGAATAACAAGGGACCGGAATTAAAGGGAGCTGATCAGGACCGGGACAACATGATACCATCATGGCATCATCTTATCTATTTGATCAGACCTCGCTCTCTTGAAGATTGATTGAGTAATTTACTGTGTTTTCCCCATGATCATGGGCCATGTTTGGATTGATGGCAAGGTTGGCTAGGATGCATCCATGTTTCCAGGGATATGGCCATCCAAGTTGTGTGTTTGATGATGATTGGATGAACCAGTTTTTTGTTTGGTTATTAGATGCAATGAGAATACTTGACTAGCTATATCGTTTACTAACCACATAAAAACAATAACATGAAGCTACTCTCCCTACTTAACCAGTAGACAGTTTACTGGAGGTAAAATGGGGACAGCAAAATAGATTTTTTTTTTATAAAAAAAAAAGATTTACTCGAACGTAGGGGCCTGATATTCAGTAGACGTTCCTGTGCCCGTGGCTAGGGCCAGAATCCATGTTCCGTATCTGAAGCGGGTTGACCTCTGTGCTTCTTTTGGCGATGACCTCGCCGGCGTCGGGTAAGTTTAAAAGCCATGGTGAGGATGGTGGCAAGACAACATAGGAGCCATGGTGGCGGTGAAAGCGGCTGAGCCAGGTCGAGAGGGAGAAACTCCATGGCAGGAACTCGCTGCGGAAGGAAGGGGAGAGAGGCTGGGGTGGGTCACGATGAAGGGGAAGGTATCAGCCACCTGCCGCTGAAAATGGACCAAAAAAGAATAGTGATGTGGGCACCAAGTTCTTTTGTATGTGAATGAAACTATGGGATGTTTAGATCCTAAAATTTTTAGGATTTTGACACTGTAGCAGTGAGGAATATTTTGTGATAAGTGTCTAATTATAGCCCAAGTAGACTCAAAAGATTCGTCTCGCGATTTACATGCAAACTGTGCAAATATACAAAAGTTTTGTCTACATTTAATATTCTATATATGTGCTATAAAATTGATGTGACGAAAGTTTTAAGATTTTAGAGAGAAACTAAATACCCCTGTGAAGCAAAGGCCGAAAACCCCTGATCAGATCACCTTGGATTTTTCTAATGAAATTCTTTTTCTCCTACTACCCTCCTTCGCCGACGGCGTGCTAGCTTCGTCTTCAACCCCAACAACGGCCACGGCGAGGAGGGGACTCGGCTCAAATGCAGTGGCCACTGCATGTGTTTGTGATCGATGGATCTCACAGCCAACGGACCAGATTTGATGCTACAGTACTAAACAGTATTTTGTAAACAGTGATGAACAGTACTGTTGTGAACAGTGAACAGTGAACAGTGATGCACAGTATTTTCCCTCACTGTGCACCACTGCCTACCGTGCAGTGATAGTGGCCACTGCACGACACGGACCGCTGAACGCGTGCGTACAGTGCGGTAGGTCCTGCCTGCGCATGTGACCGACTGACGCTCGCTTTCCTGCTTTCCTTCCTCTCTGCAGACCGCAGCCGACCAGAAAGTGGCGGAGCCTCCTTTTCGGACGGACCTCACACAGCAAAAGCCAAAAACCTCTCTCCTCACATCACTCTCCCTGCCTGTTGCTGCTCGCTGCCTCGTGCCTCCCCTCCACTCTCCACTGTCCACTCCCAGCCGCCGCCCACAGTCCCCACCAGCACGGCAGCACAGATCACTCGCTTCCCCGCTCGCTCGCTCACGCCAAAACCACCGCGCCGAATCCAAATCCAGTCGAGCAAGCAAGCAAGGAGCTAGCGCTAGGCCAGGCGAAGGCGAGAGCACCAAGGAGTAGGAGGAGGCGCCGCGGGCGGCGGCGGAATGGGAGGGCCTCTCGGCGCGATCATCGGCCGCTACCCGTCGGCGGCCGGCGGCGACGGCGAGCAGCTGGGCGGCGGCGGCATTATACGCCACGACCGCAGGTGCCGCGACATCGCCTTCCTCGTGCTCTTCGCCGCCTTCTGGGTCGCCATGATTGTCAACTCCAGCTTCGGCTTCAACCAGGGCAACCCGCTCAGGTCAGCCAGATTCGATTCGCCCCCTCTTCCCCTCCCTCCCTCCCTCTACCTCTCTCTCTTCAGGATCTGCGCTCGCTATTCCTAGCTGGGTCTCGGGGTGCCCGTGGTTGTGAGATGCCTCGGCGTCGGCGAGGACTCTCTCCGTCTCCAACTTTTGACGTTCCTCTGCAATTTCAGCTGCTCTAGTCTCTGAGAATTGAGGAGACATTTTTCAAGAACGCTGCTTTTGGAGTGTGGGATGCTCGAGATTACCTCTTTATTTCCCCACCTTCCATTATTAGTTTGTTATTACACACAAAAATTTGTTGGTCCCGAAAAGAAAATCAATACCAAAATTGGGTGAAACAACTTGTTTCTGCAATTTGCTCTTGCTCAAATGAAACAACAGGGAATGTTAATGAGTTTTGGTAGCGGATCTTGCTTGCTATGGGATAGAACGTGTACCACTCAGCTACTAGTATGTTATTATCTGTAGTGCGGAGCGAATCTTTGTCTTGCTGCATTAGTCGAACCGTTCCGGTAAAGAACGAGGCATCTTTACCTTTGCAGATTATAAAAAGACAGAAACTTTTACTGCTTACCACTATAGGGTGCAAGGAGAAAAGAATGCTGTGGCCCAAGGAATTATATCCTCTACCTAAAACCCAGCAATACAGGATACAGCTAAAAAGTTTGGCGGAAAGCAGGTTAAAGTTAGTGGTCATATATTCTCTCAAAGGCAGAAAGCATGTGAATGAAAGCCCGGTCTGATAAATAATCTCTTTTCGGCGACAAAAATCTGGTGCTGTGGATTTTCTTGAGTATTCATGCAACCTGAATGCTGTCACTATTTTACCACGGTTATACATTTTTTATGCAGCAGTTGCGTTCTAGGTCCAGATGCTGATGCTATTTTCTAGTTGTTTGAACTGTCTTTATCCACGCAACCAACTATTGTTGATATCTGATTGGTGTCTGGAGCTCCCGCTCCATCAGTTAAGATTTGATCATATTTAGCTGAAAGCAGCTCCAAGCCCTATCAAATAGATTGACTGACCCTAATGAAATATTGATCGATATTGTTAATTTCGACGTCTACATCAGGTTAACAAAAGATAACATCCTTTGCTATGATCACGCAGGCTGACTTATGAACTGGACTACAAAGGGAACATCTGTGGCGACAAGCATGGCAACCCAAATTTGGAGGAGCTGGATGTTAGATACTGGATGAATCCGAACCAAGTCTACCAAAGTGGACTCAAGGACAGCAAGGTTAACCTGGCTGATGCCAAATCCATTTGCCTGATGGAGTGCCCAAATCCAGCTGTAGATGGATTGAATTTTGTTTGTGATTATCCAGAAGGGGACATACACCTCTCTGTTGATGATTGGATCAATAGGGACTATGACTATTTTGAGTTTCTCACACCAGACATGAGGAATAGCTCACTTCAACTCCAGGGTCCATGCTACCCTATCATATTTCCAACTGTAAATGGTAATATTAATTCTGCTATCATTTTGTGTGTCCTTTTAAAACTAATAAGGGCTAGATAGTATGCCATGACTTATTTATTCTGTAAATTCATACTCTGAGATAAGCAATTCGATTTTATTCCCCTCAGACTATTGGAGCTGCCAATTTATTGCACGGGCATCTAATGTCTCTTTGAAGCACTGGCATGAGATGGGTGGTGTCAGCATTGATGAAAATATCCTCATTGATAAAACAGTGCACAAAGCCATCGATTCTAGATCTGCTGTATTAAAGGTCTGTATAAACTTCTTCGCATAATTTTGTTGCCCGCCTAATCAGTTTTATCTTCACAAACAGTTCCTGTTTCGTATGACATCAAGTGACAAATGGTTTATCCTGAATTTTCTGTAAACTACACATGTCAAATTCCTTCTCAAGTTGATAACTATTATGTTGCATTTAAAGAAAATCCTGATGCGGCCTAATGTATATATCATGTTACACACTTCAATTGGTTTATCTTCTACTGCAGAGATATATTGCTGACATTGGGAAGTCTTGGCCTGTGTTCATCGTTTGTGGTGGAATCCTCCCTGTTTTCTTGTCAGTGATCTGGCTGCTTATGATTCGTTATTTCGTTGCTGCCATGACTTGGGTAACAGTGGTCCTCTTCAATGCCCTTGTTATATCTGTAACGATGTTCTTTTACATCAAAGGTATGATTCACTATTCCAATTCCTAGTTACAAGGTATCTTATCTATTCACAAAGAATGCTTCAAGCTATGGGTTGTACATATATCTAATTCATGATTCACTTCCTGCAACTGCTGCATCAAACATTCAGCTGGCTGGATAGGCAATGACCCCTTAACTGTTGTCATTGGTGAAAGTGATCCATATGTTCACATAAGTGGGCGGGTAAGTACTTCCAAGTTCCAACTGAATCAATCTGTTGCAAGACTTAGCTGCTGCTTCTTGAAATCTGATAGTCCTATCTTCTTGCCAGGAAATAAGTCACCTTCATACTGTTACAATCCTAATGACAGCAGTAATGATCATTGCTTTCCTGTCCTCAATAGCTATTGTCCGCCGTATACTGATAGCAACACCTGTCTTAAAGGTAAGCAAATTGTTGGATACTTGACAAGTATTGTTTAGGGGCATAATAAACACCTCTGTTTTGAATGCGATAGTTGATAGCTCCTTAACCATTACACATGGTTTCAGGTTGCTGCAAAGGTCATTGGTGAAGTTCAGGCACTGATAGCTTTTCCACTTTTGCCATGGCTGATCCTTTCCATCTTTTATATGTTCTGGTTTTCTGCTACGCTCCATCTCTTCAGCTCTGGTCAAGTTGTCCGAAACGACTGCAATACTGATTGTTGCTCGTATGATCTGAAGCTGGGCAAAGTAAATTGTGACAACTGTTGTGGGTATAACATCCATTACACCCCTCATATCAGCATTGCCATTCTATTCCACTTATTTGGTTGCTACTGGGCGACTCAATTCATTCTCGCATGCTCTTCAACTGTGGTTGCGGGATCAGTTGCTTCGTACTACTGGGCGCGTGGTGAAATATCAGTAAGTACTTCAAAGTCTGAAATCTAACTGAATTGCTTCGCATAAAAATTTCTCCGTATTCATTTTTTCCCTGTTTTTAGTCTATGTATTCTCCCTTGCTGATCATTCAAGCAATTTCAATGCAGCATGATGTACCATTTCTCACTGTAATCTCTTCACTGAGGCGACTGATGCGCTACAGCCTTGGATCTGTTGCTCTGGGTTCACTTGTTGTATCTGTCGTTGAGTGGGTGCGGTTTATACTCGAATGCCTCCGTCGCAAGTTGAAACTAGTTGATTCTGCTCGAGAAAGCTGCTTTGGAAAAGCGACTTCTTCATCTTCTGAATGCTGCTTGGGTTGCATAGACTGGACCCTAAAGTCAGTAAATCGAAATGCCTACATTATGGTCAGTATGAAGATTTGCTACACACTAGTTATTCTCATCCTTGTAGTTCTGAATGCATTTTTTTTAAGGCAAAAAACTGGGGGAGAACCCCACAGCACTTCATTTCCATTTTATAAATTTAAAAGAGTTACAAGAGAGCTGAATTCAATTACAGACAACTGTATACTCAATCAGATGGTTAAACCCATTTGACTTGGCATTCTGCTAATATAGTGTTACCTATAAATTTTGATTAGCAGACTAGCTGTAGTAGCAATAGCAGCCTTACACTCAGTACTCCTATTCAGTCTTGAGATTATTGCACCTGAAAGCGATTTTTTCCAGAGAACACATGATGGTGTATCTCATCCATGTTAAATGGCTCTTTTATTATACATATAGTTCTCATGACCTTGTTTTGCTGCTGCAGATTGCCATTACTGGGAAAGGTTTCTTCAAAGCTTCAGTGCTTGCAACTGGATTAATAATGAAGAACATACTGCGCATCGGAAAAGTCAATGTCATTGGAGATGTTATCCTCTTCCTGGGAAAACTGTGTGTGAGCCTATTCTGTGCTCTCTTCGCTTTTCTGATGTTAGACACCCACAAGTACAAGTCTGCACACAACAAGATATCATCTCCAGTTATCCCTGTCCTGGTAATAAGCAACTGAAACCTTATTTTGTCCCCTGAACTACTCAGATCGTCAGATTTGATTTCCTTCGCTGAAACCTGAAGCTTAACTGCCTTGTGTGACGATACGCTGACACTGCAGGTAACTTGGGCCCTTGGCTACATAGTCGCGAAGCTTTTCTTTGCAGTGGTTGAGATGTCGATCGACACCATCATCCTCTCGTTCTGCCAGGACGCTGAAGAGCACCAGGGGAATGCGCAGTATGCACCCCCTGCTCTGATGGAAACTCTGGATGAACAGGACGAACTGCGGAGACTAACTCTAGGGCCTTGACTGTTGTTTCCTCGTGGGCATCCCTTCTTTTGTAGTAGCATGGAAACTTAGCCGCAGTCTAATCTTTTGTTACCCCGTTCTCTTGGCTTGTGAAGAGGTTTGCCATTTTGCTTGGTACCCGGTTTTCTTCTACAAGTCTGAATCTGACATGTTCTCCTGGCCCAATTGGCATGTGTAGGCATCTAATATATATGTGTGTACTGCTCAGATAGCGTTAGTGAAGTAGGTTGGAATCTATGATGAGTATGTGAGTTCATCTATTAATCCTATGTTGCATTAATCCTCGACTTATATACATACATTTAACATTTTGGTGCTGTGTGTGGTGTAACATCATGTCGAGTGCGCAAGCCAGTTATAGTGAAGGAATTAAACAGTGACACCTTTGATGTCGTAGGGATCAAAATTTCAACAGAAGAAAGAAAACACTGGTGACTTTTCTGTGGGCAAATTCGATCATGTTTTTTTTTTTCTTGCATCTACTGTCAATTACAGATGCAGGATTAAACCTAATAGACTCGTCTTATAGCAACCCAGAAACGAGTAGTCGCAAGACGCAGGAACGACGCCCACACGTACTAAAATCTGCAGGGATCGTCGTCGACGCCGATGCTAAGCCGCGTTGCAGTCGCAGCAGGCTCGCGGTCTCCTGCCTCCTCCCATGTCCACGAGGAGCGGCTGCGCAATCGGAGCTCGCCGCGGGGTCGGGATCGGGGTCGGAGTCAGCAGCGTAGGCGGCGGCGCAGCGTGTACCAGCACTTCTTGCATGGAGTGCCGACGACCCTCATCCCGCGCCTGCATGGCGCCGCCACCGCCTTGGAAACCGCCCTCCGGACCTGGTGCCCCGGCTTGCGCTTCCCGGCAGCAGCAGCCAGCGCCACGGGCGACGGCTGCGGCTGCGCAACGCCCAGCAGCCTCCTCGGCGCCGCCCTGCATGGCGGCGGTGGAGACGACGCCGGCACCCTGCACATCGCATGCGCTCCTCGTCTCGCGTCGCGGCGGAGCTGTGGAGAACGGAAACGAGCCCTGGAACGACGGGACGGGAATCGAGAACGGGATACATATATGTAAAGATTCCGGATGGTTGGTTGGCGGCCAGCGCGGCGTGGGAGGGGAGTTGTTGGGCACCTGCGGCGTCCGTTCACCGCTGCCGTTCGGAGAAGCCAAATCTTTTCGTATACAAGTGTTATATATATGTATGTCTATACGATCGATGGTCTACCTCCACTCCAGTCCAGATCCAGTGCTACTCTAGCAGCTCAGTCTTCAGTCTGCACTCTGCACTAGCAAGCCATCCATGGCAATGTCATGCTCATGCTGTCATGCAAGGGAGGGAGGGAGCGCATCACGTGGGCTCCTCATGGCTCAAGCGCGTCGGCGTGCCAGAGCCAGAGCCCGTCCGCAGCGCGGCGATCCCGGGCATGGACGCCGACCTGGTCACGTTGCCTCCGCGGTACGACGGCGACGACGGCGCCGAGACGGAGGCCTGCCGCAGGAGCATGGCGTGCCCGCTGCCGCCGCCGCCGCCGCCGCTGGGCGCGGGGTGGAAGCACGGGGTGCCGGGCCTGGGGCCGTCGTGCCCGTGCCCGCTGCCCGACTGACGATGCATCTCGATCTTCAGGTACGGCGGGCGGCCCACGGCTGTCGGGGTCTCGTCCGGCGGCCCGTGCTGGTGGTCGTCGAAGTCGTCCTCGTCCTCGTCCGTGAGCGAGCACACCGTGCTCGTCTCCGTGCGGACCGTCGAGTCGTCCCCGACCCCGCGCCGGCGACGGCGCTTCTTCCTCGTCGCCTTTCCCCACCCGTGTATGGTCTCTCTGATCCTCCGCGGGATCAGCGCCGCCTTGTACTTGGATCCCATCTGTTGCCGTGTAACGGTGTAAGCATAGCGTTTAGCAAGCAATGCATAATCAATTCTTCTTGTACTTACTGATGCATGTCTAACATTTCAAAACCAAAACTTATCAATCTGTATTATTCATCACAAAGTCATCTAATGCGAAGCTTAGTTTTGGCACACATATACATATAATATAAATGTGTTGTTACCTGAGTGACCAGCGCATAAACAGGCAATGTACTGTAACTGCACAGGAACTGTCCAGCAAACCTGACATTTTGCATCGGTGGAGTTTATCATATCATATACATATACATAGATATAGATATGATTACTATTTTTCTCAGATCCATGATTTAAATGAGTCCTAGTAGAAACTAAGGTTCTGAAATGCATACCCGAGTATAAGGCGGCAATATACCAAAAGGTGGTTTTTTATGAAGCATGAATCATAACCAAATTGCCACTGCAGCAGAAGTCAACAGATATATTTGTTACTACATAATTTTTGAAATGAACAGAAAGGCTCTCACCATGTTCACACGATTTATCTGAAACACGTAGACTGGACAGAAATGATACCCAGAACCAGAAGAACGAAGCCAACTCAAATGCATTCTGCACAATTATCAAATTGAAGCACGGGTAAGCTTATGTTCATCTCTTAACTGCTTCCAAATTACCTAGACAGTATATATGATGTACCTGAAAGAGAACGAAGTGTATTAACCAAAGGAGAAACTCTGGTTTCTTGAACCAAAACAGATCATCCCTTGGTTGTATCCTTGGCCCATAGGTGCTCATCTTTGCACCCTCTGCTGTTAGGGTTGCAATCACATGCTGCAGCTTTGCACCCACTAGGAGAACAAGCTACATAACATTTGCATTCCAGTTAAGGCCAAAGTTTTTCAGATGAATCTAGGTTGTAGAATGTTGGAGAAGCAGGCTACAACTTACAGTTACAGGAAGGATTGCTATCCAAAAGTACAGGTTGGATCCTAAAATAAAATCACCATTTATGAATGCTGGATAGTGAGGAAACAAGAATATCTCAAAGTTAGGAAAGTTGTTTGAAGTTTACCATCTACGTTAAATAACATAAAAGCAACAACGAAGCCCCACAACAGTCCACTGCATAAAAGGAGTAAGTTATCAGCTGATCATACTTCTCCACTATGGGGGAAAAAATACTAGAAATGCATATGCAGCCAAGCACAGACACTAACAGGGCTTACTATTACACTAACCTCACTCCAACAATCTTCTCAAACTCCTCTTCCATTGAGCGTATCATGTAATTGTGGAAATCATATGTTGGCTGAAGATTGTGGGTCTACAATCATCAAATCAAACATGAGTACATGACTACAAGGGTATGGATGGAACTATAGCGTGTCTCTAATGGGTTACAAATAGCAACACCCAATAAACCAATACAAAGGGTATAAGAATAAACACACTGAAGGCCAAGTATATGAGAGTTCTACTCAGAATTAGATGCACAAAGAGCTGGCATACCATTATAAAACCCTTGCGGAGGATAAGGTAGTCTGCTCGAACAACAGATTGACCAAATTGCGCAATAAAGCAAACCTGCATGGTAGTATAATCAAAATCGTAAGTGTGAACTGCAACAGTGAAAAAATGACAGTAATATTTCTTGATCCTAAGCATGGAAGCAAAACATTGTGCCTCGGATGAGCTATAAAGTTTATTTGCCTCAACGTACAAGCCACATGACCACATTATTTTGGCTCCAAGAGCGGAATGAATAGGATTTGGTAAGTGCTGGTTGCCTTCTAGTTGCTGACTCAAATGCGATCACTGTCAAATGCAAATTAGAAGAGGAATAATCAGACTGAGTGATAAAAATATGGTTAGTATCACCAATGACACAGGAAAATTCTCCAACTACAGAACGAAGGAAAAGCTTTGTTGAATCAGATGTACCCCTAGGTTATGAAAACACTTCTCTTAAGAAAACAAGATTAAAATTGTTGCAGATTTATTTTCAAGAAAAGATATCACAGTCTACCTGCAAGAGTCATTAAGATGAACTGCTAAAGCAACAATTAAAAAATATACTACAGTCTCCCTGACCAATGTTTTTAGTGCACACATTACCCCAGAATGTGTTATTCAGAGTTTCAGACAATAACAGTACAAATTGATTACTGATTTACTTATTCTGAACTACTATTTAAGAATGCCTTATTCCCAAAAGCCTTTCACTTCTATTTCGAATCATTACATCAAATGAATTTCCAATTTAACTTCTGTAGTTTATTCTGAAGGGTCAAAAGGATAACTTACGAGAAAATGATTCATGATTATCCCTGAATGCTTCATCCTCCCATTTTCTCCATTTATGGATCTAACAGCATGAAAAGATTAGTATTAATGTGACATCACTATCAATCATAATATATGTGTGCACAACCAATCTGAGAAGTGAGAACCAACAAATGCAAATAAGTGTTCTGTTTGTTCATGTGCATAGCTTATTCAAAATGCTAATGTTTCATCACAGATCCTACAGTTTGTAGTCAATAGACTGACACACTGTTTGATATATAGATGAAAACATACAAGCTTCAGTAGTGTCAGTTTTCCATATAAGCTATGTACAGTACAGTGTATTTTGATAAAAGAGGTTAATTTGGCGTTTGCTTTCTATAAAAATCAGTGATAAGGCCTTTGTTCGAAACTGAGAGGGCAATTTTGTGAGAGATAGCAGTACTATTCATGTGATAAAGGGTTAAAACCTTGAGTATTGCTAGTAACATCGTCAAGCAGCTATAAGTCACATGAGTCACAGCCATTACAAATATAAACCGGTGCAGCTGCTCCAAACCTTCATGTGAAACGAATGACTCGTATCCCTGCACATCAAATGAACTTTATAAGGATACCTAAAGAAGCAAAATTGCAAAATTAATATAATTTTTCGTAGGATGATTGGCTATGCATTAACTCTTCAAGACAGTGCTGCAAAACTCTAAAACATTTACAAACCTCGCGGCAGCCTTCATGGTTATGGTAACTAGTTTTTAGATTTCTCCTCAATGAATGCTGCAGAATGACCTCCAGTAGATGCTTGCGTGCGTGAGCAATGGCATGCTCTGCGTTTATCGATTCTTCAACCTCTTCTTTGGTGCATGGGGAGAATCTGCTGTTGTAGTACTTGGAATCGATGCAGATCCCTGAGATGATTCTTGACGTCGCAGCGAGAAGCAGAGATATGAACCCAAGCAGCATCATTTCTGCAGTAAAAAGGTAGTTAAACCTTCCTAGTTCACGCTGCTTTCATGACAGCCCAAAAAACCAAGCTTTGAAAACGAAAAACACAACAAGGAACATATATGTCGATACCTTCTTTCATCTTCTCCATTGCTTTGTAAAGTGGATTCCTGCGAGTTTTCTTCAGCCACTAGAAAGGTACAGGACTATCATGAGTTGGTTACACAAGGGAAAAAAACTGATGATACTGGATTACTGGTAATTCAACACCTAACGAAGTAACAGTCGATGGAGTTTGAATAGAGCACTACGCTGTTAGGATGAACTGGTGGTGGAAAACGAATTTCGTCCCAGTGCAGGTTTATGTTAAAATGCTTCCTTCCACCCCATGATTTGCTCAAAAACACCGGAGAGAAGAAAAAAAATCATAACTTTTTTTAACAAAAAACTTAAAAGCAAACAATTTCTCGAAACATGTATCTGACAGCGACGCAAGGACACAAACGCTTAAATCACAAAGTAACTCTAGTTTCCAAATCGAAGCAATGCGCATAAAGTGACAGACACGCTCCCCTTCGGACATGGAGAAAAGAAAAGTACTAGTAGTAGAACGCAAGCAGGTAAGGTAATCATGAGAGAGTGGATCCTTATGCTGATTGGGCAGGCACTCACATTGCTGAGGCGGTGGATGGAGCGCTCGATAAGGAGCGAGCACGCGACGAGGAGGGTGAGCACGGTGGCAACAGACCACGTCGGCGTGAGCGCCAGCGACCGCATCTCCCCCTCCCCCGACACCGGGTCCGAGCCCTCGCCGCCCGCCATCTCCACTCCCACCAGCGCTGGCTCTCCTTCTCTTCTCCCACCCCTCTCCTACTACTCCTCAGGAGTCAGGACCAACCGCCCCTCCGCGTATCACATTGGAACCAGTGCCATGAGAAGAGAAGAGGCAGAGGTGGAGGTGGCGCAGGGGGAAAGCTCAGCCCAGGGATGAAAATGAAGAAGACCAGACCGAACACTGGAAATACGGAGAAGTTTCTTTCTTGGCCTCGCTCGAGGTCGGGGGCGGGGGCGGGGGCGGGGGCGGCGTCACATCATCGCCATTGACACCGGTCAGAAAGGAGAGGGAGAAGCGCTGGAAACGAGGAGGAAAATGGGGGATCTTGGAGTATGACGACGGAGGAGCAAAGACGTTGTTATGTATCTCCTCCCGTTCGATTAGTGTATGAGTATGATGATGGGCTTCCTTTGCTATATTTAGTCCCTGCCTGACCCTGACTTTTGGAGCTTGCGGGGAGAGGGCGATGCGGTGCAGGCAAAGCCTTGTCGCGAGCTCTCTATCCTCTCCTCTCCTCTCCTCTGATCTCAACAGAACCTCCTCGGAAAACAATGGCGGGTAGGAGAGGTGGCTAACGCAGGTTTCAGAAAAGAGAAGAGAAAGAGATGGAGCAATGACAAGGTGGTGGAGCAAGAAGCTGGGAGAACGAGGGGAAAAATGGAAGGCTTCCTTTGCTATATTTAGTCCCTGCCTGACCCTGGCTTTTGGAGCTTGCGGGGAGAGGGCGATGCGGTGCAGGCAAAGCCTTGTCGCGAGCTCCCTCTCCTCTCCTCTCCTCTCCTCTCCTCTCAACAGAACCTCCTCGGAAACAATGGCGGGTAGGAGAGGTGGCTAACGCAGGTTTCAGAAGAGAGAGGAAAAGAGATGGAGCAACGGACGGACAAAATGGAGGAGCAAGAAGCTGGGAGGGAACGAGGGGAAAAATTGAAGGCTTGCTTTTGGGAGCTTGTGGAGCTGTGGCTTCCGGGATCAACACCACAGGAGGAAAAGGACGCAGCAGAAGCAATTGGCTGCGGGCGGCAGCAGAGTGTAAGAATCGGAAGGGGGGAGATGACGAGGGAGATTAGGACAAACTGACAGCCAAAAGGAGGGATCTTGAGCCTTGAGGAACGATAAACCACTTCGGTTTGCCTTCTCCAGTTGCAGTCCCATCCCCATGACTCGCTGCTACTCCTGCTGCTGCTTAAACAAATGGAGCGGCCACGCAGCAAAAGAAGATTCGCGGGTAGAAGATTCGCGGGTGGCTCCTCCGCCGGTCCGCCCTGGCTGCTCCTGCAAGTACAGGTACAGCGCTCTGACTGACACAGGCACGAGGAGGTGGGTGGGAGGGTGGGCCCGACGGTCAGTGTCGCTGCATGTGCTGGAGACGCGTACGTGCGTCGAGGAGTGAATATAGGAAGCTGTCCGGTGTGGCAGTTGGGGGTGGCGGATGCGCGCCCTCAACCAATTACTGTACATACGTACATTAATCAAATTAATTATTAATCATAAAAGTGGAATTCCAATGCATTAAACAGCCTCACTCACTCAGTCTTGCCTTTGAGTTCATGAGCTGCTACACATTAATACTACGAGGCTGTTTGGTTTGGGACCACGCCTAGCCAC
The DNA here is from genome assembly GCA_038502445.1 of Eremochloa ophiuroides. Lineage (NCBI taxonomy): Eukaryota > Viridiplantae > Streptophyta > Magnoliopsida > Poales > Poaceae > Eremochloa > Eremochloa ophiuroides. Next base: position 66,881,245 of record JAHLJS010000009.1, on the reverse strand, counting down.
ACTCGTTGTGGCGAACTATAGCGAAGGCCGCAAATATCGCCGCCACACTTTACGGTAGTTTTTGCACTGAAAAATTATATGACCACCTTAGGTTACGAACGAATCAAACAGCTGTCGATCGTCGTGTGGCGTGCCAAGGCTTGTTTGACTGCTAGTCATAACTTACTACGTCTAAGGTTATGTGCTTGTCACACCTGTGGAAAAAATAAACTGTTTGATTAGTGACTAACGTTTTACAAAATAAGTGTGGCCGCTGTTTGGATAAATGACACATATATTTGCCATGTGACAAATCAAACTTGCGTAGGTACTAGAAACATATATAATTATATATAGTGTTAAGTACGTGCTTAGCTCTCAAATGGTAGAAAACAAATTATCCCATAAACAAAATTCACAATAAATAGATTACTGCTAGGCAGTATAGCCTACATGCTTGTTCACGGAGGAGTGCTACTTGTGGTCCAGCGCTACATCAGGGTCATGATGAGAGGTGCGGTCAATGGCAGATACGGATGGGCTCATATGAGAGGAGCAAGCCGACGAGCCATTGGCAACATAGCAGAGGGATTGGCAGCAGAGTTATGACGGAGACGGACGGAATGGACGCCACACATTTGGCTTAAGAAAGTGTGGTGAGTGCTCTTCTGAAGTGTGGCGAGCCTTATTTGACTCATCAACAAAACACTAGTTAAAGCAACTATGGCAAACCTAACCTTAAGTATGGTAAGGCTGACAACCAAATATGTTAAGTATGACAGGGTGCGGCGGGGAACCAAACACCCCCTACATGCATCCATTGCATCGCCTTGCTATTCGTGTGAGCGTGCCCCCCCCCCCCCCCCCCCACCCAAAAGTCGCAACTAAGAGATTTCTCCGAGAACTTGCACCTTAGCAACCATAAGAGAAGTTCCTCTTTTCGTGCGTATGCCCCGGCCAAAGACAGAGATTTACCTTAAAAAATCATACTGTTTCTCAAAATCCAAATACACCAAACAGCTATTACAACCATCTCTACGAAAATGGGCCTCCCAAAGGATTACCTAGCCAACCGAAGTCTTTTAAAAAAAGAAAAAAAAGAAAAAAGAGAGAAAGGAAAATTCCAATTCCAATTCAGGACTGCATTCCGGACAATGGTTTGGCTTACAAATACTTGCGCGCATCGGGGTCCATCTTTGCATGGTTACTAGCGCAAATGTTGAACTAAATTTATTAAAGATCAATGGAGGAGTTTTGATGATATTATAATATATTTATGGTGCAATATCTTGAAGGAGCGAAATAGAAAGCCGTTTCAAAATAACTCCATGCTGCCAAGGCAAATCACCCCTCCTCGATACCTATTTTTTTTATTTTCCATCGTCTAACATAATCTTGGCAAACTTTTGTCATCTTTCTAAAAAAATCCCAATTTAGTCCAGCCAGTCCCCAGCACCAAGCACTGAATGGATAGTTGAAAAAGAGATGCTCAACTGTTTTGTCCACATCCCCGTTATAGAGAACACAAGAATAACAAGGTAAATAGAAATTCTTTTCATTTGAGCAAATTTCTTGTGTTGAGCCAATCCAGGAGCAACCAAAAAAGCAACTAGTGCTTTCCTCAGGATCCACTTTTCCAAAGCCAGCTAAACTGCCTCGATGACCGAATATTACCCAAGAGATCCAAATAAAATAGGCCTGTTTACTGGTGAAAGAGGTGTCCCACGGATAACTCCATTGATCTCTTGCTTTTCAACAATAGAGCTTTGTTTTGAGCCTTGAGATCAGGGATACCTAGGCCATCTTCTGTCTTCGAACGACAGGCCTTTGTCCAAACTACCACACATCTTACTTGCCTATTTAAGTCTTTGCCTTCCAAGAGACAATTCTTGCGAAAAACATCCATTTGCTTAATGACTGTCTTTGGAAACTATAGAAGTGCTTAGCCAGTACATTGTCATAGAAGAAAGTAAAGAGTTTCTCAAAATTAAACATCCATGATAAGACATTAAATTGGTGAGGCTTGCCAAATGCCTCTCAGTTCTACAAACTGGAGGAAGAAATCAATCATTGGCTGAGTAGTACCAAGAGGCAGCCCTAAGTATGTGAATGGTAGCTAACAGGTTGAACAACCAAAGGTGAAAGCACGATGCAACGCTTTGTAAACATCAATTTTTACTATTATAGGTACTAAAAAGACTTGTCAAGATATATTTCTATAAACATATTAGGAGATATAAGAATTAAATATTTCTTTTATAAGCCTAGTTAAATTTTTAAAATTTTGATTTGTCGAAAAACAAGCTTTGCGGTTATTTTGGGATGAAGGGAGTAGAGCCACTAACCATAATCACTTTTTCTAACCCTGTGCAACACTTAAGTGATCGCTTTCGTTTTATATTTTATACATTTCCGAAGTGCCTTGAGGCCCTACTATACACTCCTCGGGGCTAAAATAAAAATCTCAAGAAAGTGCTAGAAAATCCTTAGATTCCACGCAAGACAAAATTAGAGTCACAATGTCACGTAATAAGTATATAATAACATGAAAAGAGTCTTAAAGTTAGATGTGACCTCGCAGTCTCACACTGATGCGATGGTTGATTCGGAACCAAACTTTTTATCCAGCTTTCGATTTTGTTCTTTCTAGTATCACTTCTCCGATCTCTTGTTATTCTGAAAATGAACCGACAAAAGGGTATGAGTACGTCACACCGTTGGTCCAAACTCCAATCAAACAAACTAGCGGTGGCATTGCCGATCGCAAAAGTGGCCACAGCAGCCCTCACCACAGAAAATCCCGCGCCGCGGCTGCGGAAAGCCCACATGGGGATCTCTTGCAAAGTTGCAATGCCAATGCCAGTGCCTAGGACGCCGAACTGATCACAGTTGCCAAGGCCATTTATCCGATCCCAATCCACCCGTCAATCAGCTACTAGCAAAATCATTGTGAAGAGCTCATCACCCAACTCCATTCCACACACGTGATCAGGAGACACACTCGGAGATCCATCAGTGCAGCTGCCCATTCCTACCAATCATTTCAGCAGAAATGCATGCTCATATACACAAGTCAAAATCTGGTGTACTCGTTGATTCTCCTTCCAAGTACAGTACACTTGTAGGCCATGTTTGGAACATCGGAGTTTTTCTTTTACTGTTCCTCAATTTTTTTTTCTCTATGAAATCGAACTGATTTCTCTACAATCCTTGTGAAATCCTGTACTCTCCTTTTTCAAAAAAAATAAATCCAGTACTCTCCCCGTTTACTGGATGTAGGCGACGGTGCAGCCGTAGTTGAGAGGGCTCTCATCCTCGAACCTGGCCACTCGAGGATGGTTCCGTAGGACGTCAATGGCTCGATCCTTCACGGCCCCGGTGCCCATGCCATGAACCACGAAGAGCACCTGGTACGGCCTGCACGCGTCGATGGCCATCTGGAGCTCGAAGGCCACCTCGCTGACCCGCTTGCCGCGCAGATCCACCGTGTTCTTGGACGTCTGCACGACAGGGCCGAAGGAGACGCTGCCGCCGCCGTCTCCGTTCCGGTCTGCTGCCTCGGCTGTCGTTGCCGATCGCTGCTTCGGTGTTCGGCCCTGGTGGAAAGCAAACATGGTCAGAGCACGATTGAAGCAAAGCAAAGCAAAGCAGGCCACGGCGATGGGCGTTTACAAGAAATGCCGACCATGCCAATCCTCAGTGATCCGAACATGCCTAGCTATCTAGGTACAACAGCCGAGTTAACACAGGTTCATGCATGCACCAGCCTTGCATCATTGCATGGACCATATCCTAGGTCCCAGCCTGTTCTTCCATGCTGCTGCATCTGCCAGAACTAAAGCCGGGCCAGGAATTTGCAGGCCAGAATCAATGCATTCTGTAGGTCTGAAGCTAACTTGGTTTCTCCAGACATGCTATTGCCAATATGCCACGCGTTAGACAGTGGGAATGCCGACAAAATCGACTTAACTGGTTGGCCGATATGCCACCGATGCATGAACATGGAGCAACTATGGCTAAGCTAACTTTGTTAGAACCTTGGCTTTTCCAGTCACTGCCACCTTGAAGCAGATTTTATCATATAACTGAAACAAATGGCATGGCTTGGTTAAAAGACGTCTAAGACGTTCTGAATATATCCGTTCTTATGAACATCTTATGTTGTGCATTAATTAAGATTACTAAAAGTATCGATGCTGTGAATAGAAAGTACGTTGAGATGATGCATTATACCTTTGGTTTTACATTAGAGGAAGTTGCTGCCTCGTTATTTGTGCCTCTTTGAACCAATTTTATCTTGCTTCTCTTGACTCGAACCTTTATCTTTCCATACTGAACCATACAGCTCTCATCTTCTCCAAAAGTTTCGACAACAGTAGCCATTGTTCCTCCTCCCAGCCCTTGAATATACACTTTGTCTCCAATCTGTGGGACAAACGAGCTCTGGTTTTCATCATCATCGAAAGTTATTTCGTTTGGCTGATGAGCAGCCACCACGGAAGCAGTGGCAGCTTCTGCTTTCCTCATTAGTGAATTGTATTGTTCAAGTTTTGAATTCTTTAGCTGAGCTTCAAAGTTCTTGATTATGGCGTCCATCTGAGACTTTACAGCCTTCAATTCTTGTTGTACCTTTTGGGTCTCTCTTGTTCTTAAAGCAGCTACTCGAGTTTCAAGATCATCAGCTTCCACGCGAATCTTCAAAGTGAAAATATACCAGGTTGGTTTAAAATTAGAGGAAGGTGACAATTTATGTACATAACTGCTACGGAAATTTCAAAGAATTAAGAGTAAAAGTACCTCATTGTACAACCCCTCAACTTGTGAAAGAACAGATGCTGCTTCATTTGCCTGAGATTCCAAAAGTTTTTTTTCATCGAGGAGAGAATCATAAAGTAAACCTTGCCGCTCCTTTTGCTTATCAGGCAATAGTTTCTCAACCCATTCTTGTGCGCGATCAAGCACTTTTTGATCAAAGCCAATTGACTTTGCAATACTGAGCGCATTGGAATTACCAGTACTGCCCCATAAGATTCGGTATGTTGGTTGTAGAGTTTCTACACAAAATTCCATTGCAGCATTCTCGAATCGGTTGTCAACTGACTGGAGCCGACTTAGATCAGCATAATGAGTTGTCACAATGGCCAAATTCACTTTACTCGCAAGATACTTCAAAATGCTGGTTGAAAGAGCAACCCCTTCAGATGGATCAGTGCCGCTGCCAATCTCATCAATTAGAACTAGAGAATCCTTTGATACGATTTCTACAATCTTGCGCAGACGTGATATGTGCCCACTGAATGTAGAGAGGCTGTGCTCCAGCGACTTCAATCCAAAAAATAGTTTTCATCAATAAGCTTATTGTCCCGCAAGTGATTAGAAGAAATCTCATCAAAGGACAGAGACTACCTGGTGATCACCAATATCTGCAAGAACCTGATCGAACCATGGAATCCTAGGCCTTCCTTTGGCTGGTAAGAACATACCAGCTTTTGACATAAGCGACGACAGTCCCAAGGTCTTCATAGTGGCAGTTTTGCCTCCAGTGTTAGGTCCAGAGATCACAACTATCCTTGCGTCCCTTTTTACCCACATGTCCAATGGAACAGGCATTTCATTTTCAGGTGCTTCTGTAGTTGATTCTTCGGACATAAGAGACTGTTCAAGTAGCAGAGGATGCCGAATACCCTCAATATAAACTGAATACTCATCTGATTGGCTAATGGAGTAACTATGACTGAACGTTGGTTTGACACCATTTATCCATCGGGCATACAACCCTCTAGCACAAGCAAGGTCCAATTCCAAAACCTTCTCCATCAAATTTCTGATTTTCAGTTGGGATTCTGCGGTCATTGAGGTAAGCAAGCTCAATATTGCCAATTCCTCTGCTCTCTCGTCTCCTGAGAGTTTAACTTCCCTGTTGTTGAGCTCAACAGCATCCCGTGGCTCCATAAAATACGTTGCACCAGAGCCACTGGAGCTTAGAACAATCCCATCAGGCACCAAATGCTTGTGTGAAGCTTTCACACCAACACACATCCTAGAACGGCGCTTGGTGACCAGAGGCCTATCAATCCCACCAGCCTGGAAAATCTTCGCAGATGTATCTTTGAGCAGAAATTCTAACATTTCGATGTTCCTCCTCCTTTCTCGTCGGATTGTTTCTAATTTCTTGCTGGCCCGGTCCAGGACCAAAGAAAGAGTGGAATCAAGGCAGAACTCTATCCTTTGAACAAGTTCAGTTAAGAAGTCACAACCTTGAAGTATATCTACAAGAGAAGAGTACCTGCAGGAGAACAAAGAGACATTTTTTAAATCTGAAAACAAGAACAAACAAATATCCATAGGCAGACTCTTGTAAAGTTGTGAACAGTAACCTAGTGGATTACTAGAACTATGATGATTTACATCCACATTACACAGTCAAAATGATCAAACAAAAATACAAGTACCGCCTAATGATAGCATGTTCCAATGCCGGTCCCATTCATAAGGAGGCACCAAAGCGATTCCTCACCTTCCATATGGCATTTCATCAGCACTCTTCAACTGGTGGAACACTGCCTGCACGGCACGGATGCTGCGCCCAACTGCGCAAAGCTCCCTCACCGCAAGCGCGCGGCCCGCCGCCGCCGCGGCGACGAGCGCGGACACGTCCTCGACGCCGCCGAAATCGAGCGGCGTCGGAAGCAGCGCCGCCGCCGCCGTCTGGTCGATCAGCCTCTCGCTCTCCTCCCGGCTCCGCCCGACGGGGACGCGCCCTCCCTCGCAGGCGGCGCGGCCTGCAGCAGTGGACGCGAAGCGGGCCAGCCGCTCGCACAAGCCGCCCCATTCCAGCGCTGACTCCGTCTCCAGGCGTGTCTGCCTCGCCTCCGGCGTCTCCGGCGAGGAGCGTGACGGTAGGTTGTAGGAGGAAGTTTCGGTGGCGGCCGCCGCTGCAAGGCGTTGCGGCGGCTGGCGACGTGGATTCTGCGCGAAGCCGCGCGTGCGATGGGAGGACCTAGAGGAGAGGATCACTGGGAGGAGAAGGGTAAGCTTACCCGTGGCAGCCATGGACGGAGCCAGAGGACTGGAGGAAGCGGGTGTCTTCCGCTTCCGGTGACGAAGGGAGGTCCACAATTTTCCCCTTATCCTGTGGGAGAGCTGTTTGAGCAAAACAGGACTGCCGAGCTAAGCCCAGCCCACGACTCTTGTAGGGCCGGGCTAAGGAAAAGGTCAAATGCGAACACAAAAAGGATTGATCCTGTCCGAAACATTGATTTATTTTTGATTAGAGAATTACGAAACGGTGTTTAAAAAAGAAAATCATGGTCATGGGACTGGTCAGATCGTTGGTTGATTCTTTATCTACCACAAATGCTACCTGTGGTTTGATTAGCAGGCTGATTTGCAGGCCTGGCCTGGCCTGAGCCTGGTACAGACATTACCTGTGGTTTGGAAAAGAACGGGACTTCCACAAAGCGGCAGCTAGTAAGCCGGAGCTTTTTTCTGAATCTGCACTTCTGCGGCTCGTGGAAGAAGGATCTGCAGGTCAAGGCTGGAAATCGTCATCTGATCGTCGTTGGTTGGTCGTAGTGGTCCAAACTGATGCTTACGGTCTTTGGTCGTTTGCATGTGCCTTGTAATAGCAATTTAGCGGTCTTATGATCTTGTAGGCCATTGCTCCTCGCCGTCGACTAACCTCTGGCTGTGGCTATGTGATCCCTCCCTACCCGTATTATTTGTCGTTTTGGATAACGACACAGTCTTCAAAACATAACTCTGACCTCATATTTCTATAAATTTTTTTTTGAAAATTCGATATATGCATATTTTATAAAAGTATATTTTAAGACAAATCTATTTATATAGTTTTTATATTTTCAAACTCAATAACTTAAAAGTTATTTATAATTTATATTCCCAATGTTTGACCAACATCTTATGCAAAACGATAAGTAATATGGGTACAGAGGGAGTATGAATATTTCTTTTCCCTCCTAACGAAACTATTTACGAAAAGCGTTTCAAAGAAGTTAAATTATCTCTCTATATAAAGCAAAGAGCCAGAGGGAATCTTCTGTGAGTCAACCAAGCTTGAGGAATGAGGAGGCAACCATCTTGTTTTTTTCGAAAGGCGGCAAAAGTTTTACCAGATTTTTATTAGACGAGTGAAAAGAAAAAGTACAAATAAAAAACGTTACCACTTACAACTGGATGCTAACTCCTAGCTGCCACTAAACCACCACCCCTCTGTACAGGCTGAAGCAAAACAGAAGTGGGAGAAGAAACCAAAAAACAGGACAAGATAAAAACAACGAAAATAGCTACTCTTATGAGTTCTGTCTTCGCTGAGCACCGCTTGTTGCCCTCTGGAATTGATCGATGTCCTCCTTACAAAGTGTTGCAACTTGAATCGGTAGCAGCTCAGAATTGTGAAAGATCCTGTGATTTCGCTCCTTCCAAATGTTCCACCAAAAGTAGATTATTATCCCGTCAAAAACCTTCCTTCTTGCCCTCTCAAACTTTAATCTGCTTCGACGCCAGTAGTTATAGAGCGATCCATTTGTGTGTACAGTATTGATCGACAAAAGGCCCAGCCACTATTTCAAAATTTCCCAAACTTGTTTAGTGAAGTTGCAATCTTTACATAAATGTGTCGGTGTTTCCTGTTCTAATCCACACAGGTAGTCCAATGTCGTTTCATCAGGTTGTTTGCCGTTAGGATCTTTTTGTGCAACAGTCCAAGCAAAGAATTTACACTTGGGTTCCGTCTTGGCTTTCCAAATCGGTAATAAATTGATTTTACTGAAGGTCCCCTGGAATTGAATAAGGTAGGCACTCTTAGATGTGTACTTTCCGTCCTCTGTCCAGCGCCATACGATACTGTCTACAATATTCGGGTCTAGTTGAACCCTCTGCACCGTTTCCCATAGGGTAACATATTCAGTCAACTCCAAGGTTGTGGTTATTGGGGTGATATGATCTATCCATTTATTATTATGCAGTGCCTGGTGTACTGTGATGTTTTTTTCTCTTTGATCTTTTGAACAGCGTCGGTGCAATCTCTTTAGCTGTTTTGCCTTCGGCCCATGAGGATAACCAGAACCTCGCCAACTTGCCATTTCCCAATGTCACCACCGTTGAGGCTGCGAAAAGCTCTCTGTCCCGTCTGTCACAGGGTAGCTCAAGCCTATTCCACGCCCTCTCTCTTTGTTCCCACTAGAACCACAGCCAACGTAGTCTCAGTGCTCGCGCAAAGCGTTCCAGGTCCAAAACACCAAGCCCTCCTTTATCTTTCGGTAGGCAGGTTGTCGGCCAATTTACCAGTGAGTGCCCCCCATACACATTCTCAGGTGTTTCTCTCCTCCATAGGAAGCTTCTACAAATTCTGTCAATTCTCTTGATGAGCCATTTTTGTTCCGGAAATGCAGTAAGGTGGTAGATAGGCTGGGAGGACAGCACTGTTTTCACAAGCGTTTCCCTTCCCGCCCGCCGTGGACATATGTCTACCCTTCCATCCCGGTAATTTCGCCCCAATCTTATCAATGAGAGGTTGTATTTCAACCGATATGAAGTGGCAGGCCCAAATATTTCCCCGGGAATTTACAAACCTTGCCTGGGAAGTTTGTAATTAGTTGGTCTACACGATGCCCTCGTCCTCCTCACTCCCCAGTAACCCAATGCCCATAACACCATATATACCAACATAAGAAATACATACAAGAGAGACATGAAAATCGACAAGTGTATTATTCCATATTGGTAGAGAAAACTAATTGTCTAATTGGGGATCAAGGCAGAATGCATGCCAATACAATTAGACTGCATGCCACTATACAGCAATTACATGAATGAGTTCAATTATATACAAGAGCAACCTACAAGTTGACACAATGCATACGATTGTATACACTACGGATCAACAATGGCAGCTCTGGATCCACCTGAAACAAAAGAATAAGCATTTAATATTGTATAAGTGTAGATTAGTGTCTTATCATGCTAGATACATCTACATGCACAATTTCCTTATAAATATGAAGTGTATATATAGTGATGAAAACCTATGATATTTATTTTTTTTCTAAAAAAAAAGATATGCATCACTGTACCTGCATATCACTTAGCGAGGATAGGAACACCACAAGCAACATTTGCATGCTTGTCTTCAGCAAACACAAGATTTCCTCTCACAAAAGTCGACAGGACCTTACCAGAAAGTTGCTTTCCTAAATACGCTGAAATATTCTGTAAAAGACAGAGAAATTACTTGTTATTTGCCAACTATCAGAGTATAGCATTTTAAATAGTTGAAATATTGTAGGACCATTTGAGGAAGTAAACCTGATGTTTATGATATATAGCATGGCTGTTGTCCAGTTGAAACTCAGTTTCGGGTTTCCATACTACAATGTCAGCATGGTATCCTGGTAGAATAGCTCCCTACATGATTTAATACTAGCACATGAGATGCATTCTTCATCTACAAGATATTTGTTCGAGAATACATTGAGAATGATAACTAAGCATAATTCTATGTTTGGTGTATGACTTGGATGCATTACCATCAAGCTGAATAGTGTAAGCGCATCATTTAAGTACCTTGTTCTTTTTTCGCAAAAAAAGAAAAAGAAAAAAAAGTACCTTGTTCTTTTGGCCTGCAAGCTTGGCTGGCTTTTCGCTCCACCATGAGGCCAGCTGATTCAGAGTAATGCCATACTTTCGCCCATATGACCATGTCACCGGGAGGACAAACTACAAATAGTTATGCCAAAATAATTTAATGCAAACACATTGAATCCGCAGAGCACCTTTCTTTACAGAAGTCTAGCATCATGATTACATTTCCGTTTTGAGGTGTTATTCTTTATTACAACTTAACTAAGATAGCAAAAATGCTTCAAAATTGACAGCTTTTGCCGTTAGTGAATTTAAACTAACTCGCATGTTTTTGTACATGGTTTCGTACACAAACTAACCTGCAATGATGATATGCCTCCCCATGCCCTTAAAAAGTTGCCTTCCTCCATTAGTTTGAGATCAGGAGTGGATGGTGAGTGGTCTGAACTTAGCATGTCTACGTGTCCATCCTAATAATAATTATGCCATAAACCAATAGTTAGCATACTAGTAGAACAGTTATCAAGTGTTCACTTCAAAGTAGAAAGTGGCAAAAATAGCATACAAGCAGAGCTTTCCAAAGATTTTCTCTGTTTGTGTCATCACGTATGGGAGGAGAACATTTAAAGCGAGTATCTCCATCTGGAACTTCTTCGGATGAAAATGCCAGGTAATGAGGGCATGTTTCTATAGATAGGCTTGCACCACTGCGTTTAGCATCCTACAAGCAAAGAGAATTGTAGTAAATAAAACCGACCAAAAACAATTTTGATAAAAAAAAAGTAACTAGAGATATACTGTCACATGGTTCGTTCAAAAATTTTAAAAAAATTTAAAAAAAGTCATATGTGCGAGCTTGTCCGCAACAATAGTAAGTCGCACAGCATTTTTCATATGATGTCATTCAACCTTCATAAGTTCCAAGGAAGTTTTTGCATCTGATAGATGAACAATATGAATATGAGCTCCTTCGGACCGACCCCCTGACTCTGTATCCTTCATTGCACGTTGCAGATCTCTGATAGCCGCTTCCTCCCTAGGTTTAAAGAGATTGCGTAATTTAAAAAGTGAGGTAACTTATGGTAAAACTTATCGTAAATGCATATTTTTTGAAAAAAAAGGTTTTTTGAGGTATATACTCTAGGATCCCATAAAAATCAAGATATATAAAAGCCCAGCACCTATGTGTTGTGGAATGCCGATCCTTTAATATAAAAATCAAGATATATAAAAATCAAGATATATATAAAGCAAGAACGCCGATCCTTTAATGGAATGGTCATCTATGTGTTGTGGAACCTATGGAAAGAGCGGAACAGAAGGATTTTTGAGAATGAGCACAAAACGGCGGAGCAAGTAGCCTATCTCATCAAGGAAGACATCCAGCAGAGGCGAAGGGCTATGTGTGTTGAGGGGTAGTTTCAGATTTGTTTGTGTGTTGAGTAATTTCCGTATTTGTGGCCTTTTAGCCTTGAGCTCCTCGGCACGGGAAGTGCCTTGTACGTAAAACTTCTTTTCCTCCTTAATTGAGCGACAGAGCTCCTGTCTTTACTTTAAAAAAAAAAAGAATTACCATGATGGTGGTCTTGACTTTAGATATGTCATATAGGATCGAGGATCTAGTTCATCCTCTTGCACATCATCATCCTCAGCCTCAGGTATACGTTCTGCATGGATAAGCAAAGGTCTCTTGTATTTTGCGAGTGTAACCAACCCTTCCTACAGTGTTAAACATTAAGGGAAACTCATCAGATATTCCATGTGAAAAAAACAGGAAAATCTATGTAAAATAAGGAAATAATGCAGCATACCTCGATATGAGTTGAATTTGTCATGGGGAAGTCGTTGATGCCTGAGGGGCACATAAAAGACTACAGCCATGAAATAAAGGCCAGAGGCAATCAGTTTGTGAGTATATCTGCTGGTTAAAAGGAGGAAAAGGAGCATGGCCCAACCCCTAATTAGAAAAAGTCTCCAAACAATGGACTTGCTGTGCTACCTGGTACTACTATTGTCCTACTCCTAATGTTCTACTGTGCATGCTTAGGAACCGAGACTGAAATGATGCCGAAAACCCAGCGCTTACAGGTTACAACATGTTGAAGTTTCAGTGCTGTCTGCAAGTTGAGAAACGAACCTTGAGTCCTAAAACGCCTGCATTTAGGAGGCGCTCCAAAGCACTTGGGTCGAAGGCGTTCTCTGGCACAAGGCCTCCCCAGAACCCTGTATAAAGAGTAGCACACAACAGGAGTCAGATTGGTACGGTGACACGGTGCCTTTGGTTTCCGTGTTTCAGTCGGTCAACTTACCCACGTCAACATATAGCTTATCTTGAGCTGCTTCCAGCTGAAAGTTAAGTCATTGAATGGCAGTGTCAGTTGCATACATGAAGTGGGTAGCGACGGTGTATGATACTTGGAACTGACAGAGAAACCTGACCTTCAGTTTGAGAGTTTCTTCAGAGACTGTTGACGGGTGGCTGTTGAGTGGCATATCCACCAACGTCGTTATCCCACCTGAAACAAAAAAAACGATCCACAGGTTTTGTATTAGAAAGTAAAGTTGCTGTTGAAGAGAAACTGTGCATTGTAAACTGTGTAATTCGAAAAAAAAAAAACAAAGGAACTGTGCATTGTAAACTTGTTATTTGCTCTGCTTGCTCTGGACTGTGAGAGCCTGAGGCCATGCCCATGCTCCAGCACTGCCATAAGCCCATAACTATACTGTATGTAGTGGTAAGTAGGAATAATAACTATTATACCTGCCGCAGCCGCTCTTGTACCAGTGGAGAAGCCCTCCCACTCGGCACGTCCAGGCTCGTCGAGATGGGCATGCCTGAAGAAATTAATCATGGGAACCATCGATCAAACAGTTGCGAAAAAGGAAATGAAAACTGGAAGAGTTAGAGCAACCATCGATGTTTACTGTTCACCACACATGCCTAATCTCCCTCCATCAGTTCATCAGTTTTCAGTTTGGCAGGTTAATAATAGTAGTAGTTGTATTTAAGTGTGACTATGACTATGACTATGAGATGAGATGAGAGGCATACACGTCGATGAGGCCGGGCATGACGACGGCGTCCCCGTAGTCCAGGAGCGGGCGGTGGAGCGTGAAGCTCCGGTAGTCCCCGACGGCGATGGCGTTGATGAGCCCTCCCTTGACCTCCACTGCAGCCACGCACCGATCAATATAATGAACAAACATCGGCATCAGAAAGCTCCACTCTCAACCGCAGTCCGCAGAGACAGCTTGGAAACGACGATGGGTCGATGGCGAGGCCCGTGAGATCAGATGACATGGAATGGACCGGTGGCCGTAGGTACCTGCGGCGGGCCCGACGCGGCCGAGCGTGACGACGCGGTCGCTGGCGACCCAGAAGTGGTCGTGCGGGAGGAGGCTGCACCCTTCGCCGCCCAAGCTCTGCAGCAACCAACAGGAGACAGAGATTCGATGCCACGCGGGGACAGAGAGAACAGAGAACACAACAAATCGCGGTGTGGAACATAATCCCGGGCACCTTGGAGAAGGGCGCGCGGTAGAGGAGCACGGCCGCGAGCGCCGCCGCCGCCGCGAGCAAGGGCACGAGCCTTCCCTTGGCCGACGCCACCATGGCTTGCAGTCGGAATTGCCCAGACGAAACGAGACGAGACGAGTCGAGTCTAGTCGCGTCCCTTTCTGCCCCTGCCCGTGGGAATGGGATCCTGCGCTCGGCTGGCTGGTGCTAGTCTAGTGGCTTGGCGGCTTCTGCGCTCGCTGCTGAGGTCAGGTGGGAAGTGGAACCGTGGACGCGGTGGTCGCGTGGATCCGGAGCACCCAACCCGTGGGCTCGTGGCTTCCTGCGGGCCCCGGTCGTCGGTGAGGCGTCCCGTGTCGTGTTCCACTGCACCGGGCGCGCGTCCATGGTATCCAAGTGGCTTGAACCTTTGGGAATCTCTGCGGCTTTTGGGGAAACTAGGAAAATTCGAGATTCTTGTTTTTTTTTTTAATTTTGGAGCAATAATAAATTGGAGATTCTTTGTTTAGTCCGTGCGGTGCGTGGGGCGGTTGGAGTTGGGGTTGGGGGCGTGGGAGTGTGACGCGGCTCTCGATCTGGGAGGGTCGCCATTGGCTGCTCCCGCTCCCAACCGGCAGCGGCGCTCGTCCGCTACATGAGGATTGTTTTTCTACCGCCAGATCGAAACGCTAGCTAGCTCTATCATCAGGAAAGTAAAGTAAAACCGTGACCTACGTTGATGCGTGCCAGCACGACGTAGGAAAAAACGGAGTAGCTTTGGATTGCGTGCTGCGCTGCGCCACATGCTTTCTTTTCTTTTTCCCACGGATACAGATTCACGTCGCGCGAGATTCCACCTTCCACGTGCACTTTCACGTCTCACGCACACAACACAAGCTGTGCTTACATCGATCGTGACTACTGCCTAGTGTATGTCAATACATAGGTGTAAAAATTAGCCGACCTTACAATAATAATAAGGTTAAAATATAGCCTACTATTAAATTAAATTTTATTTTATTATTAGCTAGCCCATATTTAGTTGTATTGTATCTAAAATTAATTTGCATCTAGTTTTTAGTTCTCTAGAACCCAAATTAAATAAATACTCATGGTACATAGAAGCACATGATCAGTACTTGTAGATCACAGAGAGCTACGTCAGCTTTCTTTTTAAGTACTGTATGTGTTACACGTTTCGCCTGTACACACGTCCAGATATGTATTAAAAATATATGGAGATTCATGTGACACACACAAAAAAACTAATATAAACGCCACGACTCCTCTGTGTTTGCATCCAACATGCATTGTAGTGCGAATATATACTTTTTTACTTTTGTACTTTGAACGAAAGGCAACCAACGAACTTAGTGTTACGTGCAAGTATATACCGAAACATTAAACATGCATGTTGCTCAAGGAAAAGTAGCCAGGAAATTAAATACGTGAAGGCTATGCGGTCTCGGTACTTATTTTTCGTTTGTTTGGCATCTTTGCACGTTAGTTAAGGAGACACACACGTAAAGTCGTAAACACAATTAAGAGATGGATGCATTTGTTCCGGATTCCGACACATGTCTCGCCTTATAGATCCTCTTTGGATCTCGAGTTATAAAATTTAGCCACTAAACTTTTAACTCGTGAGGCTAAAAAATATGGCCTAAATTATTATCTAAAGTTTTACCTAATAAAAAATAGTTCATAAGACCATATAAGTATGCTATAAAGCACAATGGCGGAGGACTCAAAGAGCCAACTCAAAAAAATCCTACGTGGAAGAGAGAGAAAGAGAAGAAAGAAAGAAGTGGGCATCAGCCCTAGCGCCGAGCGCAACATGCTCTCCCGTGCAGCAATAGGTCCCATAAGCCATAACGCATGCAGTTGGCTCCTGTGACTGTGACTTCATCCTCTGCATTCCTACAAACGGGTGTGTCAGATTAATAAAAAAATAAACTTGGGGTGATATGAAGAGCTCAGCTATTGTACAACTTGTCTTCACAGTTTTTTTTATTATTCAAACTTGTTTTCACAGTTTGTTTAAAGGTGATGTGGCTTGGCTTAAAGGCAAGCTTATTGAACTTGCTTTCAGTATGGCTAGGAAGGACCTCAACAATACCTTGATTTTTGTACCCTTCGCCATAAAATTGAGTTGTGGAACCTTATCTATTTAGATGTGCCACTATCACACCTCAATTTAAATTTGTACTCCGCGCACTGCTAAAGTGGTCTAAAATTTAGTAGCCAAGTAAAGATTTTAGTCCGTTTCATCAATTCTGTCTTTCTTGGAAAAAAAACTTTCAAACATGTGGTCCAGACCAGGATTTCAGGTGGCGGTTTGAAGGGGGTAAGTTCTTCGATTTTTCTCTATCTTGCTTGGTAAAAATTTCTCCCCCCTACATTTGAAATTTTGCTTCCGCTTCATTTCTCCTTCCTAAAAAATACTCCCTCCATTTTAAATTATAAGTTATTTTAACTTTGTTCAAACAAATTTAACAAAATTATAGGGAAATTAGCGACTTAGCGTGTCAAATTATGCCGGAAATTCAAAAATGTCGTTGTGCCCGACGAGCGCAGGCGGCACCGTCGACCACGGCGGCCTGTGTTTGCTGGAGCACCGTGGTCCAGTTCTTGAGCCCGCGCTCGATCGTCGCTGCTCATGGCGATGCAAATTAACCTTCACCGACCGCGACAGACGCCCGCACCCGTGGGTTCCTTGCAAGGACGCTTCAAGTGGAAACGACTAACTAGTTAATGCATGTGTGTATTATAAACAGCTGTCCTTGGTACTGTATTCCGTATTCCCTTTCAAAGGCTCTACTTGTCGTCTAAAAACCGATTATGCTATACAATGAATTTGCGTTTATACACATGTAACCGATTACCAAGATTCTATAGAAATTGAGTAATTTGATTGATACTATTGCCCTAGCTAGTTGCAAGGTAAGCGTGACGCAACAACTTTAGTTATAAAGTTTTTGGCCAAGCGTCACTGGAAAAAAAAACTCGACTAAAACTCTTTTTTTTTTGTTCCTATAGTAAGTTTTGCAATAAAGTTTTTGCCACCCTTCTGGGGGAAGAAAAGAGAAAAAGACAGGTATATTGGTTATAATCCAGGAAATATAGTATATTAAATCCTAAAATACAGTATAAACAACCGGTGAACTCGAGGATTTTTTGGGCTATTTACATCTACCCTTGCTATACTGGGATTGTTTGGACCCCTGATTGTTGTTTATTTACCATGCTACCTTTGTTCTTATTGGGCCTGAATGGACATGGAAAACAGATGGACAAATTCATCTTTACTCAAGCTTTAGTTGGATTGAAATAGCTAAAGATATTGCGCATATTTTAACCTCAAACTAAAACTTAGCAAAACTTTGAGCTATCCCGTTACTTTAGCGGCTAAGGTTTATTCTGTTTTTGCAAATAGGGACTCAATATGGCAGTATATAAACAACCAGTGAACCCGAAGATTTTAGAGTCTATTTAGATCTAATTTGACTAAACTGAGGCTATTTGGATCCTTTAGCTGCTTGATGTTTATTTACTATAATGTCTTTATTTTTATTGGGCCCAAATAGACACGGAAAACAGATGAATAAATTCATCTTTACTCAAGCTTTATAGCAAACTAAAACTTAGCAAAATGTTTAGTCGGTGACGCAAATAGGACTCAATATGGCTTGACAGTAGCATGGTGACAAGAATCTAACCATCCAAGGTGAGCTATGGCTCGGTTCGCGGGGAAAAAAAAATAGAAACTTTTTTTCGTTTCCATTTATTTTTTTTTTCAACATATAAAAGCCCTCCCCAATTTGCTCCGCACCGACCAGCGGACAGGGCATAGGACCGCCGAACAGCGCGCCGCCGCCGCCGCTCCCTCTCCACCTCCATTTCCTCGCCCCCTGCCCCTTGCCTCCCCCTTTACCGGGGCCCGCCCACCAGCATCCCTCAGCAGCCGCCGCGGTCCCGCTGCCGCCCGCTTCGCCGACCGATCCGTGTCCGTGCGAGACGCGGGAGGGATTGGCGCCGGAGGCAGGCCGGGATGTTCTCCGGCGACTGGACGCCGCCGTGCGGCAGCTGCTGCACCAAGAAGTACGCGAGCCTCGTGCAGATCCCATGTCAGTGCCTCGGTCCACCTTTGCCCCCTGCGAATCGATTTGGTTGCTTTGCTTCACTCCAAGCTAACGAACGGGTCTTCTCTTCTTTATTTACAGGGAGGGTGTTCTGCAAGAAGGGGTGCAACGCGGACGGCGACACCTGGGACGAGTGTGAGTATACTTGATGTGGAAGCCGAATGAATGCCTGTTGCTGCGTGTCATCCCCTCGATTGAGCTTCTCCTGGAGCTAAATTATTTGATTTCACAATAGCTTGTTCAGTTTCTCTGTCGACTCAGAATTGATCTTTAGCACTAGGTCTCTGTCTCCTGTCATAGTGTCGTGTCTGTCTGCCTCTGCAAATAGCCAAATTCGATGAATAGATTTGGCTAATTAAGATCAGACATGTATGCTTATATAGTCGTGTTTATGAAAAGTATGGTATCGCGCCTTCTCGACACTATTTGCAGTGTGCACAACAACTTACTCGCTGTAAATTGTTCAGGCATAGGAAAATGTACCGAAATATGCTACAAAGATCCGGTGTTAGAAGATCGCCAGTGGAGCGCCTATATTGATCGATCTCCAGGGCAGGATAGTTACTCTTTGGTGAGACCTTCATTTTACTGTTTCTTCTGGTTACCTCATGTACAAGTTATTATATATATAAGCCACACATTTACCATCTGCCCTTCTACATTTACAACTTTCCGTCTGTTATCATATTGAAAATGCTCCTTACAGAATCAAGTTTAGAGGATAACATGGTTAGGAAGAAATGGATAATTGATGCATTTTGAACTGCTTTATGCACTCCTTTGGAGTTGTTCTTGGCCTAAATAGTTAATTTTTTTTATATCTTGTTATTTTTTTTATCTGCATAAGCGGGGCACCAGAGGCATTTTTCAGTATGAAGCGTGTAAGGCTATAACTATGTTTGGTATTTGTGACGGGGGTCATGTGATCCTTTATTTGCTCAACAATTTAAAATTTATATGCTGAGTAGAAACATGAACAATGATTACTTTCTTAAAAAGCATAAATGCAGCGTTGTTTCAACACAATTACAGTCATAATTCCAGTTGAATGTAGTTAATTCTGATATTTTAGTCCAGATTTTACAGGTACTTTTGTTGGTTGGATAATTTGAGTGGTATACAAATAACAGTCTGATTACATTTTGTTTTTCCCTATGTTAACGACTATATGTCAATTTATTAATATTTTGCTGACAATAGGTAACCTAATTTAATACATATAAATCTTGAAGAACTATAGAGTTCCTGTGAATTCCTAAGTTTTGATATCCTGCATACTTCCATGCTGAAGGAACACGTGTGGTATTTTTCTGGTGTCAATTCGCAACAACCATAGCTGTTGAGATTTGTCAAGGGAATACTAATCAAGTTTCTGTTGTAAATTATTGTTTGCGTACAGTCTGTGACATACTGACGAGCTTCAGTGATTCAATGTAGTTTTTGATAAATTCAGTTTTCTATGCAGGAATGCTTCAATGCTTGTGTATCTGGCTGTGGATTCAGGGTACGTTAAATATTCAAAAGCACCCTTTGAGTGCGGCATCTTGGCTTCTATATTGATCATTATGTTTCCACTATCCATGAGTAATCTAACTAGTCATATTATGTTGTTGCGCTGTAGTTTGACATCCCAACGGAGAAGGTCGAAGAGATCAAGCCCAATAGGCCGTCCAAGCCACCAGCTCCTGAACCTGAAGTGAAACGAATTAGGAATCCGGATTGTACTGAAGACGTGCCATGCACATCGGCCTAAATTGAGTGTTTACGTGCCTCAAATTTTGTAAAGCCAATGTGTTTCTCCATGTTGTATTCCTACTCGGCCTAATTTCTCTGTGGAAGACACACGAGAAATTTATCTAGCTTAGGGTGAAGATTTACCGCACTGGCCGTGAGAATTGATGGCCTGGGTGAAGATTTGATGGCCTGATGGGGAATGCGACGATGTAATGTACACAAGTAACAGAGTCTGAGTTCCTACGCCATGCCATGCATTTCACGATACTGAAATACCATTCAGTTTAATCATGTTTGGGTGACAACCCATAGCGATGACATTGACAGAATTTTTTTTTCGTTTCATCTGCTCATCATTGTGGCTAGAACTGAGCAAATAATTGATCCTGCTCCGGTCAGCGGGCCTGGCCTGAGCCTAACGGTTTTGGCCCGCCTACGAATATAAGAAGAATAGAAATGTTCTAGTTTTTAAGGGAAAATTAGGTCTAAAAAACCTTACAGACGCACCCCAAGAACAGAAATACCCTGACGACTAGCCCACGACAACCTTCTTGCATACAAGGTAACACAAAAAAACACCAACACCAACCGCATGTTCTCCACAGTCATCTGGTATCTCCGACAAGAACATTTACCGAGTCTCGCCTTGCGTTGTCGTTTACTCCCCTCTGTAACAACTTGGCCCAGCATGTCGTGAACGAGTCTTTGAGCAGCACAGATGGTGCAAGGAAGCATTACAACACAATCTGCCCCGACAAGGCTGGTCCGTCGAGGCCACTGAGTTCCTCCAGCGACTTCATGACAAGGTCGGACATCGGGCCTTTGAAGAGGTTGATGTAGCGCAACAAGGTCATCTCCCTAGCTTCACCTTCTTCCTGTGTGGCACCCAACCTCTTCATGAGCACTTGTTTCTGCTCTGCTCTGCGCATCACCACGTGGCCAAGCAATGGCCGCTAGACGTGCACTGCGTCGGGACGGCTTGCCCGGCTTCTTAATGGATAGTTCTTGGACACAAATCTTGCTGCCCAGTTTTCCTTATTCCGAAACACTGATTTTAGCTATTTTAAACTGTTTTTGTAAGCGTTGAGGGGGATATAGTTTGTCCCACTTTAAAGCTCGAGGATGAAAATTACACTACAGCGGTTTGGAAATGAAACGGAAAAGTTTTTCCTAAGGGATATGGCTATAGGGTTAGCAAAAAAAAAAAAAAGGATATGGCTATAGGGCCCAAATGTAAATAAGTTCGGCCCAAAACTTTTCCTTTCTAGGAAAACATTGGGGGTCACCTCTCCAATTTTCTGCTTCCATCTAAAAATTCATGGACCGCTAACTTTATTTTTTAAGTCCAATTTAACTCAACTATCGTCCAGTTTTTCTCCCAATCTGATGGCTACAGGTGGGGGGTTTAGGTGCTAAAATAACCCACCTTTAGGATGGGATGAGTGAGGGGGGAGGGGGGTTTAAGTGCTAAAAAAACTACCACCATATGTAGCCATCGGATTAGATTTGTGTGGCCTTAATTAGAGTTTTCATAGTTTGCACAGGAGGCTGGTTTCCATAGCATACGTTCCCTATTTTATATCCTTAACTTCTAGAACCGTTTGTTTTTGTAACGTGGTTTGATAATGGTTTCACTGATATGGCACCACGTCAAAGGATGCTAAGTTAGACTAAGCACAAAGTTTAGGAATGTAGATCGGACAACAAATATTTTATTAAAATCGAAAAATCATAAAAATAAAAAGCAGATGTAGGAGGGTGCAAAGCTGGCTACGCAAGACTTTCTGAATGCAAAGCGGGTGGAGGGAGGAAAGCTCACACATAAGATTTAGCCGCATTGTGGGATGCAGGCAGAGCTTGGTTTTGCTTTGAACGGTATGGATTTAGCAACTTGTAGCTTCAATAAGATCTCTTATAGTTGGATATGCTTTTTTGATATCAGTATGTTAGGAATAGGTTCAACTAGTTATGGTTCATTTACATTACCATCTAATAGTTGTGAAGGCTTCTTTTCTTTTGATTTCAGAACCTTTGAAAAGACACCAAGATAACAATTTCAAGATATATTAATTAGATTTTTGACTTTTGTCTGAACTTTTTACTTTTTCCACTATGGAATATAAAGCTAACTAGTTAAGAAAAGAAAATAATATTTAATATAAAAATTGAATACTACAACCTCTATTCTGTCCGTGAATAGCGAGAACAAAATTTAGATAAATAACAATTCCTTTTTAGTAAATAGATACATATTAACTGAAAGAATTCTCACGGTCCAGATCTATAAAAAAAATTGAAACGTAAAAATTTTTGTTTGAAACGTAAAATAGCTTGTATCCATAGAACAGAGAATAAATAAATAGGAGTTAATAGGGTCATGCCAAAAATCGGACGTCCGGACCAACGCGTCCGTCCAGACGTCCGTTCGCCCGCGCGTTCTGCTCTGCAGTGTGCGTCAGCTGACCCGTGCTGCGCTGCTGCTTCTGCTCCTGCACTGTCTAGCCACATGCTGTCGCATGCTTGGGGTTGGGGGCATGTGGTGGCTACGTAGCACATGGTGCATAGCTGGGCCTACTCCTGATAGTGCAGGAGCTTATACTCGTACCATGCATGCGTACAATTCATTTCATTATTTTAAAAAGATAGAACTCCTAAATCAAGTATCATAATTAAAATCCGATTGCACCATTATGTTTTTTACAATTAATTCTTTAAAACAAGACCCCACATAGATATATTTGGATAAAAATTTTTCAACATATATAACATTCTGATATACTTTTACAACACTTATACGAAACACTTGCAACATACTTCTAAAATCACTGAAACAATAGATACATACTTTTGCAACATGCATGTTTCACCCCGCTATGAAGCAAGGAAGAAGGTAAGGATGATAAGCACGTGGACAGAGGGGCGATGACGGTTGCCGGAAGAATTGAGGTCGCGCTGGCTAGGGTACACCGCCGGTAACGGACCTCCCAATCCGACCACTGGGTCTGAAACATGCATTCAAAACACTAGCTACAACACTAGATCTACTTTTAAAATATTTATGTGAAACATTTACAATGTATATATGAAACTATTGAAACAATCAAAACATATGTATGAAACATTTTGAGAAAACACGTGAAACACTTGGAATCCATTCCCAACAACATTTAGCTGAACCAGTTGTAACATTACATACCCGTCCAGATGCTCGCATGGTGCCGCAAGTTATGCCCCACTCGACCACTCACATGCATGCATACTATCCCAATACAGTACTAGTACATGACATGAATTTTAAAGTAAAAAAAAAGCTACTTTTCCTAAACTGAGTACACTAATTAAAATCCGATTACACGATCGTGTTCCTTACAATAAATTCTTCAAAACAAAACCCCATATAAATATATTTTAATAATTTTTTTTAACATATACATAAAATTACTGAAACACTCGAAACAGATGTATGAAACATTTTAAAAAAACACCTAAAAACACTTGCAAATCATTTTACAAATATACGCAACATTCAGATAAAACAATTACAACAACACATGTAAGAACATACGCAACATCTAGATGTTGTAAATATTTATTTGAAAAACGAGATGTAATACATGTAATATACTGCTGAAACTACTAAAACACTGAATAGATACTTTTGCAACATTCATGTTTCACCCCCTCTTCCAAACGACGCACAGCAGAGGAGGGAATGGTCGATCCGGCTAGCCGGCGATAGAAGAGGTAGACGATGGTTGATGGAAGGTTACGCCAGCCAAACCAGATCGAGTGTCGGAGCTGCCGAGAATGGATGATAGCCGCTATGAAGCACAGAAGGATGTAAGAAAGATGAGCACGCAAGCAGAGGAACGATAGCGGTTGCTGTGAAGATATGAGGTTGCGCTGGCTAGAGCAGAGAATAGTCGCCGTCGGTGACGGACCGCCCAATCTGACCGATGGGCATGAAATATATATTTGAAACACTATCTACAACACTATATTTAATTTTAAAACATTCAGATGTAACACTTACAACATATACATGAAATTACTGAAACACTCGAAACAGATGTATGAAACATTTGAAAAAAAACACCTGAAAACAATTGCAAATCATTTTACAAACATACGCAACATTCAGATAAAACAATTATAACAATACATGTAAAAACATACGCAACATCTAGTTGTTGTAAACATTTATTTGAAAAACGAGATGTATGTCCGAAAAAGATGAAATATTTTGAGCAACACTTGCAATATGTACCTAAAATACTTGTAACATATGCAACATTCTCGATTTACTTCTGCGACATACATATAAAGAAATAACAAAAATATATAAATATTTAAATAATAAAAAATAAGAAAAAAAAGTAAACAAAAAATAAAAAGGAAAAGAAAACAATGAAAAAAATAAAAAGGAAATGAAAAAGAAATAAAAAAAAAGGGAATGGGGCACGGCCCGTGCTGTAGGGGGGACGGCAGCACGCGGCTGCGTCGCGTCCACCCCGGGACGGACGCGGGGGCGAGGTGTTCTTTTTTTTTTTTACTGCTGGGCCGGGCCGTGGGGGTGAGCGCCTGAGCAGCACGCGCAGGGGGGTGGGGGAGGCACGCGCGGCCGCCCCGTCCGGCGCGTCCGGACGCCCGGGCCTAATCCTTTCCGGAGTTAATATCATTCGTTGAGAACAGTGCCAATCATATAATCCTGTGCGGATAACTAAATAGAGACATTATACTACAGAGGTCTAGATACGGGATTATGCAGGCAACAAAGACCCTAAACAAATCAAATGAAATCTTGGTTATCCATTTTCATTTCTGGTTCAAGGCGGTACAATTTAGTTCTGTCACGGTTACAAAGCAGAAAGCACCTGGATCGGAAAAAAACCCATTTCTTATCCACCTATGAGAAAGGCAGTATGTGACATCCATGCTGAATGCCCCCTTGAAATGCTCCAAATGATCTTCAGGTTCCATGTTCCAATCAGAACAAACTTTTGTGTGTTTGAATCGCATTCTGACTGCAAAATACCCTCTCAGAACATTTGGGACCTATCCACTGGGTACCCATTTTATCGTCCCCAATATTGGCACTAAAGTTTATGCCCAAACAAAATTACAGCAATATCTTCAGAAGTTTGCTCCAAAATAATTTAAGTGCAAAAATAGACCCCGAGAATGTGGCTAATCTTCCTCCATTGGCACCTGTGGTACGTCCCACTTGTCTTCCTCGATAGGCTTCGTAATGACGGAGATAGGTGACAGTAAGAAAACAAGTTAAGGAAATAACCATACTTGAATCAAAGTTCCAATTGCATTAATTGAAGCATTTTTTTTGTTCTGCTAATATAGTATATGTACCATGTACGCAAGCTAAAAATTGTAACAAGCTGCACTGCAAGGATATAAGTCTGCAAATTCGTATCTTTTTCACCCCTGTTGCAGCTCCCTCGAAGTTCCCTACGAATTTCTGGAGTAACCTGTTTAGAGAGGGTTCATGTTTCAGGCATTAGCACATGTCAGTCAGTTAACCAAGAATATCCAGTAAATGATGCTTTGATATTCATGAGTATGTAAAGTGGCATACCAAATAGTGTTTCTGGTGATCCAACAAACGTGCAAGTTTCTCCTTATCCTTTTTCTCTAACTCATTCTTGTATCTGTTACGAAGTTTTTAGTGTAAAATACATGACTAAAGCAGTGAAAGATTGAGCAAGGACAATTGGTAAATGAACACCGACAATCAATTCAGTCATGAGCTCACAACTGCAACTATGAGGCTTGGGCCTCGTGCAATAAAGAACATGTCAAACAATATAACCACACTTTCAACAAGAAAAATTTCGAGGTGACCACTTTGTTCCAGATAATACAAAGACGTGCATATGATGGAAGGGAGAATTCAAAGAGAACTTTTCATATTTGAAGCATGAAAGTTTTTTTGGCAGCATGCCACAAATAAAAGGACTGTGTTTCGAATCAAAGAAAACATGCTTTAAAGTCTACACACCCATCACTAACCTTTCCACAAATGCAAGCAGTGATTGATGCCATATAACAGGCATGATCCTCTCATCGTCAAGAAAACGCATGAAATGAGCAAGCACTGCATCAAGTGCACGGTATGGCAAAGCATATTTCTTGTCTAGAAATAGCTTGATGAAGTAACTGCAAGAGAGATTAGGTTACAGCGTTCTCAAGGTGACAAAAACAACTAATAAAATATATAAATACGAGATACGACTAGAACTGCTGTGAACTTTCTGCATCATACACATTTTAACAGCTGTAATAAAGATGTCAGATGCTATGTCAACTCATTATGTCGCTAGCTAAACAAAATTTTCATTATAGATAACTGATAGTTTCTGATGAAAAGTTTGCATGTTTAGCAAAACAATCTGTGGACAAAAGGATACAGTAATATAAATAAAAAATGCAGAGAGAATAGAAGAAGTTGGTTGTGGTTCACTCACCTCGTAGTGCCACAGTACTCCATCTCTGCTAGTTTTACTAGAGCTACACTGCATCCAAATGCATAGTAGAAGGTAAGGCACTAACTCACAATTATCTTAGAAATGAATCCTATTAATATTCAGCCGACCTTGCATGGAGAAATGGAATGGAAACTTTCTGGATAATACTCCCAATAATCACTGCTTCACGGAGGGTGCAATTCCTTTCCTGCAATTAGGATAAGCTTATGAAGCGGACAAGAAAATACCATTTGTGCTTCTTAGACTAAAATATGACAACAGGAAAAATGGACAAAATAGGTACCTAAACAAAAACATAGTATGTGGGGGGGAAGAAGAAACAGCTATCAATCTTTCTTTTTTTTTTTCAAAATGATATGTTGTACATCTATCTCCTTTCAATAAAAAAATCCTCAGGAAATGCTATTTGCAAGAATATTAACAACATTATGTAACCATAAAAGAGATGCAACCATGAAAACAAACATTTGAGATAAGAGAACGAAGGAAATGGATAGGCCCTGTGTTCAATTAAATGCTGATCTCTGAATAGAACAATTACCCGACAGAGTGGCAGCAAAATTCCCTTGTTAAATGCCGCAGGCTTATATAGGGCCTTTTTCAGCGACTGGTAGAGTGCAAAATGCAGCCTCTTGTTCTTCCTTATGTCATTGCGAACACGAGGAAGCAAAATGGCTTCATAGAACCGCTCAGCGTTCTTTGTGTTCATGTTCGAAGAGAAAAGGCGTGTTGCTTGATACACGGCATTAGGAGACCAATTCTCTGGCTCTGTTAGCTGCACAACATCTGCCCAGCACTCCAGCGATGGTATGCGCTTGAAGGCTTTCGGAATTTTCCCACTCGTGTACCGGCTTAAGAACTTCCCAACCCTACAAATAAAAAACTCAGTACTGCATAGAAATACCAATGCTTCTATGCATTGCAGAAAGTAAGAACGAAGAAAGTAACATACTCTTTATAAAGCTCAATAATGCTGTTGTCCAATTTTACACGAGGTCGTCCTTCTGTTCAAGTAAATACAGCCATCAGGAATTGTATGACCAACAATTGCTGTCTATCCGCATTCACCAACACATTTAACTCTACTCATACCAAAAATGCAGTTAAAGCTACTTGAAAATAGCTCAAAGGTTTGGTAAATGGACCACAATTCCAATTACGGGATAGCAGTTAAAAGAGCATACGCACCGGTTGCAACCTCGGCGTCCTTCTCCCTGATCTTCTGGAGAATAATATCACCAAGTGTGCGCTCGGCAGCTTTGTCCTTTGACATGAAGGCAGCGAGGGCCTTCTCGTCCTCCTCGTTGATCTCCACCTACCAAAGCCACAAAGACAGCAAATTCGCATGTCAGTCACAAGCTCAGCAACCGGCAGTAAATTACATTTTCAACCTTTCAAGCTATGCACCTCGCCGCCGTCGTACTCGCTCAGCGCGTCGAATCCGTCGAACTCGTCGACGTCGTCGTCGTCATCCTCGCCATCCGCGGCGGGGACGGGGAACGAGGACGACGTCGACGGCCCCGCGGCCGCGTCGGCGGCTGAGGGCCGCTGCTCGTCGCTGGAGTCGTCGGCGCGCATCTCCTCCTGCTGCTGCTTGCGCGCCTCGCGGAGGATCTTGGCGCTGAGGGAGGGCGGGATGGACGCCTCCTCGTCCGCCTGGTGCTGCTTGGCGGCGCCTGAGCGGCGGCGCTTCGAGGCCTCGGCGACCGCGTCGGCATCGGCTCCCAGAGGAAGGCGGTGCTTCGTCGGCTTCTCGGAGCTGGACTTGCGCTTCTTCCCCGCCATGTCTTCGCGGACTCCGGGCTCGTTGCCGGCGGCGCAGGAGGAGGGAACCGTCGAGGCGGCGGCCAGGGGAGCTAAAACCCTAGTGGAGTCGGGCCGAGCGCGCGCGGTTGGAGCGGTATTTTGTTCCTGGTTGGGAATGGCCAAGACAAGACAACCCAAGCCGAGCCGATCTCACGGGTCCGTCGTCTCGCGCCGTGGCCGCTGGTACGACACGGGCCGGGCCTCGTGAGACCCAGGACGGGCTATACTTCCGGCCCACCATACATCGGTAAGTCGAAATCCCAACTGGTTGGGTCTGTTTTGTTGGCACCGGATCCCCGGCCAGGCCTACTACTGGGACTCATTTCGTGGTGCTAGGTTGTCTGGACATGGGCCTTAGTCAGGCTACATTAGGCCGCCGTACAAGCCTTGGTCTGGCTCCAGAAAAACGGAATTGTGATCCATTTTTTCGGGACCTGGCTTGGCCAAGCCACTGCGGAGCTCCTGTCACACCCATTTGAGAAAAATCAGATGCTAGAAAACATTAAGATAATATGTTAACTTTTGAGTATATGAATTTCTTCAGAATGAAAAAACTTAAAACTGTAAAGTTATAGATCTCATCGAGATCTAAATTTCATATAAAAATCTTCCTCATCCGATATCGTATTGAAGAGTTATGATCTTTTGAAGTATTTTGATCTGGCTGAAAGGACAAAAAAACTAAGTGAATTTCGCTTTAGGGTCAAATAACAAAGTTTGATGAAAACAGGGCCAAGGAAATAATTTCCTCATATGGTATCAGCCATCACCGATCAAGTATTCAAATCATTACTCATTCACCCCTTGTTGTCTTGCTTGTCTAAAAATAAGGGCCCTTATATACCTACAAAAGCATCATAAATACGATCAAATCATCACTCATTCACCCTTTGTAGTTTTGCTTGTCCTAGTTTTCTTTTCTCGATCAGGTGTATGCCCATATTTCACTAAAAAGAGAAGAATTACACAATCTCAGCTATAAGACGCAGTATGAGAGCCCTCAGTCATAGGCTCATAGCACATAATATTACATTGTCTAAGGACTCTTGAACTTAAAAAGCACCATGGATACCTTCTTTTTGTAACAGCTCCAACAAAGAGAATTGGAAGTTGATACTCGACCCTGAAAAAATAAAACACGAAGTGAAGTCAAGTTTTCGAAGTTGATACTCCACCGTGAGAAGAAAAACACGCGAAGTCAATACTTCCTTTCAGAATAAATGAGTGTGCATCAATATAGAAAGAATACTGGCACTTGGCACTTGGCACTTGGCAGCACGCAAGGTAATGTCACAGAAATAATCATGCCAAATTGCCAGTATTCTAACTAAATGGTTTGTTAGTTTTTAAAATTAATTAATTAACACAAAAAAAGAGAGAAAAAAAATGTTGTCTCAAATCCTTTACGTCAAGGAAGGGTGAAGCCAGCGCAAAGCCCTTCTTTATGCGTGTGCATGCCGCAGAGCCACTTCCATTTCGGCTCAACCGGAATACCTTGCTATTTTAGTTTTATTATTTTTTTTTCTAATATCTTACATTTATATAATATACACTGTATGTACACAAGACCATTCAGTAAATAATTTTGTCTATTTATATATGGATAAAGTTATTATTTTTAATTTATCTTGATATTTTTATCTCGAAATTCAAAAATTATATTTTTCGCAATATTGAGTCATGTTAAATTTGTACAGATACTCAATTAAAAAGATATGTTACAAGCATGAATAATTTCAACCGTTAACATGCTAATTAAGCCGTGAAGTTTAACGATCTAAAATATGTTACACATTAACACGTTACATTGTGTGCGCATTATGCCAATTTAAAGAAAAAACACGTTACATAGTTGAGTGTGTGCATTATGCCAACTCAATTAAAACTATGTCACATAATAACGGAGGCCTTCTATAAAATATGTAGCTGTCACGTACGTATAGTGAGCATGTAAAGTGTGGCCGCACAAAAATTCATGTACACATATAGAGTTTCATGTAGACTAAACACATTCTTTGAGTACAAGTTTGAGCGTGTTGGGCGCGTATCGTTTCAGTACGTAGATTTACTGCATAAAATAAGATAGTGTATAAGAAATAGATAGTGTATATTCCCTCTGTCTATGCAATTTCTCGTATTTTAAGGAGTCAAAACAGTTAATACTTTGACCAAAACTAATATTGATACCTATGAAACAAATTAATAAGTATTGTTAGATTATTTATAGGATATATTTTCATAATAAATCTGTTTGGAGACATAAATGCTAACACTGCTTACTATAGATTTGGTCCAGCTTGACTAGCTTTACCGACACATTCCCATAATTACATTTTTTTATAGGCGAAGGGAGTATATGCTAATTAAATTACTGTCATATCCAAAGTTAAAAAAGTTACCACGTCAATAGATTTCATATGGATCAATTGGATCTTAAAAAAATCTTTATATCTAAAACTTTCTTTATTTAGCTTATTTTCAAAATTAAAAAATTATATAGTTATCCTATATACTACCCTGGGGAGTGAATAATATTCTCTACCCAGCCTCTCGTCAAGACCCGCAGGCCCACCCATCCGCTCAGGCTCCCGGGCGGCCCAGTTATTTTTTTATCCATTTCGCCGAGGCTTGAGCACCATCACAACTCGCCAGGTCCACAGGTCCACAACACCCGCACCCACGATCTCTTTCGGTTTCTCCCGAGAACGGAGGAGAACCTCTCCGCCTGTGCCGCTCGTCTGCTTCGTACCACCTTTCGCCGGCGCAACTCGTCTACCTCTCTGCCAGCACCGCACCTTGGGCTTTAACCCAGCCCCTGCCAACGCCGCTCCTCAACCCACACCCGCCGGCGCTGCCCTACTTCACATCCTCCAGCACGCATGCGACTATCTCCATCCCAGGCGGCAGCTACGGTGAACCTCTTCCTCTTCCAGGTGACGGCGGCGGCGGCACGTGCGGCTCTTCCTCGATGCCAGCGGCGCGCACGCCTTGCCCTCTCCCTCCAGCGGTGCGTGGGCCCTGCCGCCCTTCCGACACCGTTGCCTGCCTTGCCACACCTCGATCCGGGAGGGAGGATGCCGATTTAGTTGAGAAGCAACACAATCTGGCTGTGTGACAACATCATGTTGATCTGGTAACACGATCGAGGTAGAAATCTGCTCCTCCCTATTCTCTGCGAGACCCATGACCATGAGGTCCACCGTAATTTGTCTAATATAAGTACATTTAGCTGTCTGAAACTATTTGCATATATAGTTTTCAAAAAGTTGTTTGTTTAGGTGGTTGCATTGCCATGATTTTTTTTTTCTGCTGTTGATGAGTTCGATTGACATGTCCCATCCAATTTTAATAATGAGTAATTTTTTGTGAACTCATTAATCGACTGGCTCACTCCTTTTCCTTATTCCCTCTTAAGTGTCGCTAATCAGCAGGTATTTATGTATTTGATGCTATCATTAAAAATTGTGTACATTTCACGGTGATCTATGAATCCTTATTGCTGTTTATTTGTGGGGTAGCATGATTTGGTTTGCGGCCTTTGTTATATTATGATTTGGGGCATCCCAATTTGTCTATATGATACATCATACATGATGATGTCATGTCTCTCTTATACTTGAAGCTTGAAGGATATGAATTTGTGACCATGGATTTTTTATCCCCTACTGCATGTATATCTTGGTATCTGATTTCTCCTTATGATGATTTGGCACGTCTCCACTGAGAATCCATGACCCATCACCAGATCTCCACTTTGCCTCTTCCTTGGGTGAGATTTTTGCCCCCAGCAGCCTCTCTCTCTCAATTCATTTACTGTTAGAAATCTCCATTTCATAATTTTGATTTTCTGGTTAGCTGGGGGCGTAGATACATCTGCTTAGGTTCATTTAATGGTTTAATTACTATGCTCTAGACACTTCCTTTTAGATTATTAGGCCTAATTTATTCATTCAACTTAAGTTTTTAACACGGTTTATAGTTTTAAAGTCTGCATGGCTCCGGAGACATTAGTAGTTTGATGAATTTTCTGTGTCATCAAATTTGTTTTGCCTGAACATGCTCTGTTCTAGGGTGGTGTTGGTCGGATGATGAGACCTGGCATTATTTCCGTTAGGAAACCTGAACTCTTGATTATATGTTGGGAGTGGGAAATAGTTTTGTAAGCTAAATTTGGTTCTTCTTTTCTTGGCCAACCCAGTGTTATTAGTAGTTTTCTCCAATCTGCTCCCATCCATGGTCCTACTCGTCGTGCTGCACAGCATGCTCCTGCCTGCTGCTGAGAGACACTTTTGCCGGCGGAGGTGCGTGCCGTCCAAGGCGTCCTGTGCGACTGCGAAGCACTGGGGCGACGATGCCCCAGCTCCTACCCGGCAGGCGCCGCCCCCCCACCTGCATCTACTGAAGTAAAAGTTCCGGAAAAAAAAAAAAGGATTGGTCTACGTAAGGTGAAGATGCTGCTTTTTTTGCAATTTGTTTTCTTATTCTGTCATTGCATGATCATGTGTAGGAGTCATATTTGGCTTTAAAACAGAATTTTAGACTGGTACAAAATTTTAACTATTCAGTAACTCAGATAAGCTTGCCCCCTCCATGATCAATGGTAGAGCCTCTTGGAACCACTTTTTATTTTGTTTTGTTACGTAAATCAGTCAATATTGCTAACAATATTAAGTTCATTTTTTTTATAGGCTGATAGGATTCATAGGTTTAAAAGATACCAACAAATCTTAACGAGCTAAGGTAATATTTGTTCAATTAAACAAGAAAAAAAGGAATGAAAAATGAATGGTTTGCTACATATCTTTATCTCAGAAGTTTCAAACTTGAAATGAAGTGAAAGGGGTTGGAAGTAAAACTATATGCCAATGTCTGTGTATCTTGGTGGATTTTAGAAGTAGTTTTCCCTTTCTACATGCAATTCCTCTGAATTTCGTTCCATTTTACATTATTTCAAATATGTTCTGTAATAGCTAACTTAGAATTTTGAGCCAAAGTAATCTCATAAACACATGTAACATCAATTGAAAACAGGGCATATTCTTCTTACTTGTGATGTGTTGCCAGTATTGGAGTAGAGACTTGGAGACAATTTATTTACGTATATGCAGATGCTTTTCTCATGAATACATGTAAATTTTTTCAGACAAAAGTGCTAGCCTAAATGAGGATAATTTAGCTCTTGTTTTGCTATTTTGCAATTGTTTCCACGCCCACCTTTAGCTGCAATGCGACACTGCAAGAAGCGGAGTGTTCCTATGCAGGCGTCGATGTTCTAAATAACACAAAATAAGCAAGCAAGCAAGCCTTGGCTTCAAGTACTAGGTATAAAAATACTTTTTCCTTATCTCTTGTAATTAGCTCTTGTGTTGATGGATTGATGTATGCCATCTTAGATTAAGCCATTAAGGTATATATTAACGGTAATGCTTAGTAAATGGTAAAACTTGTTAATATCTTTAAAGCTTCATGAATTTTAATCTCTTTAATTTCTACTCTTTGATCCGATTAGTATCAGCAAACCAGAGGCAAATAAATTATTTTTGTAGAAATGTAATATATCTCATCACTAAAGGCAATTTATAAAATTCGAGATCTCAATTTTCATATATATTTGTCTAAATTACATGGTTATAAATTTCATATCAGCTAGCAGGGAATGGGGAATTATTTGAGAAGGCCAAAAAGGCTTCTCTCTTCTGCCACCCTAGAATAGTGAAGCATAAAGGTACCCATGCCGACACTAACAAGTTCTAGTGGACAGCCAATCCCCTCTAGATGTGTCGGTATTCTTTACAATTGTAATGAGAACTCGGTTTGAGGCATGCTTGGTGAGGTGTGTGAATTCTATAATTTTTTTCACAGGTATAATTTGTGTTGATGCTTTGGAGGCAATGGAATGGATGGTCTTGTACGATAGATCATGAGGTAGTATATAAGGGCTCTACAAATTGAATCAGAAATTTGTTGCAGACAACAACAATATAGCTCATCGAATGGATAGATTTGGAGGATAGAATATAGATCATGAAAATTCTAGAAATACTTCTTTTGTGGTCAGTTGGGCCAAAATAGCTAATTTAGCTCATGCAATTAAGTATGCTATAGCTTACAGTGATTTCACTTCAACATTTGGTTTTTAGGCATGTCAATTTCAGTTTTGCAACTAATCTATTATAGACATTCATTACCGTCTCTGTTTTGTAGAAATTAGGCCTTGTTATTCAGCTTGCATTTCTTATGTTCCAATCCTAAATTTTCTTCTTTGATTGGTTATTTTCACTACTAATTTGTCATATGCTCTTCAATGATTTGACATTTGTGACTGCTCAACTAGAATTTCTTATATGAATTTGCTGTGCGGTATACTCTGTGGCTAGAGGTTTTGGCACTGCAGTATTTTCAAAAGCATTTTTTGACATTTTATCAATCATTTTAGCATGGTTGTTGATACCAGTTTATTTTAAAAAACAGTATGGGCAGTCCCCTGCTGGCTATATATTAAATAAAGAGGCAATGTTTTTTCAAGAAAAGAAAAGAAAACTAATATAGACACACTACCCACTTAATTACTACTTGCTCGGAAGTACCTCTTCTTTGTTTTGATGCATAAGCATTCCAAGTTAAGGCTTGAACTTGGTCATCACTGTAGCTAGAGTTGTGTCAAAGAATATATAATAGTTTATATTTTGTGGCTTTGATTGTTTTCTTTTATATCAGTTTCACAATGCGATATCTCTGTCAGCTTGCAGTTCCGGGTTTGGGCTATAGTTATTTTGATCCAAAGACAACTTCCCTGTAGGTTTGATGAAGATACCTGTCATAGCTTAAAGTTTTAGCTCTAGGCCATAGGTAATAAGATATCTGTCATAGGTTACAGTTTTAGCTCTATGCTATAGTTATGTGATGCTCTAATTCAATTATTCTTGTACTTTGGATATAATTAAGTTTACTATTCATGACCAGGAGTTCCTGACAATAAATTTGAAAAGCATACCAGACCAGGAGTTATTCTAGCGAAAAGAGTCACTTAAGGAGCTGGTTATTCTCAAATGTCCTGATCATTTGAAAGAACGACTTTTGAAGACCGCAAAGGGATTTCGTTATTTGGGCTACTTGAAGGAAGACCGTGCTTGCAATTGCCAAGGTGTCTGGAACCGTGATAGGAGGAGGCGGTGTCCTGGCATTGCTGTTCATCATCCGGCAACACAGAGCAAATCGGCGGAGGAGTAAGCGGCTGAAGCGTTCCGTGGTTGTTCTACTGGGCCGTGGGCCGTCGTCTGGTGTTAGGCTGAAGCCTGTTTGCGCCAGTATATAATGGCGATGTACTGCTTACAGAGAGGCAGGCAATATGAACTCTGAACTTTTCCCCATTCATCCCTGTCTAAAACTCTGAACCTGCTATCTTTCCCAACAACTCTTCTCGAGTTCATGCTTCTGAGTCTCGATTCCTTCTGGGATCGTGACAATTGGTATCAAAGCCGCTGAACATTTACCTTAATCTCGCTTGTAATCCCTGTCGGCAGGCGCTGCGGTCTGGCATTCGGTGCTGGATAGCTTTCGCCATAGGTCCGAGCCGAGGTTGAGCAGGTCGGTAATCGTTCTCCGGGCGGTTGTTCCTCCGTCCTGCTGGCGCCGAAGCGAGGACCGTCCAAGTTCCAGCAGGATATGGCGCAGTCTGTGGAAGATATGGCTACGCAGCTTGGATTGATGATGAAGCAGTTGGCGGGTCTGCAGACGATGATGCAGGGTACCATGGATTCTCTGGATGCCATTGGGACCTGGCAGATATCCGCTGATAGCGCGTTCGACGAATTGCGTGAGCAGGCGCGCGATACTACTACATCCATCGCGGCGGTTACCAAGCAAGTGTCTCTGGCGGCTTCGAGAGTGGACTCGCTGGAGGCGAAGCTGTCGACGTCGGCACCTGTGGCTGTAGTTCCTGCTTCAGCACCAGCGTTGAGGAACATGGACC
This sequence comes from Eremochloa ophiuroides, assembly GCA_038502445.1. Taxonomy (NCBI): domain Eukaryota; kingdom Viridiplantae; phylum Streptophyta; class Magnoliopsida; order Poales; family Poaceae; genus Eremochloa; species Eremochloa ophiuroides. The sequence continues at coordinate 66,845,014 of JAHLJS010000009.1, read as the reverse complement.
TCAACGCAGCCCCCGGATCGTCCTCGTGCTCACCTGCGTTGGACGGGGGGCGGGCCAAGGGCCACGGCGATGACTGTGGCGGGATCCTGGGATCCCGACCGCAGTACGTCCTCAAGGGTACAATTCCTAATCCCCCTGTTACTGTTCCTCCTGATGAGTTTTTGCATCCTCATTTTCGTTCACCGCCTATTCCGAAACTTGACTTCCCTAAATTTGATGGTGATTTTCCTCGGGCTTGGCGCTACGAATGTGAGATGTTTTTCGAGGTATATGCCATACCTCCTGCTTTGAGGACGAGGTTTGCCGCTCTCAATTTCAAAGGGGTTGCTAAGACTTGGTTGCAGACAGTTCAGAGGGGTGGGCGGGTGACCGATTGGGACAAGCTCTGTGACTTGGTGATGAATCGTTTTGATAAGAACCAGTATCAAATTCTTCTCAAACGGTTCGATATGCTTAGGCAGACGGGTTCTGTGGATGAGTACCAAGTGGAATTTGAGAAGTTAGCTCAGGGAATTTTGCTGTATAATGATGGGTTTGATGATACTTATTTTGTCACGCGATTTGTGGATGGACTCAAAGAGGAGATTAGATCAGTGATTACTCTTCATCGTCCCAAGGATGTGGACACTGCTAGTGCTTTGGCACTCCTTCAGGAGGAGGAATTGTCTCGTAGCAAGCAGAGGTCTGGAGGGTTTACCAAAAACAGCTTCCGGTCAGGATCTGAGAAGCTAAAGGCTGTTGATTCTGACAAGGGCAAGGGTGAAACTCCCCTCAAGGAATCTGAGGATAAGCTGGCTTCTCTGCGTGATTTCAGACGCAAGAATGGGCTCTGTTTTAAGTGTGGGGGCAAATGGGAGAAAAACCACAAGTGCCCAGCTCAGGTTCCGATTCATGTCATTGAGGAACTGCTTGATGCATTGGATAGTTGTGAAGTTGAGGATGAGGCTGATGCCGATGCTGACGAAGATATGGTTATGGCCGTGGATGATGCTGATAGTGATCTGGCCGCAGTCAAGAGGAGGATGATGCGCTTACATGGTCAGATTGGGAAATGGGACGTGCTGATGTTGGTTGACTCAGGAAGTGTGAGCTCTTTCGTCAGTGAACAGTTGGCTGACAAGCTACAGATGCCACTATCTCCGTGCTCACCCACTCGTTTTGTGGCGGCTGATGGAGGTCCAATGATCTGCACAAAGCGCATCGCTGATCTGAAATGGTCGGTTCAAGGGCGTACGTTCACTTCCTCAGTTGGTATTCTGCCTTTGAAATGTTTTGATGTTATACTAGGGCAAGATTGGCTTGAGCAGCATAGTCCGATGTGGATTCATTGGGGCAAGAAGATCATGCGTTTCAGATTAGCAGGAGCCCGTGTTCAGCTCAAGGGTATTACCCAGGATATCACATCTTGTACCAGAATTTCACCTACTAGACTGAAAGGGCTCTTGGCCCGGCAGGCTGTCACTCATTGTATCCAGCTGTGGTATGGGTTCCAGCATGAGGATGTTTCTGACAGCATTCATATGCTTAGTGATCAAACAGGGAGTTCTCATCCTCTGGAGTTACAACATCTGCTGGATTCGTATGGGGATGTGTTTCAGACACCCAGCAGTTTACCCCCGGCTCGACCGTTCGATCATACAATCCAACTTCTGCCTGGTGCTCAACCAGTCAACATTCGACCATACCGTTATTCACCCTCTCAAAAGGATGAGATTGAACGGCAGCTAGCTGAGATGTTACAGAGTGGCATTATCAAACCAAGTGACAGTCCCTATGCTTCACCAGTTCTACTTGTGAAGAAGAAGGATGGGACCTGGAGGTTTTGTGTCGATTACAGGCACTTGAATGCCATCAGTGTGAAGAACAAGTACCCTATGCCTATTGTCGATGAGTTGATTGATGAGTTAGCAGGAGCTAGGCTGTTTTCCAAGCTAGACTTTCGTGCAGGCTATCATCAGATATGCATCAACCCGAAGGATACTCATAAGACAGCATTCAAAACTCACAGTGGTCTCTATGAGTTTCTGGTTATGCCGTTTGGGCTTACTAACGCTCCTGCCACCTTTCAAAGCATCATGCATGCTGTTTTTGCTCCATTACTGCGAAAAGGGGTGCTAGTTTTTATGGACGATATTCTCATATACTCTGCAAACTGGCCTGAACATTTGCAGCTTTTACAGCAGGTCTTTGACATACTGCGTGCACACAGGTTTTACATCAAACTCTCTAAGTGTGCATTCGCTCAGTCTGAGGTCGAGTACTTAGGCCATCGGATCTCAGGTCAAGGTGTCGCCACTGACCAGGCCAAAATTGATGCTGTTGCTCGTTGGCCCCAACCCACCAATCTCAAGGAGTTACGGGGATTCTTGGGTTTGACTGGATATTATCGCAAATTCATCAAAAACTATGGGTTGACCAGTCGTCCCCTTTCGGACCTATTGAAGAAGAACACTCCTTTTATTTGTACTTTAGTTACTGTACAAGCATTTCAACAGCTGAAGCAGGCCTTGATTCAAGCCCCCGTGCTTGGTATCCCTGACTTTTCTAAGCCATTTGTGGTGGAGACCGATGCTAGCGACAAAGGCTTTGGAGCTGTGCTGATGCAGGATGGTCATCCACTGGCTTACTTGAGTAAGCCTGTTTGTCCCAAGAACCAAGCCTTGTCTACATATGAAAAAGAATGCATGGCTATCGTGTCGGCCGTAGAGAAATGGCGACCGTATCTTCAGCATCAGGAGTTCATCCTTCGAACTGATCACCGCAGTTTGTTGCACTTGTCAGAGCAACGAATCACCACCAAACTGCAACAGAAGGCATTGCTGAAGCTGATGGACTTGCAATACAAGATTCAGTATAAGCAAGGTCTCGCTAATACAGCAGCTGATGCTCTATCGAGGTGCCATTTCATTGTACCTATCCATGCAATATCTTCATGTGTTCCAGAGTGGATCACTCGGGTGAAGGAAGGTTATTCTGATGACCCTCAGGCTTTACAGTTACTTCATGATCTTGGCAATTCTCAGGGAGTATTGGGTCAGTATACTTTGGTGGATGGTATAATCAAGCACAATGGCAGGGTTTGGCTTGGCTCTAATACACTAGCTCACCAACATGTCCTTCTGGCTGTTCATAGCAGTGGAGTGGGTGGTCACTCGGGTTTTACTGCTACATATCATCGAATTAAGAGGTTATTCAGTTGGCCTGGCATGAAGAGAGATATCCAGCAGTATGTTGAGTCTTGCTCAGTGTGTCAGCAGGCTAAGGTGTCTCATACCAAACCAGCTGGATTATTGCAACCTCTACCTGTACCAGATCAGGCTTGGCACACTGTATGTCTTGATTTTGTGGAAGGGCTGCCCAAATCTAACAAGTTTGACACAATATTGGTGGTGGTGGACAAATTTAGTAAATATGGCCATTTCATTCCCCTTTCACATCCGTTTACAGCACTTCAAGTGGCTCAGGTCTATTTTGACCACGTTTACAAGCTGCACGGTCTCCCAGTTCATCTTATTTCTGATCGAGACCGGATCTTTACAAGTGCGGTTTGGCAACAGTTGTTCAAGCTATCTGACACTAAGCTGTTGATGAGTTCCTCCTACCATCCACAAACCGATGGGCAGACCGAGCGTCTGAATCAGTGCTTAGAAGGGTTTCTAAGGTGTTGCATTCAGTCATGTCCTCGGCAGTGGTCCAAATGGCTGCCAGTTGCTGAGTACTGGTACAACACTTGTTTTCACTCCAGTTTGGGTTTTTCACCGTTTGAGATTCTCTATGGCCATTCTCCACGCCACTTTGGAATTTCTGATGATGCTCAGTTCCATGCCCCGAATATTGAACAATGGCTGCTGGAACGCAAGCTCTTGGAAGATGTTGTGAAGCATCAGTTATTGCGAGCTCAGCAACGTATGAAGCATCAGGCCGATAAACATCGTCACGAGAAGCAGTTTGCTGTTGGGGATGCCGTGTATTTGCGCCTGCAACCTTACATTCAGTCTTCTGTTGCCCCGCGTGGGAACCAGAAACTGAGTTATCGGTATTTCGGCCCTTTCATCATTCTAGACCGTGTCGGTCAGGTTGCTTATCGTCTGGATTTACCGGCGGATTGCCGCATTCATCCGGTCGTTCACGTATCTCAGCTGAAGCGACATGTTCCCAGTACTGAAGTGGTGGAAGCTAACTTTTCTCAGCTGCCTTCTGATCCAACGGCAGCACTTGCGCCTATTCAGTTTGCTGCTACTCGTCAAGTTCAGAAGGGTGCTTCCCTACTCTACCAGATTCAGGTTCATTGGGAGGGATGTTCTCCAGCTCTGACGACTTGGGAAGAAGTGGAAGACCTCCGCCGCCGTTTCCGAGTCACCCAGCTTGGGGGCAAGCTGGTTTCCGAGAGGGGAGTACTGTCAGGAACCGTGATAGGAGGAGGCGGCGTCCTGGCGTTGCTGTTCATCGTCCGGCAACACAGAGCAAGTCGGCGGAGGAGTAAGCGGCTGAAGCGTTCCGTGGTTGTTCTACTGGGCCGTGGGCCGTCGTCTGGTGTTAGGCTGAAGCCTGTTTGCGCCAGTATATAATGGCGATATACTGCTTACAGAGAGGCAGGCAATATAAACTCTGAACTTTTCCCCATTCATCCCTGTCTAAAACTCTGAACCTTCTATCTTTCCCAACAACTCTTCTCGAGTTCATGCTTCTGAGTCTCGATTCCTTCTGGGATCGTGACACAAGGCTATATAGCAAATGACGCTAGTGCAAGCTTCATCAATGTGTCGATGTCTAACATCACATCAAAATGCTTGAGGATGAGAATAATATCCGTGCATTGTTTGTGAGCGTGATACATATAAGGCAATAAATAATGTTCATTGAATAGTTTTTGCCATGCCTCTTGCAACAAAATTGTTGAAACAATTCGATGACAACGGCTGTGCCTTTTCCAGTTCAGACAAAACAAAAACAACACTCTCGATCCAGTTAATAGAAATATAAAAAAAAGCATAAACTGGTGGTATAAACCAGCTCAGAAATTAAAACAAAACTAAAAAACGAAAACTGGCTGGGAGCTTGGTGGGCCAATGGTTTGGTGGGCGGATGGCCTGGGGTGGCTGGGAGCCTGGTGGCCCAACGGCCTGGTGCTGGGTGGCTGGGTGGTGATTAGCGCTACCCTATATATATCTCTACAACTAATAAGGCTAAAGAGGAGGCAACTTTTTGGTGTGACATTTGTTGGGGTCGTCCGTCCGCCGATCAACCGTGCGAGCTCGCGAAGGAAAGAAAAAATTCCAACGCCCGTGCGACCCTGCAACGGAAGAAACAAATCTCCAGCCATCTCCTCCGCAATCTCCGTCACAACCATGCACCGAGACCCGCTCGTGCCCGTGCGAAATTAAGGGACGGGACCAAAAAAAAAAAATCCCGTCCGCAATCTCCTCGCCCTGCGTCGCTCCCCTACGCTCGTCGTCGCCGTCGTGCTCAATCTCGAGCTGGTGCACGCTCCCCGGCAATCTCCTCGCCCTGCGTCGCTCCCCTCCGCTCGCCATCGCCGTCGCGCACAATCTCGAGCAGGTGCGCGCTCCCTGTTGTCGTTTCCCTCGTGCCCTCGCCCTTGCCTTCGCCCTCGCAGTCGGCTTCTCCTCCCTCCTCCCTGCCGCCGCGACGCCTCCCTCCTCCTTCAGACACCTGGCTGTGCATGCCCTCGCGTTGCCTCAGCCATCCTCGCCGTCACGGGCCCTCAGTCGGGTGCCGTCATCGCCCAACGCGAGAGGGCCGTCGTCGCCCCATGCGTGGCCGCGCACTGCCCTCTCCGTCGCGTTTACCTCAGCCGGGAGGGCGCCGTAGTCGTCCGCGCCATCCTCGCCGTCGTGAGGCCCTCAGCCGGGAGCCGTCACCACCCCACGCGCGGCCGTCGTCATCCTCACCGGCCGACTCCATCTCCTGGCCTTCCGGCGCGGTTATGGTAGGGGAAGACATCGAGCTTCGCGGTGCTCGCAACTGCTGTGCCGAGGTACACGATTTCGGCCTCGCCAACCCACCTCCTCCGATAGTGCCGAGGTGCCGAGCTAGGGCGCGTGTGGTGCTGTGATTCATTTCTATTTTGTACAGAGGCCCACGACATCATTCCACTAATGACAGCCTCCTCGGGAGAGCTCGCTCCGATTCGCCCGAGCCTCCTCGGGAGAGCTCGGGAGAGCGGCGTCCTCGGCGCCCAAGTCTCCGACTCGCCCGAGTCTCCTCGGGAAGACCTCGGGAGAGCGGCCCGAGCGCCCGAGCCTCCTCGGGAGAGCGGCGTCCCCGGCGCCCAAACCTCCGATTCGCCCGAGCCTCCTCGGAAGAGCTCGGGAGAGCGGCGTCCTCGGCGCCCAAGTCTCCGACTCGCCCGAGTCTCCTCGGGAAGAGCTCGGGAGAGCGGCCCGAGCGCCCGAGCCTCCTCGGGAGAGCGGCGTCCTCGGCGCCCAAGCCTCCGATTCGCCCGAGCCTCCTCGGGAGAGCTCGGGAGAGCGGCGTCCTCGGCGCCCAAGTCTCCGACTCGCCTGAGTCTCCTCGGGAAGAGCTCGGGAGAGCTCGGGAGAGCGGCGTCCCCGGCGCCCAAACCTCCGATTCGCCCGAGCCTCCTCGGGAGAGCTCGGGAGAGCGGCGTCCTCGGCGCCCAAGTCTCCGACTCGCCCGAGTCTCCTCGGGAAGAGCTCGGGAGAGCGGCCCGAGCGCCCGAGCCTCCTCGGGAGAGCTCGGGAGAGCGGCGTTCTCGGCGCCCAAGCCTCCGATTCATCCGAGCCTCCTCGGGAGAGCTCAGGAGAGCGGCGTCCTCGGCGCCCAAGTCTCCGACTCGCCTGAGTCTCCTCGGGAAGAGCTCGGGAGAGCGGCCCGAGCGCCCGAGCCTCCTCGGGAGAGCTCGGGAGAGCGGCGTCCCCGGCGCCTGTAATACCCCGGGTATTACGGATTTAATTAATCTGCCATGTCATCATATTTAAATTAATCATTTGCATATGATTGTGATTAGGTCCCTAGAGTGATTTGAATTTAATTAGTATTTGTTTATAAAATTAAATTCCCAAATAAAGGTTTAAAAATTTACTTTTATTAGGACCAAAACCTAATTCAAAATCTAAAAGGAATTTTGAGATAGTCCCTTAATAAGAGTTTTAGATCTTTTAAAATGGAATAACTTTTATTTTTGGAGATTTCAAAGTTCTGTGGTGGAAATTCAAATTTATTTCAAAACAATGATTTAAAACTTAGTTTTGGATTGGCATTTCAAAAATTATTTGGAATCTGGCAAAACTTCCTAAATAGAAGTTGTAAAGCTCATTGAGTAGAATAACTTTTATTTTGGCAATTTTTCAAGTTGTTGAGAAAATTTAAAAGTAATTGTGAAAATACAGTTTGAAATTTAAAACCCTATTCTACCCCCTTTACTGTAGTTTTAAAATTATTTCGAATTTGGGTTTGGTTCCAAAAGCAAAGTTGTTCAAAATTTCAAAAGCTGCAACTTCTATTTTTGCACCTTGACCGTTGGATGCACAGTTTGGGAGCAATTGTGCAAAAACCGTCGGTTTGGGGAGATTTGGTGCTACAGTGCTTCGCCCCTCTTCCTGTTCGCGAACAGAGCCGGCAGAGCGCCGTGCCGGGCGGGCGGCCGCGCGAGCCGTGCCGGCCGGGATCCTGCCCGGGCGCCAGTTCGGAGGAGGATCGGCGTGCGCCGCGACGCCCTGACCCTGTCCCCTCTTCCCCGGCCTTCAAAAGGGCGACGAGGCCCTCCCCCTCTCCATTTTCTCCCTCCCGGTCGCCGGCCAAATTCGCCGTCGTCACACCACCACCACCCTCTCCATCTCCCTGCTAGCTCGCCAACTCCCTTGCGCTTTGTTTGCCACCGTTGGCGAGGGTTGTAGTGGTCTGTAGGTGCCGGAGTGCTCGTCGCCATTCCTGCGGGTGGCCAGAGCGCCGCCGCAACCATCTCCGACGCGACGGGCGTGTTGGAGTGAGTTTCTTCTCCCTCGGTCTCGTGTCTCGAACTCTCTATCACTCGCTGTTTCTCATGCGCCTGGCGGTTGGGTCTCTGGCACTCTAGGATCGCCGGAACGCGGGGTCGCCGTCGGAGCCGAGCTGCCGGATCCGCCATCACCGTCAAGCCGCCCTCTCCAAGCCGTTGCTGCCTTCACCGACTCGCCCGTTGGCTTCGTGGTGAGCCACTGAGTCTTTCCCGTCCTCTCTCCCTTCCTCTATCCCTTTGTTTTGGCCGGCGCAGAGCCGCCGTGCCGTCGGCTTCCGCCATGGGCGAAATGCTCCTCACCGTGGGATGCTAGGCTAGAGCCTAACCTCTCGGGGGTGCTCGTTAGGAGTTAGGGTAGCCGTAGAGTCGCTCGGGTTCGTCGCTGGGGTCGCCGGCGGCGAGGGCCGTGCTAGCCGCGCGCGCGCGTGCGCGTGCACGGGAGCCGGCGGGAGGTAGGAGGAGGAGCTGACAGGCGGGGTCCGCCCGTCAGCGTCTCGCCTCGCGTGGCCGTGGGCCGCGTGCGCGCGGGAGCGGTGCGCGCGTGCGTTTGGGCCATGTTGGGCCGGCTCGGGTGCGAGCGCGGTCGGCTGGGCCGTCTCGGCCGAGTGGGCCATTTTCATTTTTCCAAAGGAATTTCAAATGCCTTTTCTATTTTAATTTATTTGAATAGTGCTGATGATTGTTATTTTCATATGAATTAATCTGTTGAATGGAAAAATGTGAGAATAATTGTGTATGCTCTCTGAAGTATGTAGTATTTGTTAAAAATATAATATAGGGTGTTCCAGTGCCTTTAATCTGCTGTATAAATCAGTGAAGTAATTAATAAATGCAAGTTTGTGTAATTTTGATTAATTCTCTGTAAATCCAAAAATCATGAAATTTATTGTGGCTCTGTTTGGTGATAAAACCTAGCTGTTGGTAAAGTTTGGTTGCAATTGAAGTTAGTTTGGTCAATTAATGAATATATGTGAAATTAGGGATTAATAAAGTAAATAGAAAAATGAATTTAGGTTTGTTGTGTGAATTTTGGGTTGAATGAAGACCAAGGATCTTTCGTTGTGTGATCCTTGGCAATTTGAGAACTTAGTGCTTGGTAGTAGTCATAAAGCTGTGTAGCGGCTTTCTGTGACCGTTAAAAAGGTCAATAAAACAAAAGTAGGAAACATTACTTTTACCTTCTGTAGATCATTTACAACTTTGCCGTGAAGGAAAGTTGTACTCAAGGTATTAATGGTTTACTTCCAAGCATTTCATTTGTTGCCATCATGCCACGCTAAGCATACATCATTGCATACGTGTAGTGCCCGTTCCCGAGGGGGTCCAGGTCGAGACTACTACTGAGGAGGCCACTCCAGAAGTCATCCAAGGATTCGACATCTGCGGAACTGATCCCGACCCGACGCTGTACACGATCCAAGGCAAGCCCCGGTGCATTCAGCCCCTCTATTACAAAATATTTATAATTCGAGTTAATCTACTGCATTAGGTTGATAGGAGTTGATTGTCACCTATCCAGATGCATTGTCTCAAATAAATACCCTGAAACCTGATTTAAATAAAATGGTTTGAGAAATGCTTAGGCATGCTTAATGAACTTAGCTTTGCATAAAAGAAAAACTATTTTCTGTGCCATGATTATACTTATACTTTGATTGGTAAAGAACTTGTTATCCGCTGGTCGATGTGTATTTGGGTTGGAGTCCCAATGCATGGTCGCTTTCGGAATAGTTTGGAACTGGTCGATGTCTTTGGAAACGTGTTTCGTTGGGTGGCCAGCTCATGGGGCGGCGTTCCCTATGTCTCACTCACCCGACAGGCACGATAATAAAAACTGTCGGGTAGTCTTGTACTTGGGTTAGAGTCCCAATGCAGGATTGACGGCAGGAAGGAAGTAGGGACCGTTCGTTGTAGGTCTGCTATGATCATGATGAACAGCCTAGCCACATACCAATGCGGAAAGCCTAGAGTTCGGTGACGCTATTGCTGGAACCGACAACCACGCACTGGGAGTGGAGAGATGGCGAGAGTAGCTTGTACCCACGTGGCCGGCGTGCCTGGATAAGAGTGGAGTACTGTGCTCTCGGGTGGCGCAGGACCGGTTCCGGGATAGCAAAGCCGTGACGACGGGTTGGTATATGTATGCCGGCGTGCTGCATATGCAGTGTGGTTAGAATCCCCAGCTGGGTACTTTCTGGATTCGAATCGACGTGCTCCTCGGTTATGGAGACTTGATCCTCACACTCTACACCGAAAAGTGGTTCTCAACTAGGTGTTTTCTGAATGAATAAAGTAATTGAAAGAATGATGATACATGAGTCTGAATATTGGAACTATAAATATGATTATAATAATGACAAAATAAAATATGGAACAGGATAGAATGCTTTTCTGCAAACTCCTCATCCTCTGCTAGCCTTACCCATAGCCTTGCATTCCTGAGTCTCATCTTACACCCTTAGTCGGGTAAGTCTTGCGGAGTACCCAAGTACTCAGGGTTTGTTAACCCCGTTGCAGGAGGACCGCAGTCGGAGATCTGTCTTGCTCCATGTTGCGTGACCGTGGTCGAAGAAGAAAGCGGCGATGAGTGAAGTGGAACCCGTGGGCAGGGTTCAAGTTATCTTATCTAGTATTGTGTAACTATTCCACTGCTACTGTTATGTCCTATGGTCTGTAATAACTATAGTTGAATCCCATTTGAACAACTGGTTTGTAATCTAAATGTTATGTAATCTTCCGCACTGTACTCTGATGTATTTTTATTATGAAATGTTGTAATCCTGTGATGATTCTGCAATGGTGATCCTGTCGGAGAAAAGGGCGCTAATGTAGCCCGACAGACCTGTCTAGATCATTTGGGACACGGGCCCGGCTGTCAGAAGTCGTTAGTGACAATGACAGGTGCCGGTGGGCCAGGTGATTTAGCCGGTTCTGTTACAGTTGGTACCAGAGCATTCCATTGCTAATCATTATGGATTACTTTTCAAAAATTTTAAAATGTTTTGGATCATAAAAAGTTTAACCTATTATTTTGGGTCCAAATTGCTTCTATCCTTATCTTGTTCAGTAGTTCTTGTCTTGTTCTATATTTTACCTTATAGGATTGAGGTAGCTGGTGGAATAATATTATTATTAGCCCTATGTTAAAAGTTTATTTATGTATGTAGGTACCTTGCATGATTTAAATTCGTAAGTACGTACATGCATCATGATAATCACACCTGTTAATTAACTTCCTCCTTAAAGTGGGTTTTTGGGATAGTTTACCAAACCTATTCTTGCTAACCTATTATATCCTAAAATTCCACTCACCTTCTCCAGATGGCCCGTTGCAAGCTCACAGCACGCAAGATGACCGGACCACGTGGCGTTCCACGCCACCAGTTGGCGCCACGCACTGGCGAGGGCGGAGCTTCTGGGAGTCGCCCACCTCGTCGCAGCAGCGAGGAGCTTGAGGCTGAGGTTGGAAGGCTGCAGGAGCTAGTCAGGCAGTGGGAGGAAGAATACAGAGTGGCACGTCTCAACCACTACCGTGACGTGAGGACCAATCGAGATCTGCGTCGAGAGATCGATCGCCTGACCAAGCAGAGGGATTGTAACAGAACCGCCTAAATCACCTGGCCCACAGGAGACTGTCATTATCACTAATGACTCTGACAGTCGGACCCATGTTCCATGTAACCTAGACCGGCCTGTCGGGCTACATCAGCGCCCAAAACTCCGCAGGATCACATTGCGAATACATTACAGATTACAACATTTCATAACAAATTACATCAGAGTACGGAAGCGGAATATTACATAACTTAATTTTACAAACCAGCTGTTCCAAATAGAATTCAAGTACGATTATTACAGTCCCTAGGTAGTGGCAGTAGCAGTTGAATAATTATACAACATCATACATATGATAATTCGAACCCAGCCCACGGGTCTCACATTTACTCTTCCTCGCTGCCCTCCTGGATAATGGTCATGCAGCACGGGGCGAGACAGACGTCAGACGGTGGTTCTCCTGCAGCATGGGTTAACAAACCCTGAGTACTTGGGGTACTCCGCAAGACTGACCCGACTAAGGGTGTAAAATGAGACTCAGGAATGCAGGTCATAGGTAAGGCTAGCAGGAGAGAGAAGATTTGCAGAAAAACATTTCTAACCAACATTGTAATTATTTATCATTATAATCATAGTCATAGTTCCAATAATCAATCTCATCTATCATCAATTCTCAACTTCCTTTGATCGTTCAGTGAACCTAGTTGCGAACCACTTTTCGGGGTAGGTGTGAGGATCAAGTCTCCATTAACCGAGGAGCACGTCGATTCGAATCCAGTAAATACCCAGCTGGGGATTCTAACCACACTGCATATGCAGCACGCCGGCATACATATACCAACCCGTCATCTAGGTCTTTCTATCCCGGAACCGGTCCTGCGCCACCCGGGAGCACAGTACTCCACTCGTCTCCAGGCACGCCGGCCACGTGGGTACACGCTACTCCCGCCATCTCTCCACTCCCAGTGCGTGGTTGTCGGTTCCAGCAATAGAGCCACCTGACTCTAGGCTTTCCTCATAGGTATGTGGCTAGGCTGTTCATCATGATCACAGCAGGCCTACAACGAACGGTCCCTACTTCCTTCCTGCCGTCAGACTTGCATTGGGGCCTAGCCCGAATACAAGACTGCCCGACAGTTTTATTATTATGCCTGAAGAGTAGTGTGACATGGGAACGCCGTCCCATGAGCAGGCCACTCAACGAAACATATTTTGGGTGATACCGACCAGTTCCAAACTATTCCGAAAGCGACCATGCATCGGGACTCTAGCCCGAATACACATCGACCAACGGATAACAAGTTCTTCATCAATCATAAAGTATATACATGTACATAGTACAGAAAATAGTTTTTCTTTTATGGAATTCTAATTTCATTAAGCATGCCTAGCATTTTTCAAACTATTTATTTAAATCAGGTTTCAGGGTAATTATATGGGACAATGCATTTGGATAGGTAACAATCAACTCCTAGCAACTTAATGCAATAGATTAACTCGAATTGTAAAGATTTCACAATAGAGGGTTAATGCACCGGGGCTTGCCTTCGATTGAGAAGAGGGTGGGATCAGGGTCGGTTCCGCAGATGTCAAATCCCTGGATCACCTCCGGAGTTGGCTCCCCAGCAGTGGCCTCGACCTTTACTCCTTCGCTCCCGGTCACTACACGTGTGCAATGATGCATGCTTAACATGATGCAATAATACAGGTGAAAATGCGATAGTCAAAGATTAACGTCTTGAGTACAACTTTCCTAATTTGCACTCCTATTTATTAACTGACCAAACCAACTCCAATTATGACCAAAATTTACCCACAGCTAGATTTCATCATCAAACAGTGCCACAATTAATTTCATGATTTTTGGAACTACCCACAATTTATTAAAAATCATCAAAGTTGCATTATTCATTTATTTTGCTGATTTTTACTCCTAACAGAAAAGGTCCTAAATCTAGATATTATATTTTTCCTAAATACTAGGCATCACAGAGAGCATACACAAATATTTTCACATTTTTTTTAACTAATAGATTAATCCCTATGAAATTAACAAACATCAGTACTATTTGAACAAATCAATTTGGAAAAGGTATTTGAAATTCTTCTGGAAATTGGAAAACGAATCCAGCCCGCGACGGCCCACGCACCCGAGCGCGGCCCGCACGCGCCTGCTGCCAGCCCTGCCGCAGCCGCGCTGCTTGGCCAGCCCAACGGCCCAGCAGGCGGCCCGCACGCGCGCGTCTCTCTCCCTCTCTCTCACGCGCCCGCACCGAGCCGGCCCACGGCCAGACACGGCCCGGCCGCGCCCCTCGCTCTCGCGCGCGCGCGCGCACACGCGAACACGGCGGCTCGCCGGGAAACCTGCCGGCGACGACCCCTGATGCCAAACCGAGGACACCCCCACGGCCTATCACACCCCGCGAACCATCCTAGCCAATAGCCGTAGGTTCTACGCGCCTCCGACGAGCACGAGCTCGCCCATGGCGGACCGGCGGCGACCCGCACGCCGGCGCATCCTACGCCGGCCGCGAAGGACCGGAAGAGGGGAAAAAGAGGCAGGGGAACAACCAGTGGCTCACCCCGATCCTATCCGAGCAGCCGGGTGAAGCAGAGGCGAGGTGGAACGATGGCTTGACGTCGAGGGGATCCGCGGCGGCGACTCCCGGCGGCAACTCCTCCGTTCCGGCGAACCTAGGGTACCGGGGGAAAAACCATCGCGAGCATGAGACGCCACCGAGAGCGCTGAGATGGAAACGAATGGACTCAAGGTCCAGAGCTCACCCGAAGGGCTTGGACGCGACGGTGGGACTCGCGGCGGTGCTCCGGCCGGAGCCGAGGAAGAAGAAGACGGCGTCTGGGCTCCTCCGGCGATGACAAGGCGACAAACCGAGCTCAAACGATGCGCAAGGGAATGTTGAGTCTAGCCACGCGGTGAATCGGATTGGAGTAGAGGATGGACGACGAATTTCGTCGGAAACCGAGAGGGTCACCGGCGGCGAGGAGAAGAGAAAAATGGAGAAGAACGGCGGCCGCGGGTACTTATAGAGGTGGAGCGTGCTGGGAGACGAGAGAGACGACGCTCGCGGTCGCTTTTGCGAGGTCGTGGGTACAGGAGTGACGAGAAGACGGCCGCGGCGCCCCGGCCATGCCGGCGGTCGCGCGAACAGGGGAGAAGGACGGCGCCCATGCCGTGGCTACTGTAGCAGCTACCTACTCCTCTCTGATCTTTTGCTCAATTGCGCCCAAACCGTGTGTCAAATGAAGAAACAGCAAACACCAAAGTTGTAGGGCTATAAAAACTGAACATCTTTCATTTTTGGACCAACCCCAAATTCGGCCGAATTTGAAAATTATTCAAAAGGGGGTGAATAGGGTTTTTAAAACCTAAATTGAATTTCTGAAATTACTTTTGATTTTTCATAACAACTTGAAAAATGGTCAAAATAAGAATTGTTCCCCTCAGAGAGCTTTACAACTTTCGTTAAGGGAGTTTTGTCAAATTCCAATTAATTTTTTTGAAATGACATTTCAAATTTGATTTTCAATTCACTGTTTTGAGTTAAATTCAAATTTTTACAACAGAACTTCAAAATCTACAAAAATAAAAGTTGTCACGTTTTAAAAGATCTACAACTTTCATTTAGGGGTCATCTCAAGATTCCTTATAGATTTTAAATTAGGGTTTTGGGCCAAAATTAGGGTTAATTCGGATATCCGATTAGGGTTTTGAATTTCCAGATCAATAATTTATCAATCCAAACCACTCTAGGGCCCTAAGCACAATCATATGCAGATTAATTAATTTAAATATGATGACATGGCAAGTTTAATTGACCCGTAATACCCGAGGTATTACAGCCTTCCCCCCTAAAAGAAATCTCGTCCCGAGATTAGCTATTTTAGAAACTGAAACAAAGTAATGGAAAAGAAAATACATGAGACAAAATATTTACACGAGCTCACGAAATAAGTAGAAGGATTTTTAATACAGAAAGCACTAATTAGACCGTTACATCTACAAGGTGGCGAAGAATTCTGGAAAATTCTCCGCAAGATAGTCCTCCGATTCCCAGGTAGCCTCATCTTCAGAGTGATCACTCCACTGGATCTTGTACCACCTGGTTGTAGTCCTTCGGGTAACCCGGTCCTTAATGTCCAGAACTCGAACCGGCTGTTCTGAATACGTCAACTCGGGCTCAAGCGCCACACCTTCTACGTCGGTCACTTGGTCGGGAACTCGTAGACATTTCTTGAGCTGAGATACATGAAACACATTGTGTACTTCTGACAGATGATCTGGCAATTGTAATCGGTAGGCAACTTTTCCCACACGCTCGGTGATTAAGAATGGTCCAATGTAGCGCGGGGCTAACTTGCCTCTGACTCCAAAGCGGTTGACTCCTTTCATAGGTGAAACCTTCAGGTACACATAATCTCCAACCTTGAATGCTAGCGGTCTACGCCGCTGATCGGCATAGCTCTTCTGTCGGGACTGAGCCACTTTCAGATTCTCTTGTATTACTCGAACCTTCTCCTCAGCTTCATTGACCAAGTCAACACCATAAAACCATCTCTCACCGGGCTCGGACCAATTCAACGGAGTACGACATCTGCGGCCGTACACTGCCTCAAACGGAGCCATCTTGATGCTTTCTTGGTAACTGTTATTATACGAGAATTCGGCCAATGCCAAACATTCGTCCCACTTGTCAGGGTAATTCAATGCACAGGCCCTCAACATGTCTTCCACTATTTGATTCACCCTCTCGGTCTGACCATCGGTTTGGGGATGATAGGCCGTACTGTGTAAAAGTTTCGTGCCCAGTGATTTGTGGAAGGATTTCCAAAACTTGGATACGAACTGAGTACCCCGATCTGAAACAATGGTCTTTGGTATCCCATGCAGCTTCATGAGATTTTCAATAAATAGTTTGGCATAAGTTGGCGCCCTATACTCTTTCTTCACAGGTAGAAAATGGGCTTGTTTCGTGAGACGATCTACGATAACCCAGATGGAATCAAAACCTCTTGATGTCCTGGGCAATCCCACGACGAAATCCATACTAATGTCTTCCCATTTCCATGCGGGGACCGGTAACGGTTGTAGTTCTCCACCAGGCTTCATGTGCACAGCCTTAACCTTCTGACAGGTGTCACACCTCGACACATACTGTGCAATTTCTATCTTCATCTTAGTCCACCAGAATTTCTGTTTTAAATCCTGGTACATCTTGTTGCTTCCTGGGTGGATAGAGTACCTTGTAAGATGAGCTTCATCAAGAATCTTGCGACGTAGCTCAGGAACTTTTGGAACTACCAAGCGATTCTTGAACCATACTACACCTTCATCGTCAATCCTGAAACAATCTGCTTTTCCTGCCTGGACTTTTTCTTTGATATGTTTGATGCCCTTGCTTCTTTTCTGAGCGGCCACGATCTCATCACGGATGGAAGTTTCAATACTGATATTTGCCAGACTGCCTTGTGGAACTATTTCTAGGCCCAACTTTTCCAACTCACAGCACAATGACAGACTATAAGGCTTCACAGTCAAACAGTTGCAGTGAGCCTTCCGACTGAGTGCGTCGGCAACTACATTAGCTTTACCAGGGTGATAATGTACTTCAATATCATAATCTTTGATCAATTCTAGCCATCTTCGCTGCCTCATATTCAGCTCTTCTTGAGTAAAAATGTACTTCAAGCTTTTGTGATCGGTGTACACATTGCAGGTGCTGCCTAGCAAATAATGACGCCAGATCTTCAATGCGTGAACCACAGCTGCCAATTCTAAGTCATGAGTAGGATAGTTTTCTTCATGGGGTCGGAGCCGTCGGGAAGCATAAGCAATAACTCTGCCCTCTTGCATCAAAACACAGCCTAGGCCAGTGCCGGATGCATCACAGTACACATCGAATGGCTTCTCAATGTCTGGTTGAGCTAGGACTGGTGCAGTAGTCAAACACTTCTTCAAGGTTTGAAACGCTGTCTCACAATCTGGCGACCACACAAACTTGACTTGATTCTTCAGCAAGTTGGTGATTGGCTTGGCTATCCTTGAGAAATCTGGGATGAAACGGCGGTAGTATCCCGCCATGCCCATAAAACTGCGAACTTGATGCACAGTGGTTGGCGGCTTCCAATTTAATATTTCCTCCACCTTGCTAGGATCAACTGATACTCCTTCAGCTGAAAGAATATGTCCGAGAAAAGGAACTTTGTTCAACCAAAACTCACACTTGCTGAACTTTGCATACAATTGATGCTCTCTCAAGCGAGTTAGGACAATGCGAAGGTGGTTGGCATGTTCTTCGGGTGTTTTGGAATAGACAAGGATATCATCGATGAACACGACAACGAATTTGTCGAGCTCGGGCATGAAGACGGAGTTCATGAGATACATGAAGTAGGCAGGTGCGTTGGTTAAGCCGAAAGACATGACTAGGTATTCATACAGGCCATATCTGGTGGTGAAAGCTGTTTTCGGAATATCCTCAGGACGAATTTTGATTTGGTGGTAGCCGGACCTAAGGTCAATCTTAGAAAACACCTTAGCCCCAGCCAGTTGGTCAAAGAGTAGGTCGATACGAGGTAGCGGATATTTGTTTTTAACGGTCACCTCGTTGAGTGGACGATAATCGATACAGAGTCGAAGAGACTTGTCCTTCTTTTTGACAAAGATAGCAGGACAACCCCAAGGAGATGAACTAGGGCGAATAAAGCCTTTATCAAGTAGTTCTTGCAACTGAATTTTAAGTTCTGCCAGTTCCTTGGGAGGCATCCTATAAGCTCTACGTGAGATAGGAGCTGTTCCAGGTTTTAGCTCAATGGCAAATTCCACATCTCGATCAGGTGGCAAACCAGGCAACTCATCAGGAAACACGTCTGGAAATTCACAGACCACTGGAATCTTCATCACTTCTTCCACTGAAGTAGCACACAACCTTTGCACGGATTTCTCCACCTTTCTCACAGGTAGTGGAAGTTGGATAAGAAGTTGAGTTTGGCTATTAGGTATGCTCACTCTTATGGTTCTATTCAGCACATCAATAAGAGCATTGTGCTGATACATCCAATTCATACCTAATATCACATCAATATCCTGATTCTTTAGCACTATCATAGTAGTAGGGAACTTATGCCCTCCCAACTCTATAGGCACTCCCTGAACTACCTCTTTAGTAGACATACGCCCCCCGGGCGAGTGTATAAGGAAATCTTCCTTTATCTCCCCAATAGGTATTTCATGCTTAACCACAAATGTACGGTTGATGAATGAATGTGATGCACCAGAATCGAAAAGCGTAAGTGCAGGGTGACTGGCAACAGGGAACCTACCCATCATGACGGGCTCTCCCGCAGGGATATCATCCACTTGTGTATAATAGACCTGACCTGCTTTCTTGACGATCTTGCCCCTCTGAGCATGCTGCTGATGACCACGATGCTGACCCTGCTGCTGCTGCTGATGTTGCTGTTGTTGACCACCTGGTGCATTCTGGTTGTACCTCTTGGGAAAAGGACAGTTGCGTGCCCAATGTCCCATCTTGCCACAGTTGTAGCAAGGATGATTGTAGGTGGTTTGGGGAGTAGTAACGCGAACGCCAGGGGCATTCGGCTGAGTGGCATTTTGTTGATTTGAGGTGTGGGAGGTGGCGGCAGTGCGCACAACCACCTGCTGATGAGGATAAGATGGGCGGCTTTGGTGAGTGGGGTGATAGATGATTCTTGGGCGCTTCTGGCTGCCAGAGAACGCAGGCCTCTTGTTCTTCTTCTTCTCCTCCTGGAGCTGACGGTTGCTTTCCTCGAAAGCCAGTGCACTATCAACTGCTTCATGAAAGGTGCATTTGAGATTATTGGACAAGCTGCGCTGAATCTTGTAGTTCAGGCCCCTGATGAAACAGGCCTTCTTCTTTTCATCAGTATTGGTGTGCTCCGGTGCGTACTGTGCCAGATGGTTGAACTGCCCCAGGTATTGAGTGACAGTGGATTCATTCTGCTTCAGAGCTAGGAATTGGTCTAGCTTCAGCCTCATCACACCCGCAGGGATGTAATGAGCACGGAACGCCTCACGGAATTCCTGCCAAGTGAGTTGATGTCCAGGATCCTGTGCTGCCAATAGGTTGGCATACCAAGTGGTGGCAGGTCCACGGAGTTGCTGCGCTGCGAACAGAGGTTTCTGTATCTCTGTGCAGTGGATCAAGCTGAACTTCTGTTCCATGGTACGAAGCCAATCGTCTGCTTCCAGAGGTTCATCTGCCTTGGTGAACACAGGCGGACGGGTGTCGGTGAAATCAACATAGGTGGTTTCTTCGTTGTCGCGGCGACCACGACGCCCACCGCGGTCTTGTTGACTCTGAGCTAGCATTGTTGCGACATTGGTGAGTGCGGTGATGGCCTCTGCCAGAGTGTTTGGAAGTGGTGGTGCTTGGGGAGCTCCAGTCCCATGAGCAGAGTGATCTCCCATACTAGCCTAGTCCTCGTCGACTGCAGACGCGTCACTGTCCTCGAAGTCCTCCTCGAAGTCCTCGTCACTCTCCTCGGAGTCCTCGTCACTGCCCTCGGAGTCCTCCTCAGAGTCTGCCTCCTCGACCTCGAGAGGCTCAACCTCCTCGTCAACGTCCTCCATGTCCTCATCCTCACCAAGGACAACTCCAAGCTCCGGATCCTCCTCCTCAGGTGCCGGAATAGGGTAGAGCTGATCGTTGAGCTGGTGCACCTCCTCCTGCAAAGCGATGTTGTCCGCCTCTAGCCGCGCGGCACGCTGCTCCGCCCTCAGCATCCTGTCGACGATCGCATCCTCGCGCTCCCAAGCCTCATCCCGCTGCTGCGTCAGGCGGTTGACCTCCCGACGCAGGTCACGGTTGGTCCTCACATCCTGGTAGTGGTGGCGGCGAGCAACCTTGTACTCCTCCTCCCACTGCCCGACCAACTCCCGAAGTCTCCCGACCTCAGCCTCCAACTCCTCACTACTGCGACGGGGTGAGCGACTCCCAGAGGCCTCGCCCTCCCCAGTACGCGGCGCCAGCTGGTGGTGCGGAACACCACGCGGTCCCGTCATCTTCCTGGCGGTGAGCTTGCAACGGGGCATCTGGAGAAGGTAAGCGGATTTTATAAGATATACAAGTTAGCAAGAATGGGTTTGGTAACTTATCCCAATTACCCGCTTTTAAGGAGGAAGTTATTATTATGTGATTAACATGATGCATGCACGTACTTACGAATTTAAATCATGCAAGTAAACACGTACATAAGTAAATAAACTTTTAACATAGGGCTAATAATAATAATATTATTCCTCATGCTACTACAGCCACATAGTATTAGATACAGATTAAACTAAGACTACGGAATAAGTTAAGAATAGAAGCAATTTGGACCCAAAATAACATATTAAGTTTTATGATCCAAAACCTTTTAAAGTTTTCGAAAAGTAATCCGTGATGATTAGCAATGTAATGCTCTGGTACCAACTGTAACAGAACCGCCTAAATCACCTGGCCCACAGGAGACTGTCATTATCACTAATGACTCTGACAGTCGGACCCATGTTCCATGTAACCTAGACCGGCCTGTCGGGCTACATCAGCGCCCAAAACTCCGCAGGATCACATTGCGAATACATTACAGATTACAACATTTCATAACAAATTACATCAGAGTACGGAAGCGGAATATTACATAACTTAATTTTACAAACCAGCTGTTCCAAATAGAATTCAAGTACGATTATTACAGTCCCTAGGTAGTGGCAGTAGCAGTTGAATAATTATACAACATCATACATATGATAATTCGAACCCAGCCCACGGGTCTCACATTTACTCTTCCTCGCTGCCCTCCTGGATAATGGTCATGCAGCACGGGGCGAGACAGACGTCAGACGGTGGTTCTCCTGCAGCATGGGTTAACAAACCCTGAGTACTTGGGGTACTCCGCAAGACTGACCCGACTAAGGGTGTAAAATGAGACTCAGGAATGCAGGTCATAGGTAAGGCTAGCAGGAGAGAGAAGATTTGCAGAAAAACATTTCTAACCAACATTGTAATTATTTATCATTATAATCATAGTCATAGTTCCAATAATCAATCTCATCTATCATCAATTCTCAACTTCCTTTGATCGTTCAGTGAACCTAGTTGCGAACCACTTTTCGGGGTAGGTGTGAGGATCAAGTCTCCATTAACCGAGGAGCACGTCGATTCGAATCCAGTAAATACCCAGCTGGGGATTCTAACCACACTGCATATGCAGCACGCCGGCATACATATACCAACCCGTCATCTAGGTCTTTCTATCCCGGAACCGGTCCTGCGCCACCCGGGAGCACAGTACTCCACTCGTCTCCAGGCACGCCGGCCACGTGGGTACACGCTACTCCCGCCATCTCTCCACTCCCAGTGCGTGGTTGTCGGTTCCAGCAATAGAGCCACCTGACTCTAGGCTTTCCACATAGGTATGTGGCTAGGCTGTTCATCATGATCACAGCAGGCCTACAACGAACGGTCCCTACTTCCTTCCTGCCGTCAGACTTGCATTGGGGCCTAGCCCGAATACAAGACTGCCCGACAGTTTTATTATTATGCCTGAAGAGTAGTGTGACATGGGAACGCCGTCCCATGAGCAGGCCACTCAACGAAACATATTTTGGGTGATACCGACCAGTTCCAAACTATTCCGAAAGCGACCATGCATCGGGACTCTAGCCCGAATACACATCGACCAACGGATAACAAGTTCTTCATCAATCATAAAGTATATACATGTACATAGTACAGAAAATAGTTTTTCTTTTATGGAATTCTAATTTCATTAAGCATGCCTAGCATTTTTCAAACTATTTATTTAAATCAGGTTTCAGGGTAATTATATGGGACAATGCATTTGGATAGGTAACAATCAACTCCTAGCAACTTAATGCAATAGATTAACTCGAATTGTAAAGATTTCACAATAGAGGGTTAATGCACCGGGGCTTGCCTTCGATTGAGAAGAGGGTGGGATCAGGGTCGGTTCCGCAGATGTCAAATCCCTGGATCACCTCCGGAGTTGGCTCCCCAGCAGTGGCCTCGACCTTTACTCCTTCGCTCCCGGTCACTACACGTGTGCAATGATGCATGCTTAACATGATGCAATAATACAGGTGAAAATGCGATAGTCAAAGATTAACGTCTTGAGTACAACTTTCCTAATTTGCACTCCTATTTATTAACTGACCAAACCAACTCCAATTATGACCAAAATTTACCCACAGCTAGATTTCATCATCAAACAGTGCCACAATTAATTTCATGATTTTTGGAACTACCCATAATTTATTAAAAATCATCAAAGTTGCATTATTCATTTATTTTGCTGATTTTTACTCCTAACAGAAAAGGTCCTAAATCTAGATATTATATTTTTCCTAAATACTAGGCATCACAGAGAGCATACACAAATATTTTCACATTTTTTAACTAATAGATTAATCCCTATGAAATTAACAAACATCAGTACTATTTAAACAAATCAATTTGGAAAAGGTATTTGAAATTCTTCTGGAAATTGGAAAACGAATCCAGCCCGCGACGGCCCACGCACCCGAGCGCGGCCCGCACGCGCCTGCTGCCAGCCCTGCCGCAGCCGCGCTGCTTGGCCAGCCCAACGGCCCAGCAGGCGGCCCGCACGCGCGCGTCTCTCTCCCTCTCTCTCACGCGCCCGCACCGAGCCGGCCCACGGCCAGACACGGCCCGGCCGCGCCCCTCGCTCTCGCGCGCGCGCGCACACGCGAACACGGCGGCTCGCCGGGAAACCTGCCGGCGACGACCCCTGATGCCAAACCGAGGACACCCCCACGGCCTATCACACCCCGCGAACCATCCTAGCCAATAGCCGTAGGTTCTACGCGCCTCCGACGAGCACGAGCTCGCCCATGGCGGACCGGCGGCGACCCGCACGCCGGCGCATCCTACGCCGGCCGCGAAGGACCGGAAGAGGGGAAAAAGAGGCAGGGGAACAACCAGTGGCTCACCCCGATCCTATCCGAGCAGCCGGGTGAAGCAGAGGCGAGGTGGAACGATGGCTTGACGTCGAGGGGATCCGCGGCGGCGACTCCCGGCGGCAACTCCTCCGTTCCGGCGAACCTAGGGTACCGGGGGAAAAACCATCGCGAGCATGAGACGCCACCGAGAGCGCTGAGATGGAAACGAATGGACTCAAGGTCCAGAGCTCACCCGAAGGGCTTGGACGCGACGGTGGGACTCGCGGCGGTGCTCCGGCCGGAGCCGAGGAAGAAGAAGACGGCGTCTGGGCTCCTCCGGCGATGACAAGGCGACAAACCGAGCTCAAACGATGCGCAAGGGAATGTTGAGTCTAGCCACGCGGTGAATCGGATTGGAGTAGAGGATGGACGACGAATTTCGTCGGAAACCGAGAGGGTCACCGGCGGCGAGGAGAAGAGAAAAATGGAGAAGAACGGCGGCCGCGGGTACTTATAGAGGTGGAGCGTGCTGGGAGACGAGAGAGACGACGCTCGCGGTCGCTTTTGCGAGGTCGTGGGTACAGGAGTGACGAGAAGACGGCCGCGGCGCCCCGGCCATGCCGGCGGTCGCGCGAACAGGGGAGAAGGACGGCGCCCATGCCGTGGCTACTGTAGCAGCTACCTACTCCTCTCTGATCTTTTGCTCAATTGCGCCCAAACCGTGTGTCAAATGAAGAAACAGCAAACACCAAAGTTGTAGGGCTATAAAAACTGAACATCTTTCATTTTTGGACCAACCCCAAATTCGGCCGAATTTGAAAATTATTCAAAAGGGGGTGAATAGGGTTTTTAAAACCTAAATTGAATTTCTGAAATTACTTTTGATTTTTCATAACAACTTGAAAAATGGTCAAAATAAGAATTGTTCCCCTCAGAGAGCTTTACAACTTTCGTTAAGGGAGTTTTGTCAAATTCCAATTAATTTTTTTGAAATGACATTTCAAATTTGATTTTCAATTCACTGTTTTGAGTTAAATTCAAATTTTTACAACAGAACTTCAAAATCTACAAAAATAAAAGTTGTCACGTTTTAAAAGATCTACAACTTTCATTTAGGGGTCATCTCAAGATTCCTTATAGATTTTGAATTAGGGTTTTGGGCCAAAATTAGGGTTAATTCGGATATCCGA
Source organism: Eremochloa ophiuroides (assembly GCA_038502445.1). NCBI lineage: Eukaryota > Viridiplantae > Streptophyta > Magnoliopsida > Poales > Poaceae > Eremochloa > Eremochloa ophiuroides. The sequence goes on along the minus strand of JAHLJS010000009.1, from coordinate 66,820,323 downwards.
TTAGGGTTTTGAATTTCCAGATCAATAATTTATCAATCCAAACCACTCTAGGGCCCTAAGCACAATCATATGCAGATTAATTAATTTAAATATGATGACATGGCAAGTTTAATTGACCCGTAATACCCGAGGTATTACAGGGATGAAGCTTGGGATCGTGAGGAGACGATCATGGACAGGATGCTCGAGGCGGAGCAGCGTGTTGGTCAGCTTGAGCTCTACAACAACGTCTTGCATGAGGAGGTGCATGAGCTCTATGGTGAGCTCCACCCTATTCCTGCACCGCAGGAGGAGGATCCTGAGTTGGGGGTTGTCCTCGGTCAGGAGGATGAGGACGTGGAGGACGTTGACGTGGAGGTCGAGCCGATCGAGGTCGTCGAGGCAGATGCCGAGGAGGACTTCGAGGAGATCGACGAGGACAGTGATGCTTCTGGCGCGTCTAGGATCGACGAGGACTAGGCCCGTGTGGCCTAGAGTCGTCAGCTAGTTGTTCTCTTTTGTCTGTAGTATAGGTGCTTGCCTAGAAAACCTTAGTTATGGGTTGTGGGTCTTGCCTGGATGCAAGCCATGATTGTGTGAACCTTGTAATATTGCTGGGTGCTGCTATGTTTGCTTAACTAATGTAAGACTCAAGTCGGGTTTGCTTATTAACAGATGGGAGACAACTCTGATAATGCAACTGGTGTTCCCCAACCACCTCAGTTTCCACCCACTCTAGCAGAGGCCATCGCTGCATTGACCAATGTTGCAGCGCTGCTAGCTCAGAATCAGCAAGATCGTGGTGGACGTCGTGGCCGCCGTGATAATGAGGATACCACCTATGTTGACTTCACTGACACCCGCCCACCGGTGTTCACTAAGGCTGATGAACCCTTAGAAGCCGATGATTGGCTCCGTACCATGGAGCAGAAGTTTAGCTTGATTCACTGTACCGAGGTCCAGAAACCTCTGTTTGCAGCTCAGCAGCTCCGTGGCCCAGCGACTACTTGGTATGCCAACCTTTTGGCTGCGCAGGATGCTGGACATCAACTTACCTGGCACGAGTTCCGTGAAGCTTTTCGTGCTCATTACATCCCTGCGGGTGTGATGAAGTTGAAGCTGGATCAGTTTCTGGCCCTGAAGCAGAATGAGTCCACTGTCGCTCAGTATCTTGGGCAGTTCAACCACTTGGCACAGTATGCACCTGAGCATACCAACACTGATTCTAAGAGGAGAGCCTGCTTTGTCAGAGGTCTGAATTTCAAGATTCAACGCAGTCTGTCTAACAACCTCAAGTGCACTTTTCATGAGGCAGTGGATAGTGCAATAGCTTTTGAGGAAAGCGACCGTCAGCTCCAAGAGGAGAAGAAGAAGAGCAAAAGGTCTAGCTCTTCTGGCAGTCAGAAACGCCAGAAAGTTATCTATTATCCTACCCACCATAACCGTCCGTCATATCCCCATCAGCAGGTAGTTGTGCGCACTGCCGCTACCTCTCATACCTCTAATCAGCAAAACACCACTCAGCCGAATGCCCCTGGCGTTCGTATCAACACTCCACAGACCAACTATAATCATCCATGCTACAACTGTGGAAAGGTGGGACACTGGGCCCGTGATTGCCCTTTTCCGAAGCAGAACAACCAGAATGTGCAGAAAAGTCCTGGTGTTCCGCAACAGCAAGTTCAGCACCGTGGTCACCAGCAGCATGCTCAGAAGGGCAAGATTGTCAAGAAGGCAGGTCGGGTTTATTACACTCAGATCGAAGATATTCCTGCTGGAGAACCTGTCATGATGGGTAAGTTTCCTGTTGCTAGTCATTCGGCCGTTCTGCTATTTGATTCTGGTGCATCTCATTCGTTCATCAACCGTACATTTGTGGTTAAGCATGAAATACCTATTGGGGAAATAAAGGAAGATTTCCTTATACATTCGCCCGGGGGGCGTATGACTACTAAAGAGGTAGTTCAGGGAGTACCTATAGAGCTGGGAGGGCATAAATTCCCAACCACAATGATAGTACTTAAGGATCAGGATATAGATGTGATATTAGGTATGAATTGGATGTATCAGCACAAGGCCTTGATTGATGTGTTGAATAGGACCATAAGAGTGAACATACCTAATAGTCAAACTCAACTTCTTATCCAACTTCCATTGCCCGTAAGAAAGATCGAAAAGACCGTGCAAAGGTTGTGTGCCACCGCAGTTGAAGAAGTATTGAAGATTCCAGTGGTCTGCGAATTTCCAGACGTATTCCCTGATGAGTTGCCTGGTTTGCCACCTGATCGAGATGTGGAATTTGCTATTGAGCTAAAACCTGGAACCGCACCTATATCTTGTAGAGCCTATAGAATGCCTCCCAAGGAATTGGCAGAGCTTAAAGTGCAGCTGCAAGATTTGCTAGATAAGGGTTTCATCAGACCCAGCTCATCTCCATGGGGTTGTCCTGCCATCTTTGTCAAGAAGAAAGACAAATCCCTCCGACTCTGTATTGATTACCGCCCACTCAACGAGGTCACCATCAAAAACAAATATCCTTTACCCCGTATTGACCTACTCTTTGACCAGCTGGCTGGAGCTAAGGTGTTTTCCAAGATTGACCTTAGGTCTGGCTACCACCAAATAAAGATCCGTCCCGAAGACATTCCAAAAACAGCTTTCACCACTAGATATGGCCTATATGAATACCTTGTCATGTCTTTTGGCCTAACCAATGCACCCGCCTATTTCATGTACCTCATGAATTCCGTCTTCATGCCTGAGCTCGACAAATTTGTTGTCGTATTCATTGATGACATCCTGATCTATTCTAAAACACCCGAAGAACATGCCAACCACCTCCGTATCGTCTTGAACCGTTTAAGAGAACATCAACTCTATGCCAAATTCAGCAAATGTGAGTTCTGGTTGGACCGAGTTCCATTTCTTGGGCATATCCTGACAGCGGAAGGTGTGTCCGTAGATCCATGTAAGGTGGAAGAAATCTTGAACTGGAAACCACCAACCACTGTGCACCAGGTTCGCAGTTTCATGGGAATGGCGGGATATTACCGCCGATTCATTCCGGATTTCTCAAGAATAGCTAAGCCTATAACCAACCTATTGAAGACTCAGGTCAAGTTTGTCTGGTCGCCAGAATGGGAGACAGCGTTTCAAACCTTGAAGAGATGTTTGATCACTGCACCAGTCCTTGCTCAGCCAGATATTGAAAAGCCGTTTGATGTGTACTGCGATGCGTCGGGTACTGGCCTTGGTTGTGTTTTGATGCAAGAGGGCCGAGTCATTGCCTATGCTTCACGACAACTCCGGCCTCATGAAGAGAATTATCCCACTCATGATCTTGAATTGGCAGCTGTGGTTCATGCATTGAAGATCTGGCGTCACTATTTGTTAGGCAGCACATGCAATGTCTACACCGATCACAAAAGCCTGAAATACATCTTTACACAAGAAGAATTAAATATGAGGCAACGAAGATGGCTTGAGTTGATAAAAGATTATGATATTGAAGTGCACTACCATCCTGGTAAAGCTAATGTGGTTGCCGACGCACTCAGTCGGAAGGCTCATTGTAATTGCTTGACTGTGAAGCCATATGATCAGTCGTTGTGTTACGGGTTAGAAAAATTGGGCATAGAAATAGTCCCTCAAGGCAGTTGGAACAATATCAGCATCAAACCCTCCATCCGTGATGAAATCGTGGCTGCTCAGAAAAATAGTAAAGGTATCGGGCACATCAAAGAGAAAATCCAAGCAGGGAAAGCAGATTGTTTCAGAATTGATGATGAAGGGATTGTATGGTTCAAGAATCGGCTTGTAGTTCCAAAAATTCCAGAGTTACGTGGCAAGATTCTTGACGAAGCTCATTTGACAAGATACTCTATTCATCCGGGAAGCAACAAAATGTACCAGGATTTGAAACAGAAGTTTTGGTGGACTAAGATGAAGATCGAGATTGCTCAGTATGTAGCAAAATGCGACACTTGTCAGAAAGTAAAAGCTGTACACATGAAGCCTGGTGGAGAGCTGCAACCATTACCTGTTCCTGCATGGAAATGGGAAGACATCAGCATGGATTTCATTATGGGTCTCCCAACAACCTCTAGGGGTTTCAATTCCATCTGGGTTGTTGTGGACCGCCTCACTAAACAAGCTCATTTCTTACCTGTCAAGAAAATGTACAGGGCTCCGCACTACGCCAAGCTATACATAGAAAATCTGATGAAGCTACATGGAGTGCCCAAGACCATTGTCTCTGACCGAGGCACTCAGTTCATATCCCAATTTTGGAGATCCTTTCATAAATCATTGGGTACAAAACTCCTGCATAGCACAGCCTATCATCCTCAGACTGACGGACAGACAGAGAGAATAAATCAGATACTTGAAGACATGTTAAGAGCCTGTGCACTCAATTACCCTGAGAAATGGGACGAGTGTTTGGCATTGGCCGAATTCTCGTACAACAACAGTTACCAAGAAAGTATAAAAATGGCTCCGTTTGAGGCAGTATATGGCCGCAGGTGTCGTACTCCATTGAATTGGTCCGAGCCTGGAGAAAGATGGTTCTATGGAGTTGACTTGGTCAATGAAGCCGAAGAGAAGGTTCGACTGATACAGGAAAATTTGAAAGTGGCACAGTCACGACAGAAAAGTTATGCCGATCAGCGGCGCAGACCTTTGACATTTCAGGTTGGAGACTATGTATATTTGAAAGTTTCGCCTATGAAAGGAGTTAACCGTTTTGGAGTCAAAGGCAAGTTAGCCCCGCGTTATATTGGACCGTTCTTAATCATAGGACGCGTGGGAAAGGTAGCTTACAAGCTTGAATTGTCAAAACATCTCTCGGAAGTACACAATGTGTTTCATGTTTCTCAGCTGAAGAAGTGTCTCCGAGTACCTGGACAAGTCATCGATGTAGAAGGAGTAGCACTTGAACCTGAATTGACATACTCGGAGCAGCCAGTACGAGTTTTGGATATAAAGGACCGTGTTACTCGAAGGACCACGACCCGGTGGTACAAGATCCAATGGAGTGATCATTCTGAAGATGAAGCTACCTGGGAGTCTGAAGATTTTTTGGCAGAAAGTTTCCCCGAGTTCTATGCTACTCTATAAATGTAAACCTATTTTGTGTTATGCATGGCTTCGCATTGTCTCTTGTTTAAGCTTGAACTTGTTGTTGTTATTCTTTTCCATTACTTTGTTCCAATCTTGGTTATGTACCTAATCTCGGGACGAGATTTCTTTTAGGGGGGAAGGCTGTAATACCCCGGGTATTACGGATTTAATTAATCTGCCATGTCATCATATTTAAATTAATCATTTGCATATGATTGTGATTAGGTCCCTAGAGTGATTTGAATTTAATTAGTATTTGTTTGTAAAATTAAATTCCCAAATAAAGGTTTAAAAATTTACTTTTATTAGGACCAAAACCTAATTCAAAATCTAAAAGGAATTTTGAGATAGTCCCTTAATAAGAGTTTTAGATCTTTTAAAATGGAATAACTTTTATTTTTGGAGATTTCAAAGTTCTGTGGTGGAAATTCAAATTTATTTCAAAACAATGATTTAAAACTTAGTTTTGGATTGGCATTTCAAAAATTATTTGGAATCTGGCAAAACTTCCTAAATAGAAGTTGTAAAGCTCATTGAGTAGAATAACTTTTATTTTGGCAATTTTTCAAGTTGTTGAGAAAATTTAAAAGTAATTGTGAAAATACAGTTTGAAATTTAAAACCCTATTCTACCCACTTTACTGTAGTTTTAAAATTATTTCGAATTTGGGTTTGGTTCCAAAAGCAAAGTTGTTCAAAATTTCAAAAGCTGCAACTTCTATTTTTGCACCTTGACCGTTGGATGCACAGTTTGGGAGCAATTGTGCAAAAACCGTCGGTTTGGGGAGATTTGGTGCTACAGTGCTTCGCCCCTCTTCCTGTTCGCGAACAGAGCCGGCAGAGCGCCGTGCCGGGCGGGCGGCCGCGCGAGCCGTGCCGGCCGGGATCCTGCCCGGGCGCCAGTTCGGAGGAGGATCGGCGTGCGCCGCGACGCCCTGACCCTGTCCCCTCTTCCCCGGCCTTCAAAAGGGCGACGAGGCCCTCCCCCTCTCCATTTTCTCCCTCCCGGTCGCCGGCCAAATTCGCCGTCGTCACACCACCACCACCCTCTCCATCTCCCTGCTAGCTCGCCAACTCCCTTGCGCTTTGTTTGCCACCGTTGGCGAGGGTTGTAGTGGTCTGTAGGTGCCGGAGTGCTCGTCGCCATTCCTGCGGGTGGCCAGAGCGCCGCCGCAACCATCTCCGACGCGACGGGCGTGTTGGAGTGAGTTTCTTCTCCCTCGGTCTCGTGTCTCGAACTCTCTATCACTCGCTGTTTCTCATGCGCCTGGCGGTTGGGTCTCTGGCACTCTAGGATCGCCGGAACGCGGGGTCGCCGTCGGAGCCGAGCTGCCGGATCCGCCATCACCGTCAAGCCGCCCTCTCCAAGCCGTTGCTGCCTTCACCGACTCGCCCGTTGGCTTCGTGGTGAGCCACTGAGTCTTTCCCGTCCTCTCTCCCTTCCTCTATCCCTTTGTTTTGGCCGGCGCAGAGCCGCCGTGCCGTCGGCTTCCGCCATGGGCGAAATGCTCCTCACCGTGGGATGCTAGGCTAGAGCCTAACCTCTCGGGGGTGCTCGTTAGGAGTTAGGGTAGCCGTAGAGTCGCTCGGGTTCGTCGCTGGGGTCGCCGGCGGCGAGGGCCGTGCTAGCCGCGCGCGCGCGTGCGCGTGCACGGGAGCCGGCGGGAGGTAGGAGGAGGAGCTGACAGGCGGGGTCCGCCCGTCAGCGTCTCGCCTCGCGTGGCCGTGGGCCGCGCGCGCGCGGGAGCGGTGCGCGCGTGCGTTTGGGCCATGTTGGGCCGGCTCGGGTGCGAGCGCGGTCGGCTGGGCCGTCTCGGCCGAGTGGGCCGTTTTCATTTTTCCAAAGGAATTTCAAATGCCTTTTCTATTTTAATTTATTTGAATAGTGCTGATGATTGTTATTTTCATATGAATTAATCTGTTGAATGGAAAAATGTGAGAATAATTGTGTATGCCCTCTGAAGTATGTAGTATTTGTTAAAAATATAATATAGGGTGTTCCAGTGCCTTTAATCTGCTGTATAAATCAGTGAAGTAATTAATAAATGCAAGTTTGTGTAATTTTGATTAATTCTCTGTAAATCCAAAAATCATGAAATTTATTGTGGCTCTGTTTGGTGATAAAACCTAGCTGTTGGTAAAGTTTGGTTGCAATTGAAGTTAGTTTGGTCAATTAATGAATATATGTGAAATTAGGGATTAATAAAGTAAATAGAAAAATGAATTTAGGTTTGTTGTGTGAATTTTGGGTTGAATGAAGACCAAGGATCTTTCGCTGTGTGATCCTTGGCAATTTGAGAACTTAGTGCTTGGTAGTAGTCATAAAGCTGTGTAGCGGCTTTCTGTGACCGTTAAAAAGGTCAATAAAACAAAAGTAGGAAACATTACTTTTACCTTCTGTAGATCATTTACAACTTTGCCGTGAAGGAAAGTTGTACTCAAGGTATTAATGGTTTACTTCCAAGCATTTCATTTGTTGCCCTCATGCCACGCTAAGCATACATCATTGCATACGTGTAGTGCCCGTTCCCGAGGGGGTCCAGGTCGAGACTACTACTGAGGAGGCCACTCCAGAAGTCATCCAAGGATTCGACATCTGCGGAACTGATCCCGACCCGACGCTGTACACGATCCAAGGCAAGCCCCGGTGCATTCAGCCCCTCTATTACAAAATATTTATAATTCGAGTTAATCTACTGCATTAGGTTGATAGGAGTTGATTGTCACCTATCCAGATGCATTGTCTCAAATAAATACCCTGAAACCTGATTTAAATAAAATGGTTTGAGAAATGCTTAGGCATGCTTAATGAACTTAGCTTTGCATAAAAGAAAAACTATTTTCTGTGCCATGATTATACTTATACTTTGATTGGTAAAGAACTTGTTATCCGCTGGTCGATGTGTATTTGGGTTGGAGTCCCAATGCATGGTCGCTTTCGGAATAGTTTGGAACTGGTCGATGTCTTTGGAAACGTGTTTCGTTGGGTGGCCAGCTCATGGGGCGGCGTTCCCTATGTCTCACTCACCCGACAGGCACGATAATAAAAACTGTCGGGTAGTCTTGTACTTGGGTTAGAGTCCCAATGCAGGATTGACGGCAGGAAGGAAGTAGGGACCGTTCGTTGTAGGTCTGCTATGATCATGATGAACAGCCTAGCCACATACCAATGCGGAAAGCCTAGAGTTCGGTGACGCTATTGCTGGAACCGACAACCACGCACTGGGAGTGGAGAGATGGCGAGAGTAGCTTGTACCCACGTGGCCGGCGTGCCTAGATAAGAGTGGAGTACTGTGCTCTCGGGTGGCGCAGGACCGGTTCCGGGATAGCAAAGCCGTGACGACGGGTTGGTATATGTATGCCGGCGTGCTGCATATGCAGTGTGGTTAGAATCCCCAGCTGGGTACTTTCTGGATTCGAATCGACGTGCTCCTCGGTTATGGAGACTTGATCCTCACACTCTACACCGAAAAGTGGTTCTCAACTAGGTGTTTTCTGAATGAATAAAGTAATTGAAAGAATGATGATACATGAGTCTGAATATTGGAACTATAAATATGATTATAATAATGACAAAATAAAATATGGAACAGGATAGAATGCTTTTCTGCAAACTCCTCATCCTCTGCTAGCCTTACCCATAGCCTTGCATTCCTGAGTCTCATCTTACACCCTTAGTCGGGTAAGTCTTGCGGAGTACCCAAGTACTCAGGGTTTGTTAACCCCGTTGCAGGAGGACCACAGTCGGAGATCTGTCTTGCTCCATGTTGCGTGACCGTGGTCGAAGAAGAAAGCGGCGATGAGTGAAGTGGAACCCGTGGGCAGGGTTCAAGTTATCTTATCTAGTATTGTGTAACTATTCTACTGCTACTGTTATGTCCTATGGTCTGTAATAACTATAGTTGAATCCCATTTGAACAACTAGTTTGTAATCTAAATGTTATGTAATCTTCCGCACTGTACTCTGATGTATTTTTATTATGAAATGTTGTAATCCTGTGATGATTCTGCAATGGTGATCCTGTCGGAGAAAAGGGCGCTAATGTAGCCCGACAGACCTGTCTAGATCATTTGGGACACGGGCCCGGCTGTCAGAAGTCGTTAGTGACAATGACAGGTGCCGGTGGGCCAGGTGATTTAGCCGGTTCTGTTACAGTGCCCAAACTTCCGATTCGCCCGAGCCTCCTCGGGAGAGCTCGGGAGAGCGGCGTCCTCGGCGCCCAAGTCTCCGACTCGCCCGAGTCTCCTCGGGAAGAGCTCGGGAGAGCGGCCCGAGCGCCCGAGCCTCCTCGGGAGAGCTCGGGAGAGCGGCGTCCTCGGCGCCCAAACCTCCAATTCGCCCGAGCCTCCTCGGGAGAGCTCGGGAGAGCGGCACCCTCGGCGCACAAAATCTCCGGTTCGTGTGAGTATTGGACTGGGAACGGTTTGTCAGACGAGTTCAATCAGGTACATCGCTATGGACTATGCATCTTACCCCAAGTCCTGAGTGTGCACTAGATGTGGGTATTTTTTAATTATAATTAATGATGGTCATACTATCGTGCAGGATGATACGAGAGAATTTCTTGCTATCGTCAGATCTAAATAAACGAAAGGGGTTTCCATATCTTGATAGTGATGATAATATTGGAAGCCCAAGAGATTGTACCATAATAGAGAATCCAAATATGCATGAAGCTTCCACGAAAAAGAGGAAGCATTCGGGGGAGGTTGAAACCTCACAAGTCCATTCTGATCAAGATCCCGAAGAGTTTTGGGCATTCCATGCTATGAAAGATATGGAAATGAACAAAGAAGAGATAATTGAATTACTGTGTGACTATGTCATGGCAATTGAGGGTGAAGCGACGCTTAAGTAAGTTACATGTTACTTTTAGTTACTTTATTATTTTAATTATAATGTGCCCTCTTTTATGATGATAACCACCATCTCTGTCTAATGCTCCGCAGGAGGCCTTGGGTTAAAGGTTTTTATCCCTACAGGATTGCTCTAACTGTGAAGGACCTACAAGAGTTGTTAATGACGGATCGAGGTATCTCTTCCGATTGATTCAACTTAGGTGTCCGGTTTCAGGCGGTTCGAGAGTACAAAACATTGAAACAATACAGTAGTATTACGAAGCATCACATGGACCTGCGCTTCTGTGTAAGCACTCATTCATAATTGATTATTATACTGTTATATTACTTTATATTAATGGTTGCCATTCTAATTATAATTTTATTTTAAAATAATCAAAATTTTACTAATCCTAACACTGTATCCTTTTATTCAAGAAAATATGTGATTTGACAAAAATGCCAGAATTTCGTAAAAATATAGTACGAAAGAAAAGGTTGAAGCGATTGGTGTATGTGAGAAGATGGAATACAGCTTAGCACAGTGCAGATTCGTAAGTCGTTTGGTACTGCTTGATTACTTGTCTCCCATATATATTATGCTAATTGATTGATATCTGTTTGCAGTTCCTTTTGCCATTGTTGTGTACTGGTAAATATATGCTATATGTTTTTGATCAGCGGAAGAAGGAGCTTACCATGATTGATCTTAGCCCAATTGAGGACTGGTGTAAAGACACACCGGCACTGATGTATGCCAGACAAACTCTTGGATTTAACCATTTGTATCAGCTCTTAATGAGCGAATATATTCCTGGATGGAAAGAGGATATCTTCAAATGAAAATTCATCCGTAAGAAAAACATTACAGATGACATAGATAGGTAACTAACTCAGAGTCATGGTCTCTAATATAACACTTATGATTTAACTATGTCTCTATGTTACTGATGATGAATTTTTTCACAGACGCTTAAGTGGATTCCTTGTTCTACAGTATATGTCAGCGTGGGGTAGACCCAATGCCGCAAAAATTTGTATGGTGAGTATAACATACTTTGATTCAAGATTTTGTGAGATTGTTCAAAGAATACAGTATGTATAATATTTGCATTTATTTCGAACATATGTATAGAATGGTATGGAGATGCGGCGGAACTTATTTGTGGAATTATTGGCGCACGAAATAAACGGATATCGGAGACATCTTCCTACCCATATAAAACATTACCTTAGGAGAATTACGGAAAAATCTATACAGTAGATTTTATGAGCCTGAAGCATCGTGTTATCATTATAATATAAATTGGTTGTGATGAACCCTTATAATGTTCCATGATTATGCTAATTTGCCATTTGGATTAAATGTTATTTTAAATCAGTGTTTATTTTTTTATAATTTTATCGTGCGATCCATATATTTGAAGCATAAAAGTTTATTTATCACGTAACAACGCACGGGCACGCTACCTAGTGTGTGTGTGTGTGTGTGTATATATATATATATATATACACACACACACAAATACTTTCTAAAAAATAATAGACAATTTTAACTATTCGATCCTATTAAACGAAGGTCTCACGATCATTTGGGAGTACCACAATAAGGCCCTATAATTAAACCTTAAGCATAAATCCTGACAACTAAACTCATTCAAAGCCATGCTTTCTATCTCAGATCTTGGAGTCTCTAATCAGCCTCAGCTGGGTATAACAATACAATTCCATGCGTAGAAAAAAAAAATACTATTCCACCTTGTCGTACTACTTGTCATTTTCACTTTTTGATAAATAACTTTGACTAAATATATATTTTAAAATTTAATATTTAATCAGTATCGTTGGAAAGATATTTGAGTCTAGTTTTTAATAAATTTTATTTGGAGATACAAATGTTGTACATATTTTCTTTAAATCGAGTCAAATTTGTAACGCGCATATCAACGACGATAGTTATTTTTGACAGAGGGAGTAAGTAGCAAAATTAGCACAAGGTGGCAAAGCACCATCTGGACAAAAGTGCCCAGCTCACAAGAATACTTTCAGAGATGCAGTTGATTCAAACAGCACGCCATACAAGCCACCCATAGACCACAGTACCACAACTCCAAAGTCTAAAGTGCTAGCACCTCCAAGAAACTAATTAGTTGTCACACAAATTAAAGAAAGCATCTGGAACTCACAACAATGACCACTCAGCAATCCAGTAGGAATGTCAGATTAACTGAATTTGAATATATATATATATATATATATATATATATATATATATATAAGAATCAGGTAGTCAAACTTCAGTGCACAGCCCATAGCGTTATGATCCTGGCCACAATGTTGCTTTTCTGGAATGCTGAAAGAGGATAGAAGGTGTTGAGGCACCGGATAGCACCACTATGGGTGTCGATGCCAAGTTCCAAACTAGAAAAGATGGCGTGCTTCGCGGCGCCCTACCAGCGTTTGTCAATCAAGAATGTAAGAAAAATTAGCTTAAGCAGGTGCAGACAATACAAAACATTAAAGGGTAGAGTCAGCCGATTTTCTACGTACGACATCATGTACACAATTAACGGAACACCATTGATTGGAGTATACATGCACACATTTGGTTTCACGCATTTAGGAAAGCACTGCAGTTCGTCAACTACAACATACCAGGTGCCATGAAGGAAAGTTTATGTTTCCCCACATTACATCCAATGGTAGAGTTTGCTGCTACCAATATCTTTTAGAAGGCAGCCTAGAATATAATAGTTCAAGCTTACATCCAAAGCATTATAATAAGTTGCGATGCTAATAGCGAGAAGAAACACACAATCCATGGCCTACACAATCATCCAGATATTCAATCAACTGCAATAGTAGCAGGAATTAATCGTCAACACGAAGTAACAACCAAGCATAATACAAAAGCGATACATATGCTAACTCCATCGAGTGTAAACAGGCAAACCAATGGAATAACCAACACATGCAATGGGGCACCAGGGAAATAAAGACAGCAAAAAGAAGCAACCACTGATCAGCACGGCTTCAGTCAATCAGCAGGGCAAACCAATGGAACAACCAACACACATGCAATGAGGCATCCCAAGTTCTGAAACTAAGGTATATCAAAACAAAAAGAGTCTTACTAAGTGTAAGGAAGTCCAATATAATTTGCTCTGTTCTCAACTATGCAAATGCATTACATCATTTCAAAACTGCACTCTCAGTGACTATATAAAATAAAACAGTAAATTTGAACTTTCTATCCACACATGAACACCTATAAGCCCTTACATAGAGTTTTTATAATTTTTAACACAACCCACGTTAGACACCAGAAGAGACCCTATGTACACCTTGCACCACAGAACACGATACAAACATTTGAACCATAAACTTTCCAGGAGAAAATTCACCCAAGCCATAAAGAACATATAGGGAAGTATTAAGGAGGATTTCAACAAAGCCAACCACTGACCAGCAGATTCCTAGTGCCTCTCTGTCAACAGCCAAGCAATATCTCCTGGTGGCACGCAACCAAAGAGTAAACCTGTAATTCGTCACCAACAACACATAATCACACAGAAGGAAAAAAAATCCAATTGTAAGCCTTTCACTGTCACTGAGTCTACCTTCTCAAGCTTTGTGCGGTGCACAACCGACGTGGTAAGCAGAGAAAGACCGTTGGAGGATCCTGAAAAAAAGAGGACACACTGAGCATGCATAATCCAAGTAGTAAACAAAGCACATATAGAACTACTTCTTTGGTTAGCACTTTAGCAGAGACAGACTGTTAGAAGGGCATGTAACTAAGCATATATAGAACTACTTATTTTTTGTATGTTGTGCAGTAAACAAATCATGTACACCTTTTTTCAATACCTCTGTTTTCGACTAAAAAGACAAAAAAAAAAGACATCTGGGCCACCATGCATGGTCAAGCAAACCAAATTTGGTCTCTAAGGCATCGATCCATGAAGAAAGATTATTTTTTACTTCAACTACAGAAGACAATCAGGCACTACACAGGGTTACATGAGCAACATCCCTTTTTAACAAAAGAAATTTCATCCAGGCCACCATGCATGCTCAAGTAAACCAAATCTGGTTCCAAGCAGAGATAAGTTTTGGCTAGCTAGCTGTAGTCGCAGCCATGGCTCCCATCAGTGGCAGAGCTCGGACCGAAATTTAGGTGCGGCGAATTATGGACACAATTTTTGTAATCACACACATGAATATCTAATATATGATGCATTTAAGAATTGATTGACGGTGGTGCCTCACATTAGAAGATAGCAATCTATATCAACTTAATATAAACCATTAATTCAACAAACACATACTAATTAAATAAGAGTCCAAACTCCAATAACCTAAGAGCTAAAAAACCTTGTACCATACTCCTATTACATATTAGAGAATTAATTAATCTCTACTATTACACCATACCAGCAAAACCTGGCCCACTCCGTTCTCCGTAAGCTGCTGGTCGCTGCACTACTCCTGCGCTGCAGCACTGAGCCGCTGAGAGAGAGGCACCTGTGAGCAGCAACATGTATCCTTCAAGCCTGGCGCAGCAAGCCAGCAAGGGCACTGGCAGGCAGAGTCAGCGGCAGCTACAGCAGGTGGCGAGTTGCAGCTAGGCCTAGGACGCGGCGGCACAGGCACAAGGGGGCGTCAGCAGGCAACAGCAGCCGTAGTACGGAGCGAGCTATAGGTTGGCCAAGGATGCGGCAGCAGCGCGCTAAGGGTTACGCGGCGGCGGCGGCGGCCCGATGAACTGCGTGGTGACTACGGTCGGGGGATTGGGGATGGAGAGGTAGGCAGTGACCGGTGATTGTTGGATGTTGGGCTGATGGGCTCTCTTCTTCTACTGGGCCTCTGGCTTTCGCTCGTGCGGATGTGCAGTCAGCACTGCGCTGCCGGAGATCGAGTGTCGCCGGTCGAATACCGTGCCTGAGGAAGAAACACCGCGGCACCTGCTGCCACGGGGGCAAGCGTGACGGCGGAAGGAGTCCGAGATGGCGCTCCAGAGGAGGAGCGTGCATGGCGGCGGCGCGTTGGAGTGCGGAGGAAGAGGAGAGGAGGGCGGAGGCAAGGCGGCGGGTGGGGAGTCAGCGTGAGGGGTGGAGGCGGTGGCGGCGCTGGGAGAAGGGAGAGAGGGATCGAGACGTCGGGGCTAGGGTTGCGGGGTGGGAGGCTGGGAGCGGAAAAGGCTGGACCGCGGGTTGATTCTGACAACCTGAAGGGCCTTTTTGTAAAATAGATAGAGACAGGTGTTAGCACACGAAGAAGCCACCAATGCTACAAATTCTATGGTGCGAGCAAACGGGAGTAGGTTTTAAGGAACCTAATTCAATGACCTGATGCATATTCGGTGCTGAAAGACTAAAAAAATATTTTTCACCCGACTCTTGGTACACAATGATTAAAATATTATATCCCAGGTGCAAGAAAGAACGGAAAGGAAGAGGATGGTTCTAATTAGGGTGCACACACAGTCTAACGACGTTGTGGGTAAACATAAGTTCTAATTAGGCTATCTGCTAGCATGCTGGCATGTATACCTTTCAGCATCGGATACACTGTGGCCAATCTGACAGATAAGTTGCCCTCTTTGCATGGAACATACTTAGACTGACTCCAACAAAAAGGACGCAAAACGGAGACCCAAAGCACCCTAAGCCTCACGTTACAGAAGAAAGCTCGGGCACCCAAACCGCCGCTTCTCCAACAAGCGGATGCAAATACCGCCCCTCGCCCGCTCGCCACCGTGGTCGCTCTTCGCCGGGCCAGCGAGCTCTCCGCCGCGGTTCCCACGCCCTGCTTCTCCCGGGCACTACTGACCGAGGTCCCCGCGCATGTTTCTCCCAGCGCCGTCCACCCGCTCCTCCGTGGTGGTTCGCCTAGCCGCAACCTGCTCCTCCCGGCGCCAAAGACGCAACGGACTCCTCCCCGGTGAGCTCCTTTACTGGATCCCGCTACTCCTTGGCCCGCGTCCTCCTTCTCCCCCCAACCGGCGACGGCCCGCGTCCTCCTCCTACCACTGGCCGACTGGCGGTGCCCCCACCCGCGCTGTGCTGCTCCCTACATCGACGAAGCAGAGCGCCGACGCCACTGAGTCATCCTTGGCCTCCGCTTTCGAGGGCAAGGGGCGATGGCGCCTCCGCGGTGGGTCGGCTGCGGTGGCAAGGCATTGGCTCCTCACCGAGCTCCATCCCCAATGCTGGCGTGTGGTGGGCCTGCCAAGATGCAAAGACACGAGAGAAGACTCATTTTTGCGTTCCGTTTCATCGCCGATGCAAAATGGATGGCGCTTTTGCCTACTCCGTTGAAGCATGTTTCTCCGATGTAAATCCACTGTTCACGACCCATTTTGCATATGGGTCACGGTATGGATGCATTGTTAGAGACAATCCTATATGTACTCCATAGCATATTTGTAACACCCCTGGTGTTACTGAAATTAAAACCTGCCATGTCATCATGACTGCATGCAAAAATATCCCGCATAAACTTATTTTTTTGTGCAATAACTAAAGTAAATTTTTTTCTTGTATATGATTATGTATAGGTACTTTAGAGTGATCTGGTTATGATACTGTTTTGTATGTATGTGGGATAAAAATAAAATTAAAGAATTTAAAAGAAATCATTTATAAACCTTACGTCGGACCTGAAACCCTAATTTAAAAATTAAAAGGAATTAGATGTTGGGCCTTAAACAAAAGTTGTAAATATTTAAAGGTTGAGCAATTTCTATTTTGGACAATTTTGAAGTTATTAAAAATAATTTCAAATAAAACCTTAATCTATGCTTTAAAGATTAGAGTTGAAACTCAATTTTGAAAACTAAAGGGAATATGATGAAAGTGATTTAATAAAAATTATAGATCTTTTAAAATGGGATAACTTTCATTTTTGGAGATTTTAAAGTTTACCAGTAGAAATTTAAATTAAACCCCAGTTAGTGTTTGTTTATTCAACTAATGCCCTTTCAAAAACTATTAAGAATTTGGACAAACTCTTTTAATGAAAGTTTTAAGGATTTTCAAGTTGAGAAACTTTTATATTTGGGGATTTTGAATTTATGCATTGAGATTTCAAATTAAACCCTAATGTGTGTTTTAGAATTTAAATTTGAAATGTTATTTCAAAAATTATCAAGAATCTGACAAAACTCACTT
Organism: Eremochloa ophiuroides; assembly: GCA_038502445.1. Taxonomy (NCBI): domain Eukaryota; kingdom Viridiplantae; phylum Streptophyta; class Magnoliopsida; order Poales; family Poaceae; genus Eremochloa; species Eremochloa ophiuroides. The sequence continues at coordinate 66,803,210 of JAHLJS010000009.1, read as the reverse complement.
AATGAATGTTGTAGAGCTCCACACGTATAACAACTCTTATTTTTACAGAACTTCAAGTTGTTGAGAAAATTTTTGAGAATTAAACTGGATTGCATTCAAATTTCAAAAACCACTTTTACCCCCTTTTGAATAATTTCAAATCTGGGTATAATTTGAACTTATTTCAAAAACCAAAAATGTTCTTCACAAAATTTGGCACAACTTTTGTTTTTGGAATTTTTCCTGTAGCTGCATAGAATTTGGAGATAAGGCTAACATAGGGTTTGACTTGGGAGAGGGCTAGCTACAGTAGAGGGGGAGGGCCCCTACAGTGGCAACGCCACTGTGCGCGCGTGCGCGCGCCGCGCGCTAGCGGTCGTCCGGCCAGTCGGGGGCCAAGGCGTCGCCGTGCCGTGGTCGCAGGGGGGGCCGGAAGCTTGACTGTCTCTTGTTCCCCTTTGCTCCATAAAAACTAACGAGCTCTGCTCGTTCTTCCTTCGTCTTGTTGCCATGGCTGAGCTCTGGTCCGCGGCCAAATTTGCCGTGCCTATGCCACCACAGCTCGATTCCCTGTGTTCACAGCTCCATCACCTCCCTACAAATTTATTCGACCAGCTGGTACTGCATGATGTCGTCAGAAGCCGCCCCGAGTCGTCGTTTTCCCCTCGGCGAGCCGCCATGGCCACCGAGCTCGATCCTCACGTCTCCAGGCTGTCTCGGCATCCTTCTTGCTCTTTTAGTCTCTGTTTCCGATCCTACTGATCACCTTGATGCTCCTGTATTGCCGGCCCGTTGGCCATGTATAGCGCCACGCGGAGGCCGAGGCTGCCCTACCCGGAGCTCGGGCCTCCCTCGCCGGAGGCTGCGACGCCCTGGGCGGGACGCGGGCCCGGGCCCGCCCTAGCCGCCGCCGCCGCCGCTGAAAGAGGAGTGGGAGTGAGGAGATGCAGACACAGGCGGTCTCAGCTAGGGTTGAAGCGGTATATATATGACGTGGAGAAGACTTTAGGACCGTCAGATATCTGATCGAACGATGCACAATTTGTTGGTGACGTGGCCACTATGAGGCCGGGCCGGCTCCTGCCATTCTCTTGTTTTTAGATATCTCTCGTAGAAAATAAACAAGGAAAGGATAATGATGGCTTAAAGATTGACACATGGGCCCCACTTGAAGAACTGCTAACGACGTTAAATTTGTAGTCCATCCCATTCTATTTATCCTTCCAACCAAACATAAAACGAATTCATCCCATCCCTCATCAACCAAACAGAAAATAGAGCCATCCTGATCCTGTCCCGTCCCAAAAATCAGAGACGGAACCATCCTATCCCACCTTGACTCCCAACCAAATACACCTTACACATACAACGTTCATGCGGTCTAGCTTCACTATTGCTTTTCGCTCGGTCCATTCCACAGCTAGTCAACCATCCTTCATGGCACAACGTCAACCATGAAAGAGGTAAATCAATCTATTTTAATAATTCATTTAAGGGTCAATCTATTTTGAACGTGGAGGTTGATGCATGTGGACACAATGTCACGATGGTGCTCCTCTTTAGGGTACCCATTTTTTAGAGTTTCCAAAGAGGCATTAGAGGGACAACCTGTAAGAACTATAAGAACTATAAGATGGATCTTCATTTTTTAGCCGGAGAAGGTGGGAGACCACAAAGGGGTAAAAAGAGTCACTCCTGTGGGTTTCTCAAAGAACTAACGCCGTATACACTAGCGGAGCTAAGGTTAGGCCAAACTAGGCCTTGGTCCTACTTGTTGCATCTTAAGAATTAGTCATTATAGACTATTTATCAATATTTAATTGCTATTATTCTTCCAATTTTCATAATAATCTATTGCTAAATGGTATATATAGTAGACTAGGAGGGACTATTTAAATAATAATTTGCGCTCAATAAAGTCTATTAGATATTTGTTTGTGGGTCTTTTTACATACACTAGCATCAAACTTGCAGTTAGTAACTAACTACTCTATCATCGGTGTATGCATCGATCTCCATAAGCTAAATTGGTCGCTCCTAATAAAATTTGCTCCAAGCTCCGCCACTGGCCACACACATAGGCTAAAATCTCGCATGGATGGTGCTGACTATGATCATTTCTTTTCACTCGCGTCACTATGTCATGTCTTACTCATCTACGTACATACGACACATCATAACACATCATTACCTATGTTAACGTCAAGCCGTGGAAGAAGAATCTCCATCCACGTCTATCTAACAATCAATCAAACCAAACGAAACACACTGACATCCTCCTTCACACAAAGTAGACAAGCAGAACCGTAGATCGAAGATCTAACACAAACCACCAAACCGTGCTGCGCGGGACGTGACGGCGAGGTGGAGAGACTACACCAGACAAACGAAGCTGTTTGACGGCAAGGCGGGGACTACACCAGACAAACCAAGCGTACCAACGTTTATCACACCCGTCCCCGTCGGCCGTCCGAAACTCCCCAACCCCGCATTTTCTCCGCGTTTTGTCAACGTCACGCCTCGCCCGCCGTCCTTTCCCAATTCCCACCACCTCCACCACCACACCGCAACTCTCTCTCTTTCTCTGCACGGCGGGGGCGGGGTTCCGCTCATCCACCACCACCACTCCACCGCACCGCACCGCACGTCAAACCAAACCCGGCCGCGGAGAAAGCTAGCTAGTCTAGCTACCACCCGGTCTCCGCTTCTCCCGCACGCACAGCCTGCCCGCCTGCTTCCTGCCACCGCCGCCGCTTCGTTCGTTCGCGGAACAAAAGAAGAAGTCAGCCGAGCCGAACCGAACCGACGACCCAGCCGCGCCGAGAGAGAGCCCGAGAGGGAGGGAGGGAGGAAGAGCGAAGAGGTGCTCCTGCTGTCGGAGCCAGAGCAGGTCTTGCTCCGGTCAGCCACGGCGGCATCGCCATGGCGGGGCGGATGGTGCGGAGCTGCGTGCAGACGGCGCTCAAGGCGACCAACTCCGTCGTGGGGCTCGCCGGCATGGCCGTCATCCTCTACGCGCTCTGGATGCTCCGCGCATGGTGCAGGGAGGACGCACTCCTCGGACAACGCTTCCCGGTCCCCTGGTCAGCAAACCGCTTCTCCCTCCCTCCCTATCCCCCTTCATCCTCCTCCTTCCTGCTTACCAGCAGATCTCGGCCTCCGTTTCTGTTCTTGATTTGCAGCGAGCACGAGTCAAAGCTCCTAGACTTTCAGCTTTTCCTGCGCACCCCTTCGCTGTTCTTCATTTCTTATCCCCACCCGTCCCTAGCTTGGAGAAATGCGTTTACTTTTCGGGCCGAATTCGCAGCAAACTGTATTTACCACACTGTTTCATCGGACCTTTTAGTTGTAGAGATTAGACATAGTTTTCGCGACCAATCGACGATGCCGTGCAGAAATGAGAGATTAGAAGCGCTAGCGTACAACACGAAGCTACCCAGTCACCACCGCCGAAAGCGCTTTTGAATTCTCCAGTGGCAGTTAAAGGCTACTCCTTTGGGATGGGGTGATGACCACGGCCTCGTCTCGTCGTGCCACTATCGCGGCAGATTTGGCTACAGTTAGTGACGCATGACAAGGAAGAAGCACTATCCTATCCCTTATTCCCCTCTAGTGGACGCTAGTGCAATTCGGTGAGCACGGTGATCGGCTTCCGTGTTGCTGTCTTGGACTCGTGCACTAGAGGAGATTTTCGGTGGCGGCTGCAATGTGCGTCAGATTGGGACTGCATTGATGTGATGCAATGGACGGCCTAACTCAAAAGTAGATCCGCGGTTAGTTGATTGGTGGGGCAACAGCACCGATGAAGAATATACAAAGAATGACGATGCTGATGTTAAACAAACAAAGAGTAAGGCATGTTTAGCCGTCGCTTTCCTCATCCTAACAACTGTAGTATTAATATTAATAACCAAATGGCTTTCCTCATCCTAACAACCGTAGTATTAATCAAATGGGATAAGCGCCCATGCTTATGCTGCCAAATCTGAAATGTTAGCACGGCGCGGAACCGATACTTTAAGAATAAGTAGTTCAATCTGATTTCCGAGTAATATTTGAGCATAATGTCGAAAAATTACGTCTTGCAATATTTGTACTGAAAAAATTACTGGTCATGCAGGTTCATCTACACATTTCTTGGCCTCGGGGTCTTCTTGTGCCTGCTGACTTGCTCTGGGCATATTGCTGCTGAAACTGCAAATGGTCAATGCCTCTCTTGTGTATCCTTTTGTTGGTAGATACATGGAGTTAGATGTTGTTCTCATATACCAGCTTTCATTGCTTGCATTTACTTGCTGACTAGCTATGGTGAATTGCTAGATATATTGAGTTACATGATATCTGATATACCAGCTACCATCACTTGGTTTTTGCTTGTTGTCTACCTATAGTGAACTAGTGGTTAACAGCTTCTACTGGTTTATCCAAAGTTTTCGTTTAGGTGCAGAAACTACACTTTGTTTTTGAGCTGTATAATTATTTATAGAGCAAAATGCACCACAGGCCCCTCATCTTTAGCCGGTGTGTCATTTAGGTTCATCACCTTTAAAAATGCAATTTTAGGTCCCTAACCTTTGCTCTGTGTGTCATCTAGGTCCATCACCTTTTAAAGTACAGTTTTAGGTCACTAACCTTTGCATGCAGTTCACCGGCAGTCCATTTGTACTGTAGTAGTGACGTCACCTTTTTGTTTTCTCCAAATTTCTCCTAAATTTGTGTAATAACTTGAAAAAGTCTCAAGAAAAAGTTGTTCCAAATTTTATGCTCTACAACTTTGCTTTTTAAACTATTTTTAGATTCGCTAAATTGGTCATTTGAATTGAGGTTTGCAATTGAAAATTTTATTTAACAACTTCAAAATCTCCAAATATAAAAGTTTCTCAAAATAATGAGATCTACAACTTTCATTTAAGACTTATCACCTTCAAATTCAAACCCTATTTTCAAAAATATTAAGAATTTGGTGATAAGTCTTAAATAAAAGTTGTAGATCTCATTATTTTGAGAAACTTTTCTATTTGGTGATTTTGAAGTTGTTAAATAAAAATTTGAATTGCAAACCTCAATTCAAATGACCAATTTAGCCCCAATTCAAAATTTCAAGAACTAGATAGAATCTGAAAATAGTTTAAAAAGCAAAGTTGTAGAGCATAAAATTTGGAACAACTTTTATTTTGGGACCTTTTCAAGTTATTACACAAATTTGGGAGAAATTTGGAGAAAATAAAAAGGTGACGTCACTGCTACAATATAAATGGACTGCCGGTGAACTGTATGCAAAGGTTAGGAACCTAAAACTACACTTTCAAATGTGATGGACCTAGATGACACACAGAGCAAAGGTTAGGGACCTAAAACGGCACTTTCAAAGGTGATAAACCTAAATGACACATCGGTCAAAGGTGAGGGGCCTGTGGTGCATTATACATGAGATGCCAGAAAGAACTGAATTGAGAGTGAGAGTGCAGGTCTCAAATTGCAGTTACATTCTTGAGTTCTGTAATGTTTAGTGCAGTGCGACCTGACGGTGATATTGGGTCTCTTTTCGTTAACCTTACAATGTAGTACATGACTGTCGTGTTTGTGCTTATTATACTGGAAGGAGCGATCACTCTAGATGTATTTCTGAATAGGCAACTGGGAACAGGTAAGGAGCACAGTTGTGAACTATGACACTTTATGATTTTTTCCTTATTTCTGCTACTTCATGAACTGACGGAGTATTTGACAACTTTGAAAACCTCAGGATTTCCCCCCTGACCCATCAGGCAAGTTTGAGGACTTCAAAGAATTCGTGAAATCAAATTTTGAGATATGTGAATGGGTAGGCCTCTCAGTGGTGGCTGCTCAGGTTAGATTCTTCTTCACCTCCACTGCAGTAAAAGTCAATTGTTCATTAATGTACAATCTTACCTGGCATATGACTACTAAATGCTGTAAGGTTTTTTGTGAACGGAAATAGAAGACACACACTGATATGCGCAGCTTAGTGTGGTGGGGTTTGAACATTCTGCCTTTGTAGAATGCTTAGATTAGAAACAAATCACCTTTGGCATATGCTTTGTTAGGAGTGTTTGAGAAACAACCAAACACAACTGGTGCAATGACCACATCTCATTTGTTTAGAATTGTTACTAATCAATTTTCTAAATGAAATCAGGTGCTGGCATCCTGTTTTAGGGGAATGCAAATTTTGCTTGACCTATGCTTTTTTTAAATTTGAGTAGCTGCATCATCAAAATTGTAGTTTCTTAAGAGAAACTAAACTTTTGAGCAGGAGTGATCCTCTGTTAACACATTCAGTTTTTCAGGTGTTATCAATCATTCTAGGGTTTGTACTTAGGACCCTTGGGCCTGACCGTGAGACTGACTACGACAGTGATGATGACGCGATTGTGCATGCAAGGCTTCCTCTCCTGAGAAATCAGTCCCAGCACGGTTTAGACTATGCTGAACCTAACACATCTCGTAGGAGTGATTCATGGAAACTGCGGATTTTAGACAAGGTAAGATGTTTCCCAACAGGAACTTCCGCTTGCAGCTTATTACATTCTAAATGCGTTCAGCATTAATAAAGCCTTGCAACCTTTTCATTTCAGGTCAACAACTAAGATCTTAATGATCTCATACAACAGACCCTTCAGGAAAGACTTTTACTCCAAGGGTTTCGGAAGGATGATAAGATTATACCTTTTTTTTCTTCTTGTGGAGAGATGATTAGCAGAAGCGGTAGAATAGTTCTCAGTTCAGAATGTTTACTTTTGAATGCCATTCAACATGCACAGATATTTGAGTAGCATGTGACTGACCCTTATAACCCCACAATGGGAAGAATGTTGTACCATGATGTTTCAGAGATAGATGAGGGCATGATTGGTGCCGTCACTGAACAAAGACAAAAATATTTGTTCTTTCCCCTTTGTCCATCAGTTGTATCATCCATGTATTTGATCTGTTTGTCTGTTGTCACATGTCCTTTTTGCATCACCAGTCAATGCCGAAGGATGAAAATGAAATATTTGAAAATATGATGTGTGACTGTGAATACTTGGTGCCTTCCTGACCAAAGACACAAGCATCTTTTCTCCCCCCTTGTCCATCAGCTGCATCATCCGTGTATATTTATCTGTTTGTCTGCTGTCAGATTTCCTATTTGATTCACCTGGTCAATGACGGAGGATGAAAAATGAAATATTTGAAATATGGTGTGACTGTGCGAGTACCTATTGTACATATGCTACGGCCTGCATTTTTTTAGATAATGGAAAAGATAGCCTGTACCGAATGCTACACAGCTGATGCTACAGCCTGCATAATTGCCAATTTGCCATACTTGTTCGGTTGTGATGTACGGCAAGTACGGTGCGCCTAATTTATAGCCCCGATTGCTCTCACCTGCCGCGATGCTTACTCCAATATAATAATATCGGCCACGGCCAGCACGGTCAGTGTTTTGGCCTCCATCCATAATATAAGCTGTTCCTCTAGTGTTCTGTACCCCTGTACCACGAATTACTCCATGGAGATGCTCCATGCAGCATGCAGGAATACTGGTTGGTGCAGGACCAGTGATGTAGTAGCAGTCTAGCAGATGGCGTCTCAACCGATACCGTTCGGTCCATTCATGTATGCATTTGCATTAGCCAAACGGTAGGTATCCTATCACTGGGGTTAACCATTCCAACCAGAAAAATTCAGCATCATAGCTTTGCATTGCACCGACAGACCGACAGTAAGCAAGGAATAAAAGCAAACGGTACGATACACAAATATATCCAACTGTAACTACAGAGCATTTCAATTTTCAAGCAACTAAAGATTTTCCATTGCGCCATAAATATTTACAAACATTTACACAACCTGAACAGACTACACCCAGTTAGACTGAAAAGCTCTCTCGTCAGAGTCCACAGCCTGCTCCAAGCTTTTAGCCACATCCTAGGACGAGGAACATCCTCTGCATGAATCAATAAGCCATGCGTCATCACTCTCGGAAAACAATGGTGAGCAAGTCATCGTGTACTACATACAGCTCGAGCTATTTTACATGAGAATCATAGGCGTAGAAGATGTTATCCAGTGTAACAAGAGGCAGCTTCTCGATGTACATAAACAGGCGCCTGATGTTCTCTCTGGTCACTGTCGCCATGTCAACTATGTCCCGGCAGTCGGTGAACATCCACAGGTCCCCGGAGTTTACTCGTTTGAGGCTGTCCCGACAGAAGGGGCAGGATTGAGATCTTGATCGCCTGCAAACACAAGGATAGATAGCAAATGGCTCAATAAATACAACTACTATATCTATATATCTCAGCAGAAGATAATTCATATCAGACAGCGATGCAAGCTGCTTTAAAGATCAAACAATGAAACTACTCAATAATTGGCTGACTAGGGCCTTACAGGATCTTTGGTTCTAAAGAGTATACTATTAGCAGGAACATTCAATCCAAAATTGAGTATACAGTAACTTGTTTAGTCTGTTCATGCCGTGTAAAGGTCCTCAGTTCTCACCATTGACGGTAGCACTTCATGCACATAGCATGGCTGCAGCTGGGTAGCACCACCTTGCTATTCATCTCCATGCAAATGCCACACTCTTCCTCCCTTTCGATGTCGATCTCGGAAACCGGCCTCTTGCCCTCGTCCTCATCTCTCCTCCGGTATCTCTCCGTGCAAACTGCCTTCTGCCTCCGGTCAGTCGACGTCGCTGATCCCCTTGGGCAGTTGCATAAGGGAGGGAAATATAACAGCTGCAACAAGCAACAATGCGCATCAATTTCACAAGATCAAATTACAAACAGCACATTTTTTCAGTTGCTGTTTTTACAAAGTAAAAGCTCTTTTTTTTTCCCCCAGCTGTTGTAGAACACTTGCCATAAAATTCCCTGATGCTTGCTTTCCTCTCATGCGTGGACATGGTGGTACTCCCATCCACATAAACCTGCACGACAAAGTTTGCTTGAGCATAATTAACAGCGAAGGTACAACACGGGACGGCATCAAACCCTGAACACCGCCCCCCGCATCACAGGAACCGATCGAGGACCAGAAAGCACCTTGTAGATTAGGATCCTGAGCAGCCCAAGCGCGCCGGCGAGGCTGCAGTCGGTCCACTGCACGAGGAATAGGAAGAAGTGGGCGGCGGGGCTGTAGGACATGCGCATCTGGAGGCAGGCACCGTCGTAGTCCCTCGAGAAATCCGCTGCCCTGTCGAGTTGTTTGAGCAGTCAGCACAAGGGCAGGCAGGCAGGCGTGCGGAGCGTCGGCACCCACCGCTGCTCGGGTCATGCGCACGGCGTGACACGACATGAGAGCTCAACCGCCACTGTAGCATAGCATAGCATAGCATCCACCCACCCACCGAAGCAAACTTTGTTTCGCCCTGATTCCGCCCAGGAATCGGGCGGATCCGTTGCCCAGCGCGGCGAAGGACGGCGTGGGAACCGAAGTGCGGCAGCTGCTGCGAGCGTGAAATCGGGCCGGGCGTGATGGAATTCGGAAACAGCCCCGGCAAAGGAGGAGGAAAGGAATTGGGGGCTGGGGGCACTCACAGGGTGTTGGCGTGCTGGATGTCGGCCTCGAGCACCTTGAGCGAGTCCTTGAACGACTTGCGCATGGAGCAGACGACCATCTCCTCCTCCTTTTCCTCCTCGCCGTGGCGGCCTGCTCCGTGTGGCTCCTCGTGCACACCACACCACCACCCGCCGCTTCAGGCTTCAGCTATCGCCACAGCCACACCATGGAAGTCGCGAGCAGCCGCGCGCGGAACCCCGCCGAAGCACAAGCACCCCCTAGCCGCTGGATGGAGACAGGGCTCTCTCCACTCCCACTCCCACCCACGCCCTGCGGTGCGCGGCGCGGGGCGGTGCCGTCCCCCGCCTTTTGGCCTTTTGGCCTTTTGGCTCCGCTCCACTGCACCACTTGGCGTCGCCTCCTTGCTTCCCCGCCTTCGCTTTCCGCCCGCCCGTCTCTCTCTCTCCCTGCCCTGCCCTGCTGTTTCTGTTGCTATTCGTTGCGTGGGTGGAGGGAGACTGGGAGAGCGAGGACGAGAAGGATGCCGAGGCCGAGCGAGAAAGCCGCGACTGACGCGCGGGGCCCAGATGGGGACTGCTCAGCCGCCGCCGCCGCCAGCTTTACTCGTCAGAAAGACAGGAACTGACAAGTGGGATAGGCTCAGCGCGGGACGGATTGTCAGCGAGGGTGGCTGGGCGGTTCGATGTGGAGAGGGAGGTGAGGGAGTCCGAGTGACATGCGGGCCCCACAGCTGGACTGGAAGGCTCGAGGACTCACGTCACGCGGGGCCGACCTGGTCTACGCGCCGACGACACCTTCTCTTCATGTCGCCGTCATTCGCCGGTCAGGCACCGACGGCGGAAGAAGGAGACGGCGGCGGTGGGGACGTCGGAGAGAGCGTGCACGGTGGCTGGATATCGCGAATGAAGTTGAAAAGGCGGCGACCGGCGAGCACGCGTTCTCTCCTTTCCGACCAGGAAACCGGGAGAAGCTAAAATGAAAATTGTACCCCCTCTATCCCAAATCGTAAGTCATTCCATGAATCTTGGAGAGTCAAACTTTCTCAACTTTAACCAAGTTTCTATAATAAAATAATAATATTTACAATATCAACTAAGTATTATTAGATTTTTCATCAAATATATTTTTATGGTATACTTATTTGGTGTAGTAATTTTTCATATTTTTCTCTATAATTTTGATCAAAGTTGAGATAGTTTGACTCTCCAAGATTTTTAGAACGACTTACAATTTAGAAGGGGGAGTAGAATTCAAAAATTTATCGTAGTTGATAATTTTTTATTTGGACTCATTTAGGATCTGAAACAATTGATTTAATATAATAGGTTGCGAAACTAAAATGAAATACGGAGTATAGCACAAGTGAACGAGACATGTAAGATAGAGAAGAAGACTACACGTGAGGAGGAGATTGCGGATTCGAGCCTTCCATGACTACCAAGCGCGCGAAAAAAAAAATGATTGACTTGCGGCTTGTGGACGTGCGATGTGTGAATGACCGGTGAGACATCCCAGGACTAAAAGAATATTTTACTATTTTTGACTTTTTTGTGATTTCTAAAAATCAATTTGTAGAAGCCAAAAATAATCTCAATAGTGATATACATTCTTTCAGCGGCACTAGGCCCGGGGATTTCTAAAATGCGCCGGAGCCGCCCAAAAACCTAACGACAATAGTGATATACATTCTTTGGTTTCTTAATTCTCTCGGAAATTATAGCCTGTTCTTTTGGCTGAAAAATAAGCGCTGATTTCGGCTCGTGCTGATTTGTTGTGAGAGAAAAATACTAGTTTCGTGGCTAAAAATAAGCGCTGATTGGTCAAAAGAACAAGCTGTATGAACACTATCCAAAATTGACGGTTAATATGAGATTATTTACATGCATACTTGCATAGGCACCTTTCAATAAAATATACTACCAGTTGATACATCTTTTTAAAGGAAACACTATACAAAATGAACGCATTGCTATGCCATCATAGCGCTACCAAAGTGGCTCATTTGACAAGATTAGTCAGCACAAAGGATAGAGATAGAATGAGCAGCTACTACTCGATTGGTCGACACTTATTAGTGACTTTTTCCAGAGCATCACGCCGTGGTCCGTGGGCCTAGTGCCGCTTCTAGCGCACACTACAGAGTTGTTGTAGAACCATTACCATACTATCATGTTATTTCACTGCACCGACCCACCATGATGTTTAAAATAATCTCGCGATGCTGTTAAAAGAAAAAAACTGTGTTAGTTTCTACCCAGGACATATATAAGGAATGGGCCGAATGGCGCAGGATGACGAGTTTCATGAAGTGGTGAAATTAACCGAGATTCATGGAGGACAAAAGAGTATGGTGTTGTGTACTGTCCCGTGTTTGTCCTTCTCTATTTTGTCTGAGCTGCTAGAACCATTTTGTGTACAGTGGTGACTGGTGAGATCCATCGTATACCACTGACATGCATACGTATATCCAGCTGCATCCCATCGACACCCCTGCCACCGGAGTTTTAGAAACTTAGGCGTTGTTTAGTTCGCCTTTAAAATTATAACTTTTGTATCACATCGTATATGTTAGGATACATATGTAGACTATTAAATATAGATAAAAACAAAATTAATTATACAGTTTGCATATAAATTACGAGATGAATCTTTTAAATCTATCTAAACCATGATTAAACATTTATCATAAAAATTAGCATATACACTAAAGTATCCAAAATTCTATCTAGCATTTAACCATAGCCTAAAATTAATTTCCTAAAAAAAAGAAACTAAAACGAATCTCTCTGTTCTGGAGCTCTGGATCCATGCATATGCCGCTCCGACCCTAGACTCTACTCTACAGCATGTACTCCCTCTATCCCTATTTAAATGTCGTTTTTTTTCGTGCCACAAGTTTAACTTGATTGGTAGAAAATACGTGCAATATTTATATCTCTAAATAAATTTGTTTAAAAACTAGATTCAAAGATCTTTCCAATTATACTAATTATGTACTATGAATATTAATATATTTTAATATATATTTAGTTAAAGTTGTTTATCAGAAAGCAAAAGTAATAAAAATATTTAGGGACGGAGGGAGTAGGTATTTGGCCATACCTTGGCTTGTCGTCGTACCTAGCACCACCGCTGCTAGCAGCTAGCCTCCTGCTACGCGTTCGAGTATTTGCATGTGTGCTGGCATGCATGTGGTGCCGCCGCCGCGCCCGCGCGTGTCCACTTCCCACTTGGGCTCTTGGCTCTGCCCGTGCGCATGCATGTCGCACACCTGGCCGCGTGCAGCCCTGCGCCCCAGGTGGCCACCGGCACGGCCACGGGCCACACACAGTCACCACCCCCGTGGCCGTGTCCGTGTGCGGTGGTAATACGTTGGTGACGTGAGCAAGCAAGCTGTAAGTCTCTCTGCAAAAATGTATATAAAAAAGTACAGTCGCAAGCTCTACGGTCACACTTTTATAGTTTCTTAGTTAGCTTTTCACCGTCTAACGGTACTTTGTGTCGTGTTTAAACCCATCGCTTATAGCATTTCGTTGTGATGTGATGTTGGACATGTAAACGAAACACGTGTTATTCCATGTTTTCCTAAAAAATATAAAATAATAACATGTCATTAATTATATATTATATTGGATATACTGGCCGGTCTTTCGATCCTAGTACTACACATCACCGACCTCACGCTGAACAACAAGTGGCATGCACGTAATAATATACGTATGCCAGCCGGCGGTCTTACAAGCTAGGTTACCGTGAGGCTCTTGTCGTAAAACACGTACAGGACTGACATACTCGTGAGGCGTACACGTACCTCGTACGTCGTACATGACACGTCTTTGTGTACGTGCACCTCAGATTATTGCTTGCACGAATCGGCACCGCCACGCAGCTCTGTTATAGTATATGAAACTAGAGCGTCGTATTTGACCTCACGAGAGCTCTAGTGTTTTTTTTTTTCTCAATCACCAGGGCAATAGCTTCTTCATACGGAGGACGATATGAAGCTAGTTATCATTGACTTTGGCGACAGCTACCTAGCCATACTCCCTCCGTCCCATAATTTTTCAAAAACCGTCCGTCTTATTTAAAAAATTTATACAAAATACTAAATTAATTAATAATTATTAAAGTATCTTTAATGATAAAATAAATTATAATAAAATAAATGATATTTATATAAATTTTTAAATAAAACGAATGGTTAAACCTGATGTTTGGAAAGTCTAAAACGACAGTCTTTATGAGACGGAGGGAGTATACGTATAGGCGTATATACCACATCACTACTACGCTAACACACTCATTCTCACCCGCTTTTGGCTTGTTCATCAGCAGCTTTAACGTCTTAGTCAGTTATTCAGCAGGGAGTGCGCACGATTGCGTATACGTTTGGTATTCCGCGATGAAATAATAAATACTCCCTTCATTTTAAATCATAAGTTATTTAGTTCTTATTAAAAATTTATGTAAACATAGTTTAGTTTAAATTATTTTTGAAAAGTTTTGATTAATAAAGCAATTGTAGAGTACTAGCCTTTGCTTCTGAACGTTATAATAAAAGAATTGATATTCTACGTAAATTTTTAAATAAGACAAGTATTAAATTTAAAATCAAAAAAATTTAAAATACTTATGGAATGAAGGATGTGTACAAAGCAAGCAAAATATATACAGCCAGCAGGATACAACCAAAAGATCACCCAGTGCTAAAAGTTTTTAATATAAACCGGAGACGAAGGTGCTAGTAATAACCGGCTAAAAGCGGCGGAGAAAGAAAATAACGGGCACAACTGCACAGAAGCCTTTTCAGGTTTTCATCATGCTGCCTTGCCACGTCTCCCCCTCCATCGCTGTCGTGTGCCGTCACCCGGCCACGGCCACGAGCCCACAAACCACACCACCTGCCACTGCCACTGCCACGGCAAGCACACACACATCAAACACCTGCACTGCACTTGAGCATCTTCCCTCAGCTCGATCGCCGGCCAGCTCTCACCACCATTCACCGCCGTCGCCGCGCTGATCGAACAACGTGACCTTTTTCCCATCAGCCACCACCGGTGCATGCACGCGCGAGCATGGCGGCGGAGCGGCTGCTCCAGGCGCACCAGGTGTCGGACCTCTGCATCGGCAAGTCGGCGCTGAGGTGGCTCCCGCCATCATCCACGGTCGCCGACGCCATCGCGGATCTCGAGGCCGCCGGCGGGGACGACGCGGCCGTCGCGGTGTGGGACGGCAGCGAGGGGTCCCACGTGGCCGGCCGGGTGTGCATGGCCGACGCGCTGCTCTTCCTCTGCGCCGACGCCGCCAACCTGGCGTCCCCGGCCGCCGCGCTCCAGGCCACGCTCGCCGACCTGCTCGCCGCCGGCGCGCTGCAGCCGGTCCGGCGCATCGACCCGGACGCGAGGTTGCCAGCCGCACTTGCCTGCGTATGGTACGGTCGAGCACTGTTTTGATGATCTGATGACGGGGTCGGTTGTTTTGGTGTCTGTCGGCAGCGTGCTGGAGGCGGTGGACGCGTTCCTGGGCGGCGCGCACACGCTCTCCGTGCCGATCAGGGAGAGGTGGCGCGCCGCCGCCGACCGCGGCAAGCTGTGCTGGCTCACGGCGGAGGACGTGGTGCGCTTCCTTCTCAGCTCCGTCGGCGTCTTCTCCGCCACGGCCTCGCGCTCCGTCTCCGAGCTCGGCGCCGTCCGCCCCGCCGCGCTCGCCGTCGCGGCCGGGGACAGCGCGCTCTCAGCCGTGCCGCTCCTCCGCGCCGCGCTGGCGTCCCACGCCCCGGTGGCGGTCGTCGCCGGGTCCACCACCCGCTGCATCGTCGGCGAGATCTCGCGATCCGCGCTCTGCTCCGGCGGCGGCGTGTCCATGGCGGCGGCGGCCATCGCGGCGCTCTCGGCCGGCCAGCTCGTGTCGTTCTTGGACTGGGGCGGCGCCCCGCCCGCGGCCACGCTCCACGTTGTGCGCTCCCGCCTCCGACGCCGCAACCTCCTCGGAATTGTGGATTTGCTCTACGGTGGCACCACCGACGCGTCGTGGTCGTCGTCGTCGTCTTCCTCCTCTGCTTCCTCGTCATCCTCCTCGTCGTCCGACGATGACGAAGACATCGTCGGCGCCAACGGGAGGAAGCTTATAGCGTCGCGAAACAGGCACATGCATGGCGGCTCGTTGTTGGGAAGGCGACGGGCAGAGCAGGCAACCGTGTGCCACAGGGGAAGCTCGCTGGTGGCAGTGATGGTGCAGGCGATGGTGCACCGAGCGACGCAAGTGTGGGTGGTGGAGGAGCAAGAGCTTGTGGGCGTGGTCGGCCTCCTCGACGTGCTGCGGGTGCTCAGGCACCACCCCATAGTATGAACCGGACAAATCAAACATTTTTTTTTCATTGGTAAAAATGGTAATGAATTTTTGAACTTGTATAACTATTCGCTTTAGCTTACCAGCCAGAATCGAGACTACAGTCATAGAATAATATTTTCTATCACAACAACTTAATCGTAGTCACAATAAATCTTATGGAATGTTAGAACTTCTGACATTTAGAGATGTGCGCACCTTAAAATCATTGGCAACTAGCCGGTAACCCCATTAGACGCCCAATAGGCATCCAGTTGAGAAACCGTTGTCTTCTTGTGAAGGAGCTTCTGTGCCGACTCCAACATGGCCGAGAACGCCTTAGCGCTTGGCTCTGGCTCCTCTTCATCGTCCTACTCGTCCTCCGTAGGTCTTTCAAGCGAACATCGCATCCTGATAGTCACCTAACCATCCTGCTACCCCACCATCACCATCAAATGCCTCCAAGCGTGGTCGCACGACATCCTCTCTAGGACGATAGGCTTCACCATGATACACCCACTGGGTATACGTTTGGCATATATGCATACTTACAAAGATGCTGCCTCATGACTTTCCTTATTTTTCTTTTCTTGTTTTCACATTCGCTACAGGGACAGAAGGTGTCACTTGCCCCCTTAGCTGCCTTGCTCAATGCTTGATCCAAGAATTTCTCGGTCTTAGCCATCTACTCAGGGGTGATTTGAGCCTGACTTGGGCGTCCCGCGTACATCCACTCACGGTTATCCATCCTTTAGCATATACACATAATAGAGTAATATAACCATAAGTTACATCTGCACGGCGTCCCTACTCTCTAATAGGTGAGGATAGGTCCTAATCCCACCCGCGGATGCAGTAGATGAGGTTAGTTTCCATGCTCTACTCCGATTCAAGACAAAATTTCGGCAGCACCTCTCCGTTGTTCTCCCGATACACGTCCTGCAAGGGAGAGTGTGTATCCGGAGAATAACAGGGGAGGTGGTGCCGAAACTCCAGTCTCAGGATCCGAGCAGAACATTGGAAACTAACCCATCTATGCATCCGCAGGTTGTCCAAACAACCTGGACAATCCGAAACAGATACGGTCATACATATGCAAAGATACGCATACCTCCTAACCGTATCTGTTTCGGAAGGGACTGTAAGGAAGAGAGCTTAATTATACCTAGGGTGGCGGTGGAGACACGCTAGCGTCGTAGTGGCGAAGTCGGTACAGTGGCGAGTCGCTGCTGTGTAGGCAGGACCGCCTAGGCGCTTCGGGTCCCCTCCGACAGGTCCTACTTTGCAAAAGAAGAAACACATCACCGTAAGTTAAAAAATTCGGCAGCACCTCCCCTGTACAGGGAGGTTTCAAAACCTGCAAGGAAAAAACGTCGGCACGAAGGCCGACAACCACATTTTTAGCACGATGGCCCACATATCCACAAACCCGGCACAAAGGCCGTCAACGACTTGGCTCGACCGCCGACAACCGTGGGGCTTTACCTTCTTCTCCGGCGAGCACGGTCGGGGCAGATCGGGGCGGGCACGGCCGGCCGGGGCGGCCGCGGCGGGCGGGGCAGGCACGGCGGGTGGTGCAGACGCCGGATGCTGGGGCGGGCACGGCCGGGGCGGCTGCGGCGGCCACGGCGGGTGTGGGCGGCCGGGTTGGAGCTGGCGCGCGGGGCTGGGTCGGGGTGGAGCTGGCAGTCGAGTCGGGGCGAAGCTGGCGGCCGGGTCGGGCGGGCCCGGTCGGCCGGGGAGGCCGCGGTGGCGGGGCGGGCACGGCGGCAGCCCGCGGGACAGGCCGCGGCGGCGGGGCAGGCACGGGGGAGCGGGGCTGGCCCGCGGGGCCACCGCGAGCAGCGGGGACGGCGGCGCCGGCGGCGCTCCGACGGTGTGGCGGGATGGCGGCGCCGGCGGGCGCGCACCTGGCGCGGGCGGCTGGGCGAAGCATGCGCGGGGGGGCGGGACGGGCCCGAGGGGCCACCGCGGGCGGCCGGGACGGCGGCGCTGGCGGTGCTCCGGCGGTGTGGCGGGGTGGCTGGGTTGCTGCGGCGGGGTGGCAGGCGGTGGGAGAGTTTTCAATTTGGGCTGGGCTGGGTTTAGGGTTAGGTGGTAGGTATTTCAATTGCATTTACCTTTTTTTTAGAAATATCTTTGCCGAGAGCCCATGTCTGGCACTCGGCAAAGAAACCATCTTTGCCGAGAGCCGTACCCTGACGCTCGGCAAAGGAATCCTTTGACGAGTGCCAAAAACAGCACTCAGCAAACCTTTTTTATTTGAATTTTGATTTCAAATTTTTTCTATGGTCCTTATATATTGTATAGCAGCATAGGTTTGAATTTGAGACAATTTTATGACATTTTCCTATATTTCATGAATTAATAATGTTTACTTGTATTTTTTCTGAAAAAGTAAATTTGAATAGCATGTGCATAAAATAATGAAATGTGGCCATTCAAAAAATGGTTTTCATTGTGTAGAGTGTATTTTGAGGCTATATTCATGAACTCATCCAAAAATTTAATCGCCTTGTTCACTGAAACATGGGCACCCGCTTGTGGTCGGAGTGTTTTTAAATTATATAAAATGCAAATGAAGTCCAAAAATCACGAAACCTGTCGAGGAAGTCATGTTATCAGCATGTAGAGGATATGATAAAAAATTAGGAAGTTTTCGAGCAAGTTACGACGTCGAATGTCCAAAACCCTAACACTTTCGCATGTTATCACTCGTGATCACATGTGAAGATGTCTAGATTTTAGGCATCCGACGAGACAACTTACTCGAAACCTTCTGGAATTTTTATCATAGCCTCTACATGCGATAACTTGACGTCTCAACAAGTTTCATGATTTTCGGACCTTGTTCGGATTTTATTTAATTTAAAAACACGTTTTTCGCAAGTATCGTTATGTCAACAAGATGATCGACATTTCATGTGAGTTCCTGGATACGGCCTCCAAATACACCAAATATCATGAATATCATTTTTTGAACGATCAAATTCGATTATTTCATGCACCTAGAGTCCAAATTGGAAAAATTCCAAAAAATTAAACGAAACGAAATAAATTAACGAAATATTTTGAAAAAACTCAAAATTGTTCCAACTTTGAACATGGAGTTTTAAATAATGTGAGAAGGCCTTAGAAAAAAATTGGACAAAAAAACAAAAAAAAAGTTTGCCGAGTGCCGTCCTTGGCACTCGGTAAAGAGGGCCTTTGCCGAGTGCCTCTCTTTGCCAGGTGCCGTGACCTCTGTGGCACTCGGGAAAGCCAGTGTTGCCAAGTGCCCGTGTTTTGGGTCTCGGCAAAGCATATGGCACTCGGCAAATTTTGCCTCTCCCGTAGTGAATCCACAATGCATGCACGTCGGCTTTGGTAGCCCCTACGTGAAGCGGCGGTGGGCCTTCTTTTACAGACCGCCGGCTCAAGTATATACGCCGCGATGAGCTCCGGTGGTATACATGTACGGCCTTCGTTTACAGACCGGCACGATGCGGGTCACCTGCGCGATGGCGTTCCACGTACGTTCCTCCTCCTGCCACTCGACCTTCTCGCTGGCGTCGCTGTTGCTGTCGTTGTCGTCGTGGCAGCAGCAGGATTCCACGTTCCAGCTCCTGCTCCTGCTCCTGCCACTTCCGTCGTAGCTTCGCCGACTGAGCAGACCTCATCTCGGTCTGATCTTCATGTTACCCTCCGCGCTCGTACCCGCGCTGCCGCCATCTGTTTGGGAGCGCGCTCGCGCACGTGCTGTCTGTGGCGTCCTAGCTGTACGAGGGGTTCAGCGGGCTCGTGTAGTCGTGTCAGAGGAGCTGGCCACGAGCTGCTGTGGGTTGTGGCTTTGCTAGAAGATGGCAGAGTGCCGTGGTGCAGTTCAGCGTCGCGGAGAGGTTCGGGACCTGCGCGTTCGTTGAGCCGCCATCCCACCGTGCGTGTCATCGCATGGGCGTCCCCATCTATCAGTGGCACGGCGCCACGGCACTGCGCACGGACGTAGTACACCACGGCGCAGCGATCCGGGCAGCCGACGGCCAGGTGCGGCATCCCCAAGGAGCCGCGAACTCCATACACAGCACAGGGCGACAACGAGCATGTTGATGGGCTTGCGAGTGAGGAAGAGGAAGGGGGCAGTGTTTTTTTTTTTATAAAAAATGTTGTCATGGCCTGCTGCCACTATGGCATGGCCACGTCAAATTAGGATGGTGATGTGGCGGGCTTAGGACCTTAGGTGCACACTCGCAATAGATCAAGGACCTAGATAGTCAATTTATTAGTTCAAGGACTTAGATGGGAGCATCATAAAAGTTTGAGGACGTAGAGTGCATTTTACTCATCGAAGAAATATTTGTCTACTGGAACACAATACCGCACGACATCAGTAAATGAAGAAAACGGCACATGGCACGTAGTAATCAAGAAATGCAAATGTGTTAACTATTTTACGCCATTCATTAGGTTGGCATGTGACCATATAAGCTTAGAGAGTAAACAAATCAAACAGCCAGGGTCAAGCTAACGAAAATGTGTAACCTTTTAGGCAATACAAATGGATATTAATAGTTTAATTTGTACCAAAAATATAGTTACATAGATTGATTGATTTGATTAGATAGGAGGACCGGTAACAATTTTTTCGATGTGAAGGTAACTGCCTGTATCCACCGAATGTGCAGGCGGAGGTGTTTGGAGAGGCGAAGGAGAACAAAACAACCATCCTAAGATGCTTCTGTGGCCACGGTAGTAGAACAGCAATGTCTGTCAGGACCAAGCAACATAACAAAAGGAAAATAGCAATGTCTGTCAGGAGCAAACAACATAACAAATGGAAAATAGATGAATCAATCACTATATAAATGCTAAATTCACCTGTGAAAGACTTCGGCGTATGGAAGTTTATCTGTTTGTGCGCTGTCGAACTCCAGAATCCATGTATCCAGTGAACTAAATCAGTAGGGGGGATCTGTTGTACAGAAATGAAGGAAACGAATTCATTTCGATTACCTTGGAACCCAAAAAATCAAACTGAGGTCGGAGGAAAGCAGTTGAGCACTGGGGTTGGGTGGGGAACCGGAGGTGAATGAATTCCTTTTGATTAGCTCTGAACTAAAAAAAATCACTGCAGGGGCCGGCGTCGAGCAGGGCAGTGTCGAGCTGGACCGCGACAGAGGTGGAGCAGGGGCCGGCGTGGAGCAGGTCGGCGTGGAGCAGGACAGGCTGGGGGCGCAGGTGAAGGGGATGGGGACGGCCGGCGAAGATCCTGGGCAGGGCCAACGTCGTCACGGCAACGGCGACCTCACGCACTTCCTTTCCGCCCCGCACTCGGAGAGGATGGGGACGGCGACGGAGGGGATGAGGATGGGGTAGCGCCGGATAGGGACAGGCGGCGCTGGAGCCGCAGTGGAGCACTGGTGCTGGATAGGGAACCGGAGGTGGAGGTAGTTTGGTCGCTTGCTCGTGAGTCACGGAGAGGAAGGCATAGTAGCCGGCGACGCCGAGTAGCGCCGTGGCCCGTCGCGCCGAGCGCGCACGGCCTCCTGTTCCAGCAGTGGAATACGCCCCGCGCGAACTGCGTCGACCGACGACCGCCGCGGAGAGGAAGTTGCAATGCGTGGTCGCGACCCGTGGCAGGCACCAGAAAGGGCGGTCATGTAACGGAGCCATAGCGGTTGGAGAGAGGCGGCGCGCCGACCAGATGCGTCAGCAGGGCGTGCCGCCGAGTAGGGCAGGAGCAGGGGTGGGCTTGATGAAGGCGCGCGGGGCTCCCGTGGCAGGTGGGAGGCGGCGATGGGGACTGAACCTCGAAGCGGCGCGCGTGCGAGAGCGGAGGTGGCGTAGGGGAGGAGAGAGAGGTCGAGATGAGAGGGCGGGGTAGGCCAGATCGATGGCGCCGACGGCACCGGTGCGATGCGGCGGGACGACGGACGCAGGGCGCAGCGTGGCGTGGGCGGCGGAGTTCGTAGACCGGGAGAGGAAGAGCAGGCGGAAGCTGCGGGGCGGCGTTGTGCGGTGGTGGCGGCGGTCGGTCAGCGCGGCGGCTTCTAGACGCGGGCACGGCGGTTTCGAGACGGAAGCGTGGCGGACATCGGGCGTGTACACGCGGGATCGAAGGGACAGCGAGCAATCACTATGGATGAACAGGAATATGAGTCTAAGGAATCAGATGGAGCTGTAGCTAAGAACAGGGATAGAACAGGGTTTTGTGAGGAAGGAAAACACTGTAGATGAACAGTACAGATGACCAGGAATAAAGGTCTCTATAGATATGCAATAATGCTGAGATGCCACGCATCGTAACATCCATTTTTTTTCTCTCGTAAAAGAGATTCGTCTTAAAAACTGTAGTGATTTCAAAACACCATTCTAGTGGTTTGTAAAAGATACAAAACCAGCATTAAAGTATTTATTTATATTTTATCTTATTAAAAGCTTCAACGGTTTCAAAAGCCACATGTACCGACTATAAATCGAAGACCGGCCCAAAAGAGATAATATGCCTTGAAGTGGGCTAAATGGTTGTCTAGGCCCAACTACAATTGGCCCAAAAATCTAAGCTTCTTCTTACACATGGACTGCATACAGAGTTAAATCATGTTTGTTTTTCAGCCCCAACTACAGTTGGCCCAAAAATGTAAGCTGCTTTAATTTTCCAAGAGACTCTCACAAAGGTGCGCAAGCATCTCATCTCGATGTATGTCCCATCATTAACTTGCTAAACATGGCGGCGCCATCCCATCGGCGTCAATCTCAGGCTTATCAGCACGCCATTGTCAATTGGGAAATCTCCTAGCACAACCGCCTCTGCCATTTCATTCGCCTCTGTAACCTGCAGTCTGTTGGACACCAACACACAACACAGTCCCCTGTACACAGGCATAGGTACGGTGCAATCCCCAGCATAGGAAAGGTGCCGTGCAATCTGCAGTCCGATCCTACCTTTTCGGACAATTAATTAGTAGCCCGTAGATCTTGGTTCTAGTGCGCACCACCACTACCAGCCCGTGTGGCGGACCTTGCGTGTGCGAGCCTATGACGCCTCAGTTTATTGAACTCCATCAGCCTACACCGCTATGGCTCGAAATTTTGGTAGTTTGGGTGACCCGGACTGGTAAATCCGACTAGTTTGGACTCCACTTCACATCCACCGAACAACTTCAACCCGTTTTTTATATAAAAAATATATATTATTCACATCTACATTAGTAGATCTAAATATTTTCGATTATTTCGGTACGGTACCATTATGACTTAAAACGAAAATGCTGTGAACAAAAAAATTGTAGGTATATTTGTATCAAAATTGCTCGGTGGCAGTCACCTGTTATTTTGTTTCGGTGTCAGTCATTTTCTGTCCGCCGTTGGATGTGGATGAGAGGTATGTTTGTTCATGTTTTTGGGTGGTTGCGGGTGTGGCTGCCACTGTCATCGGGAGCGTGAAGCCCCGCCACCGTTGTTTGCCGTCGTCTGTGGTCGCCTGCTGTGGCTAGGAGGAGGAGGCGCCAGTATCCCCGTTGTTTCTGTGGCTGTGTCTATGTCTGCTGCTGTCGCCGGGAGGATGAAGTCCTGCCACCGCTGTCAGCCGTCGTCTGTGGCCGCGTTGCTGTCGCCGGCATGGGGAAGCGCCGGTGCCGTTGTTTCTATGGCTGTGGCTATGGCCGTCGCTATCGCCGGGATGGGGAAGCCCCGCCACCGCTATCACCGGTGGGGGAGGAGAGGGTCCTCGTGGTGGGGGAGGAGCCGCCGTCGCTGCCGGTGATGGGAGAGGAGGCCACCGTCACGTGGAGGAGGGAGAGCTGCGGGAGGTCGATCGAGTGGATGCGGCCTCGATCTCCATGAATCCACCACCGAAGGTCGAGGTACTGCGTCATCGGCGTGGGGGAGGGCCACCATGGCCGCCATCGGCGTTTGGGGTACGTGTCGTGGCCGCCGCCGTGGTGGGGGAAGGTCGTGGGGTCTCGAGGGCCGCCGCCGGTTGCATGGTCGCGGGCTACCACCGGTTGCGACACTCGGTTGGAGCGTCGTCGGTGGAACAGGGGGCGAGGACGAAGGCGTCGTCGTGGAGCAGGGGGCGAGGATCGATGAAGGCGTCGGTGGGAAGGAACGACCTCGTGGCCGTACGGCACTAGGGCGTGAGGTAGCCGATGTGACTGATGCTAATAAAAAAATTCAAGCAACTGCCATGGAGATAGACCATTGTTGAATAAATTTTCCAAACTAAAGGATTAGATTAGAAGTAATACTTTGTTCCTACGTGAAAAAATATGATCTTTTTCCAAATATGGTACGCTAGCTAGTGGATAAAATGAGGCAATTTGTTTTAGGGAACAATGAGCCAAACAAATCTTCCAAAACTTATAGTTTTTTTTTTCATATTTTTTTTTCGAAACGAGGCTAGCCCTATTTCCATTTCAGCAAACTGGAAATACAACGGTTTGTTTAGGCAAAGAAAGCAGAAAAAGAGGTGGAGACTTGGAGGACAGCCAAGTTCTAGCAGCCACAGACAACAGGTATGGGATTAAGCCAGGACAAAAAGAGAATAAAACTTCTCAGAACTAATACATCTCAGAAGAGCAAAACAGCTGCCTAAGCAAGAACAACCGCAAAACAGGTCCACCACCCATAGCTTCAGCTTTTGCATTACATCGCCTAGTCTCCATCAGCCTGGTCTTCATCTTGGCGCAGCCGCTTCATGTTCGTCACTTGTTCCTCAGGAAGGAGAACCGCTGCAGCAACTCTCAGCATAGCTATTGACTCCATTGATCATCATCCTTTTATCCACCTCCTCATATAACCCTGCCCAGAAACGCATGAAAGCAAAAGCATGGCAAAGAATTTCAATTGGGTTCTTAATTTTGGCGCCATCAAAGCAACATTTATTTCGGCACTTCCAGATTGCCAAGCAGACAGCTGAAACACCCCACACGTAACATCACAGGTTACCAGGAAGCCACTTGTAACAGATCCTCCTAAGCTATATGGCTCCACATGGCACCTGTCGTCGTCCCAAAGACCTTCGATAGCCATGCAGGTGACCCGTATAACCTAAAAAGGATCTGTCGGGTTTACATGTAAACCCGTTTTCTCCGAACAGGATCTTAATTGCGAAGATATTATAGAGTATAACATTTCATACAAATTATACAACTCGAAGTACAAGAGATGAAGACTTAAAATATTACAGTAGGATTACAGACCAGTGTTCTTAATTAAACATAGGTGCTATTATTATAAAACCAAAATACGAGTAGTGGCAGTATGTAAGTAGCTTATACAACATAATTACATAACATCCCTGCGCAAGGGATCAAATACTCACTCACTATCACTATCCTTCTCGACCACTTCCTCGAACACCGTCATGCAGTAAGGTACAAAGCAAACCTTGGGTTGCTGATTTCCTGCAACATAGGGTTAATAAACCCTGAGTATAAGGGGTACTTCCGCAAGACTTACCCGACTAAAAATTAGGGAGAAGACACAGGAATGCAGGCTGAGGGGGAATCAAGAAGAGACTTTAGCAAGAATCAAAGGGTTTTGCAGAAAAGCTCTCTTAAGTCAGTTTAAAACTTAATTCTGAATCTAGATTTATACATTAAGGTGATCTCAGTATTCACCCTTTTCTCACATCTTTCACCTAGTTCCGAACCACTCTTCGCTGTAAGTCGAAGGATCAAGTCTCCAGTGACCGAGAAGCAACGACGATTCGAATCGATTGAAATACCCAGCTAGGAGATTCCTATCCACACTGCATATGTAACACTTAAGCTTGCATATACCAACCCCGCCTACTACGGCTTTTCCAAAACTTGAACCGGTCCTACGCCACCTGAGAGCACAGTACTCCTCTCCTCTTCAGGCACGCCGGCCACGAGGGTACACGCTACTCTCGCCATCTCTCTACTCGCAGTGCGTGGTTGTCGGTTCAAGAAGAGGAGCGACCAGAGTCAGAGGCTTTCCGTAGTATGTGGCTAGTTAAAAAGTCTTGATCCAGCAGGCCGACAACGAATGGTTCCTAATGGATTCCATTTTGTTTTCTTAATAGACAGTCAGAGACACTACATTGAGATACCTTTCTCAATGCAAGTCCGCTGCCCTGTCGAATAATTACAATAGTACATAATTGTATACCCCAAGCATACAAAATATCTTTTCATAAAAACTCAACTATTAAGCCTAGCTAAGCATTTCATAAACATTTGCCTTTAAAACCAGGTATCAAGGGTGATAATCAAGTCATCATGGCAGGTAATTGCAGCAAATAGGTGACAATCAATTCCTATCAACCTTATGCAGTAGATTAACTCAGGTGATAAAAATTTGTAAATGCAAGGAAGGGTTAATGCACCGGGGCTTGCCTTGTTGCACGGCGAGGGACGGATCAGGATCAGAACCACAAATGTCGAATCCTTCGACGACTCCCGAGGTCTCGTCAACGACGACTTCCTCGGTCTTGACTCCCTCGGTTTCGGTCACTATACGTGATAATGATGCATGCTTAATGACTGATGCAAATGATATGATTGACAAATAAATAAATATTAATCTAATAACCCTGAATACAACTTTCCTTCACGGTAAAGTTGTAATCAGGATCTCACCTAACAGTGTTATTGTTACATAATCCTTTTATTAATTATTTTAATAGTCATAGAAAGCCACAATTAGCACGACTTTCAACACTAAGAAAGGTGCTTAGGACCTTAGTGTTTCCTGATCCTAAGTCTTCACACAACCCCAAAATACAAAAAAACCCTAAAGTGATTAATACTAAATCATTTTATTTATTTATTTAATCAAAGGTAAATTACCAAACAATTAAACTTTGTCCAACTGAGCTACAGATTTTTGTGGAGGTAGCTCACTGGTCAAAACAGCTACACAATTAATTTCACGATTTTTGGATTAATATTTTGAGCTATAAAAATCCTAGAAATGTCATTTATTAATTAAAATATCTAATTTTACAGTCTACTGAAAGTACTCAAACTGTAAGTTTCATATTTTTCATAAATATAACATAACACAGAGAAGCTATACAATTTATTTTATGATTTTTGGAGCTATACATTAATTCCCATGAAATTCACAATATTCAGCACTAATTATTCATTTCAAAATTGAAAAGAACATTTACTGAGGGGTACTGGGCCGACTCGGCCAGGCCCAGCAGAGACCAACTCGGGCTCCTCCTTCCTCTGCTCAAACAGAGCAGAGCAAACGGGGCATGCATGAGCGCGGCGGCTGCCCGCCGGCGGTGCCTCTCCGGCGAGGGCAAAACGCCCGTACACGTGCTCCGCGACCCCGCGAACCCATCTACGCGCCTATACCGTCGATTTGACAGCCGAAGCAAGCTCTGCCTCGGCCATGGCGGCTCGGCCCACACAGTGGCCGGCGGCATGCCGCGCTCCTGCGGATTCAGACCATCCCGACCCGAACCGACTACATCTACGGCATCAAGGTGCTCACCAAAGCGTGATGCTCGCGCTGGTTCGATGGAAAGATGTTCGGAGGAGAGAGCTCGACTGTGATGACGCTCCCGGCGGTGCGAACCCGGCGGCAACTCCCGTTCCGGCGTGTCCGAGGTTCTACTGTGGAAACGGAGGCTTCCATGAGCTTCAACACGTTAAGGCCGAGCTAGAACAAAAGACAGAAATGGAAGAGAAGGTTCACAAAGACCTGGCCGCGACGAATCGAGGTCGGCGGCGTTTCGACCGCCCGTGAGGACGACGACGACGCACCGACGACTCCGGCAACGAGAGGACGCGGGAGTAGACTCTACGGGTTCACCGAGAACTTGCGAAGCTACTGGCACACTTGATTGGTCGTGTTAGTGAACGAGGACGACGAATTTGGGACGAGCAGTAAGCTTGCCGGCGACGAGCCGAAAAGCAAAAAGGGGAAAAACGAGCTCGTTCTTGAGCTTATAAGGAGGAGACTGGCTTCGGACGATTGCCACACTGCCTCGCCCTTGCCACGTCCCACGGCCGCGTGCCCGCGCGCGCTGCGGTGGTGGAAGGTGGCGGCGGACGAAGCAGGCAAGCAGGGAGCTCGGTGGCGCTGCTTTGCTCCGAGTTACTGTAACTGAGATTATCACCTGATTTCAGTTTTCTTTAAATTACTTTCAATTTTTAGTAGTAACTCAGAAAATGGCCAAAATAAGAAATGTGCCAAATTTGATTCTGCACAACATTCATATTTAAAGTATTTTCGAATTTTAAATATTTTTGAAATTATGGAAAAGGGGGTAAATAGCCCTTTTCCAATTCGAATTAAATCTCAATTATTTCATGAAGAAATTCAAAATCTGTAAATAGTAAAGTTGCTTAGTTTAGTGAGCTTTACAACTTTTATTCAAAGGTCATCCCCAAATTCCAATTATTTTTTGAATTGCAGTTTTAAATTCAAATTTGAAGGTAGAAAGTTAGGTTTATTTTGAATTTGCAAATGAAAACTTGAAAAACTTTGTATACCAAAGTTGCTCTATTTAATAAAAGCTACAACTTTGCTGTTGGGACCAAAGCCCAATTCCTTATAGTTTTGAAACTATGGTTTTAGCCCATTCTAGGGTTTTTTAAAAATTAATTTTACTCTATTGCCCTGAGCACAAGCCATCAATATAATTCAAACTTGTTTTAGTTGATGCAGGGCAAAATGAATAGCAATCACAGATGACATGCAATGCTTCATGATGACATGCCAAATTTAGTTCAGTAACACAGGGGTGTTACACCACTTCTCACACCATCTCCAGCATTGATCAAGCGAGGTTGGGACATTATTGGCGCCAACTCCTTTAGCAATTACTGCCCATATGATTTTGGAAACAGGGCAAGTAAAAAAGAGATGATTAATTGTTTCGTGAGCTTCACAAAACTGGCACAGAGGGCTACCTATCCATTTTCTTTTCAATAAATTGTCCTTTGTCAAAATCACACCATTAGTCAACAGCCACATAAAAATTTTCACTTTATGTGGCGCTTTTCCTTTCCAAATAATCTTATGATAAGGTCCAGCATCATTAGAGGTTAAAGAGTTATAAGCAGATTTGACTGTAAAACAATTTTTTCTTCCATTCTTCCAAAGTATCACATCTTCCTCTTCATTTAGATGGAAACTCTCAGAGTCTGCCCAAATTCTATCCCAAGAGACATGCAAATCTATGGTAAGTCTCCTTCTAAAAGTAATCATGATCAAACTGTTTTTAACGTCAAAGACCATGGCTTGTTTCTGTTCACATAGCAAGTATAGAACAGGAGCAATTGTGCAGATTGGCTTATCATATAGCCAGGTATCAGACCAAAAGCTAGTTTTCTTCCCGTTCTTTATCCTAATCCCCCTTCCCAACTGATATACACTCCTTACTTTGAGAAGATCACTCCAAACAGGAGAGTCAGACTGTTTGTGAGAAATAGAGAAAATGGACTGATTTCTGAGATATTTGGCTTGAATTATATCCTGCCAAAGACCTTTTTCATTCTCAAGTTTCCACCACCACTTACATAGCAGACTTACATTCATTTTGCGCAGGTTCTTAATTCCTAAGCCGCCCTTCTTCTTACTCTTGCAAATCTTATCCCATTTAACAAGGTGATATTTGTTTTTTGTTTTTCCTCCTTGCCAGAAAAATGCTCTTCTAATCTTATCCATTTTCTGAATTATAGTCTTAGGGAGCAGAGAGACAGACATATGATATATTGAAGAGTTGTTAAGACAAGCACTAATCAAAGTGGTTCTTCCAGCAATGGACACTGTCCCACCTTTCCAAATGTCAAGTTTTTTGTTACTCTTGTCCACTAAAGGGATCCAATCACTAATATGTAGTCTGCTAGGGCTCACATGAACACCTAGATACTTGATGGGGAAATGACTAATCATCATTTATCACCACAACTTCATTTTATTGAAATTGATTTTAAGACCAACCATAATTTCATAGAGATATAGAAGGAGTTTCATATTCCTTGCTTTCTCCACATCATTTTTCAGAAAAATAATGGTGTCATCAGCATATTGCTGAATCGCCACACCTCTGGGTATAATATGATCAATGAGCCTGGTAATCACATATGAAAATAAAACTTATATATATAAAAAAAACATAACTTATATATTTACCGGAAATTACAGCGACCGCTATTGTGATGTTCCCACTTTAAGTTCAGTATATACGTATATTCTCGGTTTATCTAGATTTTAAAGAATCCAACTGCGTGCTTATCTATATCTAATAATAAAGAGTCAAAGTTTCTCCACTCTATTTTTCGTCAAGCCTTCCCTAACTACCTGTGTAATGGACATGTCTCCTGTCCAATATATATAGGATACGAGTCTATAGTCCAAAATAGATACAACTCTAAACAAATAGGAAAAAAGTCCACAGTCGAAAATACGGTATAACTCTTTTTTAATGTAAGAACTCTTGTTCGTTCGGAGTCCGACTCAAATCGGATCAATAAGACTCTTCGCGATAAATTGAGCTAAACCCGTTATAACACAGCCGTCGAAGTGAATGAATTTGAGAAACCATGGTATATAGATAGATAAAAACGGATCCTAAAAAAAGCAAGAATTCTTCCGTGCTTCTGTTTCACTCGGACTCAGGACTCTCCCTTCTCGTTGCGATGATAGCGAACAAAAAAAAAAAAAGAAAATCGTCCGTGTCCTGCACGGCGCCACACTCCTACGCCTCCTCCCGATTCCCGAATTCGACCAGCCGAGTCCAACGTGCACACGATGCCATGGCGACGCTGGCGTCGTCATTCGAGAGGAAAGAAGCAAGCTTCAGGAGTCCACACTGGACGTGACAGGTTCAAACTCCGCAAGATGAATACAAAAGACAACTATATTGGGATAGTATGCACCAAAATCGACACCGGGATAAACCAAAATCAGACCACAAGATCGAGATTACGCGCCTCGTCGGCCGCGGCGGAAGGCGGAGACGAGGAAGGCGAAGGGGATCGTGGAGCCAGTGGGCAGGTACAGGAGCGATAGTCGGTCCATGAGGAGGCGCTCGGCGGCGGCGCGCAGGGCGAGATGAGAGGGCACGACTCGGAGAGGAGCTCGGTGGCGGTGAGCTCGAGGTAGGTGACGGTGGGGCTGGGGCTCGCCGGGGACGCAAGGGAGACGAGGAGGATGATGTCCTCCACCTCGTCGTGAGAGCACTGCGGACGCGCGGGAGCCAGCGATGGGGACGCCATCGTCGGCGAGCGGCTCGCTGCTTCAACTTGTTGAATCGCTTGTTGTGGTGGGTCGAGAGTCGAGAGACGCGAGAGAGCGCTGGTCGCTGACTCGCTGGACCGGGTCAGAGCGATGCTAGAAGCGTGGAAGGCTAGAACAAAAAAAAGGTGTGGCTTAAATCCCGTGTATAGAATACTTATCAGTAGATAGATATAGAAGGGAATAGGGAATACAGCCATACAGGTATAATATAAATCTAGCCTTAAACTGCTGTCTTTGGGCAATCAAAACCTCAGCTTGCTTTCTTTAAGAAACCTGAGGACCTGTTTGGAACACAGTAATTTCACAGGAATCAGTTCAATTCCCGCAGAAATGAGAGGAAAATCCTCCACTTCAAACAGGGCTTGAACTCCCGTTTTCTTTCCCCTATCAGATCATGGAGTATTCAGGCCCGGTTTAGATGCATCTTCAAATTTCAAAAGTTCCATCACATCAATGTTTGGACACTTATTACAAAAGTTAAAATATTGCTACAGTAACAAAAATTGCAAAATATTAAATCTAAACCTCTCCACCCTAACTATGAAAATTTGAAATCGAGCTCCTCACATAACTCTACGAGAAGGTTAAGGGAGCCTAATTAATCAGTCATTACCAAATATTTACTGTAGCATAATATTATTAAATCATGAATTAATTAAGTTTAAAAGATTCATCTCGTAATTTACACGGCCTAAAATGTCATCAGTTTTGATAATTTATATGATTTGATTTGATTTTGACAAAAGAGATCTATAAAACTATGAGTTGTCGGAATCAGTGTTTTTTTTCTCCCGTTGCAACGCACGGGCTTGTTTTCCTAGTTTATAATAATATAGAACAAAGGTAAGACAGCGCGCACAGCCAGCCCGTGCTTATCTTATCTACTTAGGCTTGTCAGCATCGTATCGGAAGCGAACGAAGAATCATCACGGTAAGCAGCACCAGCACTGACAAGGACGTCGTCCGTGTCTCGGTCTCCCTCCCTATTGGAAGCCAGCCAGACAGAGCCAGTCGTCGTCGATAAGCATAGGAACAGGGACGGGCCTCGTGCCATTTCGTATACTACTAGCATTAATTATAACAAGGAGAGGTTAATTAAGAAGGAAACGTGATTTGCACACCAATCCTGTCAAGATTATCGGGCGCCGGCCGACAACATGCCGTGGCAGTTTACCTCCTACAGTAAGATTAGATTAGATAGAAAAGGTAATGAGTCGAGGCCGAGGTGGAGGAGGACACGTGCCGGTGGGTCGTCGTCGTCCCGTGCCGGGAAGTCAGGTCCACGTACGGCCCGGCCCAATCCCAACCGCGCGCGCGGGGACTGTCCGACGCAGGGTGACGTGTCCCCGACGGCCATGCCGTGCCAGCCTTATCCCTATCCGATCCCATCTGCTGGACCCCACCGCACCAGACAGACGTGCGCACGCGGGCGGCCATTCCCAATCCCACGTCCCAACCCCACCAGTGACCATTCTCTGCGAACGGACCAAGCGTCGTGTCGTGACGGGACACGCCGCCGGTCTGCATCCCCGCCGCGACCGCAAATGCGATGGCGCTGCACCTGCACGTCGTGCTTGGTTGGGTTGCGTGTGGTCCTGTGGAAATGGTGAATCCCGAGCCGCCGAGGCAAAAACGAAAACTGACGGATGCAGCCCACGGGACGGGACAGACCGCCTCCGCGCGGCAGCTGTTTTTTCCCATCTCCGGCCTCAGCCGCCGCGCGTCGCCGTCAGTTACCTTCTATCCGCACATGTCTGTCGGATGAAAATAGCGAATCCGTAAACCAACATGGCAATTACTCCTCCCAACTGGAGTACTGTAGTAAGCATACTGCCAGTAGTACATCAGTAGTACTACCAAACATACTAAGCCTTTAAAGTTTAATACTAACGGATCGAAGCAGACTAATAAATGTTAAAGGCAATATTTTTCTCGATCACGTAATATATCGATTTTTTATACCGTTCCATTCAAAAAGAAACCAAAATAATAAACTCTTATAAGTTGAAGCGAACAGAGCCGATGATTCTGTCCGTCTGAACTAAATTATTGTGAGAAAAAAATAATACTCCCTCCATCCCAAATTATAAGTCATTCTAAGAATCTTAGAGAGTCAAAACATATCAAGTTTGACCAAAATTATTAAAAAAAATATATAGATTTATGACACCAAATAAGTATACTATTGAAACATAGTTTTCGAAAAGTCTAAAACAATAGTCAATAGTCTTTACGGGACGAAGGGAGGAGCGGTATCCAAAGGTGGCAAACCGCGGTTGCACGTGACCCACCGGATTCCATACGACCATTTCCCAATTGGAAACCTGGCGATACCTGCTACAGTATGTGTCACATCCAGCAACCGTGATGATCTTATCGTCTAGGGGTTTCGGCCCCTTTCTGCCATCTCGCTCGCACGTCAGCAGCACCAGCACTCACTCCCACGTTACCCTACTGTCTAGTACTACCCCTCCCGAACACGTCCCACCACCCTATCCTATTCCGGCCCCCTGCCTGCTATAAAACGCCCGCCACATCTCTATCCGATTCCATTGCATTCAGTTCAGATCCGGCTCAACACAAGCAGCAGCAGATCACTCCGTTCCGTTCCGTCCCGCCACGCAGAACGAGAGGATGCTGGCTATCTTCCAGAAGCAGGTGGCGCACGCGCCGCAGGAGCTCAACAGCCCCCGTAGCGGCGGCGCGTCGTCAAACAAGCCCCGGAACCCCGACGAGATCCTGCGCGACTTCCACGCCGCGCACCCCACCGACGCCTTCTCCACCTCCTTCGGCGGCGGCGCCGCGCTCGCCTGCGTCGGCCCCACCGCCGCCGGCAGCTACCCGCGGATGTTCTGCGGCCTGGACGACATCTACTGCGTCTTTCTGGGGCGGCTCGACAACCTGAGCGGCCTCATTCGGCAGTACGGCCTGTGCGGGCGGTCCGCCAACGAGGCGCTGCTCGTCATCGAGGCCTACCGCACGCTCCGCGACCGGGGGCCCTACCCGGCCGACCAGGTCGTCAAGGACCTCGCCGGGAGCTTCGCCTTCGTCGTCTTCGACAACCGCTCCGGCGCCGTCTTCGCCGCGCTGGGCGGCGGAACCGGCGCCGCCGACTCCGCCGTGCCGCTCTACTGGGGCGTCGCGGCGGACGGGTCCGCCGTCATCAGCGACGACCGCGACGTCGTCAAGCGCGGCTGCGGCAAGTCCTACGCGCCCTTCCCCGCCGGCTGCATGTTCCACAGCGACGGCGGGCTCAAGAGCTTCGAGCACCCCATGAACAGGCTCAAGGCCATGCCCCGCGTCGACAGCGAGGGCGCCATGTGCGGCGCAACCTTCAAGGTCGACACCTTCACCAAGATCAACTCCATGCCCCGCGTCGGCAGCGCCACCAACTGGGCCGCCGCCTGGGACGATGCCGCCATCTAGTCATCTTCATGTCATGCCCGCTGTCCACTGCTGCTCTGCTCACCAACCAAAACCATGTCCCATGTCTGCACTCTGCACTGCAACAGTAACTGCAACCTCCTCTCCCGTTCGCCGTCGCCCCTGCCCGTGCTCTTAATTTCTATCGATCCAATCCAAAGCACAGGTCAACACTTGCATCCATCCATTTTTCCGATTGAGCTAGTGCTGCAGGAAACAGGATGGAAGAGTATACCTTGTGCCCTTGTCAGTTGTCACTAGAACTTTGTTTTCCTTTTCCCTTTTCCTGCCTTTTCCTTATCCTGGCATTTGTAAATTGTTAGTTTCTCCGGTGCTTGTGGCTTGTGGACTTGGCTCTTCAACATGATGAATAACAAAGAGTTTGCTTCACAACTTTGCTAAGCTACTGGACTTCAATTTGGAGCACCGCTATTGTCTGTTCTGACAAAATTCAAAAAAAAAGAAAAAAAGAAAAGTGAGTTCTGTTAGTTGGCTGACTACTGACTAGAGGCCTCTCTGGTTCATATCTAACATTGCCGATGCCGATCTGAGTATATAGGCCCCCCAAAAAAACAACTGGGTAGCATAGAATCTCTGGTCGGTTTTTATTTATAATTAAAATATATAACTTTTTGTTTAATTTTGCATAAAAGGTTTTTGATGAAATATGTATCGGTGGATTTGCTTTAAACAGAACTTCTACCTTGCCGCTTCTTCTAATCGTCTCCCTCTGAACCAGCAGCGGAAAAAAAAAATCTGACGGTATGGAACCCCATCGCTGCTAACCTCGTCAGAAACATCGTTATGCTAGAAACTTCGAATAGGACATACAACGCCACAACATCAGTCCACAACATGCAGTCATGACTCATGCATGAGCCACAAGCTCAACACCAACTCACCATTACAATGTGCATAGCAATGCTCTGAAATAAATTCACCTGCCTCATGGATTTCATACTTGTACAGAAAGAGTTGATGCTCGCTGAGATACTGGCCTCAAAATCAGTTCAGTGTTAACTGTTAAGGCCTTCATCATATGGGCAACATATCCAAATGCATGGCTCACTGCTAAGATTTCAGCCCAGAAACAAAAACCAGAAAATGCCAGAAATTTGAGTACAAAAAATAGAAATAATATGTGCCAAGGGCATACATAGATACACAACCATCTTAATCAGCCATGTCAGGGCATACGTAGTAATGCATTGATTTCACCTGTGAATTGGAACAGCTGAATTAATTCAACCTTCAACCTATACAAGCATGCAAGCGCATTACTGCTGTCCAGGTGGACAGCGTAATTATCATTGGGCAAACAAATTAAAGGAGAACATAAAAACAACATTCACCAAATAAGAACCCATTTGTTCGACAAAGAATGAGAGAGCCAAGCAATGGCACGGAATTAATTTGTTGATTTTAGCTGCTGAATTGAAGTATTGAAGCATTAGAGATATATATTGGTAAAAAAATTCATTTGGATAGAGCATTGAACTGTTATTGATTGACTTTTGGTCCTTCTCCCCTCAAACAGAATCCTGGCTTTTCATTTGGTCTAGATGAAGACCCATCAAATTTACTGGATTGCCCTAGGTTGAAGGGGAAACTGTTGTGAAGTTATTTCAACTGAAGACGTACACTGTTTCGCAGCCAACTGAAGACGGCAGCAGTAAACACTGGGCGGTCCGTGTCCAGCCCTGCCGATCGACGAGATGCCATGAGCCAGTGAGAAGCTCCATGGAAGGAGACCCCGCAAGCAGTTTGGGATGAGGCTGCCC
Organism: Eremochloa ophiuroides; assembly: GCA_038502445.1. NCBI lineage: Eukaryota > Viridiplantae > Streptophyta > Magnoliopsida > Poales > Poaceae > Eremochloa > Eremochloa ophiuroides. Next base: position 66,766,953 of record JAHLJS010000009.1, on the reverse strand, counting down.
AAGGAGAACGCCGCGAAAGCTCACTAGCTCAGGGAGCTATGTCGTCGTTGTCTCCGCAGGAGTTGGAGTGAGTGACGAGATGGTGTGGATGGAGCGAGCACGGAAAGGCGTCCAAGCTGCGACGAAGGTGAAGGACTGGTTCGTCGTAGTCAGGGTTGGGCGGACAAGGTGTCGCTGGTGGGTGCTGGCCGAGGTGATCGAGCACGTCTCCTGCCCACGGAGGCGGACGACCTGGCGGTGGACGCCGCAGAGGACGGCCAGGCCACGGCAGGCTCGTCGTACGGGCGTCGCTGTGCTGCAAGGACCGCGTCGGCCTCATCCCCGAACATCGCCCGCCTCACTGCTCGCTCGCGTCGCCGCTCTCCGGCCGCGCCGCCTCTCCCGCGTCCGCCCGAAAGGCCCTCTCGATACGAGGCCGTTCGTGCCAGATGCGAGGGCCACAGAATTCGGTTTTTTTGATCTCCAAAACATAGCAATTCTGTTTTTTTTACCAGGATAGGAAATTTCTCGCATTTCAAAGGCGGTCTTAATAACACCTGATGAAGACAAAAAAAATTTGAGAAAAATGCAGGCAGAATAATTTTGGGTCTGTGGAGATTCTTGGACAACGAAACCATGCATGCCGCATGTGCTCGGCCCATATAGAGTCCGGAGCCGGGTGGGCAACTCTTGGGCCATAGCTAATGGCAGCCCAATACAACCGGTTAATGGTAATAATAACCAGCCCAAGGCTATTTTTTTTTCTCGATCCAGCATTATGCTCGTTTGTCAGCCCAATGTATTTTAAATGGCTAAGAGCATCTCCAGCCCAAGCCCCTACTTGGTCCCCTACTCTAAATTTTAGGAGTTTGGTTAAAAATCAAACTCCAGTGGAGCCCTTAAATTGGACCTCATTTTGCATGCCCTCTCAAATTATAATCTCAGCCCCCTAGATACAGGATCCCCCTATCCTCTTTTATTTTGGCCTGATTTAGGGCCTGTGGCTAGAGTTGGGCTTTGATTTTAGCCTTCAAATTTTGCAGGCCACCTCCCAAATAGAGATGTAGATGCCTGATATCGAGCATCTCCAGCCTCCCTACATCTCTATTTGGGAGGCTACCTGTAAAATTTGAGGGCCAAAATCAAAGGCCAACTCCAGCCACAGGCCCCAAATCAGACCAAAATAAGGGGAAAGAGCATCTCCAGCCATAGGCCCTAAATCAGGTCCCTACATCTCTATTTGGGAGGCTGCGTGCAAAATTTGAGGGCCAAAATCAAAGCCCAACTCCAGCCACAGGCCCCAAATCAGGCCAAAATTAGGGGGATAGGGGGATCCTGTATCTAGGGGGCTGAGATTATAATTTGAGGGGGCATGCAAAATGAGGTTCAATTTAGGTGCTCCATTAGAGTTTAATTTTTGCCCAAACTCCTAAAATTTAGAGTAGGGGCCAAGTAGGGACTTGGCTTGGGTTGGAGATGCTTAAGAGCAACTCCGGCAGGAGCCCCTAAATCAAGCCCCCCATATCTGATTTGGGTGCTCTCCCTATTTTTGTTGGCCCTGTATTTTGTGATCTTCTCTAGCAGAAGCCCCCAAACCAAAGACCCCAAATTCTTTTTTATGTAGAATGACAAATAGGACCTACTTGTCATTCACTCTACCAACTGAGCTATAGTCGGTAGTTTGCCGGGGAGAAAGTTCGCGGCGGAGTCGTAGCGGCACTCCTGTCCTGATGTTGGGAATGGTTGGGAAGGGTCGCGACCTTGGGGAAGAAGAAGAAAGGGCGGCGCGGTAGGTGTCACAACCCGTGGAGAAGCGCGGTTCTTCAGCGCAGGCGAGGGGAACCGTGCCGGTCTTCCTCAGCATCGGCGGCGGAGGAGCGGAGCAGTGGCGCGCCCCCCGCACGATGGAGTAGCGGCGGAGGAGCCGAGCGACGGCGCGCTCGCCCGTGCGATGGAGCATCTGTAGAGTGGAGCGGCGGCTCGCGTGCTTGCACGATGGAGCGGCGGAGGAGCGATGCGCACATGCCGGCGAGGTGGAGCGGCAGAGGAGCAGCAGCGCACGCCCGCGGCCCGCGCGGTGGAGCGGCCAAGGAGCAGCGCGTGCTTGTGCGGATGGGGCCGGCCTGTTGGCCCAACCAGAATAGGGTCTAGGGGGAGAGTTTGGGTGCCCCAACAAAGTTGGGGTCCGTAGTAGGGGCCCTGTTGAAGTTGGATTTTTGACATAAACCCCTATATTTAGCGGGGCTCAAATAGGGGCCCTGCTGGAGTTGCTCTAAGCAGAGACCATGAGGCCCCCAGATGGACCTTGCTTTCTCCAGTTTAGAAGTCAGAGGTGATAATCCAAAGTCAAAGTAAGACCAGACACAATCAATCATAAAAGTAGCAGGTTTAGATCGCTTCAAAACTTGGCCAAAATCATTGGCCATTTTCTTCTAAAAGAGGGGGAAAAAAAAAAGCTCCCCGAATGGGATACACGGTACACACACGTATTGTCGTATTAGTTCGGCTTCAACCGGCGCACACCTACACAACAAGCGTCGTCACGTGCATGCAGAGGCAGGTGGAACCGTGGAGATGTGTATACACGCTTGCAGTTGCAGGAGCAGACACGGCGTCGACGGTCGACCATGCAATTCGCCAGTACCGGACACACGACACAGTCACGACGCAAAGAACGAAAGACTCGGTAGACGTTCATAAAATGTGTTCTAGCTACAAATAACTACCTCCTAGGCGGCGACCGGATTAGCAAGGCCAAGCAGGCAAGAGGAAAGATCCAGGCCTTTTGTGCACGCGTCAATCGTCAGGGATGGTGCCGTAAAACGACTCTTGTTTGAGCAACCCCCGGTTTGTCGCCTGCAGTTTCACTTTCACTGCGGTAACTAATAAGTAAACTGAAGAGACTTGACTCACGATCGAATAAGTGCAACCGGGTGCAAGCAAGCAAAGAAAGCAACGCGGGATTATTCTCGTTGCACGGCCTCTGAGACGCAAGGGCTGTAAACGTACTCTATACTCTGAGACACAAGTTTTGTCATGCGTTACGTCACTTACATTATTTTATGACCTGTTAATCTCCATCTTATAATTATTCAGATTAGTCCGCCGGCCACCTGGCGTGGGCCGGCGATCATATTCATATTCATATATATAGTAGTATCTGCAAACAATGGGAGAATAAGCCGGACGGCCGGCCGCACGCAGCTGCACCCCGCACCTGCCTCACCTCACCGGCGCGGCGTCCGTCACGCGCGCTTTGACTTGCAAGAGCCACTTCTACTTTTGGACAATAATACAGTAATTGCAAGCAAGCAGCAGTAGCATGCGTTGAACACGTACGGCAGCGACAACGACGACATTTCTTGCACTTGCTTGACTTGTTGCACGGCACGAGATCACACACGGACCACCGGCCCCGCCGTTCCGTTCGTGTGTGTGGTCGTCACAGGTACACAGTGGCGACTGACGAGTGACGACACGGCTGCTTTTTTTTGTTTGTTTGTTTGTTTGAAAGAAACGTGCATGGACGACATCGAGGACCCACATGACCCATGGTACGAGCTGAGCGTGTCTGCGTGTGATGAAGCATCTGTCGATCGGCGTGGCGTCCGTGTGGGACGACAGCAGCACTCACTGCCACTGGTGGTAGCGTATCTTGTAAAAGTTGACTCCGAAATACTCTCCATACCTATAAGGAAAATCGTTTTAATAAGATTTTAATAAATTATTACTTTTAAATTATTAGGTTTAAAAATATGAAAGCTATGTAAATATACTTGCCTTGAAATATATTTTTATAAAACATATATACAATAAATATTTTTATAGAAATATGATCAAAACCATTCTTTAGAAATCGCGTCAAATTGGCTAACCTTGTGGTGGAGCTCTCGTGGGTTCAAAATCCTTCATTAAACCATGCACACGCTCTCGGCCCATGGAGACAGAGAGAGAGAGAGAGATCCTGGGCCATGGCTAATGGTAAGGGTAATATAACCCAGGCGAAACGACGTTGTCAAACAGGAAATGCTAACTTTTGTTCTAAAAGAAAGAAAAACAGGAAATGCTAATTTAGTTGCCTGTTGCGCTGCTGTTACCATACCATCGGGCCAAAACGACCTTGTTATTTTTCCCCACAAGAGCCCGAGGTGATCCAAATTAAAGTCAGAATAAGACCACAGTGAGTCAGTGACCAGAGTTAGTTTAGATTGCTTAATCAGAACTTGTCGAAATCATTGGCCGTTTGTTCTTCCCCTAAACCTCAGCAAATTTGACCCCGGATTATATATGTATGTACAACTTGTTCAACTAACCGACTCGCACCACAAACTCGTCACGCGCACGATCGATCCCCTTCAAAAGTCAGACGCGCCCGCAGCAGGATGCATGTCTGGAGGAGATGCGTACACGCGCGTGCAAACTGCAAAGTCAGCACGTACAATCTGCTGAAATTTGCAGTTTCAGGACCAGACAAACGGTCAATCAATGCCAGTCTCAAATGAACATGACATTTTCTACGTAATTTTAGAATCAAGGAACATGCATTCTAAAAAAAAAAGAATTAAGGAATATGCGATTCCGGCCTTTACATTATGTTAATCCATCCACGGGGCAAACGAGCAGTATATAGTTGAACAACCACAGATGCAGGGTTTAGACGACCATACTATTTCACCATACCGCGATATACGCTTAAGTTTATTATATTTATATACATATATAAATCAGTCATAGAAAGACTGAAGGTTCTTCTGCATATCCAAACGTGTTGAAGCGTCCAAGCGAAACGGCCAGCCAGCGACTGCTTCTCACTCCCCAAGCAATGCAAAGCAAGATTCAAGAACGAGAACCGGTCCTTGTGCTGTGTGCATGCACGCAACATCGTTATCCATCCCATGCATCCACGGTAAAATGTTTCTTGTTTGACTACCCTGTACGTCTACACCTGATGATGATGTCCGGCCGGCGGCCACAGCGACCGGTTTTCATCGTCAAGTGCGGTGTTTTCTCACCAGTTTCACGTTCGCTTTCACCCCGGCCGGTAATAAGTAGAATGGACTGGAGATTAAAAAAAAAAAAAAGGAAAAAGCACCCCCTGTCTCTTAACTTGGCTCAAGGTATCATTTAGATTCCTGAATTTTTAAAGTGATATTTATGGGTCTCTAAAGTTAGTAAAAGATGTTATTTAGGTCCTAAACTTTCAAAGTGATCATCGCAGGTTCCTAAACTTGACACAGAGTGTCATCCAGGTCCTAAACACTGTAGATAATTTAGGGTACTGTACCTACAATCTATAAAATATTCCAAAAATTGTATTTTTTTCATACGATCTCTGATGAAGATGGGTTTTATATAAAAATTGTAGCTTGCGATGGAATCTACAACTTTTTAGTTTTAAGTTTTTTAATTTGAAGTGGTTAAGAGACGCAAAAAAATTAAACAAAATTTTTCAGCAGTATATTAATCACGTACAAGCGTGTGTCGCATTGGAAAAATCATATCTTTCTTATATACTATCAAATTGGGATATTTTCTATACAAAAATTGTAGCGTTCGACGAGATCTACAACTTTCTAGTTTTAACTTTTTTAATTTGAGGTCGTTAAGATTCTAAAAAAAATAAAACACTAATTTTGATTCTTGCACAGTGGTTTTGTATTTTAATTTTTTGAGAATCTTAACGACCTCAAATTAAAAAAGTTAAAACTAGAAAATTGTATATCTCGTCAAACGCTACAACTTTTGTATAAAAAGTATCTCAAGTTGATAGTATATAAGAAAGATATGATTTTTTCAAGGTGACACGCGCTTGTACGTGATTAATATACTGCTAAAAAAATTTGTTTAATTTTTTTGAGTGTCTTAACCACCTCAAATTAAAAAACTCGAAACTAGAAAGTTGTCGATCTCGTCGCAAGCTATAATTTTTATATAAAACTCATCTTCATCGGAGATCGTATGAAAAAAATATAATTTTTGGAATATTTTTTAGATTGTAGCTATAGTACCCGAAATTGGATTTTTTTTTTAAATTCGGTGCTGGAATTATCTACAGTGTTTGGGATCTGGATGACACCCTGTGTCAAGTTTAGGGACCTGCGGTGATTATTTTAAAAGTTTGGGACCTAAATAACACTTTTTACTAACTTTAGAGATCTATAGATATTATTTTGAAAGTTTAGGGAACTAGATGACATTAAGCCAAGTTGAGAGATCGGGGATGCATTTTCCTTAAAAAAAATGAAGAATAGACTAACGAGACTTTACTCAGAATGGGTAGTGTCTCTGGAATGCAAAGACTGAAAACGCCACAAGTTCTGTCATGCGTTAGGTACTTGCTCCTTCCAGTTAAAAAGAAAAGGATGCAACTCACTTTCGACAAGTTAATCAACTAGCCGATATATAAAGGAATACACTATTATCATTTGCCATACTGAATATGTTTGTAGCGAATATATTTGTATACAAATGGTGAGACTAATTTGTTAAACTTAATTAATTAGGCTTGCTCAAAACTATAATTGCATTATTATTGGCTCTGTTCGCTTTAACTAAACAGCACATATTTTTTTAGCTCTGGAACAGTATTTTCCCTCATAACAAATCAGCTTCAGCCCAAATCAGCTTAGCTTTTCAGCTGAAGCGAATAGAGCCATTATTTTTTACCGAGGGAGCTAGCTAGTACAATATTACATGGCTTAATTACCTTTGGTTTTTTTCTCATGGTTGTTCTGAAGATGCCATGCCCATGTAAACTACTGACCACAACATCTCATCTGATGACCTATTGATCTCTGGTCGTATATACGCATATCTTTCCACGATCCTACTGGAGTAGTAGGAGAGAAATCCCAGCTTTGGTTCTCTCCACCTGTATGGCTGACTGGCTGGTCGTGTGGACTTGTACAAAAATCTGCTACTGCTATGGCATAGCAGTATAAATTACACATTAACCATCTATATATTTTATATTATATTTTGTAGCTAAAATCTTATTACCTTGAATTGGATATTACATTCAATTATAAATATAACCACATTAAATTTATATTACAGTAGTTAAAATTTATTGTTTCAAAGTAGATTTTCAACCTAGGTACATGCATGCGCCTTCAGGAGCGGATATAGCATCCGGACGGGGTGGTCTCGGGTTCTCGCTACCACCATTGCTCAAAGCATGGATGCCCATCCTAAGCTCCCGCTATAAATTGATATCCATCGAAGGTCAAAAGAAAGAGGTAAAGGTAGAAGATAATAAGAGAAATCATTGCTAGCTTAAATCTTGTAGATCTGTCATAGTATGTCTTTTAAACCGAAAGAGAGGAAGCAACACACTAACACCTATTGATCTCCAGCTGAGAATTTAAGTCCCCCTCTCCAACGCAGGTATAAGAAATCACAGAAATAAAAAAAAATACAATAGTAGTGTAGGAATGCATATGCAATCCCAAGGAATTGAAAACATAAAAATTATGTAGGATTATATCATGTGTTTGGCTGCGTATAAGAAAAACTAAGGAATTCTAAAGGAATCTTAAGAACAAAAAATATCATGCTACTTTTTTTATTGAATCTAATAGTATCCTGTCATAATAAAATACCGATGGATATATCGGGCACCTGCTTGATTAATGAATTCTTTATATCTATGTGTTTTCTCCTATGGAATCAGAGGCGAAGGAATTTTTTTTCATTGACTTTCTATGATCTATTCTTATACAATCCAAAGGTTTGTACAGGAATTGATCAGTACTTTAGAATTATAATCCTACATTTTTTTCCAAAGGGGCTTTAGATTAGTCCGCCCGTTGGTAGGCGTAGTGGGTGATGCGCCATATTTGCAAATCTTGAAAGATTGAGAAAATAATAAACCGGCCGGCGGCCGGCCGCATGCACACATGCCGTCGTCACGCCTTTGACTTCGAATAATCTGCAAAACACCGCTTGTTTGTTTTGGACAATACTTGAAAGCAGCAGTTGCGTCGAATACGACAGACACCAAGATGCGGCCATGGGGCTACATACACCCGGCTAATTAAGTGGGACGAAGATGTGGCTGCGATTCTGCGTGTTAGCGTGTGCTGCAACATTAGGAGCTGGAGTGTGTGTTGTTAATGGCGGACAGCACAGCAGCACACGGGGCTTAATTATCTTTTGCAACAACCTATATAATAGTATATTATTTTCCCTGTTTGACTGAACATAGCTCAAGTGATGTGAGAAGGAGGCCTCTCAAAAACGACGCTCCGAACGTAACAGGTGGTCGGCGGTGGGCAGAAAGTTAAAGGAGCTCCGATCAGTCAAATTAAACACAGTGGTAACAAGTGGGTGCCGAGTTGACGGCGAACGGAACGGCCGGCAAAGGGGAGACACGGCAGGGGAGGGGGGCTGCACCTGCACCGGCCGGCCTCCCGTGGCCACCCGGCGGCTGTCGCCGTCGATCGGCCGTGGTCGTCGCGGATGGGGATGCAATGCACGCATGCGTCTCTCTGCTCTGCACCCGGGCAGCAACGTACTGGCGGATGAGATGACAAGTTGAGAACGAGAAGCATGCACGTGTGTCACCAACCAACCAGATAACTAGAAATGGAAATGGAGGAAGAACCCCAAGAATTGGGGCGGGTTTGGACAGAATCGATCGCGGCAGGATCAGGATCCTGGCACGGTTCGCCTCCGATCCTCTGGTTGCGTGCGTTTGAAACAAGCACCCGGCATCGGCGGCACTTGGTCGCCGTCACGTCATCCCTGGCAGGCCGTGATGCGAGCATGAGGTCACGCCAAAAAGTACAAATGCATCGTATTGCATGACCTTCAATGCAACTAGATATTTAGATTAGGCCCTGTTTGGCAAAATTTGCCATTATTCCCACATCACATCAATTGTACTTTCCATTTATATGGAGCACTAAATGAAGTAGCAGCTATTGCATATTTGTACTTTTTGCCTGACTAGGTCGAGATGAATCTTTTGAGTCTACTTGGGCCATGATTGGACAAAAGTTATCAAATACAAACGAAAGTGCTACAGTGCAACTTTTCACCCCATTTTCTCGACTAAACGGGGCCTTAGTATACTATTCTAATATAAACAGTTATTAAGAGTGATGGACCAATTAGAAGGGGCGTGTGAACGCCCACAGGGAAAAGGAATAAGTTGACCTGGGAGGTAGCTTGGGTGACGACGTTCACAAGGCACCAACACAAACAAACAGGAAACATCACCACTTATTGTCAAAAAAAACAAAGAGGAGGAAACATCTACTACTGTACCAGTATACTATCAGCTGGGAAAAACGGAGAGGCACAGTACAGCTGGCTGGTGGTGGTGGGCATCCATCCATCCAAGCGTTGACTGGTGACCAAGGACGTGGCCAATGGAGATGAGAATGAGATGGACAAATCAAATATGCACCAGGTCGTCGCCGCTCCACCCATCTGTGCGTCCTTGCCGTGCCTATGCAACCGCCACCACCGCATGGCGCATGCATGTACAGTACTTTTCTATTCTCTTCCTTTTAAATTGTGACTTTTCTTAATTTAATTTTAATCATTCGCCTTATTAAAAATATTTACACAAGCATATAATTAAACTTATGTTACTCTTGAGAATCTTTTATTAATAAAATAAACTGCAACGAAAGACATGATAACAATCTTCTGAACAAGATGAGTGATCAAATTTAGAGTGAAAAAATCAAACAAATTATAATTTAAAACTCGGGAAGAAGCAGCAGAAGGAAAATCAATCTATGCGTACCGAAGAATGTTCAGAAACCACGCACACGGTAGGTCAGACAAGACAAGCGAGTTGCGAGTAGTATACTAGTCCTAACTGAGGAAGGACGGAGATGGAAGAAATATCCGTGACTAGTATACGCTGTTATTATTAATTTAATTACTGCTTGAACAAATGAATGAATCCGTATTAGTATACTCTCTCCGTCCCATTAAGATTATTGTTTTAGACTCCATGCCATCTGATTTGACCGTTTGTCTTATTCAAAAAATTTATACAAATATTATTTATTTTGTTATGACTTATTTAATCACTAGAGATATTTAATAATATTTTAATTATTTTATTATTCACATAAAAATTTTAAATAAAATGAATGATCAAATAAGAAGTTTAAAAGTCAAAAGCGATGATCTTAATGGGACGGAGGGAGTAGGCTGTGGGAATAATGGGATGCTGCGATATCTAGGAACTGAGCCATCCAGATGCACTACTACACAAACACACGGACGGACTCGTGGGCCGTGGCAAGTAGAGTAGTGTCACGCTAATTGAAAGCTGCCCACCACCCAGTGACCGATGACGATTGATTATTATGATTTCACGGGCCACGGGCTGCTCGGCGGTCAGTCTTGTGTGGAAATGTACCGGATCACGGGCTTAGCTGTTTGGATGATGATAATGGCTCTGTTCGGTGAAGCTGAAAAGCGCTGAAAGTACTGTAGAAGTGCTGATTTATTGTGAGAGAAAAGTACTGTAGAAGTGCTGAAAAATAAGCGCTTTTAAGCGCTTTTCAGCTCCAGCCGAACGGAGCCAATAACACAAACGAAAATGATTTTAGGCTTGTGCGTAGCGGACATTATTAGTTACCGGCCACAAACACAGATTAACTGTTTGTGTTACTGTAGACGTTACCAAACAGGTCGTACGATCTTTAATAACGGAAAGAATGATCGGTGACGACGGCGGCGGCAGAAATATCAGCAATGATAGCCCGACCCCGGCCGTCCAAACCCACCAAGCCATTTTCCATGACTCCTCAGATGGTCGGTCCCATCGCACTCCATTAGTCATAAACTCATTACTGACACTACCACCACCATTGCACGCACGAGCACGACTGGTGGGAATGGGATTCCAAGACCCCTTCTTCTTCGCTTCTTCTCCGCCGGTCCGATCCTTCCCGGCTGCTACGCGTGTGCTCCCGCTTCTCCCTCGCAGCAAGCACGCGCAGGTGCTTCCTTCTGCTGCAGCGCTTTTAATCTATTTATTTATTGCACTCACCTGCCCTGCCAACGTCCTCGTCCAGCTCCAGCCTCCAGCAGTGCAGTGGACGCCGGCGCCCGAGCTAGCATAGCATAGCATAGCACACCAGGCGGCGACACGACACGCCAGTAAGCCTGCCTACCTTGCCTGCCTTGCCATTACATTACATATAATTGCTGTCCCAACCAACCACCTTGTTCCTCTTCCTCCTCCCCTTCCCCCTTCGTCTCCTTCTCCCCCAGGCCAGCCAGCGCCTACCTAGTATCCCTCATAACCAATCAAATCCGCCGCTTTCCTATCTCCTACTCGCTCGCTAGATCGGAGAAGGGAAGGACGGCATACTTACAGCACGGATCGGAGCCGCCGACCTGCTAGCTAGCTGCTCGATCTCTTCAGTTCTCAGGTATCTCAATCGACATCTCCTCAATTCCCAGGTATCTCTCCGACAATTCCTGTGCTTGCTGTCTCCTTTTTCCTTGCTTGCCATGGGGATCATGGTCATGGCATCGTCCCGCTGCCTACCGCGGTCGGTGGTCTACAAGGATGTCCTCGTCTCGTGCCTTTTCTCTCATCTCTCAGCAAAATCTCTCCTGCCTGCACCACAGCCTCCGTACGTGCCTCATCTCACGTCCCTGCTCAGCTGCGTACTGCCCCTATAGTAGATAGACAGGTTGGCAGTTGGCACCCCGAATCGACTCTCGATCTCGAGCTTGTCCATCGGATGCGACGAGAGAGTCCTCGATCGGCAGCCCGCAACCTCAAGCCGTGCAAGTGCATGGTCGTCTCTCCTGGCTCCTCCTCCATCCGTGTGCCAGCCCGAAGCAAGCCAAGGTGGTGACTAGCTTGCTTGTTCGTCAGGTTTTGTGTTTTGTTCCGGAGGAGTATTTTGGAGAAACTTGTTGGTTCCGAGTGGGAGCTAGAGACCCACGAGACGATGATCCGTGCTCGATCGTCGCTGTTCCTAGCACCAAATCGACCACATGTTCAGTTACTGCAGCCGCAAGCTTCTTGTCCTGCTTCGTGCTGTAAGACAGACACAGGCTGCACCGCTGCAGGGTGCGGCCACAAATTGGGAGTAGGGGACATCTTGCTTGGTGCTCATGAGGCCATAATATCGTGGTTTCCTGAATCCTGAATGGGGTCAGTGATGAGAGGGCACCTGAATCCTGAATGGGTTCTCGCTCGCCATCCATCTCTCTGAACCAACCACCGCATCGGATCCGTGCGTGCCCAGTCATAGGACAAGAACAAAGTTTCCCCGGCCTATTTAGTCAACATTACTATCTCATGAGTCAGTTAGGATGGAAAAAAAAAAAAACCCTCTCATAGGATGCAATTACAGCTCTCATCTTACACGTGACAATAAACTTTTTGCAGAGTAAAAATTGCCTCAACAGGATTCCTCTGCTCTGCTGCATGTTGAATTTGAGTTCCACAAGGCTACCGTAACAAGTGTGGATATGAATTGGTGTTGTCTTCCTAGCAGAAGAGCCAAGAAAGAAGAGAATCCTTACTCCAACAGCATAGGCGGTAAGGAAAAATGTATTTGCATAGCTACAAGATTACTGCGTTGGTATGCTAATCCTAGCTGCAGATTATAATTATCATGCATTTAAGCCAGCATGTATCGGTCTTCAATCAGTGTAATTTGGAGCAAGTGTATAGCACAAGTGTTTTCAGATATGGCTGTATAGCAGAAGATAACACTATGCCTACCTCATCTCTTTTTACATTTTGTTTAGCATGACAATACTCCAAATTATAATGCTCGTTTTTGTGCGTTTCAACATTTCATCATCAAAAGATGCTACTGCTTTCAGGTATTTATACCGAGAAGAACATAAGGCTCTTCTCCTATGCTGAGTTAAGATCTGCTACAGACAACTTCAATCGCACGAACAAAGTAGGTCGAGGTGGCTTCGGGACAGTTTATAAGGTGACAACTCATTCCTTGATGTGGTTCAGTTTGACAGAAGGGAGTGTTATTTTCCTCAAAACATGGATCTCTTTTCGTCTTGACACATGTTATTTAACGTTACAGGGAACCATTCGAAATGGGCGAGAGGTCGCGGTAAAAGTTCTTTCTGCTGAATCCAGACAGGGCATCAGAGAATTCTTGACAGAAATTGATGTCATTAGCAACGTCAAGCATCCCAACCTTGTTGAATTAATTGGCTGTTGTGTCGAAGGAAATAACCGAATTTTGGTATATGAATATCTTAAAAACAGCAGCCTCGACCGTGCACTTTTGGGTATGAACCTTGTACCGCTATTACTAAATTCATGTTTTCACTACATGAATGAACTGAAAGCATTGACTTTAGTTGCCTCATTGACAACTTACCCTGTGCTTCTTCAGGTTCTAACAGTGAGCCTGCTGACTTTACCTGGAGCATAAGATCTGCTATATGCCTTGGAGTTGCTCGAGGCCTTGCGTACCTGCATGAAGAGATCGCATCACCGATTGTACACAGAGACATCAAGGCTAGCAACATACTACTTGACAGAGATTACACCGCCAAGATTGGGGATTTTGGTCTGGCCAAGCTGTTTCCTGATAATGTCACCCACATCAGTACCCGAGTCGCTGGAACAACGTGAGTGTCGACCAATTTGCGGTTTTGGTGCTTGCCTTGATTTGTGATCTTATTTCCTTATCAGGGTAACTTGATTGTTGGGGGTGCTTGCAGAGGCTACCTTGCGCCTGAATATGCATGGCACGGCCAGCTAACCAAGAAAGCGGATATATACAGCTTTGGTGTCCTTGTCCTGGAGATAGTAAGCGGCACAAGTAGCTCCAGGAGCATACTGATGGACGACAAGGTTCTCCTAGAGAAGGTCGGTCTTTTTTTACTTCGTCTGCTTGACTGCTTGCTTTTTTCTTTCTGAATGTTTTGTCATCCAACACCACTTCACCAAAACAGCAGCCTGGCAAATTTGTTTGCCGAAGTTGCACATTATTAGATTGTTTAATTGTGAAGTGATTCACATCCAATGCACATATCTATGCCCCAACTGCCCAAGTCTAACTCTGAACATTCACAACAGACATGGGAGCTATATGAAGCCAAGAGGCTCAAGGAACTGGTTGATCCAACCCTTGTAGACTACCCTGAGGAAGAAGTCACCAGGTACATCAAGGTGGCCCTCTTCTGCTTACAGGCGGCAGCCGCACGACGGCCGACGATGCCCCAGGTCGTGACCATGTTGTCCAAGCCCATCCGGATCAACGAGAGCGAGCTGACGGCGCCAGGATATCTCCAGGAGAGCAGCAGGAGGAGCCCCGCGTCCACGTCCAAGGCCACCGTTTCCAGCAACTTCAGGTTCAAGAACTCGGCGTCCGAGGATTCCAACATGTTCAGCACGGTTGTGCCACCGACGGTGACTGAGATGAGCCCCAGGTGAAGTTAACACCAGGCAGATCGGATGTAATCCTTGCATTGTGAACTGGCGACAGTGACCATGTAGAGCTAGCTACCGACCTGACGGTATAATAGAGTGAGTGCAACGTGTGTGGTGTCGTTTCCTCCTGCAAATGCGGCAACTAGATCTTGTACATATAGACTAGTGAATTCATGGCAGAGCAATGCAAGATTGCTGCTTATTGCACAGCTTGAGAGTGTTATTATCGTATTGGCGCAGTAGCATATCATAGAGTATTCAGTTGAGCTCTCAGTAACAGTTTCAGAACTGAACTTAAGATCACAGGCATCTAGTGATGACACACTTGACACTTGGACAAGGGAAAACAGTAAAGATACAGCTGCTGTGGTGATACTAATTATGAATGTTCTGCGCTGATATAAAGGCATCCTGATGCAGATCTCTACAAAAGATCAGTACGGGACAAACGAGTCTGGAAATCATCAGAAATAAAACACGCTTCCATCTACTGACAGTCAAGGCTCTTGTGTTTCTGTAATGCTACCCTTTCCGGTCACTCCGATGCTGCAGGCTGCTCTTTCTCCGCCTCAGAAGGGCCATTGACGGGGGTTTCTTGGCTCTCTGTAGGCTGCTTGGCGCCGTTTGCTGGGGCTGCCGTGCCTTCTTTGGCACCATCCTTTGCACCTTCTTTGGCGCCATCCTTTGCGCCCTCTTTAGCAGCAGGTGCTGGTGGAGGTTGCAACATATGTGGCGGTGGAGCATGCTTCAGCTTCACTAAGATATGGCGCATCCGGGAGAGGTCGGTGGGCTTGCCAGGCTTGGGGCCCTGAATAACTGTGATGGATGGCTTCTTGTCCTTGTCTTTCTTTCCCCGTTTCTCAATGGTGGCTATTTCATGTGGGATGAGATCTGAAATCGATTTCCAGTACTGTTTGTCTGCGTTGGCATGGAATTTCTCCTGGCTGGCTACAAAAATCTGCATCATGCACAAGAAGAATTAGTATCTAATTCTAACATAGAAATAGATTACCTTACAGACACAGACAAGAGCCATAACTGCTTATATATGATATTAGCATACCTTCTCCCTTTCTCTGTTGTTGACCATATTTGACGCACAGTTCTGTATCCTCTTCTCAAAAAAAGCTTTCTTGAATTCTTCTGCTTCAGCAATTATTTGGGCACGTAGCTCCTTCTCCCTCTGTTCTTTTTTCTCAAGTTCTATAGCATTTCTCCTAAGACATTGTTGAACAAAGAAGCAACAACAAATTAAAACTAGAATGGCAGGAAAAAACTCAAGGAAGATAAGAAAATGACATCGTTCGATTTGAGGGGCATAAAAGAAAGGACAGTAACTTGGACTGTACCAAAGCACCCTTACAATAGTTACAGGCTCCTTAAAAAATGACTTTGCAGGGCTTTCCACAAGATAAACATTAAATAAATCAGAATAAGTGCCAAATAAATAAGAATCGATGCCACTACGAAATTACAAATATTAACAAATCTACTACCAAGCACACCTTAAATTATGACAAGCGCAACTCCAATATTCATGAACTTCTATTAAGTAACTACTAAAGTAAAATACAAAGTAAATATATGCATGCACTAAACCATAAAATAAATGAGGCTGTATCAGCAGACAATTGTGTGATAGACTATTATGTTAGGAAGTGCACACACTTTGCAAGGTGATAAAGACGAGTGGTAACAAAAGAATATATGGATTTTGTCTGGGAGGTACACCTTCACTGATTTGAGGATTTCAAGAAAATCAGCAGATATGAACATCTAAAAAAATAAATGTGTCCACCTAGTTATTACTTGATCAAGAATGGTGTGATGTCAACAAAGCATATAGCTGGAAGGATGCAGCACCAGATGAAGCATTAAGTGGTTGCAGAAGACTACTGGTGAATAACTAACTAGTTATGTTCATGACATGTTCATACATGGCAT
This sequence comes from Eremochloa ophiuroides, assembly GCA_038502445.1. NCBI lineage: Eukaryota > Viridiplantae > Streptophyta > Magnoliopsida > Poales > Poaceae > Eremochloa > Eremochloa ophiuroides. The sequence continues at coordinate 66,750,626 of JAHLJS010000009.1, read as the reverse complement.
CATACGTAGATAGCTAAAGACATCCTACAATCAAAGGTTTACCAGTATATCCAAGCAACACATCAAACACCTGGAAGAGAACAAACATACAGTAGGACTGTAAATTTGTAAAAATATCTGATTCTACAAAGTAATCCAACAAAGAACATTTCTCCAACTAATATGACATTTTTGGAAGCCTATGTAATTGCATGCCACAAATTCATATTTTAGAAGGTCGGTTTAGGACACTTTTTACCTTTATTCCTCTAGTTTCTGTGAGACTTGGTTCATACAAGCTTGATACAATATGATAATAGGCTGTATAGGTAAAATTGTGATTGATACAAGATGAATTCCATTGAGGTAAAATGCAATAGCTAGGGAAGGGTTGGCTTGGAATTATGTCATGCTAGCTTAGGTGAATTTTACTTTCTATTGAGTAGCACAACAATACCAGATGTATATATACTTTCTATTGAGTAGCACAACAATACCAGATGTATATATGCTTAAAGTTTATCAAAAACATTACTAAGTTGTAGGTTCCTTTTGGTTGGAGTATGGTGAGCAATATACAGTTTCATTCTAATGTAATCTAGCTAAGAGAAAAACACACTCTCATGGAAAATTTGTACCTAAAAAAAGCGTAGATCTACTTATAACTTGGAACGGAGGGAGTATCTCTGAATTAGTGTAATAAACTAATTTCAGGGGTAAAAGCACAAGAAAACTTCGATCGCTGGGACAAAAGGCGCTAAGTGGTCACAGAAAATTACTGCACACTGCAGCATCTATATTTTAGGGAAAATTGTCTATCGGACACCCAAAGTGGAGACCATTTGCTGGTGGACACTGCTAGTACAAATTTTCTAGTACAAAAATGTGTACAGAGTGTCCACCAGCAAATGGTTTCCACTTTGGGTGTCCAATTGCCAATATTTTATGGTGATCTGCATACAGTAGCTCCATACCATCCTATTCATGACAGTGGCAATATGGCAAAACCAGAGATACTAGCAGATCCGACTATGGTTACAGCTATATGGTATCAACAAATCAAACACTTAATGGAGAGCAATTCCTACGCTAGAAGGCCTGCAGATATACCCAAGTCTCGGCTTATAAACTAGTAGTCCATTCTGGCTGTATTCCCTTAACAGCAACTTCTAGCGTGTCCTAATTCCCAATCAACCGAGGTAATAGAGAACAACAATTTCCGTACAGAAACCCTCGATGTGTTTCATTCACTTGCCATCGTGCAGAAGAGGCGACTAAAATTAGTCCAGTGGTCGAAAGGGCACAAACAGAGTGTTAGATCTGGCTCGAACAGCCGGAAACCTAGCCCACACGCAAGCAGAGCATACAGACAGCAAAACGGCGTATCCCCCAAGTAGATCGGAACCGGCCGGCGGTGCTCACCTCTTCCACTCGCGGAGGACGATGCCCTCCTCCCGCATCTCGGTGGGCGGCGGCAGGATCGGGCCGTCACCGCCGTTGGGCTCGAGCTCGGGGGAGAAGGGCGAGGGCGAGTACCCCCCGGAGACGTGGCGGATCGGGACCCCGTCGGACTCGACGGTGATCTCCTCGTCCACCTCCTCGACGGCCCCCTCGGCGAAGGAGGCGTACCCGCCGTACCCGCCGGCGCCTGTCGCCGTCTGCCGCGGCGGCGCCGAAGTCGTCGGAGTCGAAGGGGTGGGAGGTGGTGCGCGGGAGGTCGTCGGCGCCGTCGTCGCCGAAGAAGGAGGCCATGGTGGGCGAGGGGGACGCGGAGATTTTGGGCGGCGGCGGCCTGGTGGTGGAGGAGGTGGACTGGGACTGGTGGTGCTGGTGCTGTTGCGGGCGCCGGCGCGTTTGTGTGTATCTGGATGGGTGCGCTTTGCTTTGTTCTGCTCGCTCCGCCTGGCTCATTAATAATTCCCGTGGTCGGTCGGTTAAAGATAATCGATCGGGAATTTGGTTCGCCATGGGCTTAAGAGTGTTTTTGAAGCCAAGCCCAATACGCTGGATTGCCTTTTCTTTTTTAAGACATGTGAGTGGTTTTTTTAAGACAAGTCATGGGCTTTTTTTAAGCCCAATACACAGTTTATAGACGCCTCATATTTTGCTAAGACGAGTGTTTTTTTTTTCTTTAAAAGGACAAGTAGCTATTCTATCTAACATAAAACTACAACCTTTTGGTTCATATTACAAACCTCACCGTTTTGAAAATATATGCCACGAAACTACTACTTCTCCCAAAAATTCAGGTATTTGATGTTGAAGAGCGATAATATTTCATGGACAAGATATAGTTTTGTGACAGCTTTGCTTCAATTCTTTTTTTTAAAAAAAGAACTACTTAGAAATATGAGAAGAGATATATGAATACATGGCGTCAAGGTTGGTATATATGTGTGTGTATAATAATAACAACACGTGTCTTCCTAATATGTGGGGAAGAACAAAGAATACAGTTCACGTGTGCCTATGTGGGAAGAACACACTGCTTCTCCCGGTGTTATGGATTAAGCCTGATAACCTTGGATTATTGCATTAACTTTTCTCATTGCCATATCACGTTTTTGCCCTCTTGTTTATGTATTTGAACTTTAGAATTGCGTCCAAATTTAAGAGATTCTAGAGGAACAGAACACTTTTTGTGCAAGTTCTACATAAATTTGCTCTATAAGTGAGGTGTAAAAGGGCCTCAAAGTTGGAATATGCATTGCAACAAAGTTGGAATATGGAGTACAACATCGTTCAAGCACTAGAACCGTATCTTCTAACATGATAGGAGAACTTATGTTAAAATCATTATTTAAGCGAGTTGTTATATTGATTTTTCAGGTTGCAATTTTAACTAGTACAAGAAAGGATAAGTGGTTTTCTCTAAAGTACTCTCTTTGTCGCAATTTTTACTTTTTTTTAAAAAAAAACTGTTCTTTATGTATCAAGACATACGTATATTTACATGTACAACAAGAGGCACACCTAGAAAAATTAGAAAGACTTATAATTTAGAACCGAATAAGTATAATACTCTCTACAAATAAAGAAACGGATGATAGAAATGAGATGCACATGTACGGAGTATGTACGCGTGAGCTTGGTTACATGTGCTGATGTGCGTATAGAACATCTCGTCCTCCTAATACGAGGGAAAGAACAAAGAATACAGGATTCATTCTTCGTGCAAAAGAGAAGAATACAATGCTGTTTTCTAAAGTACATTTCGTGTCCAATGCGGTTTTGCTGTTGCTTAGCTCGGCGCGTGCGACACTAGCCTCTTGTGCTCAAGCCGGTCGCCGTCGCCCAGCTCCACCTCGCCGGAGTCACCGTGCCGGTGCGTCATCATGCTCACGCCGCCGCCACCGAACAGCGACTCAATCTCCTCCAGCGTCTTGCCGCTCGTCTCGGGCACGCACAGGTGCACGAACGCCACCGACAGCGCCGAGACGGCCGCGAACGCGGCGAACGCGCCCGCGACGGTGACGGCGCGGCAGATGGAGAGGAACGACATGGCCACGGCGCCGCTGGCCATCCGGTTGATCGCGAACCCGGCGGCCACGGCCTGCGCGCGCAGCCGCAGCGGGTAGATCTCCGAGCTCAGCACCATGTTGATGGGCCCCATCCCCACAGAGAAGAAGCCGACGAAGCCGCACACCGTGAGGACGGCGAGCCCGACGGCGACGCCGCCCGGCAGCGCGCCGCGGGCGAGCGCGGACAGCGACGCGGCCAGCACGGCGAGGCACGCCGTCATGCCGGTTGTGCTGACGTACAGCAGGGGCTTACGGCCGACGCGGTCGACGAGGACGATGGCGATCACGATGAACACCGTCTTCACCACGCCCACCGCGACGGTGGCGCCCAGGAGCTGGCTCTCCGTCGTGATGCCGGAGTCTCGGAATATGGTCGGGCTGTAGTACACCAGCGCGTCGATGCCGGTGGCCTGCTGGAAGAACTGGACGCCCAGCCCGGTGAGCAGCATCCGGCGGATCACCGGCGACGGGCTCAGCAGCTCCCGAAACGCCTCCTTGCCATTGCCGCCGGAGGCGGAGGCGGTGGCGCGCGCGGCCTCCTCGATCTCGGCGAGCCTCTCCTCCGCCTCTTCCTCGCTGTCCGAGACCTTGACGAGCACCGCGCGCGCGTCGCCGGCCCGGCCCTGCATCACCAGCCACCGCGGCGACTCCGGAATGACCAGCAGCACGAACGCGATGGAGACGGACGGGAGGATGCCGGCGGCGAGCATGACGCGCCAGTTGATGTTGTCGGGCAGGCTCGCGAAGGCGAGGTTGGAGACGTAGCCGATGAGGATGCCGAAGCTGATGAAGATCTCCGGGAAGGAAGCCAGGGAGCCCCGCAGCGTCTCCGGGGAGATCTCCGAGATGTACACGGGCGCCACCATGATGCCGATCCCGATCCCGATGCCGGCCAGCAGCCGCCCCGCCATGAGCATGCCAAACGACGGCGCGAGCGCCATGATCGCCGCGCCGCCCTGGAACACGGCAGCGGCGATGCCGATGGTCCATCTGCGGCCAATGGCGTCCGAGGTCCGGCCGGCCGCGAGGCTGCCGAGGAGGGAGATGAAGCTGAGGCATCCGACGAGCACTTCTTGCTGCACCTCCGTGATGTGGAGGTCCCTCTGGATGAAGATGATGCAGCCGCTCATCACGCCCACATCTGGACACACCAACACATGATCACATGAACAGAACACTGTCAGTGAAAGATCACAAAGACACAAAAGTAGTGAAGGTCCAGATACATTTTGCTGTTTATTTCAGTAGTTTCAGTATGAGGAAGGGCATCCTAATAAATGAGACACCAATTGAATTTGCAGAACAGTTTAACATCATCCCATTATATATGATAGACTTCCAAACATTTCAGCTGGACTATTTGCAGAACACTATAGATTAACAACACAAGATTGGCATCAACAGATTGATTATGAAGAATATTTTTTAGGACAGCAATGAGAAGTCAACACAGCCCTCTAATCGCAAGCCAAGTTGTCAGTTGTTTAAATAAACCACCAAAGAAAGGGAAAGCTACAGGCCTACAGCCATTTTCAGCTCAACAAGTAGGACCAAATCTGCATCAAGAACGAAACGCCATTCCAGTGGAGCTCTGTCGGCTCACCGTAGCCGAGCAGGACGTGGTTGAGGGACGCGAAGACGGAGCAGGCAAAGACGTATCTCCGGCAGCTTCCGCCGCCGCCGCGAAGACGGACGCCACCACCGTCCTCCGGCACCTGCGGGAGCACGTCGTCCACGCGCGCGTACCGGTTCTTCCTCCCCAAGAACCCCGGCAAGCTGCCGGCCGGCGGCGGCCGCCACCTCGGCCCCCATCACCTCTGCCTTGCTCAGCCCCTCCCCTCTTCTTCCGAGAAGCCCGGCAGGCACCCGGCTGGGGAAAGGGGAGAGGTGCAGTGGATCTGAGGAAGGAAGCTAGCAGGCAAGGCAAAGCGTGGAAAAAGAGTTGGAGGAGGAAACAAGGCGGGATTTGTTTAAGACGTCGGGCGTTTTATATGTTTCGGTGCTTTTCAGCTCAGGGCGACGGTGTACCTGTTCTGCTGCTCATGTGATCCGCTCTCAAAGGAGTGATGAATTTGCACTAGTTTCACAACTTCAAATTCAGATTCAAATGGAAGCTTTCCCTACTGTCTCGGAGTTTTCAGCTTGTATGTAGTTGCACAGTCAGTGACATGTTGTAATCGTGTAACTGACTGACATGCATAAGCAGGAGAAAAAGATGCAATCTTTGACAAAACTTGTTGTGTACTATGTTGTGACAGATAAAAAGGGCAATCTATTTTCCTTCACACCATCCGGATGGGGTTGCTTTATATGTTTTGGTTTTTTTAGATATATTATTTCTACTATATATTTGGACATAATATATATATCTAAGTGGATGTAGGTATTAGGCATATGAAGCAGGTGTGCAAAAGTGAGTTCGAACCATCGGAGCTGTTGACCTGTTGTGCCTTCATCACCAGACCAGTGAGAACACATCTAACTGCATTGGGATCTATCTTTGTCCCTATCTCTCCCTATGTACTCTAGTTGCATGTATTTGAGCAGATAACGCTGCTGAACACTTGGGATTGTCGCTCATTCGCTCAAAGGCAAGCTTGGCAAGTAGCATGGCCCTCTCAGAGCAGGGCATTGCACTAATCTTGGTCGATGGCTTGCACTGACCATTAAGGTCGACCTTACGACGTACAAGTAGGGGTGGCCTTTAGCCAACACCATCTTCTTCTTTCTTGTGGACCATTTCATCGTCTAAAAGCAACTCCAAGAGAGTTGATAAAAATTAATAATTAAACCTATAATTTAGCCAACCTTTAAAATAGAAAATACTTGTAAGGAAACAAAAAACTACAACAGGCTTACTATACGGGAGTCTAGATGACTAACGGCACATGCAAGATATATTTAGCATGTGACAACTTGCTATTTTAAAGGTAACTTGTCCATTTTAGGAAATTCATATACAATAGTTTTTCAACTCTTTTCTTTTCAAAATAGCCAAATATATAGATTAGACAAGGAAAAAGTCTACTTTTCCTCCCCCAACTGTTGCGAAAGTTTGCTTTTCCTCCCTGAACCACAAAACCAGACAAACCAGCTCCCTCAACTTTTGAAACAATGCGATTTACCTCCTTGCCCTGGTTATAAGCGATTTTGAAGGTGATTTTGTCTTTTTCTTTTTATTGATTTCAGCTAAATATTTTAAAATCATAGTAAATCACAAACAAATCATAAAATGAAAAATCAAATTTTATTGGACTCCACATGTGTAGATCTACACATTTAACATATAATATGATATATTTTAGGACCGTTTTTGCTGTAGGTTTAGTTCTATTTTTTCTGTAATTAATTAGAATAACTTAATAATTGTAGTTATTTCACCACAATTGGATCATAGAAACCGCAGTTATAAATTATTCTAATTAATTACATAAAATCATATATCTAGGTTTACAACAAAAACTTTATACTAAAATATATCATATTATATGTTAACTGTGTAGATCTACTCACGTGGATTCCAACAAAATTTGGTTTTCCATTTTATGATTTATTTGTGATTTACTATGATTTTTTAAATATTTAGTCAAAATAAATATAAAAGACAAAACCACCTTCAAAGGCGCTTATAACCGGGTTAGGAAGGTAAATCATCGCATTGTTTCAAAAATTTAGGAAGGTGTTTTGTCTGATTTTGTGGTTTAGAGAGAAAAAATAGACTTCCTCGAAAATTGAGGGAGAAAAGGTAGACTTTTTCAATTAGACAATATATGGATCGTCAGCTCGCGGCCCACACTGGCACACTGCATCGGCCGACACCGGTACAACGCAAAGCCCACAAGACACGAGGCCAGGCGTCACTGGATCATGGCCCAAAGGCCCAGTAGTGGTTCTTTTGATTTCTCTTCCTCGTTCTTCTCACAACTTCGGACTTCAGCGTTGCCGTTCAGCCGTTCAACATCAGCAATCTGCAGCAGGATTTTTTTTTTTTTTTTGAGAACACGTCGATTGACGTGCTTTTTATTGAAAGTTGTCCCTTCTCCATTGACAACCCAACAACCTACTACCGCTAGTAGCAGCACTCCTACTACTACTAGCGAGAGTAGCATTAGCACTGACAGTCAGGTTAACCATTTCTTAATCTACATGCACGAGTGCATGACGCTGCGGACGCCCGACCACGTGGCGCTGATGAGTGAGGTGATAAAGCCATCCGGAGGAGGGAGAACTGCTACGGGCATGTTTGGTTGTTTGCACACACTCACAATCCGACTTCACTTGTGCATGATCAGACGTTGGTTTGGTTGGTGTGTCACTCGAATCAAGTTCTGTTATGCTCGTACAGGCATTCAATCAGGTTCTAGAGACACGTAGAAATCAACTGTTTCTCACCTATAAATTTGAGGTAAGGTAACATGTAAACTTTAAAAAATAGTGGAATTGCATATTCCAAGTGAAATGGTCTAAATTATTAACTAGATTTTAATTTCCCTAAATAAAAGGATCGAAACGGCCCTTATAAAGAATAAGACAAGCTAAGAGTTATAAGATAATAGTTACCCACAACAAATATCATTATTATGATTTTTTTCCATGCGAACTAGGCTGAGTGTGAACCTTTGAGGGGAGGGGGTGCACGCGCGAGACTTTATGAGCCCTAGGAGCGTGACAGCCTGACCGCGGGGAACTGTACTGCGCCCAAGAAAAGACCTGGCCACTCGCGTCTAGTCATTTTACTCCTACTTCGATTTTCTGCCACTCGATGCCTGGCTCAAAGTCATCACAAGTTCACAACTGTAGTAATCTTCCGTCCCATTAAAGATATTATTTTAGACTCCGTATCGTCTTATTTTGTTATAATTTATTTTATTATTAAATATATTTTAATAATGACTTAATTATTTTATTATTCACATAAAAATTTTAAATAAAAGGAACGATCAAATAAGAAGTTTAAAAAAAATATTTTAGTGAGACGAAAGGAGTACTACATTTATCTTTTTTATGTGAAAAACTTGTGGCATGTACATCAACGACGCCGGGGACGGAGGGAGTACATCTTGGTCAGCAACTCGGCAGCCTCGCCGCCCTGCTCCAAAGAGAAACACCCAAATCTGTACAGAGACAGAGCAACATCCTTGTCCATCAATGGAGCTGGGATCCCAACAGAATGGAGTGCCGGTTAACAGGACGAGGGCAGCGGAGGCTTTGTCCCACCTGTTGGACAACTCAAGGAGGACAGTCATCGAGGTGGAAGCTCTGGTCACAGTGGCCGCTGCGCTGCTGTTTCTGCAGCTCGTCTTGGGTACCTGGAAGCGGCGCTGGCACAACGCCTTCGCCAGTGATGCCCTGTCGGTGTGTAACGCGTTGTTGCTCCCTCTCGTTTTTTACACCCTTAGTATCCAGTCAAGAACTCCATGTACCCTGTCTGGGGTGCCTCACTCCTCATGGCTGCGTGTGGCACGAATGTTGTCGGCACATTCGATTACGACGAGAAGCAGAACAAGTTCCTGATGAAGTTTGCTACTGGTTTTGCCTAGGCAGCGGGGGTCCGGCGCTTCTCGCGCTTTATATGTTGTAACCTGCTATTTCTCCTTATTATTAATCAAGCCGGAATCTTATCCGGATCTTTCCAAAAAAAAAAAAAAAGTTTGCTACTGGTTTGGCTCGGTATTTTTTTTTACTTATATACGCTCTTTCTGCTAATGAGCCCAATTAGCTTGAAGGAAAGTTTTGACTATGCTCTGATATCCAAGTCTTCGCTACACATGAGTACGTGGACAAGTTTCAGCCCTTTATTTCACAAAGGCCTTCGAATATTATGGCTTATTCATTAGACTTACCCTATCCAAGTCGATGATGTTAAATGCAAATGATCATCAGAGTGACACTGATCATGAGACCATGAAGCGCGACAAGTATCCACTGCTATGCTATCCGTTGCCTACCCAGACCTAAGGTTGAGATCATAACCATCGACCGTATATGGGATAGTTGTGGCAACTCAGACCGTGGAGAAACATTGGAGAATGTGTGCTTGTCCCTTGCCTTGTGCCAGTCATTGGTTACACGGTACGACGGGTTATCCAGTGCCCAAGCAAGATTTCCTACAACCCACCATCTTGTCTTCAAAAGGTTGCTTCAAACTGAAGAGCGTTACAAGAGAGCCTTCAGGATTATTGAGGTGGAGTTGGGTTTTTGCTATGACTTCTTCTTCACAAAATATCACCTTTGGTATGGTACTGTACTTTCCATTGTTTCTCTTGAGGGTAATCCTTTTTACTTTGGTTCTAGTGTATACAGTTCAAGGCTCTGTGACTATTTCAACACCCGACCCTATTGTACATGTGCAAATTACAAGAGCTGACAACATCATTACTCTAGTACTTCTTGGTACAGGCCTCGTGGTAGAACTACTGCAGGCATTATTTTATCTGGCATCGGACTGGATCATGGTATCACTTGCCTATCAGTATGTCAAACATAAACCAAATGGCTTTCTTGAAAAGTTGATCGGTTTTTTCAGCCGAGTAGCAATTTTTCTCCCCGCGGAGAAATAGGATTGCCCAATACACAGTTATTTTCCCGGACAAGTGCAATTTGGACCCTGTTGAAATATCTCCTGAAATAGAGAAAGTTATTGCTGGGTCGATCAAACAAACATTTGGTGAGCAGACCAGTCGACTAGCATCACAGGTCCGCAATAGTATGTTTGAGCATCGGGCACTGAAGGAGCATTGGACACTGACGGATCATTCTCAAGTAGAGATCATGCTGATTTGGCATATCGCAACTGATTACTGTCATCTTTCTCCGAGCAGTGGGAATGGGAACAATCCAGACCAATATGTTGCAGTTACATTGTCTAGATATTGTGCTTACTTGCTGGCATTTGTCCCGCAACTACTTCCATACCATGAAGCGGCGATAATCGAGTTGATATATACGGTGAAGAAATACATAGCTAAAATTTTGCACTCCTCTTGGGCGCCTTTAAAAAGGTACAAAAAAAAAATGAAGAGGTTAAGAGATGATTCCCCGACAGTCTTCAGGAAAGGCGTGAAGCTCGGCAAGCAGCTTGAGGGCATGTGGGATGAAGCCGAGCGTTGGAAGGCGATGGCAGAGTTCTGGGCCAAGACGATCGTCTACATTGCTCCTTCGCACACTACTGCCAAGGAACACATGCGACAGCTTGAGAATGGCAGGGGAGTTCCTGTTAGCAACTATGTAGTTGGGAGGAAGAACAGCGAGGGAGAGAGGACGAACGAAGGAGTTCTTAGGCAGAGTTGAGACAATTAGTTCAAATTCATTCCCCTTACACGGCGACGAGCGCCCCTTTTATCCGCGCGCAGGCGGCCGGCCGTTCCCGCTCACAATTCCGTGACAGCTTGGACCCAGGCTGGGCCGGTAACCTTGGCGTTGGGCTTCCTGACGCAGCGCGGTCTGGCAGCAACCGGCCCAGCTTGTTCGTCGGCAACAGCTACATCTTCTTTAGTCGTAACATCCCCCCCCTCCTGGAGAGCCTGGTTGTCCCCAAACAGCAGCTCGAGGAAAAGCTTGGCGCAGAGTAATGAGATCTTCCCAGGTGGCCAATGAATCAGGCATCTGCAACCAACGAACAAGACCTTGTACCTTAGAAGAAGATCCAGAAGAGACGGTGCGCCGCTGGAGAATAGCTTCGGGAATGCTCCACTGCAGATCACCAGAAGGCGGGCATGCCGTGACTGACTGAAACTTCCCAACAGCTTTCTTCAACTGAGAGACATGAAAAACTGGGTGAACAGATGACTGTGGTGGAAGAGCCAAGCGGTAAGCTACTGCACCCACACGAGCGAGAATTTGGAAAGGGCCAAAGAACTTGAAGGCTAACTTATGATTTGCACGAACAGCCACTGACGATTGCACATAAGGTTGGAGCTTCAGAAAAACCCAGTCTCCCACTTGGAACTGGCGCTCAGATCGGTGCAAATTGGCTGACTTCACCATACGCTCCTTGGCGCGAAGCAAATGCTGACGAATGAGATCATTCATCAACTGACGATTGGATAACTAAGACTGAAGATCAGCTGAAGGAGCCGTATCAGATGCAGTGACTCCAAAATGAGTCGGCGGGTAACCATACAGAACTTCAAAAGGAGAACGCCTCAGAGCAGAATGAAAGCTGCAATTGTACCAATATTCAGCCAGATGAAGCCAATCACTCCAAGTAGACGGGCAAGCATGAACGTAGCAACGAAGAAATGTCTCAAGGCACTGATTGACGCGCTCGGTCTGTCCATCCGATTGAGGGTGGTAAGCGGTACTCATGCGCAATTCCACACGGGCAAGCTTTGAAGAGTGCAGACCACAAGTTACTGGTAAAGACCCGGTCTCGATCTGAAACGATAGCAGTCGGCATGCCATGGAGTCGGTAGACGTGCTACATGAAGGTTGAGGCCACAGTCGCTGCTGTGAACGGGTGACGAAGCCCCACGAAATGTGCATATTTAGAGAAGGTGTCCACAATAACCAGGATGGCATTGAAATGACCAGAAATCGGCAGGCCCTCAATAAAATCCATGCTGATTACTTGCCAGGCGCGCTCCGGAACAGCGAGGGGTTGCAGCAGTCCAGGCATTTTTGCACGATCCGGTTTGGCCTGCTGGCAAATCACACAAGAAGACACAAACTCCCGCACTGCCAAAGACATACCCTTCCAAGCGAAGACTTGTTTGGCGCGGCGTAGAGTTACTGGAATGCCTGAGTGTCCGCCCACTGGACTGGCATGCAGAGCTGTTAACAGTTGCTGATGTAGAGCTGGATCATGACCAACCCACAATCGACCCTTGTAACGAAGTAGTCCATCACGAAGTGTGAAATGAGGTACAGATGTTGGATCACTGGTAAGCTTGGTGATTAGTTCCTGGGCAGCCTGATCTTGTTGATATGAAGCTTGAACAGCTTGAGTCCAGACTGGAGTGGCCACCGAGATGGAAGCACATTCGGCTGAGGAATTTGGAAATCGTGACAGAGCATCGGCCACACGATTATCTTCGCCCCGACGATAACGGATGGTATACTGCAACCCCAAGAGCTTGGTAAACAGCTTCTGTTGCCAAGGAGTGTGTAAACGCTGATCCGGAAGCTGAACAAGACTACGCTGGTCTGTAATGATGTGAAACTCAGCAAGCTGAAGGTAACTGCGCCAATGATCAACCGCCATGATGATTGCCATGTATTCCTTCTCATAGGCCGATAACCTCTGAGAGCGAGGGCCCAGAGCCTTGCTCAAGAAAGCAAGAGGGTGGCCGGATTGCATCAGAACAGCACCAATACCAACCCCACTAGCATCAGTCTCGATGACAAAGGGTTGCTGGAAGTCTGGTAAAGCCAAAACAGGTGCTGATGTGAGAGCAGACTTCAGAGCTTCAAATGCTGCTTGATGATCAGAAGTCCAAATGAACAAGGTTCCCTTTGTGAGCAGCTGAGTCAAGGGTTTAGAGAGAACGCCAAAATGTCGGACAAAGCGCCGATAGTAACCGGCGAGGCCCAAGAAGCTGCGCAACTCTTTAGCAGATCGGGGTGTAGGCCAATCCAAAACAGGCCGAGATTTTTTCCTGGATCAGTAGCAACGCCAGAAGCAGATATAATGTGACCGAGATAGCGAAGTTGGCGCTGTGCGAAGGTGCACTTAGATGGCTTGACCAGCCACTGATCACGTTGGAGCAACTCAAAAACAGCACGAAGATGAACCAGGTGTTCCTCAAAAGTCCAGCTGTAGATGAGAATATCATCAAAGAAAACTAGCGCACAACGGCGGAGCAAAGGTGCCTAGAGTCAGGTTCATAGCCTTCAAGAAGGTAGTTGGATCACCTGATAAGCCAAAGGCCATAACTAGGAATTCGTAATGGCCAGTATGAGTCTGAAAAGCAGTCTTATGTGCCTCACCCGCCTTGAGAAGAATCTGATGATAGCCAGCAGTCAGATCAAGGCTAGAAAACCAGCTTGCACCCGAAAGTTCATCCAATAGTTTCCTCTATGATGGGTACTGGATACTTAGACTTCACTGTAATAGCATTCAAATGGCGATAATCAACACAGAAACGAAATGTGCCATCCTTCTTTTTGACAAGCAAAACTGGAGATGATAAGGGACTGTCACTATATTGAATCACCCCGGAATCAAGCATAGATTGAACTTGTTTTTCAATCTCATCTTTAATCAGTGGTGGGTAACGATATGGCCGAATGGAAACTGGTACAGCACCCGGCAACAGAGGAATAGTGTGATCACACTGCCGTGAAGGTGGCAATCCAGAGGGAGCAACAAAAATGGACTGAAATTCCTGCAGCAAGTCAGCCACTTCTGCCTGAGGAGGCTTCGAAGGATTGGTAATTGTCTGGACAACAGCCAATTGAATAACTGTTCCCACAGGAAGGGTACCCCTGAGTCCATGCAGCATTGCCCAGGTATTCTCATAGGGAACCTGAATCCATTTCTCCAACCAGTGAATTTTCATCGGACTAAACTGCTCTAGCCAATCCATCCTGAGAATCATGTCAAATGCTGACAGAGGAAACACCTTTAGAGAAGAGACAAACTGAAATCCTTGAGCCGACCATATCACAGCTGGCAGATGAGAATCACAGCAAACCCGTTCACCATTAGCCACCTACACCCAAATGGGTTTGGTCACAACGTTGCACACCCGAAAGCTTGCTAGCCAATGTTTGACTGATAAACGAGTGGGAGCTGCCTGAATCCAACAGAATTTGCACGGCATGTCCCTGAAGTTCCCCTTGGAACTGCATAGTGCGTGGACTCTGAAAGCCCTCAGTTGCAGCAACTGACAACACTGCACAGATATGAAAAGCTTCAGGGGTTGAGGTATCTTCAGCCTCAGAGTCCTCTTCGAGCTGGCATAAATCCCAAGTTTCCTGCAAAATGTGAAGAGAAGGTTGTTCTGGGCAACGGTGGTCACGAGACCACTTGTCACCACAGCGGATACAGAGGCCACGCGCACGCCGTGATGCACGCATGGCAGCCAGCTTGTCGTCCCGAGCGCCCACGATGATCATCAGGGGCTGAAGTAGAGGGCGTGACTGGTGAACTTGTCAGGTCGCTGAGGCAACGCCAGGGGCAAAGCAGTACAAGCGCCTGATCGATGACCCGGTCCAGAATCAGCACGCCGCCCCGGCCGACGAGAGCTGGAGTCGCTCATCTCCTCCTGTAAAAGAGCAAGGGAACAAGCAGAATCGAGGGTCGAAGGACGATGCAGATGTACAACTTGACGAATATCATCCCGAAGACCATCCACAAATCGCATCGCGAAATAGACTGGATCAGTATGTCGACCATAAGCAATCAGTTGCTCAACTAGACCAGAAAATTCCTCAATATACTCAGCGACAGTGCCCAACTGGTGAACACTGAACAGTTGGCGAATCAACAGCTCATGCTGATCCTTGCCAAAACGATCGAGAACCATCTGACAAAAGGTGGGCCAAGGAACCGAGCGAGCGCGAGTCTCCATCGATTGCAACCAGCGCTCAGCGGCACCAGTCATCTGCATGCTAGCGAAACGAGGCCAAACTGACTCCTCAACAGAGTACATGATAAAATAGTCCTCACATCTAGAGATCCATAGCTTCAGGGTTGCGACCATCAAAACGAGGGAAATCCATCTTAGGAAGACGACCAAAACGGGGAGGGGGTGAACCATCGGCACGGACGCAGAGCGAGCGAATCCCCACTAAACTCAGTACTCGTCTCTAAAGCAACCCCAAGCAAGGATGGATGTGCTGAAGGAAGATGGCATGAGATGGTCGAGGGTGACGTACCCTTGACCGGGAGTTGGGTGGATGACCCAGACTCCCGGTGACATGATGCAACGCGGTGCCCATCAGGGCCGACGACTGGGTAACCGGCAGGTGTGGAAGCCGCGGTCGCCAACGGGTTGGGGAAGACGCCCGCCGATGTGGCGGCGTTTCCATCGAGCACCACCCGATGGAATGTCTTGCGCATCGCGCCCATCTCCAGCCTGATGTCGTCGATGGTAGCCTCGATGCGCGGCTTCCAGTCGTCGAACACCTTGGCGGCAGTCTCCATAGGAGCGAAACGATCCGCCAATGAGCGCTCCACGCCATCGATGCGCGACGTCAGTGAGGTCTGGAGGGTGGAGAAGTCCTCACGAACGCCTTGCAGCTGACTGGAGAAGTCGCCTTGGATCGCCTTCAACTCATCCAACACGAGCTGAAGGTTGGGCTCCATGACTCCCAAACGACGACGGAATCGAGTGTAGTGGTGGTGGTGGATGGAATTGGGGTCTAGAGTGGCGGATCACCGGAAACGGGTCGAGGAAAGTGTCTCTGATACCAATTTTGTTAGCAACTATGTAGTTGGGAGGAAGAACAGCGAGGGAGAGAGGACGAACGAAGGAGTTCTTAGGCAGAGTTGAGACAATTGGTTCAAATTCATTCCCCTTACACGGCGACGAGCGCCCCTTTTATCCACGCGCAGGCGGCCGGCCGTTCCCGCTCACGATTTCGTGACAGCTTGGACCCAGGCTGGGCCAGTAACCTTGGCGTTGGGCTTCCTGACGCGGCGCGGTCTGGCAGCAACCGGCCCAGCTTGTTCGTCGGCAACAGCTACATCTTCTTTAGTCGTAACAGGTCCTGACCCATATATCTGGGCGTTGCTTTCTCACGCTGGCATCCTGAGCCTCGTCAGGGACGATGACGAAGTAGCAAAGCCTGCTCAAGCTCAACCTCAACCTGCCCAAGAAACTGTGTCTGCTCAAGCTCAACCTGCCCAAGAAACTGTGTGTGCTCAAGCTCAACCTGCCCAAGAAATTGTGTGATTCAAGTCATCAGCCGAGCGACCGGCCTTCGTCGATTGCCTCCCACTTCACTTCAGGTTTTCGTGAATCTTGTGTGTTCGCCTTTAGGCTGGCTGATTCGTGTAATAATAATGGATGTTGTCTGAACATTTGTGTTTGTTTGTAATAACTTTTGTGGATTTCCCTTTGTTTTCTACCATACAAAAGTTGCCTACTTCGAAATCTTGTAATGGCAAAACGCGCGTCTGATGTTGTGTTTGATAGCTATTTTGCAAATTTACATTCAGTTCAAAACGTGCATCATGTCATCAGCGAGGCAGTTAAATTTCTCACACGCCGGCCCAGTTAAATTTCTCACACGCCGGCCCTCTGTTGCAGCTACTGTCCAGTACCAATAGTTACAGGTGGATGGCTACTGCTCACAGACAGGTGGGCCAGTCAAAACAGAGACATATAAGAGTGTGTTTATGACAACAAAAAAAAAAGAAAAAGGTACTCGCTGAGAGGGGAGGAACAAGTGAAGGATTCATAGCCCTTGACATTGCTGAGCCCATTCCTATCCATGTTTCGTCAGATAGGATGACATTTAGGCTAAACTGGTGGCATGGCAAAGAAACACTACAAGTTTCATGTAGATAAAGCCTGATGTACACACAATTACATACACCTTGGAAAAACAAAGCAACTCTAATACGACCAAAACATTTCATTATGTGGCTTTAAAAAAAATGTGACAACGTACTGAGACTGGACGGTTCATCCTATTCCTATGTCTGGGCAATGACGGAATGTTTCATCCTATATGCCTTGCGGTTATAAAGTGTGACACTAGAAAGAATCTGGGCAAAAATTTTGGTGTGTATCAGTGTATGTTAGTGTGCTGCTGCAGCCTGCAGTGCATCTCCTCACTTGTGCACCAACTGCTCCACGTCGCCAAGCTCCAGCTCCCGCCGGTCCTCGCCACCGCCGCCGCCGCCACCGAACAGAGACTCGATCTGCTCCAGCGTCTTGCCGCTGGTCTCCGGCACAAACTTGTGCACAAAGAGCACGGAGAGGGCCGAAATGGCGGCGAAGGCGGCGAACGCGCCGGAGACGGAGATGGCGCGGCAGACGGAGAGGAACGACATGGCCACCGCGCCGCTGGTCGCCCGGTTCGCCACGGCTCCCAGCGCCGCCGCCTGCGAGCGCAGCCGCAGCGGGAAGATCTCCGAGCTTACCACCCAGCAGATGGGCCCTATCCCCACAGAGAAGAAGGCGACGTCGCCGCACACCGTGAGGATGGCGACGCCGACGCCGGCGCCGCGGGACACCGACCCGCGCGCCTGCAGGAAGAGCGCGGCGGATAGCGCCACCAGGCAGGCGGTCATGCCGGCCGTGCTCACGTACAGCAGTGGCTTCCGGCCGACGCGGTCGATCAGCACGATGGCCAGCGCGATGAACGCCGTCTTGAAGAACCCGACGGCGACCGTGGCGGCGAGGAGCTGCCGCTCGGTGGCGATCCCGGCGTCCCGGAATATGGTCGGGCTGTAGTACACCAGCGCGTCGATGCCCGTGATCTGCTGGAAGCACTGGATGCCGACGCCGGCGACGAGCATCCGGGCGATCACCGGGGATGGCCTCGACAGCTCCTGCCACACCGTCTTGTTATTTCTGTCGCCGTACTTGCCGGCGGCGGCAGCAGCAGCCTCGATCTCGGCGAGCCTCTCCTTAGCCTCGTCGTCGGTGTCGGTGACCCTGAGGAGCACGGCGCGCGCGTCGTCGGCCCTGCCCTGCATGACCAGCCACCGCGGCGACTCTGGGATCACGAGCAGCGCGAAGGCGATGGAGACGGACGGCAGGATGCCGACGGCGAGCATGACGCGCCAGTTGATGTGGTCGGGGAGCCCCGAGAAGGCGTAGTTGGAGATGTAGCCGAGGAGGATGCCGAGGTTGATGAAGATCTCCGGGAACGACGTGAAGGAGCCCCTGGACGCCGCCGGGGATATCTCGGCGATGTACACGGGCGCGATCATGACGCCGAACCCGATGCCGACGCCGGCCAGGAGGCGGCCCACCATCAGCACCGGGAACGACGGGGCCAGCGTCATGACGGCCGCGCCGGCCTGGAACACGACGGCGGCCAGGCCGATGGTCCACTTCCGGCCCACGGCGTCCGAGGTCCTCCCGCCGGCGAGGCTGCCGAGGAGGGAGATGAAGCTGAGGCAGCCCACCAGAACCTCCTGCTGCACCTCGTTGATGTGAAGATCCCTCTGGATGAACAGAATGCAACCGCTCATCACACCAACATCTGACATTTCACATTTGGGTGTGAATTATGAAACTTCATTAGCAAACTACAGACTACGCAGTACTAACAGTTAACAAGAAGAAGCAGCCATTGTCATAACAAGAGGGAAAGTCAACGCGATTCAGGGCGGCTAACCATCTCCAAATCCTACGCACAGCTAGTCTATCGCCAAGAAACTCAAGCCAAAACAAGATCGAAATTTTTCTTCCTCTACAACTTTTCAATCGAAAACTTGGCTCCCAAAGTCGAGAAGAGGAGATTTACCGTAGCCGAGCAGAACGGAGTTGAGGGAGGCAAAGACGGAGCAGGCGAAGACGTATCTCCTGCTGCTCTGGCGCTCACGGACACGGACGCCGCCGTCCTCGCCTTCCTGCTCCGGAGGGAGCACGTCGTCCATGCGCACGTACTTGCTCTTCCTGCCCAAGAAGTCCGGCAGGGCTGCCAGGCCACTGGCGCCGCCGCCGCCGTTGGACGCCGACAGCTCGGCGCTTGGAAGCATCATGCTCTGCTCTGTCTTCCCAGCTCCCAAATCGCAAGAGGTTTCGGCGCCTCTTGGATGGTGGTATTAGTGGACTAGGCAATGGTGGATCTGAGGACGGAGGAGGAAGACGAAGGAGGAAGATTTTAATAGGTCCGTCGTGTACTTTCCGCGACGCGCGATTTGGTCGTCGTTCAACTCGTAGCGTTGGTGTCTGCGTTTTCAAATGGGGCATCTTTCCTGTAAGCCCCTTGATTCTCAGTGATTTCTGAACCAAGGCCTCCGGCGGAGGGGTATGTGATTTCTTGAAGATGTCTGATTCCATCAGCAATTGTGGACTCTCACAGTGGCAGCTAATCTATTCGTTTAAAAACGAATACAACTTTTGATCTTTTATTCTTTTTTTTAAAAAAGAGTCAAACAGTTTAAAATTTGATCAAAACCATACAAAAAATCACTAACATGTATAAGACCAAATAAATATTATATTAGATTGAACCTGAAATATATTTTCGTAAGTATACCTATTTAGAGTCACAAATTCTAAAATATTTTAAATTTGACTCCATCCAAAGCTAGAATTGCATCTTTTGGGACAGAAACAGTAGTACAAAAGACTAGTCAGCAGGTCAGCTCGTCAAGGACGTCAAACTCGAACCAGACATCATTTGACCACACCCATAAGCTAAGCCGGTGAGCGTAGCATACTCCAATACTAAATGTTCACTTGTCTAGATTTCGACGTTTTATTACATAAAATAGTATTTTTTTTCTCACAATAAATCAACATCAGCCGAAATCAGCGCTTCTTCTCAGACATTTGAACAGGGCCACAGTATTTCAGTCATTCAGTGCCAAGAACTTACAAAATATACTGTAGTACAGAATTGGGAATAAGAAGTCCTACAGTCACCCTATGAGCACCGACTATAGAGAATGTACAACTAAAATCCATTGATACATACATTACAAATATACAATTGACCATGCACAAGCATGACACTGTAGACGACAATGGCGGCTTGTTCTGATATGACGTCACATCACATGTCAAATTTTCTGTAGCGTATTTATGTACGTATAACTCGAGAACATGATAAACAATCTTCTAAACCTGCAAAGACACATGAAATATGTTGATTATCTTCAATTCGAAAAAGGGAGAAAAAAGACAATCCCTAACTATGGAGTTAAACATGGTTCTCCCCATTGTTTCCTGGGTATTCACAGATGCCATCTTTGATGATACATGGCAGCAACCAGCAAGTCAGTGATTCATTATATGTTGGTCATGATATATTGCAAGGAATGATATAAATATGATACTTTGTTCGGACAAGGCGAGTTTCCTAAGATTCATGCACCATGGATACACTAAGCGTTCTTCCCGTTGGTAAATCTGATACTTGTAAATCTACATCTGACTTAGAAGCTTCATGGGGTCTGATCTCGCCATTTGGCAATTTAACAAACTTTGTTAAGAACTTATACAGGCTACGTGGATTGATCTCCAACACTCTATTCAAGTTGGCAGAAGAGAATGCTTTCTCCATGAAAATGCAAATATGGAACTCCTATACTTACCAAACCCACTGACTTCTGTGTGCAGCCATTGCCTCATAGCTTCTTGGTGGGCTACTGTTAACTAGAGTATAGATTGACTGCTTTGACCTTGAGAAGGAGATCAACGAAGAAAGCCAAATGTCAACCGGGCCGCTGTACTTGCGAAGAATATTTAGACTTGCCTGCATTTACAATAATCAAACATGGATCATCTTTCCTCCAGATTAACATGTTCTTCCAGCAAGAAGTACAAACATGGTACAACCAGGACCAAAAGAAGAAGGTAAACTAAAGATAAGGTTACCACGAAGTTTCGCAATACAGACATGGTGTTCATTCAAAAACTAGCAAAGTGTCACAAAGTCATCAACCAAATGGAGATGGCAAATGTAGGCTGTAGCATTATAGTTTATGTGTTTGCAGTTCCAAGAAAAACTATGAGATCCGTAGCTTCAGCTAAACACAGCACTGACAAAGTCAGGAAAGTAACAGACATATCTATAGTGAAAAACAGTCTGAAAAGCAAATCCAAATAATGTTGTCAAAAGATTTAAGGGAAGAAACTTACCAGTTCCCAGCCTTCAACGTTTCCTTGCCTGTTAGCATGGAGAAACTTGCTGTTCATATAGAAATAGAGTTTTTTAGACTATTTCAGCAATAAAAAATACAAAACTATCTTATAAATGTGACAGACATATCTGTAGTATAAAAAATGCACAAGTAAATTGCTACGAGCCTTAGTTCATATGGGGGATAGGAAGGATAACCATTGCCAAGAGAAGGCCGGGCAAAGTCGGCGTGGAGGGAGACTAAAATATTTGGGGGTAATTGGATTGTTTGTTGTTTATTGCTTTGCTCTTCTTAACCGGTTACAAGATATATATAGGCTGTCCCTGAGTCCTAGCTCCTCATGTGCCTCCTTGGGACTTAACCCCTAAGTCGGCAGCTTAACTGCCTTTGATTGCAATTTGACTAAGACAGCACCCCCTTGGGCTCTCCCCTGGTGGCATCTTGAGCCCTGCTATTGATCACAGCTGCATGCGCCTCTACTATTATGCTCCTGGCAGCATGCAGCCGGTCCCTGGCTGCCCCACATGACATAAATGAAATGAGAACAAGCTGTGCACAGTCAAAGAACAATAGACCTGATGCCTAACATATTGGAATCCCGATGTTAACAAACAATTTCAGCGATTCATGCATGTGGCTAATCATGCATTGTTAAACCAGATAGCTGAACTAACCATATGCCGTGATGAACATCTTTGTGGTTTGGATGGCCTGATACTCCATATGAATCAAACGTTACAATCTAAAATGGCATCAAATATTGCATTAGTAGGCAGGGGCTGTCAAAGGAAAAAAAAAACTATGTAATTTTTATGTGTGCAATAAATGAAGGTAAAGGTGTAAGACAATTGAATATTGTATACAGTACTTAGTGACTATTAGCAAGGAAATCATATTGATATTTCAAAATTATGGAAATTCATTAAAATGTACTCCCTCCATCCCAAATTGTAAGTCATTCCAAGAATCTTGGAGAGTCAAATTTTCTAACTTTGACCAAGTTTATATAATAAGATAATAATATTTACAATATCAACTAAGTATTATTAGATTCTTCATCAAATATATTTTCATGGTACACTTATTTGGTGTCATAATTCTACATATTTTTCTCTATAATTTTGGTCAAAGTTGAGATAGTTTGACTCTCCAAGATTTTTGGAACGACTTACAATTTGGAACGGAGGGAGTATCAGATAGCAAGGATTCACTGAGGATTTTAAGCAGAGTTTGCAAACTATAGTCACAAACGTCTTTTCTTAAGAAAAGAAGTGATAAAGTTTGAACAAGCGTAACCCGAATATGTGTCATTTGCTAAATTATTCAGGAGAAGCGAAAAAAAGAACTGGTGACTTGTCAAGATTCGAGAATTGCTTTGTAAACATGTCTTATATTACACAAAATGAAGACCAGCACATTTACTCATGTTACTTCTCAAGGTAATTTAATACGAGTGAGAGGAGAAGCCGGTAGGCTGGTACTAGCATACTAAAATGCAATGTATTTTGAAGTTCATAAGGTCTCTGAGATGTAGCCACTACCGTGTCAATGGCCCATAGCTGGACATGCTCCATGGTAAGTTCTGCTACTAGTCCATGGTCCCATTTCTCATGAAATCCATCCTGTGAAATATAGAGGGCCAAGACAACATGATTTTCAAACAGTATGAACAAGTATGCAAGTATGGACTCAAAATAAAGTACCTGCAATTTCGGGTGGTCCAAGACTTTAACTCGTTCACGTGGAATCTGTAATGACATGAGCTGCTTCAGGAACTGTACAAAGCTTGCTCTTTGATAGCAAAATTAACTAGTTAAGGATCTGAGTACCTTAAGGGTTTCACAGGCATGGTACAATTCTTCTTTACGAGTATTTCCGAGACCATCAGCATTACCTGTGGAGGAGAAAGTTTGTTATGGGTAATTTATTGTTCACGTGTAGGGGAAAAACAGCTATTAACTTAGTGCTAACTGCTAAAAGCTTCCATAGCACTTGAGATGCACGGTCTAATATTTACACTTTGTTGGTTATCACTGCTATTAATTCATAAAAAATCATTTTTACAGAGCACAGCTGCATTGCATGTTTAAGCACCGTGCTTACATCAGAGATGAATATCTGGTCTATGCTGTCAAGTGTACAGTAAAATGACATCATGGTTGCCTATGACAATTTTATTATACATCCTAGCAGAGCAGACATTACAATGGTCATTCCTGTTCCATGCTGGGCTCAGATGAACAAATGTAGGGCAACAGAAATAAACATACAGTGTCAGTTGCTTAACATCTAACCTCGAGACATGCACAGAATGTGAATACTGTGACCATTTGACTTGAGGAAGAGAATAGTTGGAGCGAAGAACCTGTAGGAACACAAGATGGGAAAACAGTAAGAACCAAGCAAACCATCAAACTAGAACTAAGCAGATGTTCCAAGGACATGGCAATTGAGGATTCAACACACAAGGAGAAGTAAACATACATGGACTCGTCGTCAGGGTGGGCGACGACGAGCAGCACGTTCCGGCTCCTCCTGTCGCCACGGAGAGGGGGCATGAACTGCGGGCTCAGGGGCACACAGGACGGAGAGGAGTAGGAGAGGATCCGCCCCAAAGAGATCGCCCACAGGAGCACGGCTCCCGCCGTGAGGACCATCCAGATCCACGCCATGGAGAGAGGCAGCAGGCACTGGAGGATGGGAAAGAGGATGAGCGCCGACAAGATGAGACGAAGACGGACGGCGTGCCGGTGCGGCGAGGAGGGGTTGCGCAGGGCGGGGAGGAGACGGCAGTCGAGGCCCGATGCGGTGGAGACTGGAGAGGACAACGGCGAGCGCGCGGCAACGCCGGCCGACGGTGGCCGTGGAAATGGTGGGGCTGTGCCTGGTTCGGCCATGGGCCGTGGGCCGTAGCAATTAGGGCCTGTCAGGATTGTGGGCCGTGGAGAATTTTTTTTGCAGCCGGAATAGAGAACCAACGTATGTCCATTGCGGGCCCATAAAAGAGTAGTCCCCCAACCTGATTTTGCTCGGAGTGATGGCATGTTCATATCTGTTGTCGTATGTTGATGATATCAAACTGACTGATAATTACTCCGTTATCATATCGCTGATCTCTCCTTTCATTTTGGGCGATGGAGGGATCATACCATTCGAGTCTTTTTTTTCATACTTTTCTCGGCAGTAGGGAGAAAATAATAGGAACTTTCCTAATCCTCTCTTCCTGAAAGGAAGAACGTGAAATTTTCTCTCTTTTTTTTTTCTTTTTTTAGACTAGGGACCATGAAATTGGATTTACCCGTAAAATCAATAAGTTCATTTTTAGAAGCAGATTGTTCAAAAAAAAAAGTAGACGCAAAAATTAATGTGTTCAATACTATAAAAGGTCTTTCCTGATTTTTTTTGCCTACTGGTAGGCATGTAAAGATTGTTTTTTTTTCTTTCTTTAAGGTAGTTTGTCTCCTAGATACCAAACCACTCTACTGATATTGCCAAAAAAAAACAGATATTGAGCCTGTCGTTTTATTTCTTGGTTTGTAAAAGGAAATTGTACATAATGCATGACAGAACATCAATTGCAGGCTCTTCTCTGACGGTCATTACCACCTCCTAACAAGTAACAACAAACAAAATGGTTGCTAATTAATGGTACACATGAAACAACGAAGCAAATCTCCTCTGTTCGAGATGGAGAGTCATCCATCACATCACCCCGTGCTCCTCTGTGCTCAGGCAAGGCCGACGAGCTTCTCGCTGATCTCCCAGAGCTTCCTGGCCTTGTCCGGGTCGCTGGCCTCCTGCGAGAGCTGGTTCTCGAAGGACGCGGAGTCCTTGTTCCAGCTCCAGTAGACCCCGGACTTGGTGAGGCTGGGGTCGCTGACCACCTGCGCCAGCCTCTTGCCGGACTCCGCCTCCGACACGAAGCCCTTGGTGACGAACTTCTGGAACGGCGGGAAGAGCAGGCGGAAGAGCGGGATGTGCTCGCGGAACAGCCCCGTGGTGGCGATGCAGCCCGGGTAGAGCGACGCGAAGGTGATGCCCGTCTCCTCGTGGTACCGCCGGTGCAGCTCCTGCATGGTGAGCATGTTGCAGATCTTGCTGTCCTTGTACGCCTTGGCGCCGTCGAAGCTCTCGGAGCCGTCGATCATGGCGGACCCGTTGTGGTTCTGCCCGCGCAGCCCCCCCGCGAGGCCGCGCAGGTCGCCCAGCCCGGCCTTGGGCGGGATGTTCCCGGCCAGCGTGTTGGTGTTGCCGGTGATGGAGCCGAGGATGATGAGCCGCCGCGACGGGTAGTCGGACCGCTGCAGGTCGTCCAGCAGCAGGCGCGCCAGCAGGAAGTGGCCCAGGTGGTTCACGCCCACGCTCATCTCGTACCCGTCCGCCGTGAACGTCGGCGTCCGCGCCGTCGGCCGGTAGATGGCGGCGTTGCACACCAGCGAGTCCAGCGGCATCCCGGAGCGCCGGAAGCTGTCCACGAACTGCCGCACGCTGTCCAGGGAGGCAAGGTCCAGGTGCATGATGCTGTAGCTGCCGTCCGCCATGCCGGCGCCCTTCGCCGCCTTCGCCGCCTTCAGGAAGTCGCGGCACGCCATCACCACGTGCCACTTCCCCGTCTCCGCCAGCGCCTTGGCCGCCGCCAGGCCCAGCCCCGACGACGCGCCCGTGATCACCACCACGCCCTGCCGCACCGTCTTCTTCCCGTCCTTGCCCGCCGTGCTCGACCCCGGCGTCGCCACAGGCGCCGTCGCCACCTGCGTTCGCACCGACAGCGACGCCGCCTGCAGCTTCTGCATGCATTGTGCGTGCAATTGTCAATTATATATATGTTCAAGCAATCAAGCACATTGTGCGTGCAAATGACTAGGCAATGCAGCCACTGCAGCTGACCTTCTGGGGGACGCTAAGGAATGCCGTGTCCTTCACCGCGGCGGCGAGGCTGCCCTTCTTGGGGACGGCGGATGAGAGAGTGGAAGGGAGGAGCGCCGCCTGCAGGGCCATGGCCTGTGATGCGAGGGGCTTGGACCGTACTGTAGCGATGACAGCGATATGCGCTGCTATTCGCGGCGAAGTGACTCTGTTCGGAGGCGGTGATTCTGAGTGAGTGGCGGCGAGCTCGCCGGCGGTACTTATACCCGGGACGAGGAGCGAGGAGCTCCACAGAGATAGGATAAGGGCGTGGGCCCAGCCACCACGGTGGAGCCTCCGCAGCCAATCGCAGCGCGTGGCCCGGATTTTCTTGGACGATATTTTCCCGCGGGATATTGTTAGGATTTTTTTTTTTTTTTTTTTGCTATTGCCTTCACCCTTCAGTTCATCCACCACAGGCGATGGCGACGTGGCGGGATCTAATGCGCCGGCGAGGTCTGTGTCCTTTTTCAGCTCTAGGGACGTGGACACCGCTGAATGGTGGATGAGGTGGGGCCGGGACGTGCGCGCTGGCTGCAATGGATGGTGCACGGTGTTTGGGACCGGAGCAGTAGATCGGAGCGCGCAAATTATGCAGCATGGGAGCCGCGGCCGCTGGTGCGTGGGACCACCTGGTCGGATCTGTTGTTTTGCACGGGAGATGAGCCCACGTGAACGTGCGCCAAACGACTGGCTGTGGAGAGTGACACGTAGGAGAGTCCCATTGGGCTTCTGGATGACGTGGCGTATTACGTGGCTAATTTTCTCTACACTTTTTGTAACAACTCTAAAAATCCACACAACCTAAAAATCCCAACCAATTAAAATTTTTCATTTATTTATTGAGAAAACCCATTTTTCTTGTGCAAGCATATAGGTTTCATTATGAAATTGGTAAATAAAGGAGTGTAGTTTGCATTTTAATTCCATTCACATAGAATAATAACTTATGCATCACATTTGGGATTTATTGCAATTTATGTTTGTATTTACTCAATAAATTAAAATGGGCAATATATGTATATATACACTAGACTGAAAACAGAAAAGGAGAAAGAGAGTTCGGCCAGCAAGCCAGCCCGAGCCCGCCCGACCTTCCTCTCCTCATCTCACCGCGCGCGGCCCACGTCGCGGCTCGGCAGCGCACGCGCGCGACCGGCACACACGCGCTCGCGCTCGCGCTCGCTGCCAACCCGGCCCCGCCTGTCAGCCACTCTCGCCTCCACTGTTCTTCTTCCTCACGAAGGCGACGCGCCAGCCGGGGGTGTCGCGCGAATGGCGTGACCCCGGTCCCACAGCCGACAGCATGGCAGAGCCCTGGACCCCGCTGTTCCCCTCCTGTCCCCTCCTTTCTTGGCCGCCAAGCGAACCCGCGCCATCAGGAGCCCTAGATCCACTCGAGCCTCGGCCCTTCGATCGGCCGAGCGCAATCGAGACCGTTCGCCATTGGAGCTGGCCAAGCTCGCCTATAAATTGGAGCACCCCGAAGCCCTACCCTCATTTCCCCTCGCCGCCACCGCAGCACAGACCGGCACACCGCACAAACCGAGAGAGAGAGCGTAGGAAAAGGGCGGAGCAGAGGAGGAGAAGCTGCCGGAGCGCCGCCGCCGCGGAGCACGCCGGAGCCGGACACGGAGGAGAAGCCGAGCTGCGGACGAGGAGCGGCACGGCACTGCGATCGCTCTGCACGGCTCCGACTCGCCACTGCACCGCCATCCTAGCTTCACCGACACCACGGTGAGCCATCGCACGGCATGTCCGAACCTTGCCCTGCTTTTGCCATGGCGTTCCACCCTCGGGACGCGCAGGCACGAGCCTATACCGGCTCGGGAAGATCACCTGCACCATGCACTCACTCGACCAGCCAAAACCCCCGGACTACAAGCTTGCTAGACCGAGAACGCAGCACGACGCGTTCTCGGCGGAGTGCGCTCACCACCGACGCGTTCCGACGCCGAATCACCCGTTCCGAGCAATCCGACTAGCACCCGTACAGGTTAGAACGTCGTGGAGCACCGCCACGACCCCCTTGAGCTAGCTACGCGGATCTAAGCGCTAGAGGAAGCCTGAATCGCCTTGGCCGCGTGCGCCGCGACCTTACCGGAGCGCCGCCGCGAGCCGTAGCCAAAAGAAGGTCATGCCATGGCTAAGTTCGCCACCAGAGTGTTGTATGCCTCTCTGGCCTCACCAATTTGACAAGACCGCATTCGATTGAACCAATACTTGGTCGTAGCCGCGATGCCGCTTTCCGCCGTCGTCGGCGACACGCCGCCGCCACAACCGAGCACCTTGGAAAGCTCGGTAGCCAAAATTGGTAGTTGGTATACCATCGCCTTGGACCCTGGACGCGTATACATCTCCTAGAAGACCTCCTTAGCCCCGCCGGAACCTCACCGTCGCGACGACATCGCCGCCGACAGGTTCCGCCTCGCCGAAATCCGTTCCGAGTACCCCCGGACGCCTCGCGCTGCGAAGAAAGGCCGCCGAGGTTCGCCAAGTCTGCCTCGGCACCGCCGCTAGATAGCCGAGCCCTGTCTTGCCGAAATATGGCCATCGCCGCCCTGTCACCGACCGCCACACCGGAGAGACACCGCCGCCTTGAACAGACGCCCTGGAACCCTGCTAGCACCGAATCTCCGATTCGCCCGAGCCTCCCCAGGAGAGCTCGGGAGAGCAGCCCCTTCAGCGCCCAAATTTACGATTCGCCCGAGCCTCCCCAGGAGAGCTCGGGAGAGCAGCCCCTTCGGCGCCCAAATCTCCGATTCGCCCGAGCCTCCCCAGGAGAGCTCGGGAGAGCAGCCCCCTCGGTACCCGAATTTCCGATTCGCCCGAGCCTCCCCAGGAGAGCTCGGGAGAGCAGCCCCTTCGGCGCCCAAAATTTCCGATTCGCCCGAGCCTCCGCAGGAGACCTCGGGAGAACGGCACCCTCAGCACCCAAATGTCCGATTCGCCCGAGCCTCCGCAGGAGACCTCGGGAGAACGGCACCCTCGGGCACCCAAATTTCCGATTCGCCCGAGCCTCCGCAGAGACCTCGGGAGAACGGCACCCTCGGGCACCCAAATTTCCGATTCGCCCGAGCCTCCGCGGGAGACCTCGGGAGAACGGCACCCTCGGGCGCACCCAATCTCCGATTCGCCCGAGCCTCCCCGGGAGAGCTCGGGATAGCGGCACCCTCGGCGCCCCGAATCTCCGATTCGCCCGAGCCCCGCCGAGCTAAACCGAGCTACACCGAGCTCCGCCGAGATACCCCCAACCACAGCCGAGCTACCCCCGACCACCGCCGAGCTCCGCCGAGATACCCCCAACCACAGCCGAGCTACCACCGACCACCGCCGATCCACGCCGTGCTACGCCAACTCCGGCAACTCTCTGGGAACCAGCATCGAACACTTGGACGACCCTCGGGTTTGTGTTCTGATGAGGCGACACATGCCGCACTACTGGACCCGCGCGCCACATCCCGAGCTGCCCCTGATTAACCGACTAGTTTTCTCATTTTCAGTAAATAGGATAATCTTCGGAAATTCATAACTTATTCGTACGATGACCAAAAATTGCGCACCATATATCAAAATTCTCAGAAAAATGAGATCTACAATCTAAGACTATGTTTGTGTGCATTTGGCTCTTTGTTTTATTGGATTTTTCTGAAATACTCTATAGGAGTCGCTGACGCGACTATTTCGTGTTCGATTTCAGAGCCGGAGGAGGATCTGACTAAGGAAGACGACCACGAGTACTTCCAAGAACTAGGAGACGACTACGAAGGTGCCACGTCCCACCAAATCCTTAGATCCTATTACGCATTGCAAATGACATTGTTGCTATTGCTTTATGATTATGTATGGATTGGTTGCATGGTAGTATATTTGAATTACCTGCCTTGATAAGACTTTACCCTGCTATCCGCTGTTAGGTTCGCTGCTGCTTATTTTACTGTTACTCTTCCACTACTTACTACTTGCTATATGCTATGTGGTGGAATTGGGACGGTGTATAACTGATTATAACCACTGGGAGAGAGTGCTGCGTGCGTCTTGGGTGCGTGGTAAGGGTTGATGTCGACCAAGTGGGATGTGAGACGAGCCCATGGGGCAAGTCGTGCCGGGGGTGCAACCTGGGCATCCCCAAGCGAGATACCTGTGGCGGGTAAAGTTGTTGAGGAGGTTCCGGGTGGGATAGCCTTGGTGGTTTGAAGCCCGTGGACGGAGGTGCTGTGATGGCACGGGGAGAGTATCCCCTAAGTGGAGATGCCTGCTTGGTCAAACCTAGGATGGACTAGTTTCAGGTTCATGGGAATCCTTTTCTACTCACTCGCTTCTGATGGGCGGGAGACGGCTGGACTACTTGGTAGGACGGTGCCACTACTGCTAGGTTGAAAGGTGATAAGGGTGGGCGGAGACGGTCGATGGGTTCCCGTTCCGTCCTAGATGCACAGTACCACTGGATGGGCCCGGTACTGTGTCTCCCAGTCTCAGCATAACGGTGTAGGATCCGGAATATCCCAGGGCTGAGTGGTAGGGTGGCATCGACCTAGGCAAGCAAGCACCCGGAATTCTGCCTAGGTGTTTGCGCAACACCTATGATGGCTAATCTTGTGAGTAGTGAAACCTCTGCAGAGTGTATGGTTGATCGATCGATACATATGCCAACCTGTTGGCTATGGACCTTTCCTGTGAAGCTTCTACTAGTGTAGTGAGTGTTCTCTTCTCCCCCTGGATGACATTTTTCCGGCAGTGTACCCGTTGTGGTAGTGTGCCGCTGAGATAGGCCCGAGAGGGAGTTGGGCCTGTCGAATGAGAGTGAGGTGTGGGTATGTGAGGTGTGGTGATGGGAAAAGGGATGATGGTGTTAACTGGTGATAAAACTTGACTAATTAAACATTGATTACAGCTGCATAGGAAAACCTCAGCCTATAGGTCTGCTTGTATAGCCTTGCATCCACTTTCCACAAAGCAAATGCTGCATAGGTGGGCTCCGTGGCCAGTACAAATCGTACTGATAAATTTGCTGTCAGGTGACGAGAATGAGTACGACTTCGAGGGAGATGATGACGAGGAATAGGGTCACGTGCTACACTCAAGTTGGCCGTGAAGGATGAATCGCTTCCGCATCTTCTAAAGCTTCTCTGATTGTTGATTCCGCCAGTGTGGCGATGTAATAAATATTTATGTAAGACTTGTTTACCGTTGTATGGATCCTGGTGGCAACTGAGATATGGGTAATTTCATGGATTGTGCCAAGCAATCTGTTGAATTACAATTCGAGCCTGTGGATTTCCCTTCGTGGAAATCGAGGTCGTTTCACTTTTTCACCTGTTTTACTACTTGTAAAAAAAAACTAGCAATAAGGTTACCAAATGGCAACAGCAACATAGGTTTTGCCAAGCGTGTCTAGAGCCCTGCTTTTTGCCAAAAACCAATTTGCACTCGGGGGTGTGTGTTATAGGATCTTCTTCTTTTTTTTCTTTTTTCTTTCTTTTTTTTTTGCGAGTTATGTTATAGGAACTTGAAATTCCCTAGCCAGTAAAGCGTGTATGTTTGAGCGCGCGCGAATTTAGGTGTTGTAAATGTGCAATCCTGCAAAAGTCACTCTTGTCGTCCCTGGCAGATGCACATATGGCGAAAAGTTTTCATCAATTAAGCTGTTTTTTTTTTAAAAAAAGAGTGTTTGATAAAAAAAAAAACACTCACAACAGCTGATTCTTTTTAAAAACAAAAGGGCATGAGAACTCGCCAACTTCACTGAATAGACAAGAGAGAATTACAATCCGGCTAAAAGGGAGTACAAAGCCTACTCTCGCACTAACAGAGACGCTAAATGTCTTTCCCCTGCAAAACTCATGTGTACGCTTCCTCGTCGATTGTTTCGACTGTTGCACGCTATCACTAGGTGCCCTCGCCGAAGGCCTGAACAATGGTTGTCCAAGGCAATCTACAAAATCTGTTCCGTGTATCTGCATCTTGCAAGCAGGTGATGAGTTTCTGAAGCTTGGTGACAGTGGGCAAAGAAGGGTTAGCCATCCACGGATTGCTGGCCTGTCTGAAGATCAGACAATATTTTATAGGATCAACCAAACGGAGAAAAAAAATCTAAATCATAAAATAAAATGATGCTCAAGCTGCCAGTAGTTCATCGAGATTCGAGATCAAGTCGTCGTTAGGTGGCCACAGGAATCATTGGCTAAGTGCATTTGAAAATCAATCAACGTGATTATATATTGTGCCATCGAGAAAGCATAGAAGGTATATAAGATTGTTAGGTCCTATCTTTTGATAGAAAATCTAAAAATATCAATGATGTCGCTTTATACAGAGTTCTTATTCGAGACTAGTACGTTGATAGCTACCAGACTTCCATTTCATATGAGTTTTATTCGCTCTACAGTGTTGTACAACTAAACTAATCCCGGTCGGCACGCGATCACCATAGTCGAGCTCCATGGCGGCCACCACTCAGAGAAATCATCACGTCGTGCTGTTCCCCTTTCCGGCGCAGGGCCACCTCGCCGGCTTTCTCGCCCTCGCCCGACTCCTCCGCCGCGAGCTCCAGGATGGCGTCACGATCACGATCGTGTGCACCCCGCGCACCGTGGCCGCTCTGAGCTCCTCCGTGGCGGACGCAGACGCGGGGTCGTCGTCCTCGACCTCAAGCATCAGCTTCCACGCGCTGCCGTTCGTGCCGGCCGACCACGGCCTCCCCGCCGACTGCGAGTCCACCAGCTCTCTCTCCCACCGCGGCGACCTGATGAAGCTCTTCGAGGCCTTCGACGCTCTCGAGCCCGCCTTCGACGACCTCCTCTCGGGCCTCTTAACTCGCGGGGTCCACGAAGAGGAGCCCGCCGCCGGCAACGTCTGCGTCATCGCCGACGTGTTCGTGGCGTGGACGGTGGACGTGGCGCGCCGGCGCGGGCTCGCCCACGCCTTCTTCTTCTCGTGCGGCGCGTTCGGCTCCGCCATCCTGCACGCAGTCGCGGCCAACGTGCCGGCGCTGCCGCCGTTCGGCCCCGACGGGACGCTCCGGCTGCCGGAGCACCCCGAGGTCGTGCTCCACCGCTCGCAGGTGTCGCCGGCTTTCGCCTGCGCCGACGAGAGGCTCACCGCGTACACCCGCCGCCACTTGCCGCGTGGATACCTGACGAACGCTGTGATCTCCAACACCGTCGAGGAGCTCGAGCCCACGGGGCTGGCCATGCTGCGCCGCACTTTCGGCGGCGTTCCGGTGTACCCCCTCGGCCCTCTGGTCCGTAGCGTCCCGGCGCCGGACGACGGCGACGGCGACGGGATCCTCCGGTGGCTGGACACGCAGCAGCCATCGTCCGTCGTGTACATCTCCTTCGGGTCACAGAACACGATACGAGCGGACCAGATGGCGGAGCAGGCGGCGGCGCTGGAGTCCACCGGCCGGCCGTTCGTCTGGGCGGTGCGGCCGCCGGTGGGCTTCGACGTCAACGGCGCGTTCCGCGACGAGTGGCTGCCGGACGGGTTCGAGGCCGGCGGCAGGGGCGTGGTGGTGCGCGGGTGGGCGCCGCAGGTGCGGATCCTGGCGCACGCCGCCACGGGCGCGTTCCTGAGCCACTGCGGCTGGAACTCGGTGCTGGAGAGCCTCACGGACGGCGTGCCGCTCCTGGGCTGGCCACTCGCCGCCGAGCAGTTCTACAACGTCAAGATGCTGGTGGAGAAGTGGGGCGCGTGCGTGGAGGTGGCGCGCGGGAACCTGGAGGGCTCGGTCGTGGAGAGGGCCAGGGTGGTCGACGCGGTGGAGAAGGTGATGGGGGACACGCCGGAGTCGGAAGCGATGCGGCGGCGGGTGGCGGAGGCGCGACAGGTGCTGAGCAAGGCGTGGGCGGAGGAGGACGGGTCGTCGCGGGCGGCGCTGCACGACTTCTTTGGCGCCATGCACCTGCGATGAAATGAAACCACAAATCCGATTATCTCACCTCATTCGTTCAAACAATCACGCAGGGAAGAATGCATGATGTGTTCATGCATTCTTTAGTTTCAATCGACCCCCAGCACTAGAGTGTCAATTCCAGCACAATGATAGATCGATCGCCAGTGTTTCTTTAGTTTCAGCGGAGCGAATCTAATCCCTGTGACAAATCCGACGGTAGCATCAACATTGAGCACTTTATATTTTGGTGCGAGCAGAGCATCGCATCTTTATCGCTAGCACTGCCTCAAATTCGCTCTAGCAGATGTTACTTTCAGGCTTTCAGCTCATCTAATAATCTCATCTTACTGGGAGGAATCTCAGCAAGCCATGGATGCAATTAATTAATAAATAAAAGTGGGTGGAGATCGCGGGTGGAAATTAACTAGATTTAAAATAATGCCTGGTTGATGCTAGTTGGAGTGTCAGATTTTTTAGGCATGCTGTACAAGTATGTCCAGGAATGCAATGCCATCACGGCCTCACCAGAATACATCAACGTAAATCCTAGACACGTCGTAAAAGATTTGGTGGAAGGACTCAGTTACTAATGCTTTCTAGCTTATGAGAAATAGAGTGGTGATGGACTAACTTATTCCATTCACAAATCAAACGAAAAAGTGAGTGTGAAAATGATAACCTACCATTTCTCAAACCAAATGAAGCCTTCCAGTTCAAAAGCAACAAGAGTTTGAGCACGCAAGTGCCCAAACTCCACAGCACGAGGGGAAAAAAAAAAGCACTACTACAGTATATCACCTTACTATACAACACAAATAAATACAGTTATAGTTCCAGGGAAAGACAGGAGGTCCTTTCGTGAGGAAAAAGAAAACTGAAGGATCGAATTCCTCTTTTGGTTATGCTTGCAGCCTTGCAGGTAATATGAAGCCTAATATGAAAGTTCACTTGATGTGGATTCTTTCTTGATGATTCCATTGTTTCCAATCTGCACTCTGTTGTAAACTCACACTCCATTTAGAGTAATCATCTACCACCAAGCATAAGATTGTTGATCTGATCAATATGAATGGTCTGAAAATGTGTTCGATGGGTCTCTCAATAGCTTGTGCAGGTAATAAAGTTCCGCTGACACGGAATCTTTCTTCATGCTACTACTGTTTCCAATATGGCGCTCCATGGTAAATTAATATTCCTCCAGGAGAAATCATCTATCACCAAACATAAGGTTGTTGATCCGATCAATTCTAATGTCTGAGATGGGTTCAATGGGCCTCTCATCCTCAATTGCAGGAGAAAACGCCGTGCTCTCCCTACTATTTTCACCTGCGAAACAATCATTGCAACAAGAAAATGACTATGTAAAACTAGAATATGCAAAACAATACTACAATCATTTGCAGGAAGGAGATTCAATCTCACCGAAGATAGTACTGAAGGAAGTCGGGGGAGGAGTGGCAACGAAGTTGAGGCCCATGTAGATGCCCATGGACAGCACCACGGCCACAATCACGAATGATGGCCCGCCAGTGCCCAATACCTGAAAGAAAGCAAGCCTGCAATCAGCAACAGCAAGAGACAGCCATCCAAATCGAGCTGTTTTTTTTTTTTTAATAAGCTATAATATAATACAAGCAGCAGTGTTATCAATGCCATGGATTTATAAAATTCAGGTTTCATTTGATTTTACCTGAACTGCAATCATTCATAATCTAACTGTATATCCCAGTGCTACTGATGATATAGAAATTCAGAGTGAGCAGAGTGAGAACCAAAACCAAAACAAAAGAAAAAATCATGGACAGGAAGGGGGCGATGGGGAGAAGAGAAGTGTTTCATACTTGCTAGGGTAGTAGGAGATGCCGAGTGTTTCATCGATGGCGGTGGCCACTCCATCGTCTTAACGCAGCAGCGGGGTAGTTCTTCGTCTTCATGTGCCAAAGAAACAATGGGCTATCATGAACCCCAGAACAAAGCACACATGACCCAAATCGTGTATAGGCCCTTTGCTTGAAAAGGCCACAAATCCCACATGTAAATGTAACTGACCGAACTCTAAAAAGTTACATGTCAGTGAGGGATGGCCTACATCAACGGCTTCGTATCATGTGATTGCAAGTTGCAAGAAAAATTGCACATAATATTTGGTAACCAAGATAAAATCAAGATCATTATAATTTGATTTTGTACGTGTGTTGTACCATGATATGACAAAACGTGATTGTGGATGAACTAAAACATGATTAATTGATTAACTGAGAGATACAATGGCTTTATAGTTTATATATATATATATATATATATATATATATATATATATATATATATATATATATATATATATATATGCATTTTCTATACTCCCGGGAGTAGTTACTCCTATCCTTAAAAAACATGTGTTCATACTTGTTTATGACATTTGAGTATGTTTACATAATCATATTAAGATGCTCCAAATCTTCCTATGCGAAAAAATTTCAAGGGAACCCATACTTTTTAATATATTACGAAAATGCCACTTACTGTAGTATATAAAATAAGTATGACCATATACTCGGTGTATGCATACATATTTGACAAATATACTAACATAGATGGTCTAGTATGATCATATACTTCATGTACATACACTTCATTTGGTCATATATGCCCTAAATCTGAAGATACAAGCATAGGAGTAACTACTCCCTGGGAGTAGAAAATAATTTCCCTATATATATATATATATATATATATATATATATATATATATATATATATATATATATACATATATGACCAAATGAAGTGTATGTACATGAAGTATATGATCATACTAGACCATCTATGTTAGTATATTTATGAAGTATGCATACATACACCGAGTATATGGTCATACTTATTTTATATACTACAGTAAGTGGCATTTTCGTAATATATTAAAAAGTATGGGTTCCCTTCAATTTTTTTCGCATAGGAAGATTTGAAGCATCTTAATATGAGTATGTAAACATACTCAAAGTGATAAACAAGTATAAACACATACGCAAGGTGATTTTTTAAAGATAGGAGTAACTACTCCCGGGAGTATAGAAAATGCACTCTCTCTCTCTCTCTCTCTCTCTCTCTATATATATATATATATATATATATATATATATATATATATATATATATATATATATATATATATATATATATAGGGTGTATTTTCTATACTCCCGGGAGTAGTTACTCCCATCTTTAAAAAACCACCTTGCGTATGTGTTCATACTTATTTATCACTTTGAGTATGTTTACATACTCATATTATGGTGCTCCAAATCTTCCTACGCGAAATTTTTTTAAGGGAACTCATACTTTTTAATATATTACGAAAATGCCACTTACTGTAGTATATAAAATAAGTATGACCATATACTCGGTGTATGCATACATATTTGACAAATATACTAACATAGATGGTCTAGTATGATCATATACTTCATGTACATATACTCATTCGGTTATATATGCCCTAAATCTGAATATATATATAGGTTACATTACTTGTGAAGAAGAACTTGAGTTGAAAATAAGTAAGCTCACATTACTGTTTGATAAGGGCTTTAGAAGTGTGCCACTAAAATCTTGGAATACATGGCAAAGAAATACTCTGTGTCCAGGGTTAAGGTTGGAAATCATTTCATAACCATACTTGACTAAGAATGCCACGAGCTTTGACAATAACGTCAGCATAACAGCTCCTAATCAAGAGGGCTGCTTGCAAAAGCTTGTCTAGTGAGACTTGTCTATCAGGTTTTGAGTTTTCTCCTAAATCTTTCATAGGGAAAAGATCAGACAATCCGATCAGCTTAGTGCACTGAGACTGTTCAACACCCTCATACATACAGGCCTACAAATTTATGCTTACCCTCTGGTGTACACTTTGACTCAGTGTCCTCTTGCTCCAAAATCTTGTCAGGTTTCTTAGTCCCCTGAAATTTAGGAATATAAAGGTTGAAGGCAACCAGAATGCTGAACAACACAAACTATTTTACTACAGTTTTTTTTAAAAAAAAAGGCATTACTGGACAAGGGCTAACTTAAGGCAAAAGTTAACTTATAAACATCGTAAGAACTAAGCTATCTAGTAAACTTCATGTAATACCTCTGGTATTACTGCTTAATTAAACTGCCATGTCATCATGTTTAATATTAATCATCTGCATATGATTGTGCTTAGGGTCTCTAGAGTGATTGGATTTCATTTAGTATTGATTGTGTAATTTAGTCCTCAATCAAAAATTAAAAATAAAATTAAAAAAAAATCAAATCAAGCCCTAGACTTGACCTAAAACCCTAATTCAAAATCTACCAAGAGTCTGATGAAAGTATCATAGAACTTTTAAAATGGAACAACTTTTATTTTTGGAGATTTTGAAGTTATATTATGGAAATTCAAATTAAACTCAAATTAGTATGTTGATATTTAAATTTGAAACTTCAATTTTAAAAATATTGAGAATCTTCCAAAACTCCCTTAATAGAAGTTGTCAAGCTCACTGAGTAGAACAACTTCCATGTTTACCAATTTTTAAGTTGTTGATAAAAATCAAAAGTAATTTTAAAATTTCAGTTTGAAATTCAAACCCTACTTTTACCCCCATGCTGTAGTTTGAAAATTCAGCCGAATTTGAAATTCTTGTCAAAAGCAAAAATGATCTACATAAAATTCTCTGCAACTTTGATATCCAACACTTCCCTTGATTCGACCGGTATGGACATCAATTTGAATCCTCATAACATTTGACCTAGGAATCTAGCACTGTAGCTACATGGGGGGTCCCCTGTTCTTCTTCTCGCCGTACCCGCGCGCGGCGCTGGGCGCCGTCCGGCCGACGTGGGCAGGGAACAACGCTGTCGAGCAGTCCAGGAGGGGGCCCGGACGCCTCGAGCTTGTAACAGAACCGCATAAATCACGTGGTCCACAGGCACCTGTCAAAGTCACTAATGACTTCTGACAGCCGGGCCCGTGTTCCATATGACCTAAGCGGGCTCTGCCGGGCTACATAAGCACCCGTCATCTCCGACAGGATCCCATTGCGAAGTCATTACAGAGTTACAACATTTCATAACAAAATACATCAGAGTAGAAGTTGCGGAAGAATAAATAGTACTTAATATTACAGACCAGTGTTCGAATAAAATTAAGTGCAGTTATTACAGACCATAAATATAAAAGAGTAGCAGTAGAGTTTGGAACAACAGTACGACAGATAGTTAAATATTACACGAACCCCGCCCAAGGGTTTAACCTTAGTCTTCTTCACTCTCCTGGACGATGGTGACGCAGCACGGAGCGAGACAAACGTCAGTCTCCTGCTGCCCTCCTGCAACGGGGTTAACAAATCCTGAGTACATGGGGTACTCCGCAAGACTTACCCGACTAAAAGTGTAAGATTAGACTCAGGAATGCAGGCTAGGGGGAGTCAAGGTAAGGCTTAGCAAGAGTTCAAGAATTTTGCGGAAAAGCACTACTAATCCTATCTCAATATTTTATTTTAATAATACTATCCATCATTATCCATTTCTCCAAGTACTTTCTCATATATCAACATTCTTTCCTTTACTTAATCTATTTCAAAACAATCCTAGTTCCGAACCACTTTTCACTGTAGGTGTGAGGATCAAGTCTCCATATCCGAGGAGCAACGACGATTCGAATCGGTTATTACCCAGCTGGGGATCCCTATCCACACTGCGTATGTAGCACTTAAGCTTGCATACGCCAACCCCGCCTACCACGGCTTTTCATACCCCGGAACCGGTCCTGCGCCACCCGAGAGTACAGTACTCCTCTCGTCTCCAGGCACGACGGCCACGAGGGTACACGCTACTCTCGCCATCTCTCCACTCCCAGTGCGTGGTTGTCGGTTCCAGCAGTAGAGCCACCGGAGTCAGAGGCTTTCCGTAGTATGTGGCTAGTTGCAAAGTCTTGATCACAGCAGGCCTGACAACGAACGGTCCCTAATATTTTTCCGTTAGAAACCATGCATTGGGACTCTAACCCAAGTACACTGGTAACTACCCGGTTTTCACATCCCTTTCCCGATGGCCACGAAAGTTGGGACTCTAACCCAAGCAGTTGGCCAACCAAGCGGGAAAAACCATCCCTGTTGATGACAATGAACCAGCTAGGAACACTGCCAACAACAAGGACATAACCAGTCCCATAAAGTGATTCAATTCATTTGTATCATCATAGTTTGAAATAGCATTTTTGCAAATCTAACCGTCAAGCATGACTAAGCATTTTTCAATACTTTTAATCAAATCAGGTTATCAGTTATTGGTAATTGGTCAAGGATGGTTATGCATCAAGTGGTTGTCAATCAACTCCTAGTAACCTAATGCAATAGATTAACTCAAGTGATAAATATTTTTAAATAACAAGGAGGGGTTGAATGCACCGGGGCTTGCCTTGAATTGCGTAGAGTGTCGGATCCGGGTCAGTTCCACAAATGTCAAATCCTTGTATAACTTCCTGAGTAGTCTCCTCAGATGGACCCTCAGACTTAACCTCTAGATTCTCGGTCACTACACGTTTGCAATGAATGAATGTATGAATGTGATGCACATGAAATGACAGACGAAATTTAATAACAAATAAATAAACCACACATGGGTATATGACCCTATCTTAGCTAGACATGAATAATTTAATTCATACTGCCCTAGGTCATAAAGGTGATTGACCTAGAATTTCAATCAATCCAAAAATCACACCAATCAATAATCATTCCATTTATTATTCCTAATATTATCATTTAACCTAACATATAATTTAATAAATATTTAACTATTTCCATTTGATGTCAAAATGCACCAACAGATAGGTTTTAATACCAAACAGTGACACAATAAATTTCATGATTTTTGGAACATCACAGAAATTATTAAAAATCATTAAAGTTTCTTTTAACATTTAATGTGCTGATTTTTAATTAATACAGAAAACACCCAAATCCTGTATTTAATATTTTTATCAAATTCTACACATCACAGAGAGTATCTAGAAATATTTTCATACTTTTTGGTGCAGTATATTAATCCATACAAAAATATCAAAACTTAACAATATTCATTTAAATTAAAATGAAAAAACAATTGGAAAATCTCTAGAAAAAGGAAACGGCCATTCGGCCCACTACAGCCCAACAGCGCAGGCCGCGGCCGCGCGCGCGCGCGCGCCACCGAACCGGCCCACACCCCGCACCGGCCCAGCACGGCCCAGCCACGACCACGCGCGCTCGCCTCCTTGCCGGGACGCTGACAGGCCGACCCCACCTGTCAGATTCATCTCCCACCTCTCGCTCTCTGCCCTTCCCGGCTCCCGCGCGCAAGTGACGCGGCGGCTTGCCGCCGGCAGCCTTCCTCCAGCAAGGGAAGCCTACCGGACACCAAGCCGAACCTAGAGGCACCACCCTAGAGCCCTAAAACGGCTAGACCCGACCGACAACGAGCTTGTCGGCCACACCGGTGGCTCGGCGGCGGCGGCGGACCACGCGCCGGCGAACGCGTAACGAACGCGACCAACTCAAGGCAGGAAACGATTCGGAAACTCACCACGACCCTAAACCACTAGCTGGTTGGGACGGAGACGGGACGGAAGAGCTGGCTTGACGACGTGCCGACCTCCGACGAAAAACACCGGCGACGACCTTTCCCGTTCCGGTGATCCTAGAACACCAAATGGAGAACCATCTAGCACATGAGAAGTTGAGAAACACAAGGACCCTAAAACGCACACAAGTTCCGGTAGAACCTCACCCTACGAGACCGGCCTCGGTTTCCCGACGCGCGGCGGTGCTCTGCTCGGCTCCGGCTGGACGCGGAGACGACGACCCGCGTTCCCGGAAGCTCGAGGCACCACAGCGCACCCTGATGGCACCAATCGACGCGCAAGGAAGCTAGCGAGATTGCTTGGAGATGGAAAAGGCAATGGTGGCTTGGTCACGGTGAATTTCACCGTATACCGATGGAGCTCGACGGCGGCCGCGAGAGGAGAAATGAGGTCGGGAAGGTGCTGTGGTGGCTTATAACACCGAAAAAGGGAGGGGATAAGCTCGGCTGGGTCCGGGGCCCCCTCTCGGCTGCTCGACAGCGGCACCGATTGCCCATGCCGGCCGGACGGCGCCCGGCGCCGCGCGCGGTACGCGCGTCGCGTCGAGGAAGATGAACAGGGGGGTCCCCCCCTGTAGCTACAGTGCTAGTTTGAGTAGGTCACAAGCTATTTGATGCAAATTGGAGCTGGTCCAGCCCGAATCCGAGGAAGTGGTGAATACAAAAGTTGTAGAGAATTCCGTGTAGATCATTTTTGCTTTTGACACCAATTTCAAACTCGGCCAAAATTTTGAATTACAGAAAAGGGGGTAAAAGTAGGGTTTGAATTTCAAACTGAAATTTTAAAATTACTTTTGATTCTTCTCAACAACTTGAAAATTGGTAAACATGAAAGTTGTCCTACTCAGAGAGATTGACAACTTCTATGTAGGAAGTTTTTGAAGATTCTTAATATTTTTGAAATTGAAGTTTCAAATATAAATTTCAATATAGTAATTTGAGTTAAATTTGAATTTTTATAATATAACTTCAAAATCTCCAAAAATAAAAGTTGTTCCATTTCAAAAACTCTACAACTTTTATTAAGATACTCTTCCCATATTTCGTATAGATTTTGAATTGGGTTTTTAGGTCAACTTTAGGGTTTAATTCAATTTCTATTTAATTTCATTTTTGATTTTTGATTAAGGACTTAATTACACAATCAATACTTAGCTGAAATCAAATCACTCTAGGCCCTAAGCTCAATCATATGCAGATGCTTAAATTTAAATATGATGTCATGGCAGATTAATTGAATTATAATACCAGAGGTATTACAGAGCTTATCTCCACCTTGTCCCGGCCCTTTAAAGGCGACGAGGTCCTCCATTTTCCACTTCCTCCCGAGCGGCCGCCGGCGACCTCCTCATCGTCCGTGGCTAAATTCCTCACCACCGAGCCACCACACCCCAATTCGTCGTGCAACCAGCCTCTTCCCTTCCTTACGCATCGTTTGGGTGCGGTTTGGTCGAGTGTCGTAGACGGAGTCGCCCGGTAGCTGTTGGCGTTCACCTCAGGACCGCTCGGAGCTCCGCCGCGGACATCTCCTTCCCGTCTGGTCGGTTGGAGTGAGTCTCTTTCTTCTCTAGGTAGCGTTCTAAACTCTCTTTGCGGTGTTGTTTTTTATGCGCTCGGCGGTTTGGGTTGTGGTGCAGCAGGCTCGTCGGAACAAACCTTCCTCCCCGTCGGCCGAGCCGTGTCCGCCACCGCCGTCGTCGAGCCAGCCCCACCGCATCGCCTCGTCGTTATCCGTCTCGCCCATTAGCTTCGTGGTGTGCCTCTGATCCTTTCCGGCACTCTTTCCGTAGCAATACCGTGTTCCCTCGGCCGGAACGGCTTTGCCGTGCCGCCACCGTCCGCCGTGGGCGAGCTCTTGTTCGTCGAGGGCGTCTAGGGCTAGGGCTAGGCGCATAAAGGTGTCGTCTAGGGTCTAGGGGAGTCGTAGGTCCGTTAGCGTTCGCTGTTAGGGTCGCCGGCGGCGAAGGCCGCGCCGTGCCGCGCACGCGCGCGCGCGGTAGCGTTCGGCCGAAGGTAGGGGACGACCCTGACAGGGGTGGCCAGCCTGTCAGCGGCCGGGAGAGAGAGAGAGCGCGAGCGCGCGGGGGCTGACGGCTGGGGCCAGTCTGTCAGCGGCCGGTTCGGGTGAGAGCGCGCGAGCGGGCTGGGATCGCTGGGCGGGCCTGCGATGCTGGGCTGAATGGGCCGTGTCGTTTTTCAATTTC
Organism: Eremochloa ophiuroides; assembly: GCA_038502445.1. Lineage (NCBI taxonomy): Eukaryota > Viridiplantae > Streptophyta > Magnoliopsida > Poales > Poaceae > Eremochloa > Eremochloa ophiuroides. The sequence continues at coordinate 66,706,763 of JAHLJS010000009.1, read as the reverse complement.
TCGAGCCATTTAATGTAGTTTTTTTTTATTTTTGAAATGAATAGTATGGCATGTTAATCTTTTTGTATGAATGAATTTGTTGCACCAAAAATTATGGAAAATTCGTGTATACTCTCTGGAATGTGTACTATTTTATAAAAATATTAAAAATGTGTTTTGAGCACTTTCTGTACCAACTAAAAATTAGCACATTAAATGATAAATGGAACTTTGATGATTTTTAATAAATTCCCTGTAGGTCCAAAAATCATGAAAATTTAATTGGAACTGTTTTAGGTCCAGTCTAACTGTTGGTGAAGTTTAGCATCAAATGGAAGTATTTAAATATTTATTAGATTAGATATTGGTTTAAATGATTTATAATCGGAATAGGAAATGAAATAAATGTTGAATGGTATGATTTTGGGATTGATTGAGATTCTAAGTCAATCACTTTTATGATCTAAGGCATTGTGAATTAGAGTAATCTTGGCTAGACTATGGTAGGGTCTTGATCATGTGTGTGCCTTATTTATTATTGAATTTTATCTGTCATTTCATGCATTCATCATTGCACACGTGTAGTGACCGAGAATCCGGAGATCAAGTCCGATGGTCCAGCTGAGGAGGTTGCTTCGGAAATTGTGTAAGGCTTTGATATTTGTGGCACTGACCCGGATCCGACACTCTACACCATCCAAGGCAAGCCACGGTGCATTTGCCCCTCTCCTTGTTGATTTAAAATGTTTATCACTCGAGTTAGTCTATTGCATTAGGTTAATAGGAGTTGATTGATAACCAATTAATGCATTACCACCCTTGACCACTTATCAATACCTGAGAACTTGATTTATTTAAAGTATTGAAAAATGCTTACTCATGCTAAATGATTAGATTTGTAAAAATGCTATTTTCAACTGTGATGATACAAAATAAGTGAATCACTTTTATGGGACTGGTTTTGTCCTTATTGGTTGACAGTGTTCCTAGCTAGTTCATTGTCATCAACGGGAATGGGTTTTTCCGTTTGGTTGGCCAACTGTTTGGGTTAGAGTCCCAAACTTCGTCGCCATCGGGAAAGGGATGTGAAAACCGGGTAGTTACCAGTGTACTTGGGTTAGAGTCCCAATGCATGGTTTCTAGCGGAAAAATATTAGGGACCGTTCGTTGTCAGGCCTGCTGTGATCAAGACTTTGCAACTAGCCACATACTACGGGAAGCCTCTTACTCCGGTGGCTCTACTGCTGGAACCGACAACCATGCACTGGGAGTGGAGAGATGGCGAGAGTAGCATGTACCCTCGTGGCCGTCGTGCCTGGAGACGAGAGGAGTACTATGCTCTTGAGTGGCGCAGGACCGGTTCTGGGGTATGAAAAGCCGTGGTAGGCGGGGTTGGCGTATGCAAGCTTAAGTGCTACATACGCAGTGTGGATAGGGATCCCCAGCTGGGTAATAATCGATTCAAATCGTCGTTGCTCCTCGGTTATGAAGACTTGATTCTCACACCTACAGTGAATAGTGGTTCGGAATTAGGATGTTTTTGAATGAAAAAAGCAAATGAAAGAATGTTAATATATGAGAAAGAACTTGGAGACATGGTTAATAATTAACGATACTATTGAAATAAAATTTTGAAATAGTACTAGTAATGTTTTTCCGCAAAAACTTTAAACTCTTGCTAAAGCATTACCTTGACTCCCCTCAGCCTACATTCCTGAGTCTAATTTTACACTCTTAGTCGGGTAAGTCTTGCGGAGTACTCCATGTACTCAGGGTTTGTTAACCCCGTTGCAGGAGGGCAGCAGGAGCCTGAAGTCTGTCTCGCTCCGTGCTGCGTCACTATCGTTCAGGAGAGTGAAGAAGAAAAAGGTTGAACCCGTGGGTAGGGTTCGTGTAATATTTATCTATTTGTTGTACTGTTGGTCCTACCGCTACTGCTACCCTTTTAAATTATGGTCTGTAATAACTGTACCTAATTTCCATTCGAACATTGGTTTGTAATATTAAGTACTATTTACTCTTTCGTATTTTTACTCTGATGTATTTTGTTATGAAATGTTGTAATCCTGTAATGGCTTCACAATGGGATCCTGTCGGATATAACGGGTGCTTATGTAGCCCGTCAGAGCCCGCCTAGGTCATCTGGAACACGGGGCCGGCTGTCAGACGTCATTAGTGGCGATGACAGGTGCCTGTGGGCCACGTGATTTAGACGGTTCTGTTACACTTCACGAAGGATAGAGCAGCAAGAAACAGTAGATAGTCACAGTCCCAAGCATCAATTACTACAAAGGGAATAGCAGGCATTAGAAGAGAATTAGAAAGGTAATGACCTGGTTTGAGGATGGAAGGTTTGCAAGTAAAAGGTGAAGTTGTTTATTTGAGACAAGGCCTAAACATCACTTATTCGTAACTGTAACTGGATATAGTAATATATATCTACTCCGAAAACAAAGCATTTGCAGCAAACAGCCCATAATCTATACACTAATATAAGATTTACAGGTCTGTGTTATTTCTGAAACAGCGAATACTAATCACTGAAGTACCTTCACAGGTTTTGCTGGGCTGCCACCCTTTTCTGAATCGCTTCCAGAGTCTGCCTGGGTCAGAATCTGCATTACTGACACCACTGTAAACATCTGGGACTTTGCTCATTTAAGTTAAAAACATGGCATGTGTGTGCGGTTAGATACATCATTTCTCTAATTGCTCACCTAGGTTCAAGAACTTGGCAGCTAGTGTGCACAACAGGTCATAAGTGTGACACGTAGGTTGGAACCTAATCCAACGTATATATGATCATCTTAAAATCAATTTATACCTTCTACTATTTCTCTCGGTACTATTTGTACCGTTTTCTTCCCAAATTCCTCAAAACTCGAGTCAATCCAACTACGATAAAGATTTAAAAAACAAACCATGTTGAAACACCATTGTTTCTTAGGCAAGAACATCTACATGTTCGTGTCAACACCTCCTACTAAGCTACAAGTGCTCCTCCGCTGGCCTCATAACCCGCTATGATATAGAGCCAAGTAATTATGTTTCCTTTGGCTTGAACTCAAAGTGAGGGCTAAGAGCTAATTACCAGCGCTAAAAATGAGCTAAAAGTAGCCATATTATATTTAGACAGGAGGGTTGATAGGTGAGCTAATTTTTTTAAGTAAAATCTTCCAACTAGTTGTTAGCCAATTATTTTGTCATTCTCAACATTTCAAGCTAATTTTTAGTTCAATTAGTACCTAGCCCTCCATGCTAAATTCAATAAGAGTAAAATGCACATGAACCTGGTAGTTGGGCGCACTTAGATACATCACCTCTCTAGTCGCTCAATTCAGTCAAAGAACTTGGTAAGCTGGTGTAGTTACATACAACGTCTTTCTAATTGTTCAGCTTAGTTTGAAACATGACCACCGGATCAAATTGTATAGGACAAAGTCGGTGCATTTCTATGACCAAACAAGATAAGCTCCCCTTTGGAATATTGGAAATTTATCTGTTTTCTATGTTTGTCATGAAAATAAACTGAATAGAAGGCTAAAAATTTTAGTAGCCAAATACTAATGGATATAATAGATCAGTGTACACTAATCACTAATTGATATAATAGATCAAAGGGAGAAATACAGGAGAGAATGTAGCTACATGTTTGAAGTTGATCCAAAATTTGGATATCTGATACGGTTGAGTACAATATACTCAATTCGTCTCCAAAACTGATTGATACAAAAAAAAAAAAAGAGACGTTCATATTTCATTATCATCACTAAAATTCTAGTCATATTCGTGTTGTAGAGAGAGACTATGTCTGAAACATAACAACGTGTACGTGGCTGAAGAATGCCAGTAATTATGGTAATACATATCCATCTTCATCTTGCATTAGCAAATAGCAATGTTTACTTACATTACGTAGACCCAGCAGCCAGAAGGAGCAAACACCAGGAAGAGCGGTCGCAGGCTGCGATTGGGTGGAGACCGATCGGAAGAGCTGCCCCCTGGGAATTAAGCCCACGGGATCCTCTGCCCCATGCTCGCCAGCCGCGACAAGCGTTGCCGCCCCGCGTCGCTGTCCGCGTGCAGCGTCGCTTCACTACGCTACGCCGCCGGCCGGGAGAGCTAGACGTCGCCGAAGTAGTCGAGGACGCGAAAACGACCTCGCACTTGATGCTAGAGCTCATGGGCGCGCGGCGCCGGCAGCACGTTGGCCTTCCTGAAGGCCACCGCCTGCGCCGCGGCCGTGCTGTCGGACCCGCGCGCCGCCGCCACGAACACGTCACGCACCTACTCCGTCGTGTAGGGGATCCAGGCGTGGGTCATGGAGTTGAGCAGCACGGCGGCGCCGGCATCGTGCAGGTGCAGCAGCGCGCCCGTGCCCTCCGCACCCCTGCGCCGAAGAAGTGGTCCATGGTCCCCATCGACGACGATGTGTGTGATCGCTGACCAGATCTCCTGTAGCTGCTCGATCGATGATCAGTGATCAGTGACCCTGACCGAAACGTGCCAAGCAACAGGGCCAGCGCTGGACCTGGACTGGACTCGAACTCGATCACAGCCACCCGCGGCCAACGCACCAAGCACGAAACTCGCGATAAATCTCCACGTCCTCCACGCCTCCAGGACGCGCTGCAAAACCCCAAGCTCACTGACTCACACTGTCATTCATCAATGCAATTAAGTGGTCGATCGATCCCTGCATATCTTCGATTTGGTCTCCAAATTAAATTCTTGTGAAGCACTGCTTCGATTATTTGGCCATATGCAACGTCGTCAACGCCGGCGCGGTCAAGAGCCTGATCAAGGTTCCGTACAGCTCCTGCACGCTGCCGATGGATATTTTAATTTTAATTAGTTGGACGCTTAATAGAACCTGCCCGGCCGTCTAACAAGCAAACTGTACAGATCCCACTCCATGCAAAAGGCTGTGCCTTTTTGCTCGTGCACGCGCCGCCTCCCGCAATGCCGCGCCCTTCCGCCGGCTCCAGCTACGAGTCCCTCGACTTCTCCGTGCTCCAGGGTGAGGCTCCAAACCCTAACCACCTCCGCCGTTCGCTTGGACGCTTTCGGTCTCTCACCTCACCTGGTCTGGTTACTGGCTGCTTCTTGGCGGTCTGCAGCGCTGTTGGGGACCCTGTCGGAGCCCCTCGAGGACGCCCCGGAGGCCACGCGTGAGCGGGTCGCGCTCCGTTGCCTGCAGGAGCTCCTGCCTTCCGTGGTAGCTCCTGGGGAAGATGCCGCGGCAACGGAGGGGGTGCTTATTAGGGTTGATAGCGCCCGTTCATGCGAGGATTTGGTGGATCGGATTCACATAGAGCTGCGTGGTTTATATGCTGGGATGCGCACTCTCGCGATCCAGTTTTGTCAGATAGCACGGAAATTGTGTTGAGTGCTTGCATTTGTTTCTCTTCATGTTTGGAAGCATTTTATTTTATCTTGGGAATAGTGGCAGTGGATAGTTACTTGTAGCCTCTCGGTTTCTAATTCGGCGTTGCTGCTTTGTTACTTTTGATTGATTGATTGGCTGTTGGTAGAACAGTAGTGGTGGATCCATTGGGATGGAGCATGGAATGTGTCCTGAAACTAGATTGTTGGTATTTGGCTATTGGGAATTGGTATAATTCTGGACAGTACGTCTTACCAGTTACCACAACTTGTTGAAAGGAAAACAAATGTAGACATGTTGGTGTTGAATTTTCAGGAATCCCTCTCCATGGTATCAACAGGGATTTGTATTCTGGTGTCATGTTCCGAGATACTAGAAAAACTGGCACGAGGAACTCGCGTCGCCCTTCGTCGGCACCACTGCCCACATGCCCCACTCTATTCGCCCGCACTAAGTGCTGCCAGTGTTGGAGGAGGTGCAGCCGTTCAGGGGACGATGGAGCAGCGGGAGGAAGGAGACGCGCTGCGGAGGGGACGAATCATCCACAGACCGGGTTCGCGAGTCGTGGCTTAATGGGTGGGAGACCTGTTACAAGCCGATCGAATGGTCTATATCATGTTCCCGTCAGATCCAACGGTTAACAGGCTAACAGGTGACGTGGCCTATCGGGTGGCTCCGTTTTGGTACGGGATTCCTATTAAGAGATTCTCCAACATTGGCAAAATCCCATAGCTACTCCCTCCTATGCCAATTATGTGCTTCTTTAAGCACCAATTATCCTAGAACTGTTATAGGCTGCCATGACATTCTGCTACTGCTCTGCTGCATATATGATTGTGAGGTTCTAAGAGATTACTGCATCTCCTTAGGATAGGTGTTTTACCTGATCTTTTTTCTTTTTGCAGAAATTCAGCAGTTGCCATCAGGCTATTATTTAACACATCAGTGTACATGGGCATTTAGAGTAGAAATTTTCTAGTTATGTGCAGAGCCAGCCTATTGGTGCTTCCTCTTCATTAAGTGTGACTTTGAATTTTTCATATTATGAAAAAAAATCATATGATTTAGTTTTTTTAAGAAGGCATGCAGCATTTGGGTATTATGAAGCACTTCCGAGTTTCTTTTTGTATTTCATAATTTTGATACAATAGTAAAATTTGCAGGTTGGAAGTTCCTGGAAAATTGGAGAAGGATTTGCTTCTACCTTTCATCCCAGAAATTCAGGAAACTATATATACCACAAAACTTACGTTACCAGAACCTTCTTTGCAGTTGGTAAGTTAAAATTGGAATGGTTCAAAGAATTATGATTTTTGTGGAGCGGAGGAATCTGTAGACCATTTGCTGTTTAGGTGTACTATACTACTATTGCTGTTCTGACCTGGTGTTGGGTGAGACAGTCTAGGTTGGGAGAAAATATCGTCATCCATTGAAAGTTTTTAGGATTTGTTTTTGAAATCTGGGAATGGAAATAGGTTGTCTTGGTGTATTATAGTTGGGGAGTGGTGTGGGCGTTGTGGAAAACAAAAGGTGATTTAGCTGTTTTAGAAAAAAAAAACAAAGAAGTGGGTTAAAAAGCGTTTGGTTTTATAAATCAATGACAGATCTTAGGGATGATGGAGGACTTGGATGTGCTGGGTGCTGCGGAAGCTGAAAGAAGGCCTCGCAAGATTTTGAAACGCACCTGAAGCTTTCGCAAATCGGCATCCTGAAGGAGGGAGGACCTATCAAGCTTTTCGGATTTTTGGTTTTTGTATGTATGTCTGTTGCGCATGTTTAGCCTCCTTTCGTTGTTGCTGTGTAGTTTCTTTAAGTTTGTGTTTGGGTACTCTCTAGTTCTATTCTATCTTTGCAAGTTGATTTGTGGAGGTGGCAAGTTTTTTGGGTTCGGTTATTGCCCCTTGAATGTAAAACTGGTATCACCAGTAATGTTCTATCTGCTTTCAATATAAGTAGGGCGATGAGCCTCTTATCTAAAATGTTGGTAAATTAAAGAGAAAATCTCAAGATTAGAAGCAGAGTAATGGCAAATTTAACTTCTAATTTTCTCTTCCGCTAAAAGGAGTTGACCCATGGATCACATCTATGACCCCCACCATCCCAATTGGAGGTTGGAGCACAATGGCTTTGAACAATATGATAATATTCAGTCCCTGCACAGCAGCCACAAATGTGTAAATATAGACAAGCCTGTGTACACTCATGTGAACACCTTAAATGCTGAACGTAGGAGTGTTATCTTTGTGAACACCAATATGCTACTCGGCCAACGGTACCAAACAATAATTAACAAAAAAAAACAGCACCAAGCTATCCAAATCTGTCTTATTTTAATCTAAAGCTAACAAAGAACAAATTGCATGGTTTTGCGGACCTGTTGGGATTCTATGCTTACGATTCAAGATTTGCGTGGGGGCGAGGGGCATCATCATCATCATCTTTAATCTTTTGGCTTTGGCATGACATGCGCATCGCATTCGCTGGTCGTACGTTGGTACAGCAATAGTATGTATATTTAACTGGACGCTTAATAACCTGTTCGTCTTTGACCAGCAACCGTCCTGACCCTGCACCATAATCATTGCAAGCCCCGTGATGAATGTTAGTATTATGTTACTCCCTTCGTCCCAAAAATGACCGTTGTTTTAGACTTTTTAGAAACTATGTTTGACCGTCTATCTTATTCAAAAATTTTATATAAAATATAAAATCAATTAATAACTATTAAAGTATCTCTAGTGATAAACCAAATTATAGTAAAATAAATGATATTAATATAAAATTTTTAAATAAGACGAATGGTTAAACGTGATGTCTAGAAAGTTTAAAATGACAGTGTTTACAAGACGGATGGAGTAGAATAGTACTAGTACTATATAATATATATATATACGGCGTATAACACACACACACACAAAAAAAAAAAAAGAGAGGACAGGTCAGGGGGTGGTGCTTGGTTGACGGGGCCGCACGGGCGGAGAGACGTGCATGTCGAGAAGTAGGAGGCGTGCGTGCAGGAGCAAAAGACAATGCCTGATTGCTCCTGCTCCCCTTGTTTAATCGGCACTTGTAATTTCGCAATCCGTAACCCCGCTGTCAGGCGGCCGCGGATATGCATGTCGTCCGATCCGTTCTGATGCAGTCGCAGTCGCAGTCGCAGTCGCCGTCGCAGTCGCCGTCGCCGTCGCCGCATGCTTTGGTCGGTAGGGCACCAGAGTTTTCAAGTCTCCAGTGGTAGACAACGGGCACTGGGCATATTTTTTTTTTTTAAGAAACGGAGGTTTTCCCTGCTTTTATATTTCAAAAGGCAAACATAGGTTCTGGTGGTTCTGGTTTAGGCCCGTTTAGTTTAGGAAATACGGTGAAAAGTGGTGAAAAGTTGCACTGTAGTAATTTCGTTTGTATTTGACAACTTTTGTCCGATCATGGCCCAAGTAGACTCAAAAGATTCATCTCGAGGTAGCCACGTATAAAGTACAAACATGCAACAGCTGCTACTTTATTTAGTGCTCTATGCAAATGAAAAATATAATTGATATGATGGGAATGTGATGGTGAACAATAACAAATTTTGCCAAGTAAACGGGGCCTTAGTTTCATGGCAAGCAATGCCTTACGTACATGTCAGCCTCATGGCTAGGAGCAACATCGCTCGATAAAGGAGTGACAGCTACACAGTCTGCTGAAGATTGAAAAAAGTTAACAGTACAGACAGCATTCACATCAAGAACTGCAGCCCTGGAACCCAAATGCCATGCCCATGCATCCTATGGAACCAACAGGCACTGGGCATATCATTGGGAGGAGAAGGTAGTAAGACATGATCTTGGAGAATGGTTGATCATAAAGATGGTTATTGATGTTACGTTATGTTGGAAATAATAGCAATTTAGCGATGCACAAATTAATTCTGATAACTAAGAAAAAACCAACAGTATGTAAATCATATTTGAGATCTAACACTAGCACTACGATCTGAGACAAATTCACAACATCTAGTGCTAGCAACAGAAAGGATGCGAGAATGAACAACAGAGAGAGAGCAGGGCATTCTTACAGTGGGGTTGTCGGCGCTAACAGCGCAAAAGAAGAAGAAGCAGACCGCCGATGGAGATCAGCGAACACCGGCCGTAGAGGGAAGAATACGTCCAGCGAGCAGTCGTGACGGCGCTTCCCAAAAATCTGATGCGCCCCCTATCCCCGTGCAGGGACACGAGAGGACGTCGGCTTCGGAGCCTGCTCCCCCGACATCGATGGCACGTCGATGGCGGGATGGGGAAGATGGCGGCAGCGCAGCAAAGTGGAACAGGGGAGAGAAGAATTCTCGGTGTCTTGAGGACGACGTCTCGCCCTTTATTTATACACGCGCACGCGTCACAGCAAATAGGAAACTAATTAGCCGCTCAATCACAGTCATTATGGTAATTAACCTGCCGTTTGTGTAATTACCATAATACGAGAATAATTGCTTACCAAATAGACCAGCGCAATTTTCTCCATGCATGCAAAAATTTCGAGTGGCAAAAAGAAGCCGCGCACCCGCAAGGGTTGGAGCGGAAAATCGCCGGACCATTCACGCGCATGTCGTGCGCGCGCCCCGCCCGACCCGGCGAGGCGAGGCGAGCGAGCGCGCGTGTGTTTCTTCCTTTTCCCTCTCTCACATAGCTTCAACTAGATGGGGATAGCCCACACGTTTAAGTTGGCTTCACTCTGTGAGTGGGCATTTGGGATTTCTATGGAGATATTTGGGCCATAGCCCAAATCTTCTAACAATCCCCCACCATATCCCAAGGGCACACGAGTCATACTCCCTGTACCATAGTACTGTTAATATACCAGCTATTCAGTGCAGACCGGTTAAGGTTGAACATCCACCTAGAACAACAAGATAGACCCACCCATAACTACACAATAGACTAGACCTTTTAATTGGCAGTTTGGTGTGAATAGGCTTCTCTTGAAGTCTTGACTGATACTAGGCTGCCATAGCCAACCCCGCGAGTGGAGCGTATAAGTCATACTCCTATCTCACTTCATGAGCTTCTTAAAGAATTCCCAATTCTTATAAACTGCGACTAACAGTTGGGCTCACATAAGTGTGTTCTTACAGGGATACTCTGTAGGACAGTATCTCGCTATAAAGCCTCAGAACACATTAAGACAAAGTCAACCTGCCTTACAGAAATAAGAGTACTGCATCTCCAGCGGAGTGGGTTAAAATAGAATTGTACTCTCCCGTCAACCAACAGCTTGTTCTTCCCATATCCTAATTCACGGGATCTCCGATCACATAGGCTGGGTTACTACTGAGGTTAACTCACTTGGGGTCTCAATCCCATCTCCTTCGATGCATTGTCAATCACGGTACGTGATAGTCCCTTCGTAAAGGGATCTGCCAGGTTCTTAGCTGTCTGAATATAATCCACAGCTATTACTCCGGAGCTCCTCAATTTACTGACAGACTTCAGTCTACGCTTTACATGTTTACTGGACTTCGCATTATCCTGACTACTCTTCACCTTTGTGATCACTGTTTGATTATCACAATTAATAAGAATAGCAGGAATTGGTTTCTCAACCACTAGGTAAGTCCATCAACAGTTCTCGTAACCATTCAGCTTCAGTAGAAGATGTATCTAGAGCTGTGAGCTCTGCCTCCATTGTAGACTTTGTAAGTATTGTCTGCTTACAAGACCTCCAAGAGACAGTGCCACTACCCAAAGTGAATATGTATCCACTAGTGGCCTTAAGCTCATCAGCTTCTGTAATCCAATTTGAATCACTATATCCTTCGAGTACCCCCTGGGTACCCAAAATAGTGAATTGCATAACTCATAGTACCCTTTAGATAGCGCATTACTCGATCAATACCACGCCAATGATCAGTTCCTGGATTAGAGGAAAATCTGCTCAACTTGCTTACAGCAAATGAGATATTAGGGCGGGTCGTGCTAGTTAGGTACATCAGAGAACCAATTATTTGGGAGTATCTCAAATGATCCTTACCTAGCCTCTTATTCTTTCGAAGTATTAGGCTAGGATCATAAGGTGTTGGGCAAGGTTTGCTATCCATATAGCCAAAACGGCTCAAAACCTTTTCCACATAATGAGACTGCAAAAGAGTAATCCCATTCTCATCCTTATTAAGTTTAATGTTGAGAATCACATCTGCTTCCCCCAAATCTTTCATGTCAAAGTTTTGCGATAAGAACGACTTTACATCATTAATCTCGTCGATACTTGTCCCAAAGATTAGTATGTCATCAACATACAAGCACAGGATTACTCCTTTGCCCCCACCATAGCGGTAGTACACGCAAGTGTCGGCTTCATTTACTGCAAATCAAGCAGAGGTCGGAGTCTTATCGAACTTCTCGTGCCACTGCTTGGGTGCCTGCTTTAAACCGTACAAGGATTTGAGTAATCTGCACACCTTGCCCTCTTGTCCTTGTGCTATAAATTCATCGGGCTGGTCCATATAAATTTCTTCCTCTAACTCTCCATTAAGGAAAGCCGTCTTCACGTCCATCTGATGAACGAGAAGACCATGGGTAGCAGCCAAGGATAATAGCACTCGGATTGTAGTTAATCTGGCAACCGGTGAGTAGGTATCAAAATAATCCTCGCCTTCCTTTTGTGTATAACCTTTAGCAACAAGCCTGGCCTTGTACTTTTCAATAGTACCATCAGGCCTAAGCTTCTTCTTAAATACCCATTTACAGCCAATCGATTTGCAACCCACAGGTCTATCTATTACTTCCCATGTACCATTTGCAGTAATTGAGTCCATTTCACTTCGGACAGCATCTTTCCAATATTCTGCATCTGGTGATGCATATGCCTCTGCAATGGTAGTGGGTGTATCATTCACGAGATACACAGTGAAGTCTTCACCAAAGGATTTTGCAACCCTTTGTCTCTTACTCCGTCTAAGAGCTACAACACTGTCATCCTCTTCGTTACCATGTGGAGTTATAATTGGTTCAACTATGGGCATTGGTTCAGAAATAAATTCATTTGATGAACTGGGCAAAGAGTAAACATCTTTCATCAGGAATATATTTTCAAAGAATGTAACATCCCGTGACTCCAAAAGTGAATCAACTAAAATATCAGGCGTTTCTGATTTTATCACTAAGAACTTATACGCTGTGCTGTGGTGCGCGTATCCCAAAAGGATACAATCAACTGTCTTTGGTCCGAGTTTGCGCTTCTTATTAATTGGTATACTAACCATGGCCAAACAGCCCCAAGTGCGCAAGTAGTGGAGAGATGGTTTCCTCTCTTTCCATCCTTCGTACGGAGTCACATCACTATTTTTAGTGGGAACTCTATTTAGAACGTGACATGCTGTCAAAACAGCTTCTCCCCCACCATGCCTTAGCCATACCGGATGTTCCTAATATGGCGTTCACCAAGTCCATTAATGTCCGGTTCTTTCTTTCGGCAACCCCATTAGATTGAGGGGAATATGCAGGTGTCCGTTCATGAATTATTCCATTCTCCGCACAGAAAAGATTAAATTCATTGGAGAAATACTCCACGCCGCGATCAGACCTAACACGTTTGATTTTCTTTTCCAATTGATTCTCTACCTCAGCTTTATAAGTCTTAAAACATTCTACCGCCTCATCTTTAGTTTTTAGAAGAAATACATAACAATACTTAGTAGCATCATCAATTAAAGTCATGAAATATCTTTTTTCCTCCTTTTGTCAACACACCATTCATTTCACAAATATCAGAATGTATGAGCTCTAATAATGTTGTGCATCTCTCGTCTACAGTCTTATGTGGCTTACGAGGTTGCTTTGCTTGCACACACACTTGACACTTAGAGCCTTTAACAGTAGAAAAATTCGGAATTAAACTCATACTGGATAGACACGACATACAACTAAAATTAATGTGACACAAACGTGAATGCCATATATCAGCCACCGAATTTTTTGAATCACACACATGGTTCACAACTTTATTACAGAAATCAGAGAGTGAAAAGCGGAACAAGCCTACGCTATCATAGCCTTTGCCAATGAACTGGCCATATCTCGAAATGACTACTTTATTAGACTCAAACACCAGCTTGAACCCATCTCGACATAGGAGGGATCCGCTAACGAGGTTCTTCTTTATTGAAGGGGCATGCTGCACGTTCTTCAGCCGCACGATCTTTTCCGAAGTAAACTTCAGATCGACCGAACCAACACCAAGAACAGTGGCATGCGACCCGTTCCCCATCATGACGGTTGAACCTCGGATGTCCTGGTAAGATGAAAACATAGAGATATCAGTACAAACATGAATATTGGCTCATGTATCTATCCACCAATCATTAGATTGGACATACAGAAAATACGCTACGTAAAGAATTACCGTACCCAGATCCGTTAGGATCGCCAATAGTCACGTTGGCAGATTTCTGCCCTTGCTGATTCTTCTTGCCTTTGCTGGTTCTTGCATTTTTTGGCGAAGTGTCCAGTCTCACCACAAACGAAGCACACAACTTCATCCATGTTTATCTTCTTCTTCTTGAATTGAGTAGTCTGAACAGCCTTTTGCTTGTTCTTGCCAGCGTGCTGCATCACATTAGCGCTAGACTGTCCTTTAGGTGCTTTTGGTGGAGCATCCTTTGCCCGAGCCTTCTCTTCAACATCAAGACCAGCCAACAAATCCTCAACGGAGATTTTCTGTCTTTTATGTTTCAGAGCCATGGCAAAGTTCCTGCATGACGAAGGTAATTTGGCAATAATTCCACCAGCCACAAACTTATCAGGCAATCATGACCGAGCTGTTCAAGTTCCCTCACAATAAGTTGGAACTCGTGAGCCTGTTCCACGACCGAACGGTTTTCAACCATTTTATAGTCGTGATACTTCTCCATCACATACAGCTCGTGCCCAGCATCTGTAGCACCGAACTTGTGTTCGAGTGGCTCCCACAGTTCAGCAGCACTCTTGATATTCATGTAAACATCACATAACTGGTCAGAGAGAACGCTAAGAACGCATCCGACGAAAATCGTCGTAGCCGTAGTAAACTCTTGCACCTCTTTCTCAGATCCGAAAGGTAGTGTGGGAGGATTACTCACGACTCAAAACACGCCCATAGCCGTCAGCCACAACTGCGCCCTCGTCTGCCATCTCTTGAAATTCACACCAGTGAACTTCTCCGGTTTCATCGCATCAGAGTATCCCTTAGTCATCGCTAAATGTCTTTCAGGTTTTTGGATTATTGGAAATAATAGCAATTTAGCGATGCACAAATTAATTCCGACAATGAGAAAAAGATCAACAGCATGTAAATCATATTTGAGATCTAACACTAGCACTACGATCTGAGACAAATTCACAACATCTAGTGCTAGCAACAGAAGAGATGCGAGAATGAACAACAGAGAGAGAGCGGATATCCTTACAGTGGGGTTGTCGGCGCTAACAGCGCAAAAGAAGACGAAGCAGACCGTCGATGGAGATCAGCGAACACCGGGCGTAGAGGGAAGAAGACGTCCAGCGAGCAATCGCGACGGCGCTTCCCAAAAACCCGATGCGCCCCTTACGCCGTGCAGGGACACGAGAGGACGTCGGCTTCAGGAGCCTGCTCCCCCGGCGTCGATGGCACGTCGATGGCGGGATGGGGAAGACGGCGGCAGCGCAGCAAAGTGGAACGGGGAGAGAAGAATTCTCGGTGTCTTAAGGACGACGTCTCGCCCTTTATTTATACACGCGCACGCGTCGCAGCAAATAGGCAACCAATTAGCCGCTCAATCACTGTCATTATGATAATTAACCTGCCGTTTGTGTAATTACCATAATACGAGAATAATTGCTTACTAAATAGGCCAGCGTAATTTTCTCCATGCATGCAAAAATTTCGAGTGGCAAAAGGAAGCCGCGCACCCGCAAGGGTTGGAGCGGGAAATCGCCGGACCATTCACGCGCATGTCGTGCGCCCCGCCCCGCCCCACCAGGCCCGGTGAGGCGAGGCAAGGCGAGCGAGCGCGCGCGTGTATTTTTTCCTTTTCCCTCTCTCACATAGTTTCAATTAGATGGGGATAGCCCACACTTTTAAGTTGGCTTCACTCCATTTAAACTAGTAAGGTGGGACTAAAGTCCCCCACCATGTCACATATGCATGTATGTGTGAGTGAGCATTTAGGATTTCTATGGAGATATTTGGGACATAGCCTAAATCTTCTGAGACGTTAAAGTGTGGAAAGGCCGGTAGTAGCCACCTGCAAATCGACGGCAAGCCTATGGCAATGTCGTCTCCCTACGAGCTCTCCTGTTCTCGTTAGCTTTTGGAGCTCGATTGCTTGGATGTAATTGAACCTCTGCATCTCTGTGGTAATACAAATCAGGTGGGGGTTTCAAGCCAAATCAGTGGTAATACAATAGTTGGCGACTTGGCTTCAAGCCAAAACACTTGTGTCTCTCAGCCTCCACCCACTACTTGGGATCAGTGGTAATACAAATCAGTTGGGTGCGTTCGTCCCCCATTGACTTTTCAAAAAAAGAAAAAAGATGGTGTCTGGGTTTGATGATAGAGTGATCCATCGATGATTCTGACTACTCGCCCTTTTACTGTGTAATAACAAAATAGAGATGCTTGATCGGCCACCATGTGACATCCAACTAAGGTTCTACTTGGAATGCAAGAATCGTACATCCAAATCAAAGGGACGAAGCACATTGCACTGCATGTATATGCTTTTAGCCAGAATTCTTTCAAAGGTGGCATGGGCATGCAGATTGATTCTGATGAATATGAAATCCGTTACCACATTGTCATTATCTATTTCCCCAAGTTAGTAATAACAGGAGTGTTGCATATAATCTATGCAACTTCAATTTTCTTGGTTAACTGAGTTTTTTTTTTTTAAAAAAAAAAGCCTACTCCTCCATATATATAGCTCACATGTGGGTTTCGTAATTATAAGAATCGGTTCCACATCCTCCCACTAAGGTTTCGTTTGGAAGACAAGAATCATATAGAATCGTTCCAATACAATTCTATCAGTAAAAGCCTACTCCTCTTTATAGGTTGATGGCGAGTACGATCAACCGTTCCAATACAATTCTGAATACGTACCACCATGTATCCAAATCAATAATCATCCGATTATGTGCTTTCCAGATATTTAAATCGTTAGCTTCGTTGGCATGTGACTGAGTAATTAACTTTTGTGGCCAACCTTAGTGTTAGCGTGGGGTAAGAACTCCGTTTTCGAAGGAGCAGCCACTACGCTTGAGAAAAAGAACGTACATAGAAACAATCAAACAAAGATGCGAAGAAGTTGTAGTAGTGTAAACTGTTTCGGTGCGTACAAGAAATAATAATGGGAGTGTGTGCGCAGTAGTTGCAGCTAGCTAGTAGATCGTCGCTCAAATCCGATGCTCCGTGCAACGATTCGACGACCGCGCGCGAGTGGGTTGCTGGGATGGTAGGAGTTGGGAGGCTCCACGCCTCTCGCGAATCAGAGCGAGAGCCGACGCTTGACAGCTAGCTAATAAGCCTTGGGTAGCCGAAAGTGTGCTGCCGTTTTCGCTTCATGTCCAGTTGCCCTACGCCTCAGCTTGCACATCATGGATGATCCATCACCGACTGGCGCACTCCTATTATTATTATTATTATTATTATTATCCACACAAGGATGGAAGGGTTCTCGGCGAGAAGCCCCGTCCACGTCACCCGAAATTGCCACCGCCGTTGGATTTCGAAGTGGACGGCCAAGATTTACTGAATCGGCTTCTCTAACCGGAGCGGCTTCCGATAGAATCGAGCTTTTACCTGCACTTTGCTTCTCCAGCTTTCAGCTTCTCATTGCATCCACACAAGCCAATATATACCCAGCTTCCAGCTTCCGGGGGAGAAACAAAAACCTCCTTCTCCTCCCGATTTCCCCCACCTCTCCCGTGAGAAAAAAAAGAAGCGAGCGAGCGCCCGAGCAGGGTGGTAGCGACGGCGTCGGCGCCAACGACGCGCGCGGCCGGACCTGCGCGGCGGCGGCGGCGGCCGGTGCTCCCGGCCCGGCCCGGCGAGGCAGCTCGGCCAGGCGGTGCGGGGCCGGCCGGCGCGTCCGGGCAGCGCGGGGCCGGTGCGGCGACGCGGCGGAGCGGCCCGCCAGTGGAGCGGGCGGCGCTGGTGGCCCGGCGCGACGGCGGCGGCGGCCGGTGCTCCCGGCCCGGCCCGGCGAGGCAGCTCGGCCAGGCGGTGCGGGGCCGGCCGGCGCGTCCGGGCAGCGCAGGGCCGGTGCGGCGGCGCGGCGGAGCGGCCCGCCAGTTGGAGCGGGCGGCGCTGGTGGCCCGGCGCGGGCGGGGCGCGCGGCCGGCCCGGTGGCGCGGCGGCGCGGGCGCAGGTGGCCTCCTCCGTCCTCCCTCTCTCTCTCCATCTCCATGTCTCCTCAGCACGCAGCTTCACCATGGACCCTAGGGTTAGGGTTAGGGTTAGGGTTAGGGTTAGGGCCTCTCCACCACCTCCTCTTCCTCCTCCGCCCCCTCGACTCACGGCCCTTCTGTCTCGCGCCGGGTAGGGCGACGGCCGCCCACACCGGGTGCTGCGCTGCTTCGACAGCTGCCCATCCCTCACCACGGGGGGCCCAGCGGCCAATGTCCCCGGCCGCGCCGCCACCAGGAGGCGCTGTTCGTGCTCGCCGGTGCGGCTTCCCGGCACGCCGGCCTCGGAGGACAGCCCCCGGCGTGGTCGGGATGCCTAGGGTTTGGTGGCTCATCGGCACGAACAGGACGGTGGCATGCAGGTGTCACGAGGCTCATCGGGCCGTACGTCGCCATTTCCTTCCCCTACCCTGCTTCGTCTTCCTCTCGGCGACGTGATACAGGGGGTAGTGTGTGCCGAGCGCCCCTGGCTGCTCGTGTTCCGCTCGCAGTGCGCCGCCTCCACCCGCACGCAGCCTCCTCCTCTCTGTCGAGGGCACCGGGTCCGCTCGGCCGCCGCACCTGGCTGCAGGGCACCATTTTCTCCTCCGTCCCGTGGCTCCTCCCCCACGTCCTCTCTCCCTCCATCGGTCAACCCATCTCAGGGCATGACCATGCCAATGATATTGGTTCCATTCTTTGCTATGTAGCGGTGCTCATGATTTTGTGGCATATATCCGAGGACATCACCATATCAGTGCACTGCAATTCTCATCATTTTTGTCATGTCCAATGACGAGTCCCCTTTTCGCTTGCTGTTAGATTGATTTAAGGGAATATGGTAGTGTTGTGATGATTTTTTTTAACAGAGGTTCTAGGGTTGTGGGATGATGAATTTTTTAGACTGAGACAGTGGAATTATGCAACTATGATGAGTTCTTTCAGTCTTCCACTGCTGTGATTTGTGTTAGTTTTGACATCGCAATGACATTATATCTTAGCAAGTTGCTTAGGTTCTGCATGTGTATTTTTTACCATTTTCGTTAATCCCTACAGTTTTCGTATTTGTTATTGACCATAAATCCATTGTCGGTCACGTCTGCACATGATTGGTTCATCGTTCTATTATTGACCACACCCCATAGCCGATGATGTATGTATTCCTACCAATCTCTGTCCGGTTCCTTGAAAATCCATTTTTGGGTAGGTCTGAAACAACTGCAGCTAAGGTCCTGTGGACCAACAATAGTACAAAGCCAAATGGTGAGTTCATTTGCTTCTATACATTGCTGCAAGCAAATTTCTATTCGGTTACATGAGGTGCTGCGAATAAGCTACCCCATTACAAGATTTACTTAGCATCGTACATGGGTTCATATCTGTATAATACAAATTTTGTTTGCTATCTTTAATTGCACACAAAGAAACCAGGTTGCCTCCAACACTTGAGCATAGTTAATAAGCCTCAGAACTATTTGCTGTACGCCTGTACTTGATTACCTACTATGCAAATCAATACGATAGTAGCCTTGTGTATAGTCTCAGTTTGTGCTTTCCAATGTACCCATCTTGGCATCCTGCAAAAATGCTTGATTTACATATTACCTGCAATTTATTGTATGTCTCAAAAAATTCCTTAGTTTAAGCTAATATGCAAATTAGTAGGATGGTACCCTCATAGTCTTAGTTTTCCATCTTGTCTACTTGCACAATTGTTTGATTTACATATTACCTAGAATTTATTGCACACCTCAAGTTCTAAATGCTGGGTTTCATTTTTCAGAACTTAATGTTTGACATTTAGAATGAAACACAAGGTACACCTATACGCCTCCTTCTTGATGTGGTAAGTTCTTCCTGCATTCTGAGTTGTAAATTTAAATGGAATGGTTATTTTCAGAGCTTACTGCTAGACGGGCGTTCTCCCAACTGCTGGATATAAGTGGTAAATTTTGGGTTGTTACTTATAGATGCATTATTGTGCCATGCACAGATGATTATCAGTGGATTAGCAAATATAATGCATGGAATCTCTTTTCCCATTTCAGTTATGAAATGAAATGGTTTAGTTAGGGCTCACTTTCTATAAAAAAAATATATGTGCCTATGCAGTTAAGGCTCCTACCTGAAGTCATATTTCTCACAAACTACCACGCACTAAGATATAAGTATCACTATTTACTACTTATAATGAAGGCACATCGTCTCTTACAGCTCCTGTCTTAAACAGAACACCATACAGGCTATGGCAAATAACACATTTTCTAATTTCGGTACTTTACATCTAATGAGACACGTCCACTTACAGACCTCAGCTATTGATTTGATCCTATTTATCTTTATCATCAATGATTGTTTCCCTTTGATTCGTCCAAAGTATTTTAAGAAATGCTAATGATAAATGGAACTCAACAATTTTCATAGTGATACATACTTGCTTCTATATTTTCGGAGGTTTTTCTCAGCCCTCTGATTTCTATAAATCAATTCCCATTCGTACAGCTAGGCACCTCAATTTACAGCTTACAATGTCTATCATCTCGACTTCCATAAATGTTGTTGTCAAACCTCAAACAGTAAAATTATTGGCGTGTGACTTTTTCAT
This sequence comes from Eremochloa ophiuroides, assembly GCA_038502445.1. NCBI lineage: Eukaryota > Viridiplantae > Streptophyta > Magnoliopsida > Poales > Poaceae > Eremochloa > Eremochloa ophiuroides. The sequence goes on along the minus strand of JAHLJS010000009.1, from coordinate 66,686,419 downwards.
CGAATTAAAATTCAGCTTCTATGATCTAGGTACTGCAATTTCTTTTCAATGGTTTTAGACTTATCTACATAACCCATTTCAATAACTGACTGTTGATATGGAGCGGCAACTGAACACTTCAACAAAGGGTACCTACACTGACGGATCTCCTTTCTTGGTTCACGCATAATTTGATTGCCAGTATATTTCTAAGGTATGTCTGCCTGCTTCTTCATATCTATGTTCATGATGGCTTCTGTACCTCCAAGTCCAAGTCAATGAAATTAGCCGCATGTGTGCTCCTGAACACCACCTGCAATAAATGAACAGAAAATGCATAAAGTACCACAATCTCTCTTGCTCCCTCATTTTTACACATAACAAAATAGGTACTCCACATTTTGTGCATTTATACAGGTCTATTTGCCATGTGTGCAACAACTTATTACACTTGAAATCCACGTCTTTATGACACAGAGGAAGTGATGCTGCTGAACAAGATGATTACTTAACCATTCTGCCATGTAAAAATATATTTGTCAGGTTATAAACCTAAAGCACAATATCGACGACAGCCTCAAGGTCGCTGCTGTCATCACCTTGGATTCAATTCAAAGAGTAAGTATACCTCCTTAACATACAGTTGTTAATCGCCTCATAGCTATGGACAATAATATAGGATAATCAATCATGTATTGTTGCCATGTTTGATCCACCCATGGTTAATTAGTAGTGATGTAAAAATGTATTTGTTAGATTATAAAGACACTGCACAAATATCAATGACAGTGTTGGTGCTAGTTTTAGCGGGGCTAACACCGGCTAGTAAATATATGTTTAGCGGTTGAGGCTACGGATGGTGTGCAAAGGGGAACATAGGGGCTATACTGGTTCAGGCCAAGCAAATCCTACGTCCAGTGAAGAGGAGAGTCGTGTTGCCTTGCACCGGGGTGCTTGTAGTAGGGGGTTACAAGTTAGGCGAGAGAGGGAAGTGCTCCCAAGCCTCTTGTGAGTGTCTAAGTGTATGCAAGTCTTTTACTGTTGGTGTGTATGTGTGAGTGAGAACTTAGGATTTTCGAGGGTGTCCTTTAAAGCTGGCCTCTGCTCTCCCTTATATAGTCGCGAGGGAGAGGCAAGGGCAGCGCTTACAATGCTACGTATGTTACAGTGAGGAGTTGTTATTTCTCGTTTGACTATGGTCAGCTACGGTCTTTTCTCCGTATCTCCGGAGTATGGCCATAGTGGTTCGCATGATCTTGGTGAGTTTCGAGGCAACAACAGTCATCAGATTACAGCATGCCGTAGGGTCACACCTGATGGCTGTCCTTCCGCACGATGTGACAAGAGGGCAAGTCGTCTCGAGGCGTTGTCTCCCGAGGCTCGGGACTCCTGGAGGCGTGATGGGATGGAACAGGATGATATCTCCCCTCGGGCGTATTTCTGGCCTTTGGACAGTGCTTCCTGAGGGTTAGGTGGGCCCGAATGGAAGGCGTGCTCGTCCTTTCGAGTGGACAGTGCAGTAGGCGCCTTTTTTGTTCTTGCGTAGCCCGTCGTCAGGCGCTCGGACTGTCGCAGTCGTAGTTGATAGACCCCGGTGGAAAACGGGGTGGCGTACCGTAGACCATACCATGGAGAGGACGGCCGTAGTGAGCCTATCAAATCCGCTGCCAGGGAAATTCTGACAGGTGGTATGGCCATCAGGGGCGTGCGAAGCACAGTCGCATTGAGAGTCTCACCTGATGGGACGGTGCTTGTAAAGTGGTCAGAGAGGTCTCTTGTGGTCCAAGATTGCTCTGCTGACATCACCGGTGCCTTGGATGCCTTTGTGAGATTGCGCTCGAGGGGGATGGGGAAGCTCGGGCGAATCGGAGAATGGGCGCCGAGGGCGCCGCTCTCCCGAGCTCTCCTGGGGAGGCTCGGGCGAATCGGAGAATTAGCTGAGGGCGCCGCTCTCCCGAGCTCTCCTGGGGAGGCTCGGGCGAATCGGAGATTTGGGCGCCGAGGGTGCCGCTCTCCCGAGCTCTCCCGGGGAAGCTCGGGCGAATCGGCGAATTGGCTGTCATTGGTGCAATGACGTCGTGGGCCTCTGTAGACGCGGCCTTCGTGGGTTCGGGCGCGGCCTTCGTGGGCTTCCACTGGCCTTACTTGGGCCAGGCCATGTTGGGAATGATCGTTTTTGCATTGAAGTTGGGTACCCCTAACTTTGGTACCCGACAGACAGCCTAAAGGTTGTTGCTATTACGGCCTTGGGTTTGGTTGAAAGAGTAAATCATGATGGAAACTGCAATTGATTACTAAAGCAGTTACCATTCCATTGTGAGTACCATCAATAGGATTAGTGCCTATTATAGGAAATTATGAATTTTCCTTCAAATTTGTAAAATGGTAGACAACCATCGATGGTACTGGAACATTAGCAGGTACTTCTTTCCTGCTGGTATTGCTGAATCAAGAAAACTAAATGGAGAAGAATTATTGAATATGTTGCCTTTTGCACCTCACAAGCTTCAGTGAATTGTTCATGACAGATAGAACCGCTCTAGCATGTTGAAACGTGAGTAATCTTAACTCCTTGAAGCAGACCTATCATGTTCTTTTTGCCGCCAGTGTTTTGTAAACAGCAATAACAGCAGATATGAAATTTCTTGTCATAGAGATATGGTGCCTTTCTTAAATTGATTTCTTAGATATGCAATTATGAATGTCCACAGCATGGTGAGTAAAAAAAAAGCGGCTTCTATTTTGACCGCAATTAACCCCTAGGCGCACGAAAGCGCGCGCCCAACCAAATAAGCACCCAGGTGTGCCAGCCACTTCGGGTCCCTTTCTGCTGCGCCAAACCAAGCACCCAAACCCTGACTAAGCTATTTGGCTATCTATAATTGGATATGATCTAATTACAGATTTAAATTCTGTAAATGTATTATGCTTACAAATTTTTGATTTTAGTATTCGCTTAAAAAAAATGTTGGACTGTGCATGAATGCTGTTCGGACAGGCACGACCTAAAGAAGTTTTTTTTATACCAAAAAAATTCTACGGCCTAAAAAGTTTAAACTCTGATGCCTCCTATTTTGTTTAGTTTCCTACAGCTACAACCAAAACTATGAAATTGGTTGCTTTTAACATTCAACTGTATGTTGTGGACATGTTTATCTTTGAGAGTTCATTTAGGCTTCCACTGTACTACAACACCAATCTGCAACTCAAATACTGATCTTATTTGGCAAACTTCATTTTATTTGTGGCCTTGTGCTTCTTTCAACTGACATATATCGTATATCATCCATGCAACTTTTACAATAGTACCGCATGTACTAATTTTTATGATCTTAGCACCTCCAAATTCTGTGCACGATTGTTTTGGTCTGGTTTGTTTTGATCTTCTTTGAATTTGGTATTTCTTTGTAGGAACAGATACTACCTGGATTTCGGAGGATAATTGAAGTGCTCCTGAAATTCTGTTTCATAATGTAAGGACACCTTGGTGATAATTTTATTTCTGAACATATGCCAGTGTTGATGATAAGCATATGCCAATGTCATTGATGTGCATACTTTTATGATCACCATTATATTTATGGTCCCCTTTTCTGAGAATATGTGGTATGATGACCATAATATCTATGATCCCTTTTTATGTTCTTACTAAACTGTGTCACTGGTATATGCAATGATGATCACCGTTACTATGATTTATATTTTCTATTCTTATTAAATTGAAACACTTTGGCATGCAATGATGATCACCTTTACTATGATATACATTTTCTGTTCTTGCTAAATAGCTAATTTTTAGAATTAATTTACAGCTATAGAATAGCAAGGGCAATATAGATGGAGCCCTTGGCATTTTCTGATCAATCTGATACGAATGATCAGGTAATCTCTAGATTCATCGAAAAATAGTTTGTACATGTGAGAACGTTTCTATGTGATTATATATAGTGCTGGCAAGCAAATGGGTACCTATCTGGGAATTTTGAGATGGCTAAAATAAATACCTAAGGAACAGTATGATCCTTCAGGTTTTTTTTTATTGGCCTTGGATAACGCTCCCTCGCTGATATAGTGATATATTGTTGCTTATTTGATATAGACCACACTATATATTTGGCTCTTTCAAGGTACTGCCTGAGAATTGAATATGGTAGCAAGGAGTGAAGATCTCATGCAAGCATTTGGAGCAACAGGCGGTAAGTGTCACCAATCTCCAAAGAGCAATCTTCTATTTTACTATTCAGTTACCATGTGTTATGTTACCGTATGATATCAAATCAAATCCTTTGTTTTTTTATATGAACCAAGTTTTCTGTAAAATAATATAGTATCATGAAACAATTACTCTATTTCTATAACTTATTTAGCCTCCTAGATGAAAGAACCTCCTTGCAAGGGGCACTGGCTACATGCAAATCGGATGCCAGGCTGTGGAAGAAAAGGTTACGGAAGAATAATACGGAGGTGGCAGATCTGTGGTGCTCTGTAATAGCTGATAACATATAGATTTTAAAAGCTTGTGTAAGCAATCTGTACCACGTTATAAACGAAAATATATTACCAAAATCAGGCTTTAAGAGTCAGCTACCGATAATATTCAATCTAGGTCGCGCGAAGGCGCGGCCCCCGCTACTAGTATCCTATATGCTAGACGGCCACCGGCTCGAGCACGGCGTCTGTTGCCTTGCTGGGAAACCATATACGCGTCCTGTGTTTGAGTACGTACTCCACGTACGCATGCATGAGAATGAAGAACAAGAATCGCACCCCAATGCCGCAGAGTGTAACCCAGCAACCTACTGTACTCCTTCTGTCCCACAATTAGAGTCGTTGTAGAAATGAGAACATGTCCCGGAAAGAAAGTCGTTCTAGACTTCTGCACATCCTGCACCTACGGCCGTACCACACTGCCAGCTAGTGATCAGGCGCACCACTTGCTTTTGCCTCCCGTACAGTTCGCATTAGGTGCATGTTTGGCATTGGCCCTGTTTGGGTCACGAGGCTAGAATTAGTTTAAACTCAATTAACCTAAAAGTATCAAACAAAAAGGTTAGAGTGGGTTATTTGTAACTACTCTATCAAAAAAACTAGCTCCTTCAAGAGGTGATTATTTAGGCTAGTTCAGATGGGGGACCATGCTTTTCTCTCACATCTATCCATACCATGGTCCACATAAATAATTGGAAAAATATTTTTTCTATCAATCTAACTCTTGCAACCAAACAACATTTGAGGTAGAGCTAGTTAATAGCTACTCTCTCCGTCCCAAAATAGATGTCATTCTTGCTTTCCGAGAAGTCAGCTTTTTTCAACTTTGACTAATTTTATCTTAAAAAATATTCATATCGAACATACACAACTAGTATCATTGGAAAGATCTTTAAATCTATTTTTTTAACAAATTTATTTGGAAATAAAAATGTTGCATATATTTTCTATAAATCTAGTCAAAGTTAAGAAAGTTTGACCCGTACGTTTCTCGTAGCGTCATCTATTTTGGGACGGAGAGAGTAGAGGTTAGAGTTAGCTCTAACCTCCCTCCGTCCCAAAATAAATGCCATTCATGCTTTCCGATAAGTCAACTTTTTTCAACTTTGACTAATTTTATATTAAAAAGTATTCATATCGAACGTACACAACTAGTATCATTGGAAAGATCTTTAAATCTAGTTTTTTAATAAATTTATTTAGAAATAAAAATGTTACACGTATTTTTTATAAATCTAGTTAAAATTGAGAAAGTTTGACCCGCACGTTTCGCATAACGTCATCTAATATGAGACCGGAGTGAGTAGCACGGCTAGAGAATCAAAACAGGCCCATTGTTTCGTACACATGCAGTGACTGTAATCATTGAAGTATAGGGGCGACGTAGCGTTTCCTTGGTACTCCCGCTCAGTCGTAGAACGACACTGGCTCTGTTTAGTTCCAGTGCAAATTGCAACTGCAACTAGTCACATCAACGTTACGGCACATGTATGGAGCATTAAATATAGATGAAATATTTGCATGTTTGTACTTTTTGCATATGCATCACGAGACGAATCTTTTAAGCCTACTTGGACCATGATTGGACAAAAGTTGTCAAATACAAACGAACATGCTACAGTGCAGAATTGCAACTACAATTAGCATCTAAACGGAGCCATTATTTCTGGGACGGGAGTATGTACAGTACGTTCGAGAAGAGTCAGGTTTCCAGTGACATACGAGTACGTACTGTACAGCAACCGATTACGGTTAGAAAACAGCACACACAGGACCATCTGGGAAGAAGCTGAGAGATCCTGTGGTTTGGTTCACTGTTGCACTTGCACACATGGGGCGCAGAGCAGGAGCAGCCGTGAGGACAGCAGACAGAGCAGCTGGCATGGCAGTGGCATTGGCCAGCAGGCGGTGGGCGGCGGCCGTGGTGGCTGGCAGCAGGCAGCCGACGCGGCAGAGGCCCCACATGTGGACGAAACGAAACGAAACCCGCCGCAGCCGACGGCGACAGCGCTTCGTCAGTCCCCGCCTTCGCTTTCGCGGGGCCCAGCCTGCGTTGGAAAAAGCCACCGACCAGGGCCCGCCCGCCGTGTCTTTTCTCCCACTCCACGCGCGCGGGGCCCCTGTTGCCGCCGACGCGAACGCTGAGTCGTGACCCGGGTCGATCTCCGATCCCGTGCCGCCCTCACCGTTGCGTTGCGTTGCGTTCCGCGATCATCGAGCTGGACGCCTGCCGATGGCGGCGCATGGCGCCAAAACGCCGTGTGCCTCCATCGGAGCACGCATCATCGCTAAGCTAGCGCGCCAACTCCCTCCAGTCGAGCCCTCCGGCCGTTTCCTCGATCGGCAAACAAATCCGTAGCCGTTCTCCATCCATGTCATGCGTCGTGTGGACGCGGCGCGCCGTCGCGTGCTCACCACGACCCGGTCCGCTCCGCCCGTCCCCCGTGCTCGTGGCTCGTGCCAAGCGCAACCACTGCTCCTATTGCTAATAATACTACACTATAGACCACGGCACGGTCACCGGTCACGAGAGGTAGCTTCACGCCGAAGAAGAGCATCTTGTGCTGCGTCAGCCGCGGGCTCCACGCCGCACTGCGGCTGTCCGGTCCGGCGGCGGCCATGTATCAATGTACTTACTACTATGCAGTGCAACCAACCAGCCCCGCGGGCGGGTGCGAGCTGATTGCCGTCCAGGTCGGACCTGACGTTGACGGCTTCCTACGCCTCTCTTGCCACTGGCATCCCATCCCATTCCATTCCACCGGCTACAAATAGCCTGGCCGGCGGCTAGCCAGGCTAGCACTAGCAGCCCTCACAAGGTGGTGAGTGAGACCACGCGCCCACGGCCCACAGGGACGACGGACGGGCCAGCCAGCTGATTGCGCCGGATCGCTTGGCGTCTATTTAGCCGCCGCCGCAGACGAAGACGACGACGACGACGACCGTCCCCGGTATGCGCGGTTCTGCTCGCCCGGGAGATGGCGCCTGCAGCTTCGATCCTCTCGGCCACCGCCACTGGTGCTGCCAAGCGTCCGGCCGCTGCCGACGCTGAGCTCCTGCTCGACTCCTCCGCCGTGCTCCACCAGCAGGTCAGTTGCAGTTGCAGCGCGATCTGAGACCGATCCTACCGACGACGGCACGCGCCGCAGTTCGATCGACGTCTGCCAATCTGCAGCGTATCAAGTAGCCCGACCAATGATCATCACTGACGCGTGCGGTTGTGGGTGATGGCATGGCAGGACCACGACGAGGCCGCGCGCAAGGGCAAGGGCCAGGGCCAGCAGCAGCAGCTGGAGTGCCCGCGCTGCCGCTCCACCAACACCAAGTTCTGCTACTACAACAACTACAGCACGGCGCAGCCGCGGCACTTCTGCCGCGCCTGCCGCCGCTACTGGACGCACGGCGGCACGCTGCGCGACGTCCCCGTCGGCGGTGCCTCGCGCCGCGCCGCCGGCGGCAAGCGGCGCAGAGTCTCCGCCGAGCCCTCGTCCGCGGCGGCGTCGTCGCCGCCTCCGATGCCGGTGTCGCTCGCGGACGCGTGCCTGCCGCTGCCGGACCTCCCCTCCGCCTTCCCGTTCCTCAGCGACGGCAGCTTCTTCCCGCAGTTCGACGTCGGCGGCGGCGGCGCTGCACTTGCACCCGCGGCCTTTTCCTCCTCGTGGCAGTCGGTGGTCGTCCCGGACTTTTACGACGGGATCGCGCCGTGGGACGACGGAGCAACGGCTGGCGCCGCCGCGGGGGGCTTCGCGGCCGCGTGGGGCGACATCGCCGGCCTCGACCTCAGCTGGACACCGCCGGGGAACTGACTGAGTGCCAGCCGTCGCCGTCTTGAGGGGGCTCCGGTTTTAGCAGTGCGGCCTCATCAGGTTCAGGTAGTGCTTCGTTCCAAGTTCCTAGCGTGCAGTGTGTCCCGTTTTGATCAGGTTTCCAGCTAAGAATGTGAGCAGGTAGCTCAAAATTCACCTATGCCTTCACTGTTTCTTCTCGTCCTCACTGCGAAATGCAATATTGGTGGCTGCTAGTTAGATCAGTGAATCTTGATCCGTAGCTGGAGCCAGGATGTAAGATCTGTGCAGTGATTTGTCGTGACAATAAAATTATGAAACTAAGTTTCTGTCAAAGCGTTTAGTCCTAGCACACTAGTCGCTAGACAGAGACAACACAGATGCTAAACGGCCATGGTCACACCGAAGAACGGGGAACTGCTATACAACAGGTGCTTGCTGAGACTGACGAAACACAGCCATCGGATCTTAATGGTGTATGGGTCATCTTCTTGTGCGTGGCCTGTTGAAATTTGCCTCGACCTGGCATGGCTCCTGGTCCTGGACGTCCGATTCTGGAAGACTCGGGCCAGAATTGCTTACCTGGCCATGCATTGTCTGACAAGCTTCAAGCCAAATAGGACCCCGCCTCTCGGCGGCCTGCTACAACTGGCCCCGCCGCCGGCTCTCACCATATGCGTTGGGCCATATCCGTGCCTTCCCGTCTCCGCCCATGCGCAGGCCTACCTTGCCCAGGATCTTTTATAAAGCCCACGGAACTTCCCAAACCCAAATCCACGCAAACGAGTTAGAAAATGTGTATGAAGTTGGTATATTCGATTTTTTTTAGCACTTTTTTAAATTCTGGAACACCCAAATCCACGCACACAACTATTTTAGGTGCCTAGATTTTCAGGCAACAAATTAGTATAATTAAAAGAGCAACTCACATTTATATCGAAAAAGAGCAACTCACAAGAAACAATTCATGTTCATATTTTTTTTTTCTATATATATAGTTAATGTTGTCTAAACAATAACAAAAAAAAAAAGAAGAAGAAGAACTCGGGCACCTGAAATATAAAAGTGCAAAAAGAGCAGAATAACTCAAAAATGCAAATTCATGAATCAGGAAATTATTTTTCGTTCCGTATATCATTGTGTATGGAAAGAAGATACAAACAGATTAAGGTAATTTGTGCTAAGCATACAATTACACAAAGTTTTGTATTGTATCAACAAGTGATGGTGTTAATCATATGATAGTGTGGTTCTCGGAGTACAATCTTGAAGCATCCAACGATACAGGAAACAGGCAGAACTTTTCAGTAAAATTGTCGACGATCTACCAATATCTATACAGTAAAGAACCAAACAAACCCCTATCTGCATCATCTCACGCTAGCTTTACACTTGAACTGGGAAGCCAAAATTCTGAAACACCCTGATCTCACCACCCCGCCCAGCTGTGACAATCACCAAACCCCACGCAGACCGGCGCTGGACATCCATAGCTCCAATGCAAAGATCGGACGAGCTGTGACCAGGGCTGCTCTTGGCTGACGGTAACTTTTCGTCAGGCCAGGATGTGGATGCTCCATCACCTGGATGCCTACTGGTTCTTCTGGTCGTCACACCTTCGCTAACTGGGCTCTCACTGTATCTGATATCAGCTGCGTCAGAATTGTGCTGACTGTTCTCAACTGGGAGGTCTCGACCAGAGTTCACTGCTCCATCCGAATCACTGTGCCTGCTGCTTCGGGATCCAAACGAACCTCGGGCTTCAGCACCAGGCCATGTGACAGCCACGGTCACACCATGGCAATGGAAATGTTCATATGAGTTGGTTACATCAACTGTACTCCTGCTCCTGCTAGGGTGGGAACTGTTGTCATGTCTCCACACATAGACGTGAGAATCCTCACTGGCACAGATGACGTATTTCCCATTCGGAGCTACAGAAGCTGAGATTTGGCTACTCGTGTTCCGGAACCCTGGTGAAAGGATTAAAGTCACACACCAAGTAAACTTAAAAAATCCAGAACTACCATACAGGCCCATACTCCATAAGGCAAGTGGATATCCATTATATTAAATGAAAATAATACATGTAACTGATCTGAAATTTACTATGGCAGGAGAATGAGGCATTTACCTTTAAACTTGTGAACAAATTCATCGCCGTTAACAACACGTATTCTTGAATCCGCAGAAGTAATCAGGACTTCTGAGGAGCTTCCAGGAGCAAACTGTCAAGGAACACAGATATTTAACTCAGTGGTAAACAACAGTATCACACCGAAGGCTGGAGGTGTCAGATTGATGTTTGCCTTCTGGAGTCCAATAAGAATGTGCCTTTCTTAACAAAAAAGAAGTTGGCCGGTAAATGGGAGCTCTGTGCTATATTACCTGGAAGCCAGTTATCTTCTTCTGGCCAGACTTCTTTTTCCTAATTCTTAAATCTATCTGACTTTTGTACTGAAGCTTCTTCTCTGCAACAATTAAACCAATATGAATTTGAGTTCATCATATACGGAATTGGAGCTCTCAAGGTTACCACTCGTCGGTGTAAATCTCTAGCACAAAAAAAAGAAGAATAACTGAACAACTGCACATGAGTCGGAATGTCCCAGAGCAAGGCTGTCATACCAGATGTATCAAATATATGACAGCTTCCCTTGTGAGAGCCCACCATTGCAACCTTCAAAGGCCACATAGATTAAAATCAAAGCACATTTTTATAGTTAAAAGATATATGTACTAGAAAGGAACTGCTTCAACCTGTCCATCTGGGGAATAACAAGCAGCGGTAACCATCTCATGAAGATCATTCCAATCCTCAATCTTACGATCTCGGACATTCCAAATACGAACTTTCTCATCCAGTGATCCACTGATGAAGAAGTTATCATCTACAGGATTGAACTGGATGCAAGTCACTGCCGAAAGTTTGATTGCAAAGAAGCAAATCAATTGTCAGGATGGTCCAAAGTCGAAACAATTCGTTCTGAGGAATAAAAGGGAGTGCACCTTTCTTTTTAAGAAAAGAAGAGAATGCAACAAATGGATAGAGATAATATCATGTGACAAAACTCACCATAGTCCGTATGTGAGAATGTTTTCAAACAGGTACTGGTAGTGATGTCCCAGAGCTTAACAGTTTTGTCCATGGAGGATGAGATTAAGTACTGCAAGAGAAGGTGTAAATCATTAACTATTTTCTGACAGTAATGGCCAATAACTTGTACTAACTGTTTCCTGATCGAACATATATTTTGTTTGCAAGACTGTACATTCATTTAGTCTATAGCCATTTTGACAACAAAACTCGTTACAGCCATACTAGAAATCATCACAACAGACATTAAGTGTTTCTTTTCTGTCTGAAGAACATCGAGCTGTGCAATTATTGAATGAGATGTTTCAGAATTATTAATGTCAAAAACACCCAAAAGATGTGCTAGAACATTGAGACGAAGATCACAAATTTGCACCTGAGATTTGGACCATGACAGATCGAGAACGTCCGCGGCATGCCCCAGAAGCGAGCAAACTGGCTTGTCTCTGAAACCAAACACACACTCAGGAACAACTAGATGATCAGACCCAACGGACTTCCGATTGCTCTGCTTCCTCGGCCTTCTCTTCTTCTCCATATCAGCACAGGTGAATGACAATGCAGCGATCTCCGGTGAATCATTCCCAGCAACCGCAAGAAATGGGCTGCAGCCTCCACCATTCTCCTTTGCCACCGAAGCTTCCCCGAGCAGCTCGCCCTTCCTGTCTCCCTCGGACACCTCCCACACATGGATGACACGATCCTCACCTGCAGTGGCAAGGTATCGTCCATCCAGGCTGAAGTTGATGCACCAGACGGAGCCCGAGTGGGCAGGCAATTCCTGGGTCATGAACAGCCCGGTGAGCTCCTTGCACGCCTTCCCGTACTGCCGCACCCGGACTCTCCCCACATTGCGCGAGGCGGTGCCATCGAGGCTGTCATCGGTGGCAGAGCTCAGGCGCCGCGCCTCCCTCTCCTTCCTCTCCTTCTCCTTGTCCCCGTCGTCGGCGCTGCGGCGGCCGTACGCGACGGTGCCCGCCAGCTGCCTGATGCCGCGCAGCCAGCCGGCCCCGGGCTTCCTCCGAGGCCTGGTGGACGCGGGGGCGGCGTGGTCGGAGGCGGACGCGGAGGCCGCGGTGGTGGTCCGCTTCATGAGCTCGTGCACGATCGGGGAGCGGCCGACGCAGAGCTCGAACTCCTCGAAGGTGAGGTGGCGGCCGGTGCCCACCTCCCGCACCACCTCCTCCTCGTGCACCTCCCCGACCTCGAATTCCGTGCCGTCGTCCAGGTTCCGGATCCGGCATTGCTGCTCCCCGCCGCTGGAGCTGGGGTTCCGCGCCAGCGGGGGCCTCCCGAGCCCGGCGGCGGATCTGGGCTCCTCGGCGCCGGCGGGCGGCGGGGGAGACGCGTGAGGCGACGGCGTGCGGCGAGGTGAGGGAGGCAGCGGCGGGTCGGAGGCGAGGCCGAGGCGCTGGAGCAGGAGGCGGCGGCGCTCCTCGACGGACGTGGGCTCGGAGATCCAGACGTCGTACGCGGAGGACGGCGAGTGGTGGTGCTGGTGCTGGTGGAGGAGGAGGTGGTGGTGGCGCCTGCTGCTGCCGCGGCGGCGGTGGTCGGCGTCGTCGTCGGAGGCGGAGGCGGAGGTGGAGGAGCAGGAGGAGGAGAGGATCCGATCCAGCGACTCGTAGAACTCCTCCTCCTCCCCCTCGCCCGCCGGATCCAGCAGGCCCCGCGCCCGCGCCGCCTCCGGCATTGCTGTCCCTCCGGCACCGGCACCCGCCTACCAACTCGCGCGGCGGGCCGGGGCTGTGGTCGGTCGGCGGCGAGCCAAGCGGACCGGCGCGCCCAAGCGGCGAGCGGAGGTTTTTGGTTTCGTGTCGTTGTTACAGCTTCGGCGGCTCGTCCTGTTACCTTGTTTGTTGAGTGCTGCGACCGGGGGGAGATGCGTGCTCAAGGAAATGGACGGTGCGGTGCCGAGCCGACACCTCTACGGTGGTTCAGCCGCGACGGAGGTGAGGTGGGTGCTGACTGCTGAGCACGCACGGCGCCATTTGGCTGGCGTCGAGGCGTGCCAGGTGCTGATGAGCTGATCCCTAGTGTCCGGCCGAGGATCTCCTGGGACCGACGATGACGGGTGGGTCCGGGGCAAATATCTTGCTACAATAGTGGTTCCCGTACTAGCTTTGGGAACCAACAAGCAAAATGTGCTGCACAAGAACATCATGGTGTTATGTTATTCCGATGTCAGCATGGGCCAAAAATATTTTTATGCCAACTTTGCTTAAGTTTGGTTGGGATAAAATCAAAGTCTCGAGTCAGCCAAGGAGCTGTGCATGTACTGTTTCCCAGTGGGTTGAGGACTAGAGGTAAAAGTGAAGCTTGAGCCAGTGATGACGCATGAGATGAAATCTGCATGTCACATTGCAAGGACGACCCATGTTCCGTGCCCAATAGTACAATGGTGAAAATAGATGGCATGGCCAATGAAGCTCGACTAGAAATAAGTCCGGAGTGAGGAGTTGAGACCACACCGAACTGCTCTTTTTTACTCATTCATCCCTAGAAAGATGCAATTCTTGACTTTTAGAAGTCAAATCATTTAGAGTTTGATCAAAGTTATATAAAAATATTGATCTTTACGATACATCCTTCATTTCAAATTATACGTAATTTGACTTTTTTAATCAAAACTTTGACCACTTGTCTTATTTAAAAATTTATGCAAAGTATCACTTCTTTTCGTTGTGCCTTACTTTGTTAATAAATGTCTTTTTGTGCAAATTCACTATGTCTGCATAATTTTTTTAATAAAACGAATTATCAAACTTGTGGTAAAAAAGAGTCAAACGTATTATAATTTGAAATGGAGGGAATATTAAAATAAGTATTATTGGATTAATTACAGAATATGTATTATCATAATAAACCTATTTGAAGATATAATAAATACTAATATTGTTCACTAAAATTTACTCAAATTGAGTCAGTTTGACTATCACAAACGCTATAGATTATAGTTGTATTCTTTTGGGACAGAACTACTGATTAACACAAGTAACCTTAAAAGAAATGCTAGCAGTTAGAGTGTATCATCAGATTGTGTCAGAGAAAGACGGAGATTAGAGAATGACGTCAAGGCGAGTGAAGTAAAAAAACGAGTTGGTTAATTAGTTCATATGCAAGCTCTATCACGTTGACTCGGACTCCTGTGGTATTGTAATACTTGAACAACTTGCTCCATTAGTTACTTGTACAGCAGTTTTTCCCCCCTTCTAATTGCGACGCAGCGCAGGTGTTTTCTGTTAGATTATCACGGAGAAAGTTAATCTCTGCAGCAAAATATGCGTGCCGATGATTAGCAGTGCCGGTGCAGCTTTGTCTATAAGTTTGGCCTCTCGACTCTCGTCCCGGCACAAAGACGAGGAGTGGCTTCATTCCTAGTTCACGCGTTACCACAAAAGGAGAAAAATAAAGATCTAGCAGCAGACGTGGAATGCAATTCAAGGCTGCCTAGTTCTCCCAAGTTGCATGGTTTTTTATCCCCTCTTCCTTTCCTTTTTCTTGCTGTCTGAATTCAGGCAATTTATTTGTGTCGTTGTTCTCCTTGACGAAAAGCTGAGTGAAATGACTAGGATAGTTCATCTCACACTCACACACAGTTGGTGGCCTGGCCATCGGCTGATCGGCATCGAGAGCATGAGGCCGCGCGCGCATGCAGGTGACGCCGTCATGGCAATGGCGCTGGCGCCGAACGAGTTGCTGCTGCTGCTAGCTCCAGGCGTGGGCGTGCAATAATGGAGTACGTACGCACGTACTCGGTGGCACGTTGCAGCGCTAGCTTTTATTTTTGTGAAGTCAATGGCTCTAGTTGGCTTTAATCCCTGCAGGCCTGAGCTGTGCAGCTGAGCCATATTAGGATTGATTAAAGAGGCGGTGCATTGACAGCTTTGTTAGCACTACTACCCTCCATATGCTCTCCTCCTCCTCCTCTTCTTTTTCTTCTTCTTTTTATGGTTGTGGCTAGGAGTCGTTCCCCCTCCGTTTTTTCTTACTGTTTGTTATATCTTGGACTGCGGTAATTCTAGGATTATTTGCGAGTGTTTTTCTAACACTTTCTTCTTTTTAATGAAATACGGGTATAATATTCGCTCGCAAAAAAAGATCGCTTTAGCTTTTCTAAACTATAGTATACTTACTCCTTTCTTTTAAAGAACAATTAAACGTATAAAAGTACATAGTTTTATACATATCATCAAAGTAAAATATATTAAAGGCGAGATGAGTGTATCGTGATCCTCGCGCCCAACTGGATGCACACCAAGTCACCAACCACACACACGGCGCTAATAGAAAAAACAGGGGAGCACGTTCTCGCTAGCTAGGATTTCGTCTAGCTGGATCACACGTTACACGTAGTTTTATATATACCCTAACAAAGGAGTCTTGATTAAATTAGATTCCAGCATAGATCCATATCGCTGATTCACTGATCAGCTAGCTAGCTTTAGCTCTGCAAATAAAAGCCAAATTGCACCTGCAGTAGCTGGTGCTAGTTGCTGGAAGGAGGAAGGAATCCGAAGGCGTGGCTGCTGTCTCGCACTGGCTACCACCTCTCGCGCACGGCCGGGTTAGCTCATCTTAGCTGTTTCGTACATGATCCACACCGTGTCACACCGCCGTGTGATCCTAATATAATTAGCGTCCAAGTGACGCAGAATCAAAGCTAGGAATATCAGACACAAGGACTTGTCAACATGCATGCGTGGTCAGTATAATTTCTTTAAAAAAACATGGTTAGTATTACTCCAAGGAAGTATATGGGCAATGCTATGGTACACTTATTACCTCTTAGGAGGTAATATCTCGAATAAATCTGAGTCATTGATTTTTTTTAAGTTTTTGAATTAGTTAAATAAATAAGTAACTCAAGAAAAGGAAAAAAGATCCTGCAAATCCATAATCCGAGAAACGGAAGCAGCCCTTCCTTTATTCACGCACAAAAGGAGGCATAGAAGAGGGATTCCATCTTTCTTTAATCGGTTTCTTTTTGCCCTCACGTTGAAAAGATTTTTCATCCATCTCATGCCCGTATGTTTTTTGGCTGACAATATAGTATTATGGTTTCATGTGTACGCGTACACATATACAGGTATATGTCCTGCATCAATATTGTGGCACGTAAATGAGATCTAGATAAAATTAAATAACGTACGTACAACGATCAAAATGTATAAACATGTCAGGTCAAGTGCATCAAGGATTTATGAATACACGTTACGTCTAAATTAAAGTTCCCAAATTAAAAAGTTTCCATATCCAATAAATCATGTATGCATCAATTAGATCTAAAGAAAGATTTGCTGATCTAAAAGTTTCCATATCTAACCTATTTTATAAAATAAATAAATATATTCTACATATTACTTCCCAGGAGGTAATATGTAATCACAACCATCCGATCTAATTAAATGAACGGCTCATAGTTATTTGGAGGCACCACAGCAAAGCTCGAAGTATATACATAGCAAAAAGAAAATCTAACCATATGCTAGTACAGTATTTTTTTACAACCGTCGCGATAGAGAGAGTATTTATTTACAACCGCCGTAACAGAAAATCTTCTGAGATGGAGAGAATATAGTCTAACGATATGTGTATTTTAGTAGTTAAATTTGTGATAGTTTAACTTTGACTAAACTTTTGGGGTTCTTTTTTTAAGGACAGAGAGAGTTGAAGTACAAGTAGTTAAAGTTTGAAATTGCTGGCTTCTGAAAATCTCAAATCATCAGTTAAGCTAAGACGCTAGGCATGTGGGTTAGTTGCCGTTTGGATGACCTGGGATTTTAAGAATCCAGATTATGTACCCTCAAACAGATACTGAGATTGTCGAACTTTGAGAGATGTAAGCTTGAGATTCTAGCCTACTGTCTCTCCCGTATGGATGAGGCACAGATTTTCTCAGAATCCCAAAATCTCCAACGTATTCAAATGGGACTGCCCTCAATGGCTATCGATTTCAATGGCTAGTACAAATCTAGACGAAAGAGAGATTAATAGAAGCCACAGCGCTAGCGAGTCCTCGGTCGTCTATCTCGCACATCTCTCAGGATGTTACGTGTCTAAGCCTCCACGTCAGCCATCTATTTGTGCACGCCGTTTAGGAGACGCCCTCAGGCTGCCTCCAACAGAAGATTCATTGAGGTACCTCAACCCAAAATAGATCTCCAACATGAGACCCATAGTCTTCTGTTATCTATATGGAAGACCCATTTTAGATGTGAGGAGAGAAATAATCCAAATTTGAGTATCATCTCTTCTAAAGACCTATTTGCAATGAGAGTTGTCTCTTGGATCTTATTATTGGAGAGACAAAAATAGGCATCCAACTCTTTGTGGCACTACCCAAATGACAAATGAGTCTTGTAATTTAGGTATTGGTTTGTTGGAGACAGTGTTAGAGCATCTCCAACAGTTTGATAAAAATCTTTGCTATCCATAATTTTTTAGCAAACTAAGAAAAAACTCTCATCAAATAAACAATGAAGAAATATGAAACAAAGCGTTGTCCAGCTCAGCTCTAGCCGCCACCGTCCCATACGTACAGTACTTCACTTGATGGCCGGCAGGGGTCACTCGTCACCGGAGATCGAGAGCACTGAGTGCTCAACAGTGGAATGTCCCTCTCGCTGTTGGTTGAAATTAGGTTTCCACTGACAGTTTTACATTTTGAGAAATTAAATTTACCAAACTATTAAAGATGAGATTTTTTTTCCTCCCCATATTATTTTAAGAGTTAGCAAACGATAAGATTTAGGAAACAAAAATTATCAAACCGTTGAAGATGCTCTTAGATGTTAGGATGCTCCCAATGGAGCCGTCATCACATGCTTTACTTTCTTTGTTTTGTTCTTGTAGCGTGTTTGGTTGCCCTCCTCTCATGGTTTGCCTATTTTGCCTCATTTCTCGTCCTCCACCATTTCATACGACTTTGTCTTCTTAATTTCTCCTTCTCTCACCATGGCACGATACACATATGGTGCAAGGACTCATATGTCATACATCTAAAACTCTTATACATGATCTCGTACTGAACCAATAACGAAGACAACTAAATATAACCACGTGCATGATTTGAACTTGTATCTCAGGAATCTGCACCAGCTCTTGGTACCAGCTCTTCATCACTTTTGCAACCAACGGTCCCTGTTTAGACGCGCAAAACTTTTGGAATTTGGAAAAGGAATCTTTTCCAATAAGTGTCCAATCATGACCCAAGTAGGCTTAAAAGATTCGTCTCGTGATTTACATCTAAACTGTGCAAACATACAAAAATTTTATCTACACTTGATGCTCTATACATGTGCCGCAATATTCGATGTGATAAAAATTTTAAAATTTTGAAGTGCATCTAACCAAGGCCTCAGTCTAGACAGAAATATAGGAGGGGTCAACGGTCAAGGTCACGAAAGCATGTTGCTTGTCTCATTTTCGGATCTACGTTTACCTCCTCCCTCCCTCTGCAAATAAATCATTTTCTACTTCTCCGTCTATAAATAAATCATTTTTTTGAGTTTTAGACTTTACATTTGACCATTCATCTTATTCAAAAATTTATATAAATATTGTTTATTTTGTTATAACTTAGTCTATCATTAGAGATACTTTACTAATAATTTATTTATTTTATTATTTACATAAAAATTTTGAATAAGACGAACGGTCAAACGTGAAGTTTAAAAGTCAAAAAAAAAAAAAGTGATTTATCTGTAGACGTAGCGAGTAGCTACTACTAGCAACGTCGGGCCGAGACTTGTCACTCATTGATCTTCTTTGACTGGAAACTACTACATGCACGCAGCTGCCTACTATTTGAGATGACAAGACGAGTTGTCACGACGAAGATGATGGCAAAGCGTGACTGAGCAAGCGCAATGCAGGCGGCCAGGTCGATTCTTGTCTTGTTGCGGTCATGTTGATCGTCTGGTAACTGTGCGCTAGCTAGCTACAGTAGCTTAAATGAACCAGACCGAGATCGCCCGGCACGCTTCTTCACCCCGCGCCGGCGGCCCAATCACCAGGCTGTACCCGCCGCCACTGTCGTCGGCCGTCTGACATGCCTAGCAGCAAGCCTCCTCGTCTTTGCCGGACCGCGCAACCATGAAACAGTAATTTTATTGTCACAATTCGGGTCTGTTGAGATCATTTGTAAATTTTTTTATTATATAGCAACGTGTTAAGTTTTACGATAAGTATCTAATCGTGATCTAATTAGACTTAAAAGATTTTCTCTTAACGTTTTACTAAGCTGTTAAATTAATTTTAATTTTTATCAACACTTAGTGTTTCGTGCATGTATCCAAATATACCAAACTTTGGTAGTGTACTATCTGCCGAATAGGGTTTAGCCGTTTTCCGTTTAGGTTGCCCCTGTCTAGCACTGGCAGGCTAGCAGCAGTAGCGGCCCCGGCCGGGAGCCCGGGACCGGTAGAGCAGAGCAAAGTGTCGTGTTGGCCCAACCCAAGTCCTACTGCCAGATAGACTCGGTTGCAATTTGCAATTTAAAAAAGAAATCTTTTTTAATAAGTGTTCAATTATAGTCTAAATAGGTTTAAAAGATTCGTCTCGTGATTTACATGTAAACTGCGCAAAAATGCAAAAAATTTATCTACATTTAATGCTCCCTGCATGCACCGTAACATTCAATGTGATGTGAATATTAGAATTTTAAAGTGCATCTAAACGTGACCCCAGTCTACCACCACCATTTTTCAACATCAGGCAGGCCGCCGGGCTAGAGACCTACCTTGGCCAGTGACCAGGCTAGAGAGGGGTCAGCCGAGCCGGCGCGCCGGGCACGGGCAGCTGCGGCCTGCCTGCCTGCGTGCAGATCGCATAGCAAGTTTGGCATCGGAATCGGATCGGACTGATGATTTGCTTTACGCACAGAAAAATCAATCTACTCTCTGCTGAATGCTGATGACTACTAATTAATGTACTACTACTATGTTCTGTTCCTGATAACAGAGAGAATTACAGAGAGGAGGAATTCACAGCTACCATACCAGCAGGCAGCACGTCACAGTACACTATCACACGCTTTCAGGGTAAGGTCGGTCCCATGGAATGGAATGCATGGGACGATGAGCACATCTGCACATGTACAAGCAAAGCAGTCAAGCACCGCGATCACGACCACAGGCGCCGAATCACAAGATCACGTCACATGCGGGTCATGCCGATGCCGCCGACGATGGGCGGGGGCACGTCGGCGGCGTTGCGCGCCCTGGCGTAGAAGAGGTAGTGCAGCTCGGTGAAGAGCGCGGTGAGGAAGGTGAAGGCGGCGCCGGCGGCGAAGACGCCCTTGCGCAGCATGGCGCACGGCGGCGGCCCGTCGTCGCGCCGCGGGAAGTACTTGGTGTGGTACGCGTTCCGGACCGACCCGGCCAGCAGGCACAGCTCCGCGATCACGAATGTCACCCTGCACTCACAGAGCTCGTCATCAGTCAGCCCGTCAGGCAGTCAGACAACACAAATTAACAGACGATCGAGGAGCACATTCGCATTCGCATTCAGAAGGTCGGTCGATCGGCTGTCAGGATTAAAAACTTGTTCGGTCGTTGACTATCCTCTGCAGCAAAGGACAAAGTTTGGTCTGCCTCTGCTAAACTTGTACGGCAAATAGGACAAAGAGCTCAACTGTGTAGGCTAACAAGAGCTAATTGGTGCTCATTTTCACCTAGCGCTAATTGCATTGCTGAAAACAAGAGCTAATTGGCTTGCTATTGTCAGTCCGGACCATCTTTTGCTACTAGGATTTGAGCACAGGACAGCCGTGCCGATCTGACAGAGTGACAAGTGATCATGAACAGTTGGTATGCAATGCATATACCAGCAGCCAGATGAGCCCCAAGGCATACGTATATACACAATACAAAATACACAGCCAACCTAGACGCTCATGTAGTCGGTATTAATCTACTCAACTCTGCTACAGACTGCAAGCTGGAAGCTCACAGGTCAACCGTGCGAGTGTCAGATGAGCTACCCGCAGCTGGTGAAGTCACCGCCGATAGAGACTAACGAATAGTTTCAGCACAAATAAAGTGATATATATAGGATAGGAAATAATGGGACTAATATTCACACAATACAAATTTGATTTACAAAGGAAAATTTTTCTTTCATTATGCCTTACTTTCATTTTTTCTTCTCTCTCTCTTTTTTTTACCACATGGATCACTTTCTCTCTCCAATAGTTTCTGCAGACCAATATAACAAATATAGAGCATATATTTTTTTTATCCGATCCTACTGGTAAAAAGGACTGTTGGGTAAAAAGTCACTGTTGGCGAAGGCATCAGGCGCCCAGGGCAGAGCACAGTGCAAGGTGTAGGCCAGATTCCAGTGGGGTGGGGAAATTGCACAAGGATTTTGTGGTGTGTGATTACAGCTGATCGAGCAGATGATTAAGCAAAGCGCAGCGGGTAAAGAGATTTACCAGCAGGCGATGAAGCAGATGCCGGACCATGCCCGCCAGCGGCCCGGCGAGATGGCGCGGCCGCAGCAGAAGCAGCGGGTGGCGACCATGGCGACGGCCTGCGCGGCGAGCAGCAGCAGCAGCGCGCTCACGCCGTACGCCGTCGACGCGTCGGAGCTGTACACGCAGTAGGGCCGCCCGATCCCGTCCACGCTCACGTAGGCCACCTGCACGCAGGAATTAAGCCAGGCCCGGCCGCCGCCCGGAATTGTTAACCCCGGCCCCGGATGTGCATCGATCGATGGAAAGAAAGAAACTACTACTGTAATTAGTAGAGCTGGTGACGTACGTAGCTCCGGCGGCGCTCGGCGCCGATGGCGAGCACGAAGGCGAGGACGTCCAGGACGAGCACGACGGCGATGACGATGATGGACGCCATGGTACGTCTCGCCGGGTCAATCGGAGACTGCTGATGCTGGCCGCCGGGTTCGATCCTTTTGCACCGTCGTCGCTCGTCGGTAAAGAGAGACGAAAGTACTAGTACTAAAGAGAGGAGAGGATGGGATTAGGCCGAAGCGAACAAGGGGCGATGCAAAAACTGGAAAGCAGCTTAGCGTTAGCGTTAGCGAGGGCGAGGTGGTGGATGGTGGTGCTGTGACGTTGACGCGCTATCTCGCCACCAGCTTCTTTGCTCAGTGCTGCCTGCCGTGCTGGGCGTCCCGCTCGCGACCCCCCGTCCTGATCTCGCTGACGCCGCGGTCCACCACACTCTCTCCTCTCGTCCTCGCATCATTGATCTCATCGGGCTGGGCTGGACTGCTGGAGTGGACTGTGCTATTCCTCCGGTCTAAGAAAATTTAACTGAAGTTTTATACAAGGATATATTACTTGTAATGTTTATTTAACTAAGTAAATACGACGAGATTCGTCATCAAACATGTATTTTCTCTTTTTTTTATTATCTTCTAGTTATATTCACCAGCTTCCAATCATTCATGTCAACGCAAATTCTTCTTTTGGAACGGAACAGAGGTACAGTAATTTAATTTTCCTTGTAGGCGAAGACTTCGTTCGCCGAAGTTCAGTGGCTGGCTGCTTTCCGCTCCGGTGTCACGCGTGGCCCAAGTGCTCGCAACTTTCCTCTTTCTTTGTTTGGCTGGCTCGGCCTTGCTAGTGTGCACTTTGCGACGTCGAGCGACGCCCTCCATCACCATCAGTAAGCAAACCAGGTCACACCACCCATGATAAATTGATACGTGTCCATCAAAGATTAGGAATGGATCGATGGTACCGACGAGACGAGCTGGTTTTTTGCTTGCAACGCGTGCAAAAACGTTACCTGATTGAGGTGGGAGATTGATAAAAAAGGGACACAAGAATGTCCGGACAGCTTCACCGCACCGCGATGCCGGATGGTCCTGTCTTCTTCGCCCCTTTTCCCTAGCCTGGACTGACGTGTTATTGCCAAGTGTTGTTGGACACTTGGACCTCTTCACTTGGGTCGCATTGTCGAACGTGATAAAATGAAAATAAAGAAAACGGGCTGATTTTTTTCCCCACGAGCTGGGCTGCTATCTGTAGGCCCGTTACTTACTCGGCCTATACGGGCTGGCCCATTAGGTTGCTCATCATCATCGTCTACTCTCCGTCCTTTCCCGTGGCTTCTTTCCTTGCGGTGGTCGGGCGAGCGGCGACGACGACCGCTTCGTCGCGGGGTCCTTTGCCGGCGACGAGCATCCACCTGGTACGCCCTTCCTGCTCGCCGTGCGAAACCGAGCAACCCCAAACCCTAATCTAAGCTGTTTTATCCGGATCTGACCCAGTTACGTGCGTGTGTCGGGAATTAGCTAACTTCGATTTTGAAACCGAGCACCCCCAAAGGCCAAAGGCCCAGACACTAACTTCGATTCTTTGCAAAAAGTTATCCTGTACTGGATCCGCCCCCTGCATGATGTTATGTATAGGGGAGCTTGCAGCTTCTGTCCATTCTGATTCACAATGTAAGTGCACCGCTGGGAGGAGGTTATGGAGTTCGTGGAATCGGGGTTAGCTATGAATCTGCGATTTGTGCTCAATTAGATTAGTGCTCTAGTATGCAATCTAACACATGAATCATGGTTAGCCACGAATTTGAGATTTGTGCTCTGCATTTTAGCTCCACTATACAATCGAACATATTTTACAGCGGTTTGTATTCTTTGGGGGTGCCTTTGAGAGTTCTGATGCTGGCTAGGTGTGTCCCTCTGTTCCTTCACACTTGTTCGATACCACCCACTGCCCACTCTAAGAGTCCTTAGTGGATGCTATATCTGACCCG
This sequence comes from Eremochloa ophiuroides, assembly GCA_038502445.1. NCBI lineage: Eukaryota > Viridiplantae > Streptophyta > Magnoliopsida > Poales > Poaceae > Eremochloa > Eremochloa ophiuroides. The sequence goes on along the minus strand of JAHLJS010000009.1, from coordinate 66,662,336 downwards.
AGAGATTGACGGGCTGTATGTTATCTGATATGAGGATTCAGTTTGTATGCTCAGCTATCTCTTTATATGTAATATAATATGTAATACTGTTTTGACTCTGGAGGGAACTGTCAGTTACACCCATCAATTTTTGTTACTCATTTAGCAACTATGGTAGGGTTTTTGGTTTCATGCTTTCTTTCTCAAGGCTCACGATTGATATGAACAGATAATCTGGAAGATACATGTGGCATATGTGTCAAGCACAGATATAGTAAAGCCGACTGGGTGTAAGAGATGGTAAGTTATTAGTTTTCATTTGCTAAAACAATATGGTGGATACAAGTTTTTCTAGAACCGCAAGAACTATTCGCTAACTACACTTTAGTTTGTTCCCGTGTTAGATAACAGGTCTGATTTTGAGGAGCCTTTTAAGATTTCTGGGATGTGGCAATGCTCCATTTGCACGCATGAAAATACTACAGATAGTTTATCTTGTGAGCTATGCGGTGTACTTCGTGATCTCTCACTGTATTTTAATAATATCAGCAAAGCCGAAGATGGAGGTATATAAATGTTTTATATTATCTTATATTCTACTACATTGATGCAATATAATTAATTCTGTCTAGCCTGTTAATTTAGTTACTTCTCCCTCCTGAAATCTAGCTAAATGCAGACACAATTATTCTGGAGTATCCATACTCGCAAGATCTCTTTTTACACCATCTAGTACAAAGTCAAAGGCTATTGTTTTCTCTGATGGTTTCAAAGACCGTAGAAATACAACAGGGACTAAGCAAGCTACCATGGATGCTCTACATAAGACATACATGAGTCACAAAAAGCGCCACATTAACATAGGTATGGTACATAGTGGTCTATCTGCAGATTTATGTTCTGGTAATAATAACCTTAAGCCAGCTCCCTGCATCTTATGTGGGAAATTGGAAGCATTTGAGTTGTCTATCGACTAATGGGTCTTAGAATGTTATTATGCGGCTTTGGATTTGAACTTTTGTAGCTACATTTCTCTACAGAAACTTGCAAGATGAGCTTATAATATGTCGGCTCATGGAATGTGCTTTATCTAGGCCTAACTCGTGCTCTATTCCCTTGTAATTTGGTCAAATCTCTCTGTTTCTCTCTTTTTTGGTGTGTTGGATGTGGGGATATATTGTAGTTTTGTAGGGTATGGTCACTCGTCAGGCACTCCTCTTACCTTTTCTTACTGCCCACTTGATATTTTTGCTTCATTTGCTGATTTATTTTCACAGTAAAATGAACTGGAACATGACTGCATTATGCTGATATTGACAGTGCCTTTCAAGTTTGATACACCATCTCCAGACGACATGGTCACTACAGGCTTAAAATCATCCAGAAACTTTACAAAAGGTACTCTTTGCAATGCTCTTCCCCTCTATTTGCAGTCGAACACCATACTATTTAATATGCATGCAACATTTTTTGTGTGGATCTTTTCTTTGTCAAAACTTTCATTACTCTATTGAAGCCATATAAATTTCTTCCAAATTAACCTGAATTTGATAAATTACATGTTTATAATGAAGAATGACTCTGATCAAACAGAAGCCAAAATTTATAAAAAAAAAACTAGATGGAAAGGAGCAAGACTGCACCCCTGCTTTTTAATTAATAGGATGCAGGACTCGAACCTGGGTCTCTGGACTGAGAGCTAGCTCCAGTAACCAGTCGCCCACGAGAGCACCTGCGAAGCCAAAATTTATGTATGTATGATTATGAAGTATGGACAAATCTTGTGGCATAGATATCTCTTGGCTCTTTGTTTTTTGACCCCTTGGGAAATTGCTCAAATGGTGCTAATCAATGTTATGTTTGAGCTTCCAGTCTTTGGTTATGTATATCTTTCTGTAGTTCCATATTGACTTAAATTTATACCAGTTGACGCAGAGGTTCTAGTTAAAGATTCTGTTGACACGACCGAAAAGGAGATGATGGATAATGATATTCTTCTAACTGAAAAGAGTACAAGTATGGACCCAAGTGCATCTGTACAATTGGATGAAGTTGGTGGAACTAGTAGCAATGTTCCTTCCAGTAGTCAAAATAGAACTCTTGTTTTGGACCATGAGATACAGCATTTGAGTTTGGAGAGCAAACCAAAGAACAGAAAACCCAATATTAAGAAAGCAGCTTCTGTTTCACACTACAAGCCAGAACCATGGATGCTCCAGAGTGAAGATCAAGAAATCCGTAAACAGCTAAGTCTTGCCATTGTAAGCAACAATTGCATATTTCTTTTTTCAATTGTGTACATGTAGATAATTGATTTGTTCTGCTCAAGTTTGACCGAAACGATTTGCTAGGTTGGTCATGTTGATTCTGGGAAATCGACTTTATGTGGCCGATTACGACATGCTCTGGGATTGATTTCAAAAAAACAAATGCATAAATATGAGAAAGAAGCTAAAGAAAAGGTCAGTTCTGTTATTCAGATTGCTAGCACATCTCAGCCTGTACTTCTATCATCTCTAGCTGTTTATATTTTTTTGCAATGCTTGTTTTGACAGGGGAAAGGGTCGTTTGCATATGCTTGGGCTATGGATGAGAGCAGTGATGAGAGGGAGCGTGGCATTACAATGACTGTGGCTGTAGCATACTTTAATAGCAAAAAATACCGTGTGGTTTTGCTTGACTCCCCTGGTCACAAGGATTTTGTTCCTAATATGATATCTGGTGCTACACAAGCTGATGCCGCCATCCTAGTTGTTGATGCATCTATAGGCTCATTTGAAGCTGGCATGGGTGTTAATGGAATTGGCCAGACAAAGGAACACTCGCAACTTATTCGGAGCTTTGGTGTCGAGAACTTGATAGTTGCTGTTAATAAGATGGATGTGGTGGAATATTCGAAGGAGCGGTTTCAGTCCATTAAATCGCAACTTGGTATCTTTCTTCGGTCATGTGGGTACAAAGACTCTTCAGTCACCTGGGTTCCTTTGAGTGCAATGGCAAACGAAAATTTAGTCACAGCTTCTTCAGATTCTCGTCTTCTATCATGGTAAGTTAGTTCTAACGATGGCCCTCTATGTGCTTCACTTTTTCCCCCCAGACTTGGGGACTGTTGATCACCAATTTATTGATGCCTGATGTCAGGTACAATGGAGATTGTCTGCTGAAAGCCATTGACTCATTACCTCCTCCCCATCGTGATGTTTCAAGGCCACTGCGCGTTCCAATATGTGATGTTATTGCATCTCACACGCTGGGTCAGGTGGCTGTTTGTGGTAAAGTAGAGTCTGGAGGGATCCGAACTGGCTCTAAGGTACCATTCTCATGTTATGTTTGGCAATGTATGAAGTGTTGATTTGTATAGTTGCCTATTGTTGTGCAGAAGATTTCCTTACGATTGTGCATCACGCTAAAATAGCTATCAGTTTGGTCGCTTTCCTGTCCTGTCTAATACGTACCTGCTAAACAACATATTTTCTTTATATGTTTGCATGATCAAGCTAGCTATAATATCTGCATTGTTCTTGTTTCTGTATATTTATACAAGCTGCTGAAGATGTTATTTTGATCATGAATATCAGGTTCTTGTCATGCCTTGTGGAGATATAGCTACAGTAAGAGCCATTGAGCGGGATTCCTCTACTTGCAGCTTGGCTAGAGCCGGGGACAACGTTGCCATTGGTCTGCATGGGATCGACCCTGGCCATATTGTGTCAGGCGGAGTTCTTTGCCATCCAGATTTCCCCGTGCGCATCGGTTCTCACTTGGAGCTGAAAATTTTGGTTCTAGAGATCACCATGCCGATACTGGCTGGCCTTCAGGTTAGTGGAACAGCACAACGAATAGCATGTCAAGGATAAGTTTGGTAACGATCTTCTCATCTGCTGTTCCCATTGAAATATTCTAGTTTGAGATGCACATACATCACGCCAGGGTGTCAGCGAGGCTGGCTAAAATACTGTCGTCATTGGACCAGAAGACTGGCAAGGCCTTAAAGAAAATGCCACGTTTGCTCACCGCGAGGCAGGCCGCTGTTGTTGAAGTAAGATGAAGTCACGTGAAATCTAACCTACAGTATTGTTTGCTATTCAATCTGATTGCGGCCAATGTTTATTTATTCTCTGTCTTCAGGTGAAGCTGGACAAAGAAGTTTGCGTGGAGGAATTCTCGACGCTGAAGGCCCTTGGGCGGGTGTTCCTGCGGTCTCAGGGTAACACCGTTGCAGTGGGCATCGTGACGCGAATTCTGGACCAGGCTTTGGACCTCGACTGACCAGACATGTCATGTACACGGTGTGTCCGTTCTGTTGTTGAGGTAGTCAGTAGATGTGTATATATATGTGGTCGGATGCAGCAGGTACACGCGGCTGCAACGCTGCATTAACAGACGGCACTAACCTGAGTTTTTTTTTATAAAAAAAACAAAAATGTGACTTGGGACTAGTACCTGCCATGAGTCATTTTTAACAAATCTCGCTGAGGCGTGGTGGTCACCTATTTACCTTTCTATATGTTCTGCTGGCAAAGGCAACCAGGCATACAGGCATGACTTACGTTTGAGGGACTATTGCTACTGCTTGAGGAGGATAGCAGGCCGCGGCCCGTGGCAAGGCCTTGAGGCAAGTGGGCGTCGCAAGTCGCAACTCACGCGGACGCGGCTGCCTTGTCTCTTGTCTGCCTGCGGCCGTGCGGCGTGCGAGAAGCCTGCCTCCTCGTACGCGGCTAGCTGCATCGTCCACCCCCGCTGCGCGCGACCCCCAGCCGCGCGGCCTCGCCTTTGCTGGTCGCGTGATGAATCGTGGGCCCCGCGGCCCGCGCGCGGAGAAATTATGAACGTCACGCGCGGGCGGGGGCGGGGGCGGGGGCGGGGGCGGGGAGGCAGCCCCAGCCCCAGGTGGAGGTGAGGCGCGGGTTGGATGTGGTCTCCTTTCTCCTGGATTGGCCAATGTATCCGGGACCGGGAGGTGCGGCTGCCAAATTCGCCTTTCGGTGCCCAACCCAACGAACCGTCCCTCCCGCGCGTCCTCGCCCGTTTTCCCTTGTAAACACCGCCAAATCAGGCGCCGGCTGGGCGGGACACGACACGAGTTTCGTCCACCGCAGCCCGTACGTGCGGCGGTTTCGGCAAAAAGGAAGCGGCGTGCGCGGAGGCCGGAGGGGAGGTGAGCGATCTCACTGGGGCTGCTGCTGGTGGCGCGTCAACTCAAGGAATCCTCTGCTGGTCGCTTGCTTGTGCCTGTACGCCCGGCCGTTCGCGTGTTGCAATCCGTCCCCTGCGTCCGTCGCTACCAACGCGCGCGGACGCAAGCGCACCGACACGCTCACACACTGACGTGCAGTGCGGCTGCGGCTGCGGCTGCTGTGATAATAATTGTAAAGCCTCCACACCACACGTCCACGGCGCAGACGGCAGCAGGCACCGCAGCAGCTGAGTGCCATGTGTTGAGTGACCTGTGATTTCTGTTCTGCCGGCATCGATTAGCCTTGGCGCGTTTGCTCTCTTGTCTTGCTGCGATACATGCATGTTTCATCTCGTGGAATGGAATGGAATATGGAAGCAGAAAGAAGCTCGTCGACACCACATCCACATGGGAGTTGATGAGTTGGGACGGGAGCGCGGGCCGCGCTGCATGCACAATCCATCATCGGGATCGGGCGGGCCACCGCAGCCATGTGGCGCCTGCGTGCATTATTATGCATGCAGCTGTTAAAAGGGTGACTGAGTGCATGCAATTAGCACGCATCATTCGTCCTGACGCTGACGCCTGACGGGCCAGGCCCCTTGCTCTCGTCCCCTGCAACTGCAAATCTTCCTGCTATGTTATACAGGCCGGGCGGCCGGCCATCTTCGCCTGCTTGTTTCGCGCAACAAGCTAATCGTGTACCATGTCATGTCCCGGTTAGTAGAAAGTTTTTTAAACGACCTCGACCTCCTCTCGGGACGGTGACGCTGCTGCCTGCTGCAGCGGCACCGGCACCGGCACCGGCAGGTTCGTTGAGGTCGTTGTACTTGCCGGTCGCTTTGCTGCGTCACCACGGCTCAGCTGTCTGCCCGCCTTCTTCTTTTCTTTTCTTTTCTGAAGCGAACGGAATGCCTGCCGAGCGCTTCAAAGTACTAGGACGTGTAACTACGATACGAGTAGATGCGGCGTACGTTTGCGTTGGGACGGAGGCACCCCTCTATCTTTTTCTTTTGTCCCCGTGCTGCTACTGTCAACGACTCCGCGCAGTCGGTGAAAGCGCCTAGGCCACCGAACGGCGTATCGTATCAGGCTCACACATGCATACATGCATCGAATTAAATACACCCGTGTCCGCTGTCCGTGTGCACCTCCACCTAGTACTATACAGCAGCACGTTGCACCAGTAAAAGCATTCAGCAGGCAAAGGTTAACTCGTTGTCTTCTCTCTCGGCACTGCACATGCAGCTCAACGCACTGCTACTACTACATCACTAGCAAAATCAAGGCAACGTGTAAAACCTAACCGAGGTAAGCAAGTGCTGGACTGCTGAGATTCTACCTGTACTACCTGCTTACCCCGTTCCAGGCTTTCTGGCGAGGCATTTGTGTGCGGCATAGCACGTGTGGATTCGGCGCCGGTGCCTTTTGCAGCCCCCCTCCCAGTCCCCGGGCCCCCGCGTTCGAACGACCACATCGAAATGGCTTGGATTATTGGAGCCGGCCGGGATGATTGGGTGCCGTCCGTGTCGAAATGGAATGGCAACGACCGACGGTAGGCAGGTCTGAGCTCAGCATGCCCGGATGGAGGCTAGTCGTCTCTCAAATTAAACACACACAACGTCTCGCGTCTTCGTCCCACGCCGTCCGTGGCCCGCGCCCGTTCATATATGCGTACAGGGCGTGGTACTTACCCACGGTCGTCTCGTCCACACAGCACAGCTAGCAGAATATGGTATGTACATTTTATACAGAGCTCATGTTTCGTCCCACCCTGTAGTCCGCGGCACTTTTTTTTTCCCAACAACGGACTACGGGAATAGGCTATAAGCCTGTTTTTGTGCTTCAGAATAATGTAGCCTTGTTTTTAAGCAAAAGCTTCTTTTTAAATTGGACATAAAAGATATATAACATGAACATAGTTAAAGAAGAGCCGTGTGTGCGTCTTCAACCTCTCGCTGGCCACCTCCCTCCCCCTTCTTCCTCCTCACCCTCGCTCCCATCGTCGTCCCTCCCGTCGCCATGGCGCTCCAACTAAGGCCATAGTGCGCCTACAACGACCATCTCCCCCTCCTCATTGGAGCTTCTCGCCCCGACCTTCATGGCCGCCTCCACTGTCACCAGAACCCCTAAACAGTCCCAATACCTTATCTACCTTCCTCCCCAAACTTCCTTCTCTATCTAAGCCTGTCAGAGACGGAGAATAGAAGGGGAAGCTCGCCGAAACCCTATATCGAAGGAAGAAGAGGACATAATTGCCATGGCAGTTGTCCCCATTAAACCATACACCACCTAAACCCTAATGGTGGGGGGCATGCGGGCATCGGCACAGACGAGGGCGCTAGGAAGGAGCTCGTGGAGTTCGAGTGCAGCCATGGGCGCCGGGTCTCGCTCATCGGAGATGGAAGATGAGAGAGAGGGAGGGGGTGGAAGACGAAGAAGGGGATAAGGTGTCCTGTGACTACGAGCGGTGATAATGTGTGTGCGTGCTATAACTTAAAAACGGAGGGGTATTTCGAAGTCTTTACCTATTAGCATTTATAACGTTCTGTTTTTTTTTTTTACAACATCTTCCAATATCTGGACATTTATCATAGGCTATTTAAGAAAACTAATTTAACGCTGTAATGTAGGGGGACATGTAAACCTGCAAAAAAAAAAACAGTGGTTTCGGTTTTTTTTTATAGAAAAAACAATAGAAAAATGGAGAGGAGACGTGCCAACAGACAAGTTTATCGGATCTTCCATTTCGATCGGTTCCACCAATGCCATCCCAATTTTCCTCGACAAGCCAACTGAACTACTGCTAATCATGAAGCCACCACCGAGCTGGGAGCTGGCCTTCTTTAATTATTAGTCATCACGTCTTATGCCTAAAACATCCTCCTCCTTGTCATTGTACTACTTGGAAATTAACTAATTACATATGTAACCAAAGTCTGCGTTGGGTAGAGTTTCGGCTGGCGCTGGCACCTCCATGAATTGCAGAAGCTGTTATTTTCAGAATAAATTAGGATCACACGAAACCATATTACTTTTAGCTTCAGCGGCTCCAACTTCTCCATACACTATAGCAAGGAGCTGGAACTATGCCAAAACATAATCTTTGAATTCATATAGGCACATAGGAGTAAGTAAAGTATCACCTGTATTCTCCTACACTCTGTAAAAAAAAAAAAAAACCCTTGTTCACCCATAACCGTAGCTGTACCTTACGTGGACCCGTATCACAACATCCGTGAAAACGAAAGGATAGTACTCTGTTCGCTTGTCTGAAAATAAGTGTTAATTTTGGCTGATGCTAATTTGCTATGAGAGAAAAATATTATTATATAAATATATAAAAAACTAAAATCTTAACTTATTAGACAAGTGAACAAGCCAATTGTGAATCCCTCGTCTGTCCAGCACGCTACGTTCAACCAAGTGCAGGACATTTGTCACTCCCATTGATTACTCCTTACCTTATTTGGTTAGACCAAACGCTAAGATGTGATTGCCTAATTGTAGTTGATAGCGCACAGTACGATCTTGTATTAGTAGCGTGTAAATGACCGCACAAACTACTCATCTGTCACGGGCTTAGTGAAATAAATGAAACTATTTGAAGTGAAAAATTAAACTCTCTTGGTTCCAAAATATGAGATCGAAGTTTGCCCTAAATAATAACTTATTAAAAAATTAATTAAGCTAATGAAAGGAAATCATTAATATCCATGGTATCAAACACGTAAATTATGAACCATTATTTCATAATCAATATAGCAATACTGATTTGATGCCGTACATATTATTGTTCTGACGTAAAAATTCAGTTAAACTTAGGACAGTATTTTTTTAATCCTTATTACTTTAGGATTTAGGATTGAGAAAGTACATTGAAAAACATCAGGATAATACAGATTTGGAAAATGCTTGCGTTCAGTAGAGATCATAAAAAATGGGGAAGGTGAGCTGAGATGAGAGCCTGAGAAGACAAGATCCACCCCCACCCACACCCACACCCACACCACCCACAGTGCCCAACGCCGCAGCGCCATTTTTAATCGGCGAGCGCTCCTCTGCTCCAACCCTCCAGCTGTTTTTAATTCGAAAATTTTCGAACCAAGCCCCCCATTTCTCTCGTCTTCCACCTCCTGCCTTCCCCACCCCACCGCTCAGCGCCCGGCCCGGCCCCAACCAGAGGCCAGACCAGACAGCTCCGTTTCCCCCTCCCCCCCGTCCTTCCTCCACCTCGACCGCGCACCAAACCCGAAAGCGCAGCCACATTCCCTCCTCCAGCCAGCCCCCGCTCTCGCGCCCTTCCGCTCCGCGTCACCCGAGCGGCGGCGGCGGCGGATACCGCGGCGCCCGCCCCCACCGGGCAGTGGCGGCGGCGGCGGACGAGGAAGGGTTTGTCCCCGGAAGAGGGAGGGAGGGCTCTGGCGGTAGTGTGTACGGCCACCTCGTGCTGTGGACAGGCGGGGCGCGAGATCCGGGCTGGAAGGGTTGGGGGTACCGTTGGTGGCGCCGTGGCGTCCGCGTGATCTGAGATGAAATTGGACCCAGCGGCGCGGTATTCGCTGCGGAGGTAGACGGCCATGACGACCAACACCAAGCGCGCTTACAAGCTCCGTATCCTCGTCGATTCATTTGTGCTGTTTGGCTACTTTTTTTTTTTTTTTTTTGAATTCCTTGTCGTGGGTACTGTATAGCGAGTTTTTATATGGCCGATCCATCGCTGCTGCCACGGCCGTTCAACCAGTCGGCAGATTTGGGTCAGCAAGTTTGAGAGGGAGCTCCCGACTTTCAATTTTCTGCTTCTTCTGAGATGGTAAATAGGCATTTGGTAGTAGTGAGATTGGCGGTCACATTTAACTGTTGGTGATTATCAAGTAGTCGCTACTGATTTATTGTTGATTAGCTGAGAAGTGCGGTTGCTGGCATTCTGTGTTTGTGGAAATGTCTTGAGTGGTACATTGACGTTAATAATATCAGTTAACCAGGGACGATTGGGCTGCTAAATTTGCCACATTGGAATGCCTTGACTTGTGTTTCGTGTAGAGGAGTTTGTGGCGCACTCGTCCAATGTTAACTGCCTCAAGATTGGGAGGAAGACCTCGCGGGTTCTTGTCACAGGAGGAGAGGATCATAAGGTCAATCTTTGGGCTATTGGAAAGCCCAATTCAATATCGGTAAGACTTATTTATCTAGCGCTGCTTCTACGCATGGACTGATTGTAAACTGTGGCTCCACAGTTGAGTAGGAAAACAAAACTCTTAACTCACTTGGCAAAACTATTTGCTGACGTAAGTGGTTACGTGATGAAAACTTCACCTTTTCAACCACTAACAGATTATGTAGCACAGTTCTCCTTATACCGGTATTCAATTAATACAAAGATACTTTTACGTTTGTTATCAACCTACCAGCTACCGTACAGCAATGTGTTTTTAGGATGGTTCGTTTAGTTAACATAGGTGTCACCAGTAGTGTTTTTAGAGATGGAGTACTTTATTTAATCCACTCCTTTAACTTTTTGGTGGCTATACAGAGTTTATCAGGGCACACAAGTGCTGTGGAGTCGGTTGGTTTTGATTCCACGGAAGTGTTTGTGGCTGCAGGAGCAGCCAGTGGAACAATAAAACTATGGGATTTGGAGGAGGCTAAGAGTATGCAAATATAAATATTTAACTTACTATTGATATATATGTATGTATGAATCTTTCAGTAATTGTATCTCTTGGCTCGTTTGCTATGCAGTTGTCCGCACTCTTACTGGACATAGGTCAAACTGTATGTCAGTTGATTTCCATCCGTTTGGGGAATTCTTTGCCTCTGGGTCATTGGACACTAATCTGAAGATATGGGATATAAGAAGGAAGAATTGCATCCATACATACAAAGGTCACACACGAGGGGTGAATGCTATTAGATTCACACCCGATGGGCGGTGGGTTGTGTCTGGTGGTGAAGATAATATAGTAAAGGTAAGAATTTGCCAGTGCTGTGTGTTTCAATTGCTAGTTCTTCTGCTGGATTTTTTTTCTTTTTCCTTAATCTTTCTAATTAAAAATCCTTTTTTTTTTGGAACTCATTACAGTATGTTTTGCTTTGGCAGCTCTGGGATCTGACAGCTGGAAAGTTATTACATGAATTCAAGTGTCATGAGGGTCAGATCCAGTGCATAGATTTCCACCCCCATGAGTTCCTTCTGGCAACAGGTTAGGTTCAGATTTTAGTTATGATGCCTATCTGTTTCTTACTTTCTTATTTGTTAACCTTTCTTTGTCCCTTTTGGTTGTACTATGTACTAGTTTATGGTTAACTCTCAGGCCTCTGTCTTGACATTTTGTTGAAGAAAAGACTCATCTGTGCATTGAGTCAATAAATTAATTTAAGTATTTACGTGTTATCGATAAACAAGGCTTGGAAAAATTGTTTAAACATGACATCCTAACTAAAAATAAGATTTGTCCCTGGTAAAGTGTAATGACTGTTCCTTTGATGTTTTAAGTGGTAAAGTGTAATTGGTCATACTATGATTGTAATTGACTAATTGTCATCTGCCCCACCACACCCCATAATTATTTTGATTATTTGCCCAAAAACATTCCAGTACTCATGTCTTGGCATAGTTTACTAGTTTAGCTTACTTTAAGTAAATAAATCGTTAATATACGTATTGTGTTAATTTTCTGTTGCGAGATATCATGCTTGTTTTCATTGGTGACATCTGCGAGGAGATGCATTGAAACTGTGTACAATATGTTATATAGAAACTTTCTTTCAGTGGCATCAATTAATAAATTCCATTTTTGTTCTTGCGGAGTCGCATATTGTTTCCTGTCAGGCAGTGAAGAATGTATTTCATATGTTTATGTGGGAGCTCACAAGAGTATATTCCTTTTGAAACTAAATCTCTCTTATGTAAAACTTATTGCTTCACTCAGGCTCAGCTGATAAAACTGTCAAGTTCTGGGATTTGGAGACTTTTGAGTTGATTGGTTCTACTGGACCTGAGGTACGCTGTTATTTTGAGCTGATAATTGTTTATTTTCTGTATGTCTGTAATTTTCATAATTTTAGCATTATTTCCTTAAAAAGTAACTTGGGTGGGGCTCTCTTCTCTATGTTCCATCAAAAAAGAAATGGAAAAGAACATAAACTTAGATCTCCCTGTTTGGTGTATACAATAAAGAGTCATATGCAAATGTTTTTGCAACATAATTCAGTTTGATTTGGGCACCTATTTAATTCATTTGAATTACTTGTGTTTCCATCAACATTTAATTCATTTGAATTACTTCTTGTGTTTCCATCAAAATACCAGACAACAGGTGTTCGGTCCATGACATTCAATCCTGACGGCAGATCTCTGTTATGTGGGTTGCATGAAAGTTTAAAGGTAGTGCTATTACTTTCTCAGATGATCATGTCAAGATTGCTTCTAGTACCCTATGACTTCTAGAGACAAACTCTTTCTTTAATTATGCAGGTTTTCTCCTGGGAGCCAATAAGATGCCATGATACTGTGGATGTGGGATGGTCTAAACTTGCTGATTTGAACGTTCACGAGGGAAAACTTCTTGGTTGTTCTTTCAATCAAAGTTGTGTTGGAATATGGGTTGTCGATCTGACGGTATGTTGGCTTCAGCTGCATTTGTAACAGTGATCCGTTATGGTCAATTGGAGTCTTCCCTTTCGTTTTTTTTCATTTACTAACATAGAATCAATTGGCAGCGTCTTGAACCATATGCAACGGGTACTTCAACAAAACTAAATGGTCATTCTGAATTGAAGACTGTGTCTAGCAGCACTATGCCTTTACAAAATGATAGTGGTTCAAGGGCTAACATAGGGCGATCATCAGTCTTGCAAAATTCAGAGAATAACTTAAAAGCTTCTTCAGGAAGACTGTCGGCTTCTCAGAACTCAGATTCTGCACCCAAAGAGACTAAATCAGCACCTTGTATGTTCCTGCTCATCTCTATCTATTCATTTCTACATTTAATGGTCGATGCATTTCATATGCCTTATCTGTTTTCTATCTGTTCTTAATATACTGAAGCAAGCGGGTTGGTCCCAAGCACACCACAAAGGGCTGGAGTTAGCTCCAATAATAGATCTGTTGGAAATTCAGCTTTTCAATCTGGTGGTACCACCTTGAAGAGAAGTTCGTTGCGGAGTACCAGTGCCTCTAATGTTCACAATTTCAGTAAAGCTGATGTAGTGCCTGTCATTGTTCCCAGAACTAGCTCAGGAGGGGAGTTGGCTACTGATTCTAGAGGTGATGCTGCTGATGTGGCACCTGTTCTTCCTAAGGTAACTAGAAGGGCTGATCCTGCTACCGATTCTAGAAAAGAAAGTAATGATGTGGAACCTGTTATTCCTAGAGCAAGCTCAAGAATGGAAATAGCCTCTGATTCAGCACCCATTTCTACTTCCAAGTCAGGCAGAAGGTTGGAGGCTGCTCCTGATTCAAAAAAAGAAAGTGCTGATACAGCACCTGTTGTTCCCAATCCCAGGGCAAATGCAAGAATGGAGATGGCCTCTGATTCGGTGCCTGCTCTTTTAAAGGCAAGCAGAAAGCTGGATTCCGGTACTGATTCAAAGAAAGAAAGTGCTGATGCAGTACCTGTCATTGTACCCAGAGCAAATTCTAAAATGGAAACGATTTCTGATTCTAGGAGAGAACCCTCTGCTGGAAGAGTATCACCATTCAGAATCCAGTCAAGATATGCTGAGCTACGGAAGCTAAATCATGCCAAAATTGATGCAAACAAAGTTGATAACGGAAGTAAAATTACTGAAACAGATGACTTCAATTTCCAAATATTTCTTCCCCGTAGAAATGGTGTTTCTCAAACAATAAGTTCTGAAGAAACCCGTGAAGATGTAAAGTGTGGTCCGTTTGACAGGATGGGATTTTCGAATTCATCAGAGCCAAATTCAAGTGTCCGCAGTGAGAATTGTATGATACTATGATCTACACTCATTTACATGTTTTATGTGCTGCTACCACTTTGATTCACATATTGTTTTACAAATTGTTAGTGGTGCTTGATTTCATTCATAATGTGTTTAATGTACTAACAAATCGAACTACTACTATTGCCTGCTATTTATGTTGTGCTCATAATGTGCTATCCATGTTTGCATTGCATGTCTATGTCCCTATATGTATTTAATGATTTGATTGTGCATTCATATGTACATAGTTGTAGTGCTTTTATATTATTTATATCTTATCTAAAAATATACATATCGTAGAGTTATGCATTAAAGTACTCATCATAATAAGTTCTAAATGCTTTCGAGTTGTGGATTTGAATCCAATAACAGTTATTCTTACACTATCTAGTCAAATTTAAATTTTCTTTTTCTTTCATTGAATCAAGCATCAATGGGCAAACAATTTACTTGGTAAAAGAATTAAAGCATTTGTTTAAGGTGCTCAATAAGTTGTAGGCATCTCATAGTTTTCATATAATTTCATTTACTAATATGCTGTTTAGTCAGCATTATCTGGATGAAGCATTGTTTCTCAAAGTTTACATTCTGAATCCTGTGAGAAACACCAAACATGTCTGTTCTTTTGTTGAGTTATTAGCTATCCTTGTGTTTTTTTGACAATTTACTTTTTGGGCAATCACTCCATTTGGTTCTGTTTTACAGATGTTTCTAGAATGCGCAAACCAAGAGATAACTGCTATATTGAAGTTTCAAGAGCAGGTATTGTTATGCTACTGCGTATCTTTTTACAAAATATGCTAAATATGTTGTGATTCCAGTAATCTGTTCATGAATCTGAATAAATTATCATGTAGGGAGAGCGAGGTCAAGTGTCTCTAGTTGGGAAGGGAGGGATCAGTCTAGTCACGAAGAACCGACAACAAGCAGTTCTTCACTGGCTCCTACAGGCCGTCCATATTCATCTGTATGTCTAAGATAAGCCATAAACCTTTTATACGTTCTGTTACTTCATTGTTTTCTTTTAATTCTTTTATTTATTGTAAAGATATGGGGTAGTTAAGTTTGAAGATAGTTGTGCTTACTTTTATTATCTGATTTCATTTATCTTTGTGGCTGCTGCTGTCCCATTGGTTCATGTGCATGCATCCTGGACCTAAGATAAAGTTTAACTCAACCATTCCTTTAATCACACTCTTGCCCCCCAGGCTGAGCCTAGACCTAGGTCCCATTTGAAACACAGTTGATTTCCAACAATTCCTGTGAATTTATTGTAGCACTTATTCTTCACTAGCTTGTGCTTACTATACTTAAGCCCTTAAAACCTTATTTGATACCGCAGTTTATACCTGGAATTGCATGTTTGCTCATTTATGCTTTTTACACTCAGAATTATATGAAACCTTTCCTCTTCTGCAGAGAGGAAGCAATCAAGCTTCTGAAACTCCAACCATAGCTAGTGATGAAGATGTTCTATCTCTTCTCATGGAACAACATGAGTTATTTATAAGCTCAACAAAGTCTCGTCTGACAAAATTGCAGGTCAGTGCAGTGCTTGACAATTTGGCTGTATTGGCCGTGCTGCTGTAATTTCAGTTTTCTTGTACCAATTAATCAGATGGTATAAGGCTCCAGGCTAATGAAAGAAAAGAGTTTATGTATGCACCTTATGTTGTGGTTTCTAATCTTATAATTAGGATGCAAGATAGGCTTTTAAACTGTTTTGCTCCAGTTATCATAGACTTCGTAAATCACTGTTTTGCTCAGTGGAGTAAAGCACCCTTTTGGATAGAAGATAGGCTTTTAAATTACAATTGCTCAAAGGCTGCCCCCTTTTTGTTGACATGCAGATTATTCATCAAATGTGGGAAAGAAATGATATCAGGGGTGTGCTCTCTGCGATGGAGAGGATGGGCGATCATGCTGTCAGTACTTTGCTGCTCTTTCTTTGTATCTAATAACCAGCTGTTAATGATTGTGTGATTTCTGGTAATTTCAGGTCTGTGCTGATATGGCTAGCGTTCTGATGGAGAAAAGTGAAATAATCACACTTGATTTATGTACCTCCATCCTGCCTGCTGTCACTGATCTTCTGGAGAGTAAAATTGACAGGTATTTGCTGCAAAACATTCCCTATTCACAGATCCGCCCCTGCCTTTATCGAGTTAGATACGAAATTCTCTATCTTTGAAACTGGCATTAAGGTGGTCGATCTTTTAGCTCCTTATCGGCGTGGAGGAAAAATCGGACTATTTGGAATCTTTTTTTTTAGGTAAAACAGTACTCATCATGGAATTAATCAATAACATTGCTAAAGCTCACAGAGGCGTATCCGTATTTGGCGGAGTAGGGGAACGGA
The DNA here is from genome assembly GCA_038502445.1 of Eremochloa ophiuroides. Lineage (NCBI taxonomy): Eukaryota > Viridiplantae > Streptophyta > Magnoliopsida > Poales > Poaceae > Eremochloa > Eremochloa ophiuroides. The sequence goes on along the minus strand of JAHLJS010000009.1, from coordinate 66,645,870 downwards.
CTCGTGAAGGAAATGATCTTTATATGGAAATGAAGGAATCTGGAGTAACTAGCATATGCCCGTGCGTTGCTACGGAAACCTTATAATTTTTCATTGCAATTCAACACGATAAAAGACAAAAATACGTTAGGAGCCTTAGATTTTTAACACAGTAAAAGGATAAAGAAATAGTTAATCGAAATCAAGACAAATGAATTTTAACTTTTGCTTAACAACATATTTTTTTGAGCCATATTCAAATAAATAAGCATCAAATTTAGTAACAATATCAAACTAAGTGCATGATAGATAAGTCATTCACAACTATATCTTTCATTCTTCAGCCCGTGATGCGGCTAAGATATTCACGTAGGGATACAAGAATCGTGCAACGCATTGAATTCCTATCATACACCAATAGGCCGATCATAAAGTTCTTACTTGGTCTTTGAACATTCTGTACAGAAGACAAATATAAATAATTTTTTAAGTTAAGGCAGTAATATTTTCGAATTACACACATTTTATGCTCGCCATAGAGATTGCCATGAGTCGTCCATTGTTTCATGTTGTCGGTGGTTAGATTAGCGAGTGCTACACCGGCTAGTAAACTTGGAGATTACGGTTGAGATCACGGATGGTGTGCAAGGGGGAACACAGGGTTTATACTGGTTCAGGCAATGAATGCCCTACGTCCAGTGTGAGATCGAGTCGTGTTGCCTTGCACCGGGGTGCTTTTAGTAGGGGTTACAAGCTTAGTCGAGAGAGGGAGGGGCTCCCAAGTCTCTTGTGAGTGCGAGTGTTTGTGGGTGTTCTTGAGTTTGTAGATTGTATGTCTGGAGGTTCCGGGGGTGAGTGCGTACGTGAGTGAAGAACGTGCCTGTGATCGGCCTCTGCCCTCCCTTTTATAGTTACAAGGGAGGGGCTAGAGTTACATGTGTTGCCCTGTGGTTACAGTGCTCGACATGACGGAGTCGGTGATGACTGGTGGCTATCGGCAGCCACGCCCTCGTCTTGGCACCTCGGCGGCATGGCATTAGTCATTCGGCTGATCCACCACTGTTCTATTGGTGAGTTTCGAGGCGTCTCACAGTGCTGGACATGGTTAGCTGCATGGCAATACGTCACGCCGTCCTGTCCGACCCTGCACAGTGCAACGAATAGATAGGTTGACCTTTGTGTACAAGCTCCCGAGTCTCGGGAGACCTTGGTGCCGTCGGGGGCGCGATGGGACGGAGCGGGAGGAGTGTCCTCCCTCGGGTGCTTCTTTTTCCTTGTAAGGTACATTCCAGGGGTGAGCGAGCCCGATCGTAAGGATTGCCCATTCCCCCGGGTTGGCCGGGCGACTGCCGTTTCCCTTTTCCTGGTATCACACGTGCGACCGGGGCATGACAGTCACCGTCGTAGTTGACGAATCTCCTCGTTAGCCCAGGAGGCCGTACGGTTGACCGTCCCTGTAGCGGCGTGGGGGGAGTAGAACCGTCAGATCGCCTGCCAGAGGAGATGGGGTAGTTGGTACGGCGAACGTGCGCGTTCGGGGCGCAGCTGTGTCGCGGGGCCCACCCGATGGGACCATGCTTGTAAAGTGGTCAGGGGAAGGTCCCTTGACCGTCAAGTTTGCCTTGTTGACGTCGGCAGGGCTCGGGCGAACCCGAGGGGTGCGCCCGAGGGAGTTAGCCTGTAGCGGGGGGCTCGGGCGAATCGGAAGTCTATCGCCCGAGGCCTGCTTTCCCGAGCCCTGTCGCGGAGGCTCGGGCGAATCGGAGAATTTCTCCCGAGGGGTTCAAGCGCCCGAGGGAGGCGATGCGCTTCTGCACGGCTCTGTTATAGGCCGCGCGGGAAGTTCTTGCATGGGCCGTTCCTGCGTGGGCCTCGGCTGGCGCCTTCTTGGGCCGGGCTTCATTCGGGAAGTATGATTTTGCGTTGAAGTTGGGTACCCCATAGTTGGGTACCCGACACATGCGGACATGAATTACATAGCGACAAAGGCAGATAAGTTCCTACATAGTATAATAAATGGTCAACTAATTAAGCCTTAACGGTCCATTTCTATATACAGCATAATAATAAAATGTGGTTCAAAAAAAGTTGCCTTTGTTTTATGATTGGAGTGCCACTTGGGAGTATATGTTTCCAATAAAAGACATTAACAGATCGTTCATGGGGTTGCACTTCTGTTGCACGTACATAATTTTTGGAAATATTGATAATTTTACGCACATAGTACTTATATGGCATATCTTTACACTAATCAGGAATAGGAGTAGGATCAAGCACAAACAGAGTTTTTGTCTCACGGTCCAACACAAAAAGGTTAAAAATGCCTTCTTTTCACGTGGCATAAGAACCTGCAAAATGATCGCAATTAGAATTTCAAAAAAGGGCTCACAATTCATAGAGAAAATCTCCTTACAAATCTGCAACGTGCGTTGCTACGGGTATACGCTCCAAAAATCACAAAGGGCGGCATGAGAAATCATATGGGAAATTCAACTGAAAATAAAGGAAATGAAATAGACACAACCCAACAAAGACTTTGCATATTTATCAACTATATTCTCATGCTAAAACAAAATTGTATAGGGTTGAATGTCAAACCAAATAAAAACTACACTTGTAAAATTTGATAGCTGACAACAACAATCAATGAATAATGTTAAGAGGAATAACCCATAAAAACATAACAGAACCCACGAGTGACATCACACTAAGTGAAAATACAGATTCTGATTGATACAAATAATCGCGTGGAGCGCTTCAAAAATTCATTTCAATAGATTCCAACCAAAACTCAATAGCCGGAAAGGGAAAATAGACTTGTCTCTCAATAGCACACAAACTGCACCTTCGGTGACAAACCAAGGGCCCTTTGGAATGGAAATTTTATAAGAGAAGGCAAGGAAAAACTCCCGCTTTCCAAAGGGTTTTGTGTGTTCACAGAGGCCAACCGACAGTCTCCATTCAACAGGGAGATGGCACTACCAATGGGTTCAAGGCAATTTGAAAGAACTAACAATGTCTACCTAGAATTTTAGATGTGTGGTTTTTTGTGTTTTGTAATGGTCATATTTCATTTACTTAATGGATTGGAGCAAGCAAGCTAGAGAATTCGAAACCCTACTGAGGCTGACATCATTTATATGTAACAAAGACTCTAGGACAATGAACATATAGACTCAAACAAATAAAAGACTGCATCCATAGCTACTCTCACTTTCCCCTGAAACAGAGCCATTCATTACTCCTATACATCTTTATAAACCAGTCATCCCACAATAAAAAGATTGCATATAACTGAAAAAATATGTTTGATTGGCATTGTATTTCAACTATACAATGTCAAAGATGAGCACCACAAACCGACTGCACCCCTAGATTAAGGCAACCAGGTTCTTCTACAGAACTGATTCTAAGTACACTTCAAGACCGCTCAATAATAAGGTTCAAGAAAATCAGGTTTGGTCAAGAGACCGTTTGACAGATTTCTGGAAATTAAAGCTTCTGGCATGGACCAAAAGATGTCATTATATCATATTATCGGTAGTTCAGTACCAAAAGCACAATGATACAGGTTCCAACGAACTCCAGAACTTGGACAATTTGGGAAGTGAAGAATGGTGTTAGTCTTTTAAACTTGTAAAAAAACTTGAAGCCATGTGCTGCTGTGCTATAGCAAAAATACAAGACTGACAAAATTATAGGAGTGCCTTGTACACCTCCCTATTAGAGAATGCACAGAGTACATATGCGATCAAAGTGCTTAGTACCTAATCAGCATGTCTCCACTCGTACCTCCTTATCATAAGTATAGTTCAACCTCTTTCTTAATTTACTTCAGTGACATCTTTAGTGTTCTGACTGATTTTTTTTCTTCAAAAACTGCTCCAGTATCTGACTTTTTGAATTTGAGTAACTGAAAAATTAGTATATCATCTATCCTTAGCCTGAAGATGCATTAAGTTTGCTTCAAGTAGGTTGACACCTCAGAATCTTCTGTAAGGGGAACTGAAACTAAAAGTCTACTTCTATTAGGAAACTGAAACTTAAAGTCCTCATCAGGTGCTTTTCTGGAAAAACACAGGATTTTTTAATTGCAGCATAGGTGCAGTTTCATGTACCTGTCCTTTAGCATATTAAGTTTATATTAGAATGGATACACAGAAGCAAGCGATTATTTCCATAGCTAGTCTTTTGGCTAGTCATCACAAGCATGTAAGACCAAAGGATCAATGCTATATTGTGCTCAATTCTATTTGTCGTGGACTTACAGACGGCGGCATCATGGAGAACATGCAAAGAATATTATCATTTAGCTATTATGATCTCCCTTCTCATTTGAAGGCTTGTTTACTGTATCTAAGTATATTTCCAGAAGATTATGAGATTAGAAGAGGTTGATTAATATTGAGGTGGATAGCAGAGGGTTTAATCCAACATAAAGAGGATGAGGATAATCTATTTTAGCTTGGGGACACCTATTTTCAGGATCTAATAAACAGAAGCATGATACAGTGCATAGAACTTATGATGTGAACTCTTTCCAAATTGGAATATCACTACATACTGCAGTTGGTTTGCTCCATACTCGTGTGACTCCAAGCCTAAATCATATGGTCCTAGAAAAAATGGGGTACAAACAGGATCCAAGCTGTAACTGTTACTACAATTCCGATCGAGTCATTCTCTAACCCCTATCAAAGTGAAGCAAGGCTGCAACAGCATATAAGCTGCACGATTGAAGCACTACCTCCTAGAAGCACAAGCCTGAAGTGATTGACTGATCGAGAAACCCAGCCTAATGAATCATACTGAACCTGCAGACCGTTGATTTTTCACATATCACCCACCGAATCACTGAGCCATGACCAATACTGAAATCTAGAGCAAATGCAAGTTCTGGTTTTATAGTTGTATCATTCACAGCAAATGATTTCTTTGCAGATTCAACACATTAGACTGTAAGATTTGTGAATCTAGTGCATCCGATTTCGAATTTGTTTCCAGAACCACCAACACCAAATGGAGAGACGATATGAGAGGAAGTTGCTAGCTCTTCTAACGGACGGATTGGACCTGGCTCTCGAGAATCCACTTCACCTTGGCAGCGCATCCGCGGCACGTCATTCCCTGCACGCAAAAGCTACCCATCGGAACCAAATTGTAGCAGCAAAGAATACAGAGACACGGGCACGCGCGTCGTTACCCCGATATGGAGCACGATGGCGCCGGAGTCACCGTGCGCCTGCTGCTCGGACTCACCAGAGCGGCCAAAGCCGCGGTGGCCGCTGCGGCACCGACGCCGGAGTCGTCCCCACCGCCGCGGCCGCCGCTTGCGCCTGCGCCGAATGTGGAGGTGGCGGTGATGGAGGCGAACCCGCGGAGGGGCCGCACCAGGCCTGACGGGAGCAGGGGCCTCCCCGCGGTGGGCAGCAGAGGGAGAGGAAGAGGGAGAGGTAGCCTCATACTCGTGGCCACGGCAGCCTCCATTGCTGCTTCGAGGAGATACACGCTGGTGCTCGAACCCGCCGCGTCGAGTTGCCGGTGCGTGCGTGGGGCGGGCTTGCGAGGCGGGTGGGCGGCGGCCGCGACTCACAGGGCGAGGCAGGCGGCGGCGGCGGCAAGGCGAGGGCGATGGTTGCGGCTGCGGCGCAGGGTGAGGCGGGCAGGTGGCGGCCACGGGGGGCGAGGGAGACGTGAGTGGGGAGAGGCCGATTTACACGCGGTGGAGCGGAGTCGGGACCTTTCGTTCTGCCTGTGAACGATTGCAGTTTCACCTTTTTAGGAGTAGATTAATTCCAAAAATATTGAGGAATCAAAGGTAGCTCTAGTCTATCGCCAAATGAATGAACCGCCGGGAGCTCGTATGAGAGTTGGTTTAACTGCCCTAACTATGGCGGAATATTTCCGAGATGTTAATAAGCAAGACGTGCTTTTATTCATCGATAATATCCTTCGTTTTGTTCAAGCAGGATCGGAAGTATCCGCCTTATTAGGGAGGGCACCCCCCCTACCCCCCTCATAGGGGGACTGAACTTAAGATATTAATACCTCTAGTCTTGGGTTAGTCCACCCCCCTAACCCCCTCGCGAGGGGGTTGTTCTTCTCTCTCTCCGTGGCTTTGACCCTCCCTTTTTGAGTACGGGTCAAGCCACTGTTTGCTTCACCCCCCTAACCCCCCGATCAAGGGGGGAACACAACACTCCGATAGCCTTCCCTCCCCGAGAGAGAAGTCTATCTGTATATCGATATGGTTCCCTCCTCCCAGGAAACCATATCTCAATGGCAAGGTAAACTATAAATTCAATGACAATAAGACATCGATAAAACACGTATCACGATATCAGATCGGGCTGGGGGGGATAACCATTATTGGCAACAAATTTTGATTGATCTATGTATGGTTTGTCCTGAATGTATCCAGACACTTAGGCGTCGCATTGGAATTGTTGGTGAAGCTTGTAAGGACTTTTGGTCCAATGATACATTCAACAGTATCATCAGGTCCTTGTGTTGGTGTAGACCTTGAAGCAGAGCAAAGGTATTGTTTCACATAGCTGCTTCTGTGAAAAGTCATTACTAGACTAGACTACTTGATGCGATTTATGTATTGTAGGAGGGAGCGCTGCAACTTATGCTTCATTGAATTGGAGAAGGCCAAAAATAAGCTTCCGTCTCTAACAAGGTATTCTATAATCTATATATTACACCTTAGAGAAATTTTTACCTTTGACCTGCATTAGCAGTCTACTTAACATGGTTTAGTTGAGTCAATTATTCATTGGCACTTTGAGGCCATACTTGTCTGAAGTCTGAACTTAATGTGTGGCTTTGGTTTCAGTTCTTTATAATTTAAATTTTTTGCAATACTCATATCTTGGTCTTTGTATTTAACCTCAACAGAAGAAAAGGGGCGGTTGCAAATGCTGCACAAGAGCTTACTCTTGTTTTCCAGGAAATCATGAGTTGACTGACAACACACTAGATATACACAATTAGATGGGACATGCTTCCCCCTGACAGCAACAAGATTGGATATCAGCTGCCATGGAGCGCTAGCTATTCAGTCATAGCTCCATCATCAATCTCCAAGGCCACAGCAGTGGCAAAGGCATTTTGTTGCTGCTGTTTGCGCCTTTTGTACACATGCTAACACATAATCCATGTCATTTGTGAAGAGAAGCTACCATGGACAATGACTTCAGCCACAATATTACGTGGATGTCGTTTCATCGTCTGCTGAAGATGTTATAGGCCTCAATTGAATGATGGTCAGCAGATGGGGCCTGGAGGGCTTCTTTGGCACTCGTAGTTCATTGTTGTTTGTAACATCTCTCATGAACCGTTAGCATGTGCATGTGCAACAGTCAAGTGGTTGCATTTGGTAGTTTATGGTTGTGTTGGGTTGTGGTCGATTTAGCGATCATTGACGAGTGAAGTGAGCCATGTACATCATTTTTGAAGATTTGATATTTTTTTTTTCCCCTCGACGACTCCCTTCGTTATACTTAAAGAGTGAAAATTCATGTGGTGTTGCCTTGGCAGCTTTCGGCGAGCTTCCGTTTCCCTTTATCTGGCAAATATATGCGTGTTTGTATACTGTTATTAGGCAGGCCTGCTAAACAACAATCTCAGTGTAAATCTGGACTATGTGTATCTAGTTACTAGGATCTTCACTGTCACGCAGAGATTCAGATTTCTTGTAGACTTGGTAGTGCCAACATGTTGCAGACAAACTGAACTAACATTCAGTCTATTCTTCGATGGATCAAATGACTTCACAACGACAACGCTTACACAGAATTCTGGAACAAATATCCAACAAGTTCCTTATTCCCTTCGTCTACGCAGCACACAAGAACTACCAAAGAACTGAAGCACTGGATCGTTCGAGGTCTCGCTGCCGGCTCCGGCTCTGGCTCTGGCTCCTAGCAGGTGGGGACACAGGATTTGGTGCACTTGGCGGCGCACTTGCTGTGCGCGGAGAGCGTGCAGCCCTTGCCGCAGAGCATCTTCTTCTTGTGGCACTCCTCCTTGGTGAGGCAGCTCTTGCCCTGCTTCTCGCCCTCCTTGTTGCTCCCCTCCTCCTTGCCGTGCTCGCCGCCGCCGCTGCTACCGCCGCCCGACGAGCTCTGGTCGTCGCCCTGCGTGGCCATGCCGCCGCTCGGCCTCGCCTCCAACGGCTGCGCCGGCGAGACCTTGTTGGCCGCCCAGGTGGACGACGACGGCACCGCCCTCGCGCCCTCCGCGACCAGCAGGCCCATGGGCGTGGTCTCCTCGAGGTGTTCCTCGTGCATCAATGCCGATGCCGGCAAGGTGGCGCTGGCTGTCGCGGCGATCGCGAGAAGCACTGACACGGCGAGACAGCAAGAGCGAGACATCGCTGCAGCTAGCTAGCTAGCTCGATGGATCTTCTGTTTCTGTAGTGCGGTTTGCCTGCTTTGAGCTGTGACATTCGCATCAGCTCCTGCGTGTTTTATAGTACTATAGTACCTTCGTGAGCAGAGCAGCGAGGCAGCAAGCAAACAGGGCGTGCCTCAACTACTGGTTGGGTGAGAGGCGCCAAATACGTGCTCGTAAACGAGTGAGCTGCATGGAACATTTTTTTCTCGACCACTTTCATCAAGAGACACGAATGGGGTATATCAGACTAATTAGAATAACACATATGAGCTACTTTACAATACTGCTAGAGATGTAGGTACTTTCATGCTTAAATTAATCCAGAAAATAGTAGTAAATTTGTGACAACATATATACGCATGTGTGAACTAAATTGACAGCCATGATGAACATATCGATCGTAAGTAACACGAATATATTACTAATCATAGAATGGTAAGATCGGAAATATACCCCACAGAGGCTTCGGTCCCTCCATGTGTATTAGTTGAAGTGATAGGTTGCTCTATAGTTTTCCAAACGGGCTTGGCCCATCGGGCCAGCACGGGCCCGGTGCGAAAAAGCACGGCCCAGGCCTGGTGCGGCACGGCCTGCTTCGTGCTCATGCCTGGCCCGGCCCATCCCCGTGCCCGTGCCTGGGCCTGCAAACCGGCCCACAGTGCCGGCACGGGCATGGCCCGCCCCAACGGGCGGCACGCCTCCTGGCCGTTGATGCCGGCACGGGCGCTCCTAGCCGTTGGATGTAGGGCGGATTTTGGGAGGCCTTTATAAGGCAGCGCCGCGGCCGTCGGGGGAAACCCTAACCCCCTCTCCTCCTCGCCTCCTCATTTGGTTCATTCGCTTCTCTCTCATGTTCCCTTTCCGCCGCCGTCGCCCGGGGAAACCCTAACCCTATCCTCTCTCTTCTCCCTCTCCGGTGGCTGTCCGAGCCACCGGTGGCCGGCACGAGCACACGGCACAGCCATCTCTACCCCTCTTCTTCATCCCTGAACGTCGATTGAGCCTCGTCCTCCGCATCTTGGTCGGATCAGAGCCGTCTCTCCGTCGTCGACCTCGCTCGCCGTCACCTCTGGGGCTCCGGTCTCTTGCCGAGGCGAGACCGTCGAGGTACCAGGGTGCCGGATCTGGGCGTCGTCGACCTCTCCGGCGTCTCCGGTGCTCCGGTCTTAGGGGTAAGTCCAAACCCTAACCCTAAGTTCTTAGCGGTAAGGCCTAACCGAACCCTAACCATTTCCTTTTTGGTATTTTGGTAGCCGTTGAGGAACCGGAGGCCAGAGTTATGGCGGACGAGGACGGGATTGGTCACTCCATAACCATCAACGACGAGTTGCGTCTGTGCGGGATGGCTGGAGATGACGAGGAGGGCGACGTTCGCGCGGACGCCGACAAGCTCTTTGGACGTTCGGCTGCTGATCCCATTTTGCTCGAGCAGCCCGACGGCGATGCCCCTGCTGCTACTGGTCAGGGCGCTCAGGCTGAGGCTGCGAGCAATGACCAGCAGCCTGTCGGCTCCAATCGACCTTCCACCTCCCGGACTTTGAGAAGCCCTGCAAGGTCGTTAATGGTAAGAAGGTCAGGTATGCTGCCTCCTGCCTCCATTGTTGTAAGCAGTACTCTGCTCTGTCATGTGGTGGCACTGGCCATCTCGCTCGGCATCTTCTTAAGTGTGTTAAGAAGCGCGAGAAGTGCCGCATGGCTCAAACTCACATTTCTTTCAATCCTGATGGTAGTGTCCGTCACTGGGAGTACTCTGCTGAGACAGCACGTGTAGAGCTTGTTCGTTTGCTTGCTAGATTAGATCTTCCACTTCGTATTGGGGAAACTGAAGCTTTCACTGATTACATTAAAAATGCTCATAACCCTAGGTTTAACTCTGTCTCTAAGCAAACCACTGGTAGAGATGTGCATAATGTGCTTTCTGAGTATGGCATACTTAATAAGGTTTTTTCTGTGACATTGGATAATGCATCTGCTAATAAAAATGCCATGGATAAACTGAAACCTATACTTAAAGAGTACTTGGGTGCTGATCTGTTCTTGCATCAACGCTGTGCTTGTCACATTATTAATTTGATAGTTAAGGAGGCTTTGGTTGCTGTTAATCCTATGATTGACAATTTCAGAACTGCAATTTCATATCTTAATTCTTCCAACCAAAGAATTGCTGCATACAAGAGTTATTGTATTGCTATTGGCATTAGACCTAGGAAGTTTGGACTGGACATGGATGTTAGATGGAACTCCACATACTTAATGCTTAAGCACTTGATGCCTCACAAAGAAACCTTTAATACTTTTATTGAATCTCATTACCCTAGACCTAAAGGAGGTCCATTCCTTTTAACTGGTGAACACTGGACTGTGGCAACTAAAATACTGTCATTTCTTGAACTGTTTTATGATTCAACTGTTGCATTGTCTGGTGTGTGTTATGCTACTGCTCCTTTTATGGTTCATCATCTTGTTAGAATTGCTTTACACCTGTACAGGTATCAAAATGATGAACATATTAGACCTGTGATCCAACCTATGATTGATAAATACAATAAATACTGGAGATCCATACCTGATCTTTATGCTATTGCATTCATCTTGGATCCAAGAGCTAAAATGAAAGGTTTCACTAAAGTGCTTAGAAAATTGAGTTCTATTACTGATACTGATTATGCTAATAAGATGTTGGAAACTAGAACTCTGCTGTTTAAACTGTATAACAAGTATGATGCAATGTATGGCTCTGTTAGGTTGAAAAGATCTATCCCTCCAATCCTATCTGGTAAGAAAAGAATAGCCTGAGCTAAAATTTATGATGATGGTGATGATGAACTTGGAACTGGCTGTTCTGTCCTTCCTCCTAATCTTGATATGTCTAGGAATGTCCCTGCCACCGCCTTGCTACAGGCAGCAAATGGGTCTTCCTCTAATGCTGGTGGTGGCTCTGAACTTGCAGCCTACCTGGGCTGTGACACAGTCACCCAGTTGGATGATGAGTTCAACATCATGAACTGGTGGCATCAGCACAAATTAACTTACCCAGTCCCTTCTATTCTTGCTAAAGATATTTTTACTGTGCCTGTTTCCACAATTTCTTGAGAATCTACCTTTACCACAACTGGCAGGATCATCGAGGAGCGGCGACGGAGGCTGAACCCTGAGACTGTGGAGGCACTCACTTGCATCAAGAACTGGGAAGTGCTGAATCAAGGTTGCAGCACATGGTGGAGGACAAGGAGTTGGAAGAAGCCTTTGAAGCACTCTATCTAGATGACTGATCTCATTCTCATATCCCCATTTATGTAATGGTCTGTAATAACTCTTAAACTTGTGGTTCTGGACATGTTTGGTGGTGATGAACATTGAACAATGAAATTGGAGCTAGCTGCACTCTTTTTCCCTGTCTAGGGTTTCTCACAAGGGTGAGTTTTACCTATACAGGTTTTTAATGAGGCAGCCATTGCACAGCTCCTTCCTTTTGCTATTTAATCTGTGTTTGTGCTGTGTTGTATTTTACAATTCGAATTTGATATTTGCTTTCCTGTTGACATACTGAGTCTGGAGAGGTGTTTTAACACCTTTAGTGCCCATGCCAACACTAGCACGTTGGGCTGCCGTGCCCTTTGGCACGGCACGGCACGCTCCAGACTTGGTAGTGCCGTGCCTGGGCCTCTTTCTGGGCACGCTGACACGGCACGGCACGGCACGTTCCACCATCGTGCTCAGGCGTGCTAGTGCCGTGTTGTGCCTGGGCGGCACGTTTGGAAATCTATAGGTTGCTCAAAGTTGGAGACCACTGTCGATGCAGGAAGATGTTCCTATTGCGGTCCAACGATCGTCCACCGAGAAGATGCAAATCACCAGGAGCAGATGAGTTAGATGCACCCTAAAAACCTGATTGCTCGGCACAACAGAGCAGGTGTTGAAGACGCAAGCATGGTTCTAGAGGGCTTGCTCTTGTAATCCTTCGTGTGTACACAGAATATCGAAACGTCAAAGCTCTGGAGCAACTCAACAATTAGGTGGACTAACTTCCATCCTGCAGTAGACGTGTAAAAATACAAGAATATACCATTGAGACATCGCCTGTAGCTATGAAGTGTTCAATCAAACTGTATTACAAGGAAATGCAGTACTTAGTTCCTGACAACATGTTTGTAAATCTTCTGAAATTGCGTCACTTTCATGACATTTGTCGTCCTTAACATAAGAAACACTGAGAGAATACAGGTATAAATATATATTTTTACTAGAAAGAATCCATTACTTTCAATACACATTGCCATAAGGCATTCAAGTGCAGCGCTTCAATTCCTATATCATAATATCACATAATTCAAGTTCCAAGTACTGCAACAATAACCCTCAAACATATCCATATGATTTTTTTTATCTTTTATCTGCCTTGAGGAGGTCTTCAACAGAGCTTCTATACTTTGTAATCAACTCCCTGACACAAAAATAAAAATATTCATCAGTTAAACACATTTTGGTAAGACCAGAAAGATGATTCTTTCCAAAACCATAGCCACACCCTAGGTTATGCGCTACAAACTATGAAACCCAAATTTTCCATTTTGCAGTTAAGTCGACACACGTGGTTTTCTTGCCATACATACCGGGTCAAATACGGCCACAAGCTATGAAATCTCGATTTCTTTCCTTTTGCAGCTAAGTCAACAGTCAACACATGCATGGTTTTCTAAAGAATATATTCGGACAGCGGAGCTTACTTTCTTTGATCAAGCAGCTGTCGTGTTTCCTCCAAACTCTGCCTTTGTCCCTCAACTGTCTGTCAGTGACAAATAGAGCAAATACCATGAGTACTGAAACTTCGCACAGGAATAACTGGTTCTTATTTCTTAGCTTTACAAGAGAAGCCAAGAATTATGTTGCAAGTTTGCAACTCAGCATACACCTAGATATTGGTGCGATTAAGCAGTGCACTTGTGACACATAAGTGCATTAAACCGAAACAAATTACAAAAGAAAGGGTCAAGACATTGTTTCCTGACTTATTTCACATGGTTATCATCAGCAATCATGTTAGAGAAACATGTTTATTTACGGTGTAACACAGCAGGTAGTGCGTAACGAGGCACTCACCAATAATGCTGATCTTGAAATGTTTTACCATTTATTTGAAATTTCACAAAATACCTAGCACCATACAATATACAAAACTAGTATTATTCAGATCAACTAAAATAGTTTATTAAAAAATAATAGACAGCTGTGGGTGACCGCAGTACTAACTGGAAAACTAAGGTTTGTTAAGGAAGGCAGGGCATGCCTGTCTCTCCTGAGAACCGCCACTCACTACTTGCTGGTAACCGCAGTTATTGTTTATTAATGACCCTGCAATAAAGCTAAAACTAGCCAAACTCTAGAGATGGTCATATTAACAAATAATAATTGAGAATCAACTTTTTAGGTGGATGTCTAGGAGACATGAACGTATGTAAACATTTTCTGAAATACACCTAAAAAACTTGCAACAGATCAACTATACCCTAATCTTATTATTCTTTTCTGAAAAAAAAAACTATAATCTTAATTCATGTTACAATCGAGAAAAAAACTATACCCTAATATAATACTTACTACTGAATTCAGGAGGCCACTGAGAACAAAACACAAGAGTCAGAAAAAGAAGTAACAGAACTTACAGTAGACTTTGAGCTTATTGTTCCTGATATGGAGTTCAACAGTTGTTGGCACCTAGCAAACTGGCTGGTTAACTCTTCAACCTATATAAAAAAGCAATCTCTTAATATAATAACTTATGGAATTAGGATTCAGCAAAACACGGAGAACGCTGGTATTCTATGTTCAACATAAAAAAACATTTAGAGAGTGTATAAGCAAAGGGAATACAGTTCTTCAACACAAAATCCACAGGATGGACCCCACAAATCATTCTGTAAGAAATAGCATGCTAGTAGATGTCACAGTAATAATTCTGTTCTCCTCCTGCAATTGCATTAGTTGCATGGCTAAGGGTATGACTTCCACTGGCTTGGGAAGTCATGATCTACAAATCGTATGTGATGGCTCTGGCTAAGGAAAACTGAACCACACAGACCCGGCTGGCCTCAAGATTCATGTGCGCACCAACAATAGGGCACTATTCAATATCTGCCTCTTGGCTGGGAAGTGATTTAAGAATTATATATTGTATATCAATTCAATCTTGTATAAGAATATTTAGGCTCCCCAATCCCCAACTAGAAGAAACTTTCAGTGGCTGTGAAAGACGCTTCCTACAGCGAAGCTACAATTATAGCTTCTGACAAGATCATGAACTATGAATAGAAGTGCATCGATCCAAAAAATTATAAAATGGGGGTTCTTACCAGTGCATCAGTATTTTGGTCCCTTGTTCCTGTACCAATCACATCAGCTAATCTTGTGACCAACTAACAGAGAACAAAAAAATAAGTAAAGAAGAAAACTATCAGTATTTCATGATATATTCAAGTATTTTCTCAAAGAATAAAAGGAAAACAAGAGTTATCATACAAGTTAATACAAAGATTTGCTACGCAAAAATGACATTGCAAAACCTAAATGTTAGATGCCAATACACGCATGTGATTACCAGCTTAAGAAAAAAAAACTACAATACCTAAAGTGCCCTCACATAATTTTTTATTTTTTAATCTATCTTTTCAAACCAACTTTCCTGATTAAAATCAACGATTTTCTCTAGCCATTGCCATTGTCAATTTGTTACACCCCCTGTACATCGTTCATGTACACCTAATGTGTCAATCTCCATCACCGGCCAAACTAAAAAATCATTGTGCGAAGAAATTACAATAGTTGAGAAACAAAAACAAAACAGATTAATCACTATCTTTAATGGTTAGCGAAATCCGAATTTCCCAATTTTGAAATTACACGTGCACACTGCAATAACATCAATGACATCGCTGGAAAAAAAAATAGCACGCCTATTTTAGGATATGTATCATCTAGGCTGTCTTAAACTAAAGAGCAAGGGCCCCGAAAACACAAAAACTACACACAATTCCAGACCCTCCATTACACTTACATGGAGGAGGTGGAAGTGGGAGGCAAGCGAGGCGTGGTGATGCTGCTGCGGCTGCGGTGGGGACATCAGTGCCTGCTGTGGCTGTGGAGACATCAGTACCGGCTGCGGCTGCGGTGGAGACATGAGCGCCGGCTGTTGCTGCGGCTGGTGGTACTGGAGGGCGTGGAGGTGGTGGTCGGGCTGCGGGGACGGCACGAGCCCACGGTAAGGGTCGCCGTACTGCTGCTGCTGCTGCTGCTGCGGGTGGTGGTGATCCATCTCCCTCTCGCCACACCTGCGCAAAAGGGAGACCAGAGAAGTCGAACCTATTAGTAATTTAGTAGGCATAATAATACATGTATACACTTGCAATTGCTCCTGGATCAGATCCGTTTCTTAATCTAGGTTTTGGGTGCTCGGTTTCGCGCAGCAGAAAGGGAAGAGGAGGGACTGGACATACCTGTGGGCGCTCGTCGCCGGTGAAATAGGCACGACGCACGACGAACGACGAAGGTCTGGGCACCTGGCGTAGGCGGCGGCGGCGGCTGTAGCCTAGTGCTCGCCGAGAGATACGGGAGCAGTGGATCACGCGGGGTGCGACTGCGAGTCTGCGACCCAGTCACCCAGGCGAGTCCAGTCCGGTCCGGGACTCTGTGGCTGTATTTGATTGCGTCGGGTGGTATCGTTCAGACCGAATGGCACCGTGTTTAGTTGTCCGTATGGTGCGTTTAGTAGCATGGTCTGGTGCCGATAGTTTGTGTTTAGTTGGCACCATAGTTGGGAGTGTAAACAACTAGGATAAATAATAGTAAAGTTACCTGTCTATGAACAGATGAGCATAGCATCAGTTTTAAACAAAAGGATACCCGATATTCTGGTCAAATGTGCACCAATAACATCTGGTTTAACTGCATTGCGCCTTAGCTAATTATCTTTTACATCATTGGCACGACTTTGTACGGACACAGATGAAAATAATCAGGGTTACCAGTAAAGCAAACTGAATACAACAAACAATGATTAATAGGACTGCTTTCTCAGCCGACGGTTTAGGACCTTGCACTAACAGGGGCGCATGATCAGAACCCAAAAACTCTTGGTACGATGCTTCTGCATATTGCCGACGATCGAAACTCTTGTAGCAGTTATTAAGGAAACCCGTTACCTGGGCATTGCATTCTGATCAGGTTTGATAGACCCCAGGCTTTCTGCCACGATAGACCACATACCAAGCCATTCGATGCCTTCAAAGATGACAAACAAAAGAAACATGAGCAGATTGATACAATAGTTAATCAACTAAGTATTTTCCTCAGATTTTAGTGCACTTCACATGCTATACGCACTTGGAGCGTAAGGAACATGAACCCCAAAAGGGAGGAAAAATCATCACAGCTATGAAACCATGTGAGACATCCAGCCCAGCCATCACAGATCAATGATGCAGATGCTGTGTTGCTTGGGCATGGACGTCTCGCATGGTTCGATGAGTGCAATGACAACATAACAAGTACCCAGTTAGGGTTGCAAGTTCCAGGACCTCACAAGAGCAAGCATCAGTGTTGGTTTGGTAACCCATTATCATCGGAATTATGAACTCCAAACAACAAAGATGCAAAAATTCATAGTTGGCATGAAACTGTAACAGGACCGTCTAAATCACGTGGCCCATAGGTACTTGCCATTGTCACAAATGACCTCTGACAGTCGGGCCTGTGTCCCAGATGATCTAGACAGCCCTACCGGGTTACATCAGCACCCGTTTCTCCAACAGGATCACATTGCGAAGCCATTACAGAATTACAATATTTCATAATAAAATACAACAGCGTAAAAGTATGGAAGATTAAATAGTACTTAGATTACAAACCGGTTGTTCAAATAGAATTCAAATGCAGTTATTACAGACCATAGTTCAAATAGTAGTAGCAGTAGTAGAGCAACGACATAATATAATAAGATAGGTAATAACACAGACCCTGCCCACAGGTCCACTTCACTCTTCTTCACTATGTTGGATGATGGTCATGCAGCAAGGGGCAAGACAAACCTTCTGCTGCTGACTACCTGCAACGGGGTTAACAAACCCTGAGTACTGGGGTACTCCGCAAGACTTACCCGACTAAGAAAAGGAATGAGACTCAGGAATGCAGGCTGAGGGTAGTCAAGGTAAGGCTTTAGCAAGAGTCAAGATATTTTGCGAAAAAGCATTACTGATCCTGTTCTCACTATTTTAATGAACTTTATTAATAGTCAGTATTAATAATTCACAATTCTTTACTAATATATCCTTCAAAACCCAATTACTTATTCATTCTCAAAACATCCTACTTCCGAACCACTTTTTGATGTAGGTGTGAGGATCAAGTCTCCATAACCGAGGAGCAACGACGATTTGAATCGATTAGTACCCAGCTGGGGATCCCTAACCACACTGCATATGTAGCACCTAAGCTTGCATATACCAACCCCGTCTGCCACGGCTTTTCTATCCCTGAACCGGTCCTGCGCCACCCGAAAGCACAGTACTCCTCTCGTCTCCAGGCACGACGGCCACGAGGGTACACGCTGCTCTCGCCATCTCTCCACTCCCAGTGCGTGGTTGTCGGTTAAAGCAATAGAGCCACCGGAGATAGGACTTTCCGTAGTATGTGGCTAGTTGTAAAGTCTCGATCACAGCAGGCCGACAACGCACAGTCCCTAATACTTTCTGTTGGATACCATGCATTGGGACTCTAACCCAAATACCCTGGTAACCACCCGGTTTTCACATCCCTTTTCTGTTGGCGACGATAAGTTGGGATTCTAACCCAAACATATGACCACCACCCGGAAAACCCGTCCCCATTGATGACAATGGACTGGCCAAGTACACTGCCAACAATGAAGACCATATCCTTCCCTTTCAATGATTCATTCTTTGAATATTATCATATTTCAAAATAGTATTTTATGCAAATCTAAATCAATTAAGCAGGGCTAAGCATTTTCAATATTTAATCAAATCGGTTCTCGGGGATAATTAGTGGTCAAGGAAAGGTAATGCATCAATAGATTATCACTCAACTCCTATTAACCTAATGCAATAGATTAACTCAAGTGATAAAATATTTTTTAGTACAAGGAGAGGCAAATGCACCGGGGCTTGCCTTGGATTGCGTAGAGTGTCGGGTCCGGGTCAGTACCACAAATATCAAAGCCCTGGATCTCCTCGGGAACCACCTCTGTAGCAAGAACCTCGGCTTTGACTCCTTCGTTGCCGGTCACTACACGTATGTAATGATGAATGCTTCAATGCGATGCAACATGAAATGACAGACATAACTCGATAATAATAATACACTCATGGTCATAACCCTACCTCAAGCTAACCATGATTATTTTAATCCAACCTCCCCTAGGTCATAAGGGTGATTAACCTAAAACCTCAATCAATCCAAAAATCACACAATATCATATTTATCTTTATTTCTTATTCCTTTTATTAACCAATTAATCAATCATCTAATTAATAAACAACTAAACTATTTTTATTTGGAACCAAACTTCACCAACAAATAGACCTTTACCTAAAATAGTACCAAACCAATTTTCATGATTTTTTGAATTATAGCGAATTAATTAAAATTGCCCAAAGTTGCATTTTCAATTTAATTTAGTGAATTTTAACTGCTACAGAAATTGTTCAACATAAACATTAAATATTTTGATTAAATATTATAAGTTACAGAGAGCATGCACAAAATTTTTGGTGATTTTAGGGGCAGTAAAAATATTCCTATAAAAAGATGAAATGGGGACACTATTCCTTAACAAAATAAATAGAAAGGTTCGTTTAATCTCTCGGGAAAATGAAAAACTGAAATCAGCCCAAATCGGCCCAGTGGACACCGGACCGGCCGAGCTCGGCCCGCGCTCGCCCGCGTCCTCAGCTCCCTCTCCCTCAGTCACTGACGGGCGGGCCCCTATGTCAGATCCCTCTCCCTCCTCGCGCCGCTTCTCCCGTGCGCACGCGGCGCGGCATCTCGCCGCGGACCTCACCGGCGGTGACCCCAACCAGCAAACCGAGCACGCCAACCGAAACCCTAGAACCTAACGAACACCCTAGCCTGCTTAGCTCCCACCCAACTGGCCTCCGGCGAGCCCGAGCTCGCCCATGGCGGACGCGACGGCGCGGCGACGATGTTCCGGCCGGCAAGACGTGGTAGCGTTTAAGAACAAGGGTCGGGTAGGTTTGGGAGCTCACCGAGACTTGATTTAGGGAGTTGGTTGGAGTCGTGACGGTGCGGGAAAGCCAGCTTGACGTTGACGGTGGGTGCGGCGGCTCGGCACCGACGACGACGACGCGTTCCGACGATCCTAGTGCACAAACAGGCAAACCGACACGAGCACGAGACTCAGCAAACCATAGAGAGCACAAAATAAGAGCTTGGGAGAGGAGAGATTCACCGACATGCTCCCGACACGGCGAGATGCCTTGCGGCGGCGCACCAGCCGGACTGATGGACGACGACGTGCGTTCTGGGGCTTCCCGTGCACCAAAACTAGCTCCAGCAAAGGCAAGCGATGCGCAAGGGTGTTGTCTACCATGCTGTGGGACGGAGAGCGTGGAGGTGGTCGGAGCACGACGAATTTCGTTGGACACCGACGAGCTCAAAACCTCACCGTGGAGAGAAGAAACGAGGAGGGGTGGCGCTGTGGTGTTTTATAGACCGGGGCGGTGGCTGGGATAAGCTCAAGCGGGACCGGCCCCCCTGGGGAGCTCGACATGGCGATGCCCGGGCCCCTGGCCGGCCGGACGAGCCTGGCGCTGGCCGCGGCACGCACGTACGGGAGGGAGAAGATGAATAGGGGACCCCCCTCTAGCTACTGTAGCTAGGGCTCCTAAGGTCAAAACCTATTTAATTCAATAATGCCCTATGCAAATTGAATCATCTGATGCGCCCAAAATAAAAATTGTCACAAATTTCGTGTAGATCAATTTTTCTTTTGGAACCCAGTCCAAATTCTGCTCGGATTTGAAAATATACAAAAGGGGGTAAAAGTATGATTTGAATGTCAAACAGGTTTTTCAAAATTACTTTTAAATTTTATCAACAACTTGAAAAATGGTAAATACAAAAGTTGTTCACCTTAATGAGTTCTACCACTCCTATTAAGGAAGTTTGGCTAGATTCTTAATATTTTTGAAATTGATGTTTCAAATTTGAATTTCAACATAGTAATTTGAGTTTAATTTGAATTTCCATAAAACAACTTCAAAATCTCCAAAAATAAAAGTTATTCCATTTTAAAATATCTACAACTTTTATTAAAGTATCACCTTTAGATTACTTATAGTTTTTTAATTAAGTTTTTAGGCCTAGTTTGTGCTTAATTGATTTTCTTTATTTATTTTATTTTTGATTCTCAATTATCAATTTAATTGCACAATCATCCTTAATCACAAACAAACCACTCTAGGGTCCTGAGCACAATCATATGCAGATAATGAATTTAACGTGATGACATGGCAGATTAATTAATTCCGTAATACTAGAGGTATTACAGAAACCACGAGATGCATCCAGCCCAAGCCATCATAGAGACCATGTTGCTTGGGCATGGATGTATCTCATGGTTCGATGACAACCATGAGACAACAAACAGCACCAGGCCTCAGCATGGTTCCAATCAATTGTACATTGCAAGTAGTCATCACAGGTGGCAGTAAATGGTTGCAAATTACAAATAAAAAGGGGTCATGACAGGCATGGAACCACGGCAATCGTCCATCCAAGCCAATAGGTAGACATGATTCAGTTGGGTGGGAATGTACGTTTGCCATGGTTTGATGACAACCATGAGTCAAGAGGCAGTAAAGTAAAGAAAATGCCACCTCAGACTTAATGTCATAGCATCATAGGCCGAAAACCCAATGTAGCATTTCATCAGGGATGAATCAGGCATGAAACAACACTGAACTGTCAAAGTAAAGCAACTTACCATGAATTGCAATGAAACAACAGTAAGTAAAGCAAGTCATCACAGGTAAAGCAAATTAACATGATTTGCAATGAAACAACAGTAAGTAAAGCAACTTACCACAGTAGCAGTTCATCAGCAAATAGAACCCCAACTAATCCTACCAAGTCCTGGTGAAGTACAACCCCAACTAATCCTAGCCTCACACCCATCATAAAGTGTCCTATGCTATACAAAAATATAGAGAGCCTCCATAAGGCCTTAGATGTCTTGCTGCTACCACACATGGTCAGCAGTATGAATCAAAAGATTAGCATAAGACAGTTAGAGTGGCACATAGCAAAAGTGGAGAGACCTGGGCCACAACAACCTAAGCAAAGTAGGTTGTGCTCAGGTAGGTCCTAAGCCACAGGATCCTATGAGCCTCTGTCATCTGCACAAAGCAAAGCCCCTCGGCCTTGTTCTTCAGTAAGTACACCAGTGGAAACATGAGAGCCACCTGTGAGTATCCTGGGCAGGACATGACACATCCATACAGGTCCTGGTGCACCTCATTGTGCTGTGGGGTCTTTAGTGCCTCCCAACAGACTCAACAGCCATCATCATGCCTGCCATGAGGTCTACCTCCTTCTGGGATAGCTTCCTTCTTTTTCCACCCCTTTTCCTTCTCCTCAGAGCCCTTGGAGCTCTTAGCACCACCATCTTCTCCCTTACCAGACTGTGCTTCATTCCTACCTTGGCCCTGCACTCCTTCCCCATCATCTATGTCACCTTATCCCAATTCAGTTGCAGTGCCTAGAGGTTCATTTGAACCCATAGCATATCTGCCAGTGGCCTGACTACCAACGAAGATTGAGTCCATCTGAACATAGTTCTCAATAGGTGTGTTGAGGAACTTAGCATCAAGTGGGTGGTCCTAGATAGTGCACATGTTAAACAATTAGAATTTCAGTAATGCTAAGTAAGGCCTCTATGTAAGACAATTTTTTCTAATCTTAGTATGTCCAAGCAGGTGCTCATCATCTAGCACTATCATGTGATGTTCCTCATCCCAAAGAGCACCACTCAGGTCCTTTAGCCTAACAAATTTGACCCATCTTTGCCTCCACTTTTCCAGGTGATTGTAAATCTGCTGGGTAGTCACATTTACCCCAGCAAATTCAGAGACCATGCTGACAACCTGCCTAACATGGACCTCCTTAAACCCCTTGTCAGTTTTGACACACTGGATAACTAGGTCATGGAACCTCCAAAGCATGAACCCAGAAACAGCTGGTGTCCAATGCATGGGGCCATTGGGCTGAGGGGGAGGGGCAGGGATGTCATCATCCAAGGCTACTATAGGTACCCCATCGTTAGCCACTACCTGTTCTGCCTCATCAATGATGTTAATCTGATCACCCATCCCAGCCATGTCCTATTAACAGAAGTAAGACATGAGCCAAAAATAAAAAAGCAGAACAATGGATAAGGTTCCAACTTATAACAATAAATTGTCACATAATTGTACAGTGCCTTAGGTCTCATAAAAAAGGAATTAATCATAACAAGCAATAATGGTTCACAAAGCAATAGTGTTTCAAGTCCTAGAACACTACACCCTAGAAGATCCCCTGTTCTGCCACATTTGACCAGCCTATATTTTCCTCTGCTATGTCCATGTACCATTGTCTGGGATAGGGTCTGGATGAGCAGCATTGTCATTGGTATTAGGTGTCCAAGAAGTTTCAACTGGTACATGCTCATCATGATCATGTCTCAAGATCCAGTTATGCAGAATACAACATGCAAGTACAAGCTTAACTTGGGTTTTGTATGGATGAAAGGGCTTGCTGTCAAGAATCCTGAACCTATTCTTTAAAGCACCAAAGGCTCTCTCAACAGTCACCCTCAGTGATGAGTGCCTAAGATTGAAGAGCTCTCTCTGGTTTTGGGGCCTGTTAGACCCAAACTCCCTCAAATGGTACCTTGTACCTCGAAAAGGTGGAAGGAAACCTGGCTTGACTGCATAGCCAACATCAACAAGATAAAATTTTTCTAGAAAGGACACACATAGACATGGTTTAGTTTCTAAACTAACCAATAGGTCTTATAATGCCTACAAAATGATTGCAGTGTACCTGGTGGGACTCTAAGGCCATCATGCCTTTCTAGGGCATCTGATAGTATGAGGGCATCATGGGCAGAACCCTCCCAACCAGCTAGCACATATGTGAACCTTAAATCAAAGTCCACTGCTGCTAGAACATTTTGGGTGGTGGTGTGCTTCCTGCCTCTAAATGCAGCTTACATCTTCTTAGGCACCCTAGCTAGTACATGTGTTCCATCAATTGCATCTATGCAGTCCTAAAAGAAGAGAAAAATGTTGTTTAGGTTTACATTAGACAGGCAACAGTTTAATTGGGATGATCTTCGTTGTCACCATGGGAAACCTATTTTAAAGTAGGGATACCACCTTCTGCTCCCAAGGATCCTAGGATGTACATTGGTGCTAGGAGGAATAATCATTTCATTCCTCAACTCCCCTACTGCATAGAGAACCCTTTGAAAGAACCTGCTTATTGTCTCAACCGACCTCTTAAATGTCAGATCTATAACTCTGAACCTCTCATTATGGCCAACAACATGCAAAAACATGGCAACTTGTTCTTCAACAGTTGCATGAATAGAGTCGGTTACCAACTCTCTACTTCGAAAAAGATCACATAGCTGATGGAAAGGAGCTCTGCGCATCCTAAGCAGGTTCACACAATGTACATCATCTGACTCATAGATGTACCTAAGGTTGTGAATCCTCTGCTGGTCCCTCTCTGTCAAAGGTCCATAGGTAACAGACCGAGCATCTGCTACCCTTCTCCTAAACCAGGTGAAAAACCACATAGCCACAGCTACAACCATAGCAGCAGCTGCATGACGCCTACCTTCAAAATCCATGTCTAAAAACATACACCGTGACAGGTATTAGAAAGAGATGAACCACTATTGCTATGTTAGGAAGCAAAATCATCATATAGATAAAGATTAGATGTGGCTGCCACACCATAAAGGTGCTCCTCCGACGCCTTCTGCAATCTAATCATCGACCTAGGCACTGCGCTCAGTTTAAAGTATGGAATAGGCATCATCATCGACAATATGTGCAGCAAGCAAAAATAATCTGACAGATCCAGCCCAAATCATACCTAGACAACAGATCTGGCTACAAAACATGCGTGCTAACATCATAAATCACACAGATCTATGCCTCGAACAACAGAAGCCCCAGTCAGGGTGCCAAGAGAATAAACATGGATGCACAAACAACAGCAATAGAGAGAGTTGGGGGAATCGAGTATACCACAACAAGCAGCGGAAGACCGGAGTGGTCTGCCAGAGGTGGAAGCCGGATGACCACAAGAAGCTGCGAGACGGGAGGAAAGCGCAAACCGGAGGCAAGAAAGGGGAGAAATGGTGGCGTTAACCCTATCTCCCATGCGCGCGCGCGCCTTTTATGCGCGGGATGTCGCCATCTCCCGCGCAGACGGCCTAGAGTTCCTGCCAAGCAGCGCGCCGTCCCAGACGGAGAGGGAAGGTGGGGGGCGAGGAGATGGTGTGGGCCGGGATGGAGCCAGGGAGGGGAACAAAGGGGTTCGGGGAAAGGTCTGAGGGAGGCAACCAAACACGGGCATACGGCACCACACGGTGCCGGATGGCCCTTATGACGGTCGGGTCGGGGCAACCAATCATGCCCTAACTGAACAACTGGAGGAGCTTGATATAGCCCATGATGTTGCTAATCTTGTGATCATTCATGAACGTTTTGTAGCGTATCATTTAAGAACTTGATTAGACGTCCGTATTGACGGCACGCTCAAACTATCATACAAGAGCTCAAACGGATACTTATGTTGATCGTGCAAGCAAACACAGAAGAGGTTCTCTGAATGGTCTCAAAACACGCCTATTGAGTAACTCACACATGTGCACACCCGATAAACCTCCTATGGGAAAATGCCTGTCGGATACCTAAATTTAGGATATCCGTTTACAAGAAAAACCCAACATTGTCTTAGGCTTGGCATGCATATAGGCTACTGGCGAATGACCCGCTTTAAATAACGGCTCAACCCCTCGGGCCAGACTGATGCATCTGTCAAGGTCCACCTCACCCAGCCCATCTCGTTCGACGCCAGAAGGTACCGATGTGAGTCCGCCTCTCTTGACGTGAAACGACGAGCAGTCGTCCCGCCCGACGTGGGGCGCGGTACGACTTGGGTACGAGTCGCCTGACGTGGGGCGTCGTACGACAAAAGCACGACTCGCCCGACGCGGGGTGACAAACGACTGGAACCCATCCCGCTCGACGTACCCCAATGCACGACCCGAACGGGCCCGGGCTAGGTCAAGCCTATGTAAACAGGAATCTCTTCATGATTTTTCATAGCCACGGTAGGCGCTCACGACCCGAACGGGCCCGGGCTAGGTCAAGCCTATGTAAACAGGAATCTCTTCATGATTTTTCATAGCCACGGTAGGCGCTGACCCAACACAACGTAGGCAATCATGACCACTCGTGGGTGCCAAAGTGTGTCGCTAGCCAATAGCTTAGCTGACCCGGGACATAGCGACGCCTGTCAGACCGGAGCGTCGTCAGTCTGTACCCCCTCAAACGGGATTGGCTCAGAGCACCAACCGGGTGGGGCAACCGGGCGTGCCGGGATTTCTAAACACAGGCAATCATAACCTTGGCACTCATGGTCAGCACGAAGACGTTTCGGCCCCTACCCAAGGTCGTATCGACCATACCATTGTCGACGCACGAGCGTACGGTTCGCCCGAGTCCCAGCAGCATAAATGACCCTAGAAGGAAGATGCCTCACTCAGACACAGGGTCATAAGAAGCTTCCATGGCGTGCGGCAACAGGGTACGCGGGTACCGGCGTCCATACCAACGACGAATGAGAGGGACCCAGGCCCCTACGGCCCTACCACGACTTGTACGAACCACGACCAGAAGGAGGAGCGTAGAAACGGCGTGGCCGGACCCCGACCCTAGACGCGTGAAGAAGATCTGATACGGCAAATACGGAGCGACAACGTCCGACCATCGTGACAGGGATAACTCAAGGGACAAGAAGAACAAGTGATTCGGATATTCTTCCCAGGCAAGGCAGGCATCGACACGGAAGGGCTCGGCTGTTTTCTCTTCTCTCATTCCCATACATGTAAAAATGGCCCCACCTTGAACTATAAAAGGGAGGCATGTGCGTTACGCACATCACCGAACAAGCATACCACTCACTCGCACACAGATACTTGAGAAACTTTCTCTCTCTCGACCCAAACTTGTACACCCCTCGCAAATAAGAGACAAGGAACACGAGCACTGCCTCACACTGTACGTAGGGATCGTTCGGCCTGAACTATATAAATCTTGTGTCTCATTGTCTCACTATCCGATCCCGACACTGAAAGGACCGTATACGCTAGAGGGGGGTGAATAGCCTATTAAAAATTCTAGCAAAAAAACTAGACTACACGTTAGTAGATAAGCAAGCGAGACAAAGCGCTAGCTCTAGACTATTTTATGCAAGCCACCTAACACGATATGCTACTCATAAATATAAGCACTCAACACGCAAGAAACCAACTCCTCCGTTCCTAAGGAGATGGCACCTAAACAAGTAGTAAGTGCAAGGGAGAAAGATCGAGTGGATTACACCAATGGGCTTGATTGAAGTGAAGTCCGCACGTCGTGAAGACCAATCACCGGGAGATATCCAATATGAAAACTAAGAGATCAAACCCAATAGAATACCGGAAAGACAAAAGTCCACTCGATGGTGGAGAAGACAAAGAACACTCGATTTTTTACCGAGGTTCACGTGATCACCGTCACGCTACTCCTCGTTGTGGCACCGGTCTTCACTGGTGGATTGCGAGCTAGGCTTCACACGCCAATCCCTCACCGGGAGCCGCTCACCAACACAAGAGAAGTGGCTATCAACCACGAACAATCCACTAGAGTTGGTTTTGGCACTCCGCCGAGGATAACCACAAAACCTCTCACAATCAATCACCTCGGTGTGGGCTTGAACAATCTCCAATCAACCTCACACCGGAATCGCCTCGAAGCCGCAAGGGACACGGCAATGCCCTAAGAGAATAAGAACTCAACCTTGGCTTGCTCTCAAGTGCTCTAGAATGCAATACACTAAGCAATGATGCACTTGAGGATCACTCAACTCACAAAGATGATAAAAAATGAACAAATGAGTGAGTGGGAGGCTTAGGATGCTCACAAGGAGTATGCACATGATTCAAGTGTGCAAGAGTTATCACCAAGTGACCAAAGAAGGAGTATAAATACCCCTAAGTGCAATCCTAGCCGTTACCCACTGAAAAACAGCCGTTAACATGCTTTTCGGGGCATCGGACCGACCGTCGGACTAATCCTTCGCGTCCGACGCTCGGATGGCTGCCACGTGTCAACTCTCATTCAACCTCAGCCGCTGGATCGCAACGGCTACTTCTCGTGCCGTTTTCTCAACCGTCGGACGCTTAAACTGATGGTCTGACGCGCGCACTGCTCCAGGCGTCGGACCGTCCGACTCTCACAGACGAGACACAGCTCGGCCACCGTCGGACTCTCGTGAGGTTAGCCGTCGGACCAATGATTACCACGGTCCGACGCTTTCAGAGAGGTTTCAACTCGCTCAAAACCGTCGGACTCCAGTCCGACGCTCGCCGTCAGACGAAGCTCTAGCGTCCGACGCTCTCCCGAACGCCACGCGTCACGCCGACACTGCTCGCCACCGTCGGACTGAAGTGGGCAATGGTCCGACGCTCGTTAACCGAGAGTCCGACGCTCGCCATTGGCCAGAACTAGGGTTAGGCGTCGGACTCTAGACAATAGTCCGACGCTGCCCCTGCTAACAGTCCGATGCTCACTTCTCAGGGTTTTTCAAGTCTATTTCTCACCCCTTGCTTCTATGTGCTAACACTCAAGGTCTTTAACACTTGTGCACAGTGTGTTAGCATTTTGCAAATATTTTTTAAGGGTTTCTAACTTTGATCTCTAGGTTGTGTTAGTTCAATGCAAATGAAATGCAACCTAGAGCACTTGAAGGTAATCCAACACTCGTTCTCCCCTTAATAGTCGGCTATCTATCCTAAATGTGAACACACCCACTAGGTGTCTTGTTCACCAAAAGTAAAACCTATTTGGATTATACCTTTGCCTTCTCACTTGATCACCTTTGCTCCTTCCATGATTAAGCCTTCCTTTAGTCATCATCATTTTTCTTTAGGCTTCACACCATAGATTGACCAACCTAAAACCTTGCCATTACTGGCAATCTAGGTTAGTCCTTAGGATGTCATTAATTATCAAAACCAAACTAGGGCTTTCAGACATGCATACATAAATTTACTAGTTGGTAGTTCCACAACACCGAGAGTTGGCGCGCCAGGTAGGGGGCACTACGTGTCGTGCCATTTTTGGGATTTCGGATGGCTTCCCACCATGTCGATTTCTCCTTGTTCTCCCGCGTCTGCTTTGGGGGTCTGGAGTTCATCTGCTTCCTCGATGGGGGTCTGGATCGCATGCTTCCCCCATTGGACAATGACATCGATGCCATGACTGAGATGATGGGAAACCTGCACCTGTCCGATGATTACGTGCCCGTCCCGAAAGCGCTGCGCTTATCACCTATGCCTGTCGTGGATGACGCTGACAGGACGATAGGACCATGCAATCTCCCCATCTCCAGGCTCGCGCCGAGCTCGCCGGCACCACTGGATGCCCGGTCCGACGGTGTCGCCTGGAGCACGACAGAGAACAACAGTGATGACGGCAACATGTCAGATCACGACGCGCGGGAGGCTGTACAGCGCTTCGTGCGTGCCCAATCCAACTACATCCACAAGGTGTACAGCTCCGACGACGATGGCGGGTACGACCCCTCCCGTGAGTGCTTCATGATCCAGGCCCACGAGGTGAAAAGGAATCAGGGACTTACCCTACCCGCGCCCATAACTCACGCCGTTGCTACGTTGGTGCCCGACGTCCGCATGCACTTTGGCTTCCTCGACTTTGTGGTCACCCCCGAGGGAGACCTCGTCAGGATCAATGACTGTTGGTGGTCCTTAGAGCCTATTTCTTACCGCCAGTATGTTACTAAAATAAATAGTAGGTAGGGCTTTAAACTAACATTTCTACAAGTTTTGGTGTGTACTTGACTTGCAGGTGTGACATGTGAAAATACACAAAAACCATAAAGAAAGCGTATATCCAGGAAACGTATTCAGAGAAGGCACAATCCAAGAAAATAATAAAGCCCACCTCAAACACTAAACTGGATCCATCCGTAACCGCGGGGGAGGTCCAGGCCCAGGGAGTAACCGACCACCTGAAGGCGGTGGCCAGCGGGCCCAGCCAGGGAACCGACCGCCCCCGGTGCGGCCGCCCCCCTGGTGGGGCCTCCCGGGCCCAGTCTTCGGAGACGGTGCTCTAGGCGGTTTCTCAAGGGCGGTTTCACCTCCTTCAAACTTAGAGACGCCAAACCGCCCTACTCTTGCTATAAATAGATGGTGCTCCTTCATCATTCAACACACACCATCATTTGGAGCCATTTACCTCACCTCTCACTTGTATTCTTTAGATTAGTTTTAGTATTAGAGCAAGGCAAGAGCTAGCAAGGAGAGTTTGTATCCTTGGGAGAAGAAGGAACACCTCGGTATGAATACGATGCAGTTCTCTTCCAAGTTCAAGTTCTTATCTTATTTATATAGGAATGCATATGAACTAGAGTATAGTCTTGGTCATGTTATGATCATGATATATGAACTAGCATATAGTTTATGTGTTATGTTCTTGATATGTTCATCGTTGTTCTTCATCGTTCATTGACTTAGTATGAATAGAGGAAGAACTAGGGATGAGGTAATGGTTCGTCGTGCCTTCTCGGTTGCTCTTAGCCTAGCCTGTCACTCCGAAGGAGTGGGGTCCTAGGGGGTTAGGAGTTGTTTCCAAGTACGCGAGCATGGTACTCGGGTATGAGGAGATCGGCGAATATGTCGGTATCCCACGGGCAGAGGGGTAGGTGGGCAGGTGGTGACAGCCCTGTCCATCCCTAGCACTCCCCCACGTTTGGATATTGGGTAGGAGTTCGTAAAGTCTCTATTGGCTGGCAGACCAGCTGCGGGGATCTCCCTGTCATCCCAGACCTACTCCTGATACTAGACATGCTAGTTAGATGTTTACTAACAGTTCTTTGCATAGTTATATATGACCAATGCCTGCTCAATTAGATATATTCTTTTATTTTTTATTTCTCTTTTATCCTTTCGGTCGGCTCAGATGTGTGTCCACTATCTTTGAACTATGATTTACCCCTGCCTATGCTATGTCTACCTATGCATTCAATAAGTGATCATGTTTATACCAAAGCTAGATGCATTCGTCCTGCCCTCCTACGGGAAATTATAAATACGACACCTCTAAATACTCACGGGTTGAAATGCTACAATGATAGTTTCGTGCGCTTGTGGATTTATCTATACTGAGCTATCATGATTGGCATACCTAAGTATCATTACCTAAGGACTGTAATTCTTGTTGCACCCCAAGGCGTCGTGCTTCAGTTTTGCATATCGTAAGTAATGATGGTTGGGAAGGCCAATCAGGCACTTCTAACTGTTATTACCAGAGTACATTATCTTGGCCGGCGTCGTTAAGGGCCGAGAGTTACCTTTCTGAAGTAATGGTGGTTAGCGATGTCAACACACGTTTCTAGTATCGTTGCTAGGGATGGGCTTTTAGTCTATCTTTAGTAATGACGCTAAGAAACGCCGACAAGCATTTCTGGCGCCGTTGTCGGGGAGGGCAAAAGGAAATAAAAACATCTAGCTTGGCATAGGCATTGATTGCACAATAAGCAAAAGGTGGCCATAGTTTAGGCAAGATAACTTCTCTTGTTTTCTTTATTTTTTTTATTGGAAAGAAAACAGGATAGTGTATGAGTGGTTTCGACCTGTCGAACAACTTCACCGACAATCCAGAGGCACTCCTAAGGAAGAACAGGTCCCGTACCACTTTTTCTTCTGCTACTCCATCGACAGACGAACCATTCACTCCCGCATCATCCGCTACTATCATCAAGGCCAAGACACTCTGCGACTACTCCACCCCTACTGTTGCCAACGTGCCCGTTGGACCCGCTGTCAATATCGGGAATGGAAACTTCGAGCTCCGTACTGGCCTAATCAAGATGGTGCAGGCAAGCCAGTTCTGTGGCTTGCCAAATGTGGACGCAAATGCTCATCTTCAACACTTCCTTGAATTGTGCGACACCATCGTCACCAAAGACGTCACACCAACTAGCATCAAGCTCCGCCTGTTTCCTTTTTCCCTTGCGGGGAAGACGAAACAGTGGTTCTACCAAAACAAGGAAGCTGTCAACACCTGGGACAAATGTTCCATGGCGTTTCTCGCCAAGTTCATCCCCATGAGCAAAACCATTGCTCTAAGGGGGGAGATATCCAACTTCCAGCAAACATCACTCGAGTCCATCCCTCAGGCATGGGAAAGGCTGCAGGACTATGTCCAAGCCTGTCCCCACCATGGAATGGAAGATTGGCTGGTGCTCCAGAACTTTTACGAGGGCCTGATGGCCATGTCAAAAGGGCACCTTGACGCCGCAGCTGCAGGGGCATTCCTCTCCCTCACCATCGAGAATGCCACTGCACTCATCGAAAAGAAGGTAGCAAACCAAAGCTGGGGAGAAGGAAGAAAAACACAAGAAGGCATGCATACCGTGAAGGAGACGGATTAGCTTGCCGCAAAAATAGACTTCCTAATAAAGAGGCTGGACGACCGTGCCACCGAACCCACCACAGGCACCGTCCAAGCCACGGACTCACACATGACATTTGAAGTCTGTGGAAATGTTGGCCATTCGGGGAACAGCTATCCCGAAACCCAGGAAGAAGCGACCTACGTCAACAACGGGTTTCGCCAACATCAACAACCAGGTAATAATGGGTGGAACAACCATAACCACCCACAAGGTAATTCTTCTAATCTCAATTCAAATTTCAAATTGAATTTCAATCAACTTTCCTCGAGAGATTTTGTTTTAAGGCAAGCTAAGTTTAATACAGATCTTGCTAGAAAGCTTTTCTTTAATGATAAAACATTTGAATCTATAAATTCTAAACTTAAAACTCTATCTTCTTTTGTTAAACATCAGCTGAGTTTCAATAAAATGATAGAAAAACAGTTTGCTCAAATTACTGCTTCTATTCCTGTCAACAAATACGGGAAAAATCTCGGGGCAACCTGAGAATTCTCCCAAGTTTGTTCATGCAGCTGCAGAGCAATGAAGAGGAGGAAGTCTTGCCAACAGACTATAAATGTTGCGCCCTTGCCGAAGGTCATCGGTAGTTATCTTTAAAAAAAAGAGAGAAAAAGGAGAGAGAGAAAAGAAAAGGACTCTACTCCTTTACACCTTTGCTACCAATAAGACCTAGGTCCATATACACTAGTTGTGTGTGTGATCCGGACTGATGGTTCAGCTGAGTTGGAGCTTGTACGTCCACGCCACCGGTGCAGCATCTTCAAAGAAATCCACATATGTTGCCGGTAAGAACACTCAGGTATGCAAATGGTAATAAATGTTCACCAACCCCTTCGCTCATACTTGTCTCCTTATGATCATTCAAATTCATGCTTCCCTATTTATGTCATATGCTCTTATTTGGATGTATTCTCGCTAGTAACATCCATAAGCTGTTTTCAAATTAAGCATAGTGCTTAGGTTGAAATAGTCTTCTTTAATCATGTTTTGACATGGTGTTGAAATTTGATTAATGAACCTTGAGTTGTTTTCATAAACAAAGGCAGTAATCTGATATGGGGATAAGTCTTGGCTATGTTTTCGTTGCATCTTTTATATCAGCCTTGTTTGAGCTCTAATAAAAGTTGATTGAACAAGTTTCTAATAAAATAAAAATAACTAAATAATAAAATTTTGTTTCCTTGATCTTTTAGCCAATAAGACCCTTGCCTATTGTAGTCTCTCTTGTTTTGTTTTCTTTGTTATAATAAAAGCAGGTACAAAAAAATAAGTGTGGGGGAGATCTCTCAAGCATAACTAAAATAAATTCGAGATCTCCCTAATACATTGCACAAACATCGAGCAACCCATCAAACAAAAGGACGAGACAAACAACTTCCATTAGTTCCTTCATCTTCAACGATGGTTTGTGCAACTCTACCCCCGCTCTTTTCAAAGTTTTGAAATTTAACTTTGAACACTTTTGAAAAGACAAAACTTTTGATGCTCCATCTCCATGGCATCCTGTGATTAAAGTTTGCATACTCTTTATTCCTTGCCAATATTCCTATTACTTGTGAACACTTATCATAGGGACCCCATTTTATCTAAGTGATTGATGAATGAGATATAGTAGGATGGCATGACGCCTGCTCATTTCTTGCAAAGAACTTGGGATTTATTTTTACAAATAAAAATCAATATAGCATGTTCCTTCAATGATTGCAAATACCTACCAAAGCCATACATGATCTTTCATGACAAAACCTTTCACATATGCATCTTACTTTGTATTGAGTTTGGTCAAGTTTTGTGACCCCTGTTGAGAGAAATTTCATGCTCCCAAGATCAGATTTCACGTACCCACAAATAAAGTTGCCAACTCTTACACTAAGAGTTGCGCAGAATATTCATCCATTCACCAAATAATTGCACTACTCCTACCTTGCGAGTAGGCGCAAAATATACCTTCCACTTTATTCACCCAAAATGTTCTACTCCTACACTGGGGGTGAACCAAAAATATACTTATTAGGTCCCATCCAAATAAATGCTCTGAATCTTTGTTCACATCTGTAACAGAACAGCCTAAATCATGTGGTCCACAGGCACCTGTCATCGCCACTAATGACATCTGACAGCCGGGCCCGTGTTCCAGATGACCTATGCGGCCCTGCCGAGCTACATAAGCACCCGTTATCTCCGACAAGATCCCATTGCGAAGCCATTACACGATTACAATATTTCATAAGAAAATACATCAGAGTAGAAGTACGGAAGATTAAATAGTACTTAATATTACAAACCGGTGTTCAAATATAATTTAGGTGCAGTTATTACAGACCATAATTAAAGAGGTAGCAGTAGCGGTAGAATAATAGTAAATCAAGATAGATAGATAATACACGAACCCTACCCACGGGTTCAACCTTACTCCTCTTCGCTTTCCTGGATAATAGTGACACAGCACGGAGCAAGACAGACTTCAGGCTCCTGCTGGCTACCTGCACGGGATTAACAAACCCTGAGTACTGGGGTCGCAAGACTTACCTGACAAAAGGTGTAAAATTAGACTCAGGAATGCAGGCTGAGGGGAGTCAAGATAAGGCTTGAGCAAGAGTTCAAGAGTTTTGCGAAAAAGCATTACTAGTCCTATTTCAATATTTTATTTCCATAATATTACTAATTATTGACCATATCTCCAAATATTTCCAAATTTCCACATTATTCTTTTAAATTCATTCCAAAAACATCCTAGTTCCGAACCACTATTCGCTGAATGGTCGAAGGATCAAGTCTCCATAACCGAGGAGCAACGACGATTCGAATCGATTAATACCCAGCTGGGGATCCCTATCCACACTGCGTATGTAGCACTTAAGCTTGCATACGCCAACCCCGCTTACCACGGCTTTTCATACCCCGGAACCGGTCCTGCGCCACCCGAGAGCACAGTACTCCTCTCGTCTCCAGGCACGACGGCCACGAGGGTACACGCAACTCTCGCCATCTCTCCACTCCCAGTGCGTGGTTGTCGGTTCCAGCAGTAGAGCCACCGGAATCAGAGGTTTCCCGTAGTATGTGGCTAATTGCAAAGTCTCGATCCAGCAGGCCTATAACGAACGGTCCCTAAACCTTTTTCCGACGGTGACAGTGCATTGGGACTCTAACCCAAATACCCCCGTCCCTTCTGTTTTCAAATCTCGTTTCCGTCGGTAACAATTGTTGGGACTCTAACCCAATGCCACGATCACCGAGCAGGAAAACCCCTCCTCATTGATGACAATGGACTAGCTAGGAACACTGCCAACCAACAAGGACATAACTAGTCCCATAAAGTGATTCTTTTGCTTTATATCATCACAATTTAAAATAGCATTTTTTTTGCAAATCTAATCATTAAGCATGACTAAGCATTTTTCAATATTTTTAATAAAATCAGGTTCTCAGGTATTGACAGGTATTCAAGGATGGTAATGCATCAATTGGTTGTCACCCAACTCCTATTAACCTAATGCAATTAATTAACTCGAGTGATAAAATTTTTTAAAACAACAAGGAGAGGGGCAAATGCACCGGGACTTACCTTGGATTGTAAAAAGAGTCGGGTCAGGATCGGTGCCGCAGATATCAAACCCTGGCACAAACTCAGCAACAGGCTCCTCAACTGTCACCTCGGGTTTCACCTCAGTATTCTCAGTCACTACACGTGTGCAATAATGAATGCATGAATGCGATGCAACATGAAATGACCGATAAAATTTAATAATAAATAATACAGACTTGATCATAACCCTACTACAGGCCAACCTTGATCATTCTAATCCATTAAGCCCTAGGTCATAAAAGGTGATTGACCTAGAACCACAACCAATCCAAAATCACACCAAACTTAAGTCATTAAGATTTTCTATTTCTTTTATTAATCTTTTAATCAAACATATAATCAATAACTAACCAAACTAATTTTAGTTGTGCCCAAACTTTACCAATAGATAGATCTTTACCTAAAACAGTACCAATCCAATTTTCATGATTTTTGGAATTACAGAGAATTATTTAAAATTCATTAAAGTTGCATTTATGAATTAAAAGACTGATTTTTACTTCCTGCAAAAACTGTTTAAACTCACTATTTAATATTTTTATCAAATACTACATATTACAGAGAGTGTCTAAATTTTTTTAGGATTTATAGCTTAACATAAATATTCATAGAAAAAAAGCAAAAAATTTACTATTCATTAAAAATAGAAATGGAAAAAGGCATTGAAAATACCTAATAAATGGAAAAACCTATTGTGGCCCGGAGCGGCCCACGAACGGAACAGCCAGCCCACTCGGCCTGCCCCGTACCGCGCCAGCCATTTTGCTAAAGAGACCTCGAATGAAAAAGGAAACTACCCCGCAGTCCACACAACACTATTCATATGAGTCTTTCGGTTTGCACTTAACCCCCTGGATCTTTCCTTCTTCTAACACGACACCCTTCCCTCTCTCTCAGGGCTGACCGGCGAGTCGCCGGCGTTTGACCGGCCCCCAACTCGCCGACGGTGAGCCGGCTGGCCCAACCACGGGTACCAGTGGACTCGGGACTTCCCCGCGAACCAAACAAGCTACGTGTCAGCCTCTTTTAGGTACGGGGGTGTACCCAGCCACAACCGCGGCGGCTCGGCCCCGACGGCGTGCCTCAAGACGGTGAGCTCAAGCCAGTAGAGACCAAGATTAAGCGCGTTAAGGATTCAGGGGCTCACCACGGTTTGGTCTGGCTAGATTGTTCGAGCCACGACGGTGCAGAGAGGCGAGAACGGCGAGGATGGCGGATGGGGCGGCGCGAACACCACGGCGAGGTCCTATTCCGACGTACCTAAGACCCCAAACAAGGAACCCACGGAAACATGAGTATAACTGTACTATATGGAACACAAAATGCCAGTCGAAACGGAGAGGGGCTCACCGAGACGAACTAGCCGCGTCGAAGGTGCCCACGGCAGCGCTCGGTCGGAGCAGAGGAAGAAGAACGCGGCGTGAGGAGGTGCGCAATGGGCCGAATCACACTACCGCACGAGGGAGAGGATGAAGATGGACGGATGAGCGGCAATTTGGCTGATGACCGAGATGGGGTGAGGGAGGAAAATGGAGACGGCCATCGCCTTTAAGCGGCCGCGGACGCGAGGACAAGGTCGGGAAGGATCCGGGGCCCCCATGCGGTCGCAGCTTGACGGTGACAGGGCCATCCCCCGGCTGGACGTCGCCGGCGTGCGGCGCGGCACGCGCGTGTACCTGCGCTGCCCACGTGGCCAAGAACAGAGGGGGCCCGGTACTGTTGCTCAGCTAGGTCAAATCCTATGGATTTCAAAATTACTCTTAAACCATGCAGCTACAGTAAGGGCTCCAAAAACAAAAGTTGTGCCAAATTTTATTTAGAACACTTTTGCTTTTGACACCATGTCCAAATTTGGCTCAATTTGAAAAATATCAAAAAGGGAGTAAAAGTGGTTTTGAATTTCAAACTGTAATTTTGAAATTACTTTTAAATTTTATCTACAACTAGAAAAATGGTAAACATGAAAGTTGTTCTACTCAGTGAGCTTGACAACTTCTATTAAGGGAGTTTTTGGAGATTCAGCATATTTTTGAAATTGAAGTTTCAAACTTGAATTTCAACAAAGTAATTTGAGTTTAATTTGAATTTATACAATAGAACTTCAAAATCTCCAAATATAAAAGTTGTTCCATTTTAAAAGTTCTACAACTTTTATTAAAACACTTTCATTAGATTAATTATAGATTTTAAATTAGAGTTTTAAGTCAACTCTAGGGCTTAATTTGATTTCTTATTTAATTTTTATTTTTGACTTTTGATTGAGGACTTAATTGCACAATCAACACTAAATGAAGTCAAATCACTCTAGGGGCCCTAAGCACCATCATATGCAGATGATTAATAATAAACATGATGACATGGCAAATTAGTTAAGCAATAATAGCAGAGGTATTACATAATCTCCCTTAAAGTTTTTGTTGCAAATAAAAGCATGAGGCTATCTTCCAAAAGGTGAAAAAAAGGGTGGAGAAGAAAAAAAATGAAAAAAAAGAAAAAAAAGTGGAGAAGAAAAGAAGAAGAAGAAGAAGAAATATATATATATATATATATATATATATATATATATATATATATATATATATATATATATATATATATATAAAGAGAGAATAAGGATAACTCATGCCCTCATAAAAGATTTTTCTAAGTCCTGATAAGAAGGGAGATGTGTTTCAAAGAGCATAGTGGAATTACTTTAGACACCAATAATACCCACCATATTCTTTCCACGCACATGCACAAGGGTATGACGCTTCCCTCCGGTGCGGTCCAGGGTTTGACTTGACAATACATGCAAGGTAAGTGTACCTTAGTATTTTCCTCCCTACCTAAAGCTCCAGATAAACTTTGTTAGAGGCAGGGTGATTAAGTGAAGGCAATCCCTATATATGCCTTGGTGAGGAACCACATACAAATAAGTGACTTGAGAGAATCATTCAAGGAACAAGTGCTATCTTTTTGTTTTCAAAACTTTATAAAAACCCAAGTTTCTGAGCAGGGATACAAGTAAGAAGATTTGAATCCAGGCTATTCCATTTTTCAATTACCCAAGATGATTTGGTAGACACTTAGAAGTTCACAGGTTGAAAGGTCCTAGTATGGCTAGACGGGGGGTGAATAGCCCGATAAAATTTCTACAAAGAACTTAGGCCAAGAGGTTAGTAACAAATATGGCTAAATGTGCAATGCTTGTGCAACTACTAACCTAGGCAAGCCACCTACACAATTCTAGTTAATTGCTAGTTCTAAACCACACAAACAAGCTAGCAAAAGTTAAACGACTACACAACTACTCAAGGCAAGACAACAAACTACTTTGCACAAGGATAAGAAAGTGATGATCGTCGATTAAACCTTTGCCTTGTGAGAAAGCCAATCACCGGGACAATCAATAAGTCACTCACTCGAAGGTGAGGAAATCAATAGAGACACCAAGATTTATCCCCGAGGTTCACGTGTTTGTCAGCACGCTACGTCCTCGTTGTGTCGACTTCAACCGGTGGTTCGGTGGCTAATCGGTATCACACACCGAACCTACACTAGGCGCCACAAGAACCTACCACGGAGGAAGTAACTCAAAGACACGAGCAATCCACCAGAGTTACCTTTGAGCACTCCGCTCGGGGAAGGCAAAAGAACCCCTCACAATTTGCCGGGTGTGGGCAAGCACAATCACCAAGCTCCTCCACACCTTCTTCTCCTCTAAGCCATCTAGGGACACGGCAATGTCCCAAGAGAATAAGAACTAAACCAAGGCTTGCTCTCAAGTGCTCTAGAATGCAAATCACAAGCAATGATGCACTTGAGGTTCACTCAATCTCACTAAGGATGATCAAGATGATGAACTAGTGAGAGAGTGGGAGACTAGAATGCAACAATGTGTATGACAATGATCCAAGTGTGCAAGAGAGTCACCGAGTGACCAGGGAGGGAGTATAAATACCCCAAAGTGCAAATCTAGCCGTTTCAAAACAGCCGTTAACACTCTTTTTCTATCGTCGGACGCAACCGTCGGACTGAGTCCGTCGGACTAAACGCCAACGTCCGATGCTCGGATGCGTGCCCCGTGTCAACAGGTTTAAACATCGTTCGTCCGATCTCAACGGTCAACTGATTTCGCGCGTTTAACTACCGTCGGACGCTCAGGCACCGGACTAAACTCCAGAGTCCGACGCCATCACAGTTAGATTCACAGCACCGTCAGACTCTGCGCGGAGAAGGCGTCGGACTAAAGATCTCAGCGGTCCGACGCTTCCAGAGAGGTTCTAGAGTGCTAAAAGTGCGTCGGACTCCTTCCGACGCTCGCCGTCGGACTTTTTCAAAGCGTCCGACGCTCCCACAACTTGCCACGTGTCACGCCGATACTGCTCGCCACCGTCGGACTGAAGTGGGCAATGGTCCGACACTCATTTACCGAGCGTCTGACGCTCGCCGTTGGCCAGAACTAGGGTTAGGCGTCGGACTCTACTCAATGGTCCGACGCTGCCCCTCCGCACAGTCCAACGCTCCTTTTTCAGCTAATTTCAAGTCTATTTCTCACCCCTTGCTTCTATGTGCTAACACTTAAGGTCTTCAACACTTGTGCACAGTGTGTTAGCATTTTGCAAACATTTTTTAAGGGTTTTCAAAGAGGTTCTCTAGGTTGGTTAGATCAATGCACATGAGAGGCAACCTAGAGCACTTGAAAGTAATCCAATAGCTTAGTTCTCCCCTTGATAGTCGGCTATCTATCCTAAATATGATCACTCCCATTTCGAGTCTTGATCACTAAAAGAAAAGCCCTATTTGAATATAACTTAGCCTCTAGCTTTCCTTCTTTAAGTCGTTTTCTTTCTCCTTGATCATTTCATCTTGATCTTCACTTGAGCTCATGTCATCTTCCTCCTTATCACCAATCTTCTCTTGGCTACATATACTTAGCACTTAGATTAGTAACTAGGTTTCTTGAATTACCAAAACCAGACTAGGGTCTTTCACAGGTTTAAGTGAAGCTTGGAATAACTTGTACGCAGATTTCAAATCAAGGAGATAAACCCGCTTAGTCCTTCAAACCTTTACTCGAGGATGAGCAAAGGACTAAGTGTGGGGAGTTGTTGGCGGTCCTTAGAGCCTATTTCTTACCGCCAGTATGTTACTAAAATAAATAGTAGGTAGGGCTTTAAACTAACATTTCCACAAGTTTTGGTGTGTACTTGACTTGCAGGTGTGACATGTGGAAATGCACAAAAACCATAAAGAAAGCACACATCCAGGAAACGTATTCAGAGAAGGCGCAATCCAAGAAAATAAGAAAGCCCACCTCAAACACTAAACTGAATCCATCCGTAACCGCGGGGGAGGTCCAGGCCCAGGGAGCAACCGACCACCCGAAGGCGGTGGCCAGCGGGCCCAGCCAGGGGACCGATCGCCCACGAGTGCGGCCGCCCCCCTAGTGGAGCCTCCCGGGCCCAGTCTTCGGAGGCGGTGCTCTAGGCAATTTCCCAATGACAGTTTCACCTCCTTCCAAACTTAGAGACGCCAAACCGCCCTACTCTAGCTATAAATAGATGGTGCTCCTTCATCATTCAACACACACCATCATTTGGAGCAATTTACCTCACCTCTCACTTGTATTCTTTAGATTAGTTTTAGTATTAGAGCAAGGCAAGAGCTAGCAAGGAGAGTTTGTATCCTTGGGAGAAGAAGGAACACCTCGATATGAATACGATGCAGTTCTCTTCCAAGTTCAAGTTCTTATCTTATTTATATAGCAATGCATATGAACTAGAGTATAGTCTTGGTCATGTTATGATCATGATATATGAACTAGCATATAGTTTATGTGTTATGTTCTTGATATGTTCATCGTTGTTCTTCATCGTTCATCGACTTAGTATGAATAAAGGAAGAACTAGGGATGAGGTAATGGTTCGTCGTGCCTTCTCGGTTGCTCTTAGCCTAGCCTGTCACTCCGAAGGGGTGGGGTCCTAGGGGGTTAGGAGTTGTTTCCAAGTACGCGAGCATGGTGCTCGGGTATGCGGAGATCGGCGAATATGTCGGTATCCCACGGGCAGAGGGGTAGGTGGGCAGGTGGTGACAGCCCTGTCCATCCCTAGCACTCCCCCACGTTCGGATATTGGGTAGGAGTTCGTAAAGTCTCTATCGGCTGGCAGACCAGCTGCGGGGATCTCCCTGTCATCCCAGACCTAATCCTGATACTAGACATGCTAGTTAGATGTTTACTAACAGTTCTTTGCATAGTTATATATGACCAATGCCTGCCCAATTAGATATATTCTTTTATTCTTTATTTCTCTTTTATCCTTGAGGTCGGCTAAGATGTGTGTCCACTATCTTTGAACTATGATTTACCCCTGCCTATGCTATGTCTACCTATGCATTCAATAAGTGATCATGTTTACGCCAAAGCTAGATGCATTCGTCCTGCCCTCATACAGGAAATTATAAATACGACACCCCTGAATACTCACGGGTTGAAATGCTACAATGATAGTTCCGTGCACTTGTGGATTTATCTATACTGAGCTATCATGATTGGCATACCTAAGTACCATTACCTAAGGACTATAATTCTTGTTGCACCCTAAGGCGTCGTGCTTCAGTTTTGCATATCATAAGTAATAATGGTTGGGAAGGCCAATCAGGCACTTCTAACTGTTATTACCAGACTGCATTATCTTGGCCGGCGCCATTAAGGGCCGAGAGTTACCTTTCTGAAGTAATGGTGGTTAGGGATGTCAACACACGTTTCTAGTATCGTTGCTAGGGATGAGCTTTTAGTCTATCTTTAGTAATGACGCTAAGAAACGCCAACAATGACACGAGCGAGGATGACAACGATATCACCAAGGGGTTGGAGAACTTAAGCCTCCGGTCGCCAAAAGAGGTCGCGTTGGTGGGATACCACCTCGAGGACGAGTACGATGATCTCTACCTCGATTTCGATGATGACGTCCAGCTCGGCCCATCGACCGAGCCAGCCGCGGATGACTAGCTACTATGCCTCGGAGGAACTTTCATCCGAGGATGAAGCTCCCCCATTCGTCGACTATGCCGCGCTTAAGTGCCAACTCCAAGCGCACCTGGGACCGTAGCTATCCTCAGGAAACTTGCAGAATCTCGCCCTCTCCTACGTCAACATCGCCATCCAGATCAAGGGAGGGGCGGCACTCTCGTCCGATGAGCTAACAGGGAGTGTCCCTGTGGCGTACCCATTTGGTCTCACCAACGTTGTGGAGATAATGGAGCGGCTCATCGCGATGGAGCTTGCTGGCCTCAGGGACGACAGGTTCATAGGGATGGTTGGGTCCGTCTATGACCTTCTCAAAGAAGGAAGCTTTACCCTCTCGGGCCAAGATAGCATCGGCACCGAGGAGCTCACCGACGACGCCAACTTCCCTTCCTCTCGTGAATGTTTCATGTGCGACGGGAGGGAACGAAACCCCGAAGGAGCTGTGCGGGACCTCGATGCCAACGACAATGAGCTCCCCTAGAGAACAGAGGAGGTGCAGATCGAACATCGCCGCATGACGACCTTGATGCCTTGAGGGCTTGGCAAGACAAGCTTGACGATGCCCGGTGTCAAATCGACTCTGAGCAAGCGCGTCTCGACCACGAGATCGTCCAGCACCGCATCATAGAGGATGGCCACTACACGCCAATCTTCGAAAGGGTGCAACAGAACATCGCAGTTGTCGCCATGCTTGTACGCCGCTTCCCGGAAGCCTCGACGCCAGAAGGAAGGAGGCTCCATGAAGAGTTGCGCACCCTGCTCAACCGTGCTGCCGTCCAACAAGCAGAGAGTTTTGCCCAGCGCCGGGAAGGTGCCCGGGCCAGGGGCCAGGAAGCGTCACCTCGTGAGGTCTCATTCAACCAAAGACTGAGACTGGCTCGAGAAGCCATTGGGGTTCCGGTCCGTGCCCGACTCGGAGAAAGGCAAGACTCGCGACGCCGCGGTGACGAGTGACGGTGTGATCAGGATGACGCGGGTGATGGCGAGAAACGGCATCACGGGCGCCACCCACGTTGTGAGGGGCGTTATGACTCGGATGAAGACCGAGACAGCAGTCCCAAATCGATGGGTCCGCGCTATTTCGCCTCGTGCATACACGCCGCACGGGTCCCACCATGTTTCCAACCTCCGACCTACATCCAAAAATATACCGGGCTAACGAACCCTAGTTTATGGCTGGAGGACTATCGCTTCTCCTATGAAGCTAGGGGCGCCGAGGTCAAAGACTTCACAATCCGACACCTGCCGCTCTATGGATTTTTTTATTTTTAATCCTTCTTTAAAAGAAAAATTAAAAATAACCCCAACAATAAAGATTTTGCAAATCTAACCCTTTGGTTGGACCAGC
This sequence comes from Eremochloa ophiuroides, assembly GCA_038502445.1. Classification (NCBI taxonomy): domain Eukaryota; kingdom Viridiplantae; phylum Streptophyta; class Magnoliopsida; order Poales; family Poaceae; genus Eremochloa; species Eremochloa ophiuroides. The sequence goes on along the minus strand of JAHLJS010000009.1, from coordinate 66,601,713 downwards.
TAGTCTGGCGCGACAAGAGACTACTATCGTGCCAGGCCGCGTGGCGCGACTGGCTGCCACGCTAGCCCTTGACCTCGGCCGCCTGCGTGCGTGGCGACAAACAGGCCCCACCTTGTCGCGCTAGGCGGAGTGGCGCGACATAGTGTGCTGTTGCGCCAGGCGAGCTGGCGCGACGATGTGAAACAAAAGGCCTGCCCCGTTTTTTTCCTTTATCCCTCTCCCTCACCCTCTTCCTCACTTGACCTCAAATGGGCCAGGTGCGGGCGCCCCCTACATGGCCCATTTGGCCTCAAATTTTGTGGGCTACCTTCACCGACGTTGCAAACGTGGTTTCGGTGGGTGATGGCCAGGTTCAATGTATTTGAAGGTTGGTTTGTTCTTTTTAAAGAGGGAGAGAAGAATATTCTATGGACAATTCCCCTCCTCTCCACTATAAACAGAGGCCACTCTCTCCCTCCTCCACACAACAACAACAACAACAACAGGAGAAGAGCACCAGTACAAGAGCAACACTCCAAGGGGTTTAGGCCCTATAGCTTGAGTTGAGTAGTAGAGAGAGATGTGAGAGAGAGTACGGGAAAGTGTCAGACTTGTCGGCGTCTCCCAGAGCTTGTACCTTATAGTCATCTAGGGCAATTTGGACGAGTTGAGATATTTATATGAACACATGTTTTTATGATGCCGAATGATCAAATACTTTATCAAAAGTAAATGAATATCCTTGTGCTGAAAACAATAAGGAAAACATAATCATTTCATAATCAATGTTCTAAAAATATAATATATCAAAGTCAAACATAAAAAATGACGGTAAAGATTAGTCTACATTATGTAACTGTGACAGAACCGCCTTAATCATAGGGTCCACGTGCACCGTCATCGTCGCTAAGGACTCACGATCAGTCTACACGAGTTCCCCTTGACCAAGGTGGCCTGTCGGGTCTCCTAGGAAACCCTAACCTCCCGAGGATCTCATTGTAACCATTGCAGTATTACAATAGTTTACACAAATAAATTGAATCAGAGTAAAGAGTGCGGAAGAATTATATAAACATAAGTTTACAAATATAGATTACATTAGCCCGAACCAGAGTTTCGTAGTCGATAAGCAGTGTACAACTATACCCTTGCCCAAGGGTTATATCATATACACATCCTTGATCATGCGCGATCCGTCAACCAACACGGTCCCAAGCCGAACTGTACCCTCGGCTCACCTGAAACAGGGGTTAACAAACCCTGAATACTGGGGTATTCCGCAAGACTTACCCGACTAAGAAAAAGGAACGAGACTCAGGAATGCAGGCTGAAGGGAGTCAAGGTAAGGCTTGAGCAAGAGTCAAAGAGTTTTGCAAAAAAAGCATTAGTATTCTATTTCAATATTTTACTCAATCTTATTTTAATCATAATCCATAATTCTGAATTCATTCTCATAAATCATCATACTTTCAAATTCTTAATTATTCTCAAAACACCTAGTTCCGAACCACTTTTCAATTGTAGGTCAAAGGATCAAGTCTCCATATCCGAGGAGCAACGACGATTCGAATCGATTAGTACCCAGCTGGGGATCCCTATCCACAATGCATATGTAGCACTTAAGCTTGCATATACCAACCCCGCCTACCATGGCTTTTCTACCCCTGAACCGGTCCTACGCCATCCGAGAACACAGTACTCCTCTCCTCTCCAGGCACGCCGGCCACGATGGTACACGCTGCTCTCGCCATCTCTCCACTCCCAGTGCGTGGTTGTCGGTTCAAGTACTAGAGCCACCGGAGTCAGAAGCTTTCCGTAGTATGTGGCTAGTTACAAAGTCTCGATCACATCAGGCCTACAACGAACGGTCCCTAATTCTTTTTCTGCCGGCGACATTGCATTGGGACTCTAACCCAAGTACAGGTGTCCCAACGGTTTTCAAACCACTTTTCCGCCGGTGGTCAAGCATTGGGACTCTAACCCAAATTCACAACCACCGAGCAAGAAAATCCATTCTCGTCTGTGACAATGTACTGATCAGGTGCACAGCCACTGAACGAGAATATATCAATTCCCTCTTTCATGAATTAATCAATGGCATATATATATATCACAATAGCTCAAAAATAGCATTTTATGCAAATCTAATTTATTCAAGCAGGGCTAAGCATTTTCAAACATTTTATTTTAAAATGGGTTCCAAATATTTCATTGGTCAAGGTTGGTAATGCAGCAATTGGGTTATCAACCAACTCCTATCAACTTAATGCAGTAGATTAACTCAAGTTATAAACATTTTTCAAATCACAAGGAGAGGGCCGAATGCACCGGGGCTTGCCTGTGTTGCAGGTCTGTCACTTCCGTCAGAAAACCAGAGAAACCCACTTGACTTCTCTCGATGAATAATTCTTCCGTCGGGGAGAAATCAAGAAATCCTTCTGATAACCCGATCACTACATGTAAAATAATGATGCATGCTTACATGGTGCGGAATGACATGAATGGAAAATATAGAACAAACATTTAATTAACAACCTTGAGTACAACTTTCCTTCACGGTGAAGTTGCAAAACATTTCACTCAAGGCATAAGAGTGTTTTCGTATTTCATTTTTATTGACCATTTTAACAGTCATAGAGAGCCGCTGCACAACTTGTTCAATATCTCCCGCAATACACCATTCAAGGTATCGAGGATCATTACAGTGAATGACCCAAGGTCGACAAACAATCCAAAAGTCACACAAAACCTACGGTGATTAGGTTTCCCCTTTTATCTTATTAATCATTAATGATATGTAGAGGTTACATGATTTATTAATAAAAATTCTCAATTACAGGTTAATGATGAACTTAGACAACAAGTAAAGTGCCAAGGGTCACTTTGGGTCAATACTCAATTTTAAAAGCCATACAAAACCCTAATACATTACGGGTTTTCTTTTTCTTTTATTAATTAATAATTATACATATAATATGAAACAATTTAACTTCTTCTAGATGAGCTACAAATTTTTGTGGAGGTAGCCCACAGTACAAAACAGTGACTACATAATTTTCGTGATTTTTAGATTAATATTTTAAGCTATATAATTCATAGAAGTGTCATTTATTAATTAAAGAGTATATTTTTATTTCCTGCAGAAAATGCTAGAAATATATATTTCATATTTTTAATATAAACTTCATCACACAGGGAAGATACCCAATTATTTTTATGATTTTATGAGCAGGGAATAATTTCCTACAAAAATAACAAAACCTAGCACTATTCACACTTCAGAAATTGGAAAACACAACTAAATGCACTCGGGCCAGCTACCCAGGCCGGCCTACTCGGCCCAGCCAGGCCCCGCTCTCCCTCCCTCTCGGCGCGACTGGGCCGGCCCAAGTTGGCCCACGGTGGCCTTTCCCTTTCTCCAGCTCGGGCACCGAGCGCCCGCGCGCGTACGCGCGGCATCGACGCGCTGCCCGCTTGGGCTCGTCGGCGGTAACCACTCCAGCGAGGTCAAGCACCCCGATGAGCTCCCCACAAGTACCCGTACCTCTTCTATGGACTCAGCCCCGCACCTAGACCTCTAGGACCTGACCACGGGCAGCCATGGCGGCTCACCGTGGCGGCCCACTCGTTCTGGCTGACTCGGATCGGTAGAGTTAAAAAGGAGGATGCAAAATGGTTCAGGAGCTCACCCTGAGTCCCATGCGCGTGTTGGTTGGAGCGGAGATGGCTCGGAGACACCTCGTCAGCGTGGACAGTGACCTCGGCGGCGCGCACAGACGGCGAGGGGGACGTTCCGGCGGCTCCGGTGTGATAACAGAGAAACGAACAGGCCGATAAGCTTCCTAGAGTTGCGAGGAACAGGACACGTGGGAAGGAAAACGGACTACCTTACTGAGGCGGCCTGGCCGTGACGAACCGCGCGCGGCGGCGCCCTTGCCGGACTCCGAGACGACGACGAGCCGCCCGGGAGTTCACGACAACCAACAAACTCAAAAATTGGATCAAACCGAGCGCAACCAGCTGACGAACTCAGGACCAAGAGTAATTGCATGTTGATAGACCGTGCACCGGCAATTTGCCGGCAACCGAAGCTCGACGGTGGCGGCAGGGCGGAGGAAAGAGGAAGGAAACACGGCCGCTGGTGGCTTATAAAGGACTGGGGCGACTTCAAGACGTGGCCGGGGCCCCCATGACACCAACCCGACCAGCGACCGACAGCCAGGACGGCCGGCAACGCGCGCGTCGTGCGGCGACGCGGTCGGCTCTGTTCGCGAACAGGCGAAGGAGGCGCCGTCCAGCCCGGGCACTGTAGCAGGCCAATGCTCTCTCAACTGATTTGGTGCAATTACTCTCTATATTACACAGCAACCCTAGAAACCCCAAAAATAAAAGTTGTGGGAAATTTCATGATGAACAATTTTGCCTTTGGGACCACATTCAAATTTTGAATAGATTTTGAGCAATTAAAAAGGGGGTAAAAGTTCAATTTGAAATTCATTTCAAATTCAATCAAATTCTCAATACTTTCCTCAGTAAGGTGAAAATTTTCAAAAATAAAAGTTGTTCTACTTGCCAAGCCCCACAACTTTCAGTAATTGAGTTTTGTCAGATTCTTCATAGTTTTTTAAAATAGCATTTCAAATTTAAATTCTAAAACACTCCTTAGGGTTTAATTTAAAATTGCAATGTATAAGGTCAAAATCCCTAAATATAAAAGTTGTTTAACTTACAAAGACTTACAACTTTCATTAAATGAGTTTGCCCAAATTCTTGATAGTTTTTGAAAGGGTATTTTAAATTTGAATAAACAAACACTAATTGGGTTTTAATTTAAATTTTCACTGGTAAACTTCAAAATCTTCAAAAATGAAAGTTGTTCCATCTTGAAAGGGATAAAACTTTTATTAAAAGACCATCATCAGATTCCTACTAGTTTTTGAATTTATATTTCAAGTTTAAACTTTAAAACCTAGATTAAGATTTTATTTGAAATTATTTTTAATAACTTCAAAATTGCCCAACATAGAATTTGCTAAAATTTTAAAGATTTACAACTTTTGTTTAAGGCTCAACACTTAATTCTATTTAGTTTTTGATTTAGGGTTTCGGGTCCGATTAGGGTTTTTAATTGTTTTTCCTTTTTATTTTCTATTTGGATTTAGAGGCATACACACAAACAATTATTTAAATCATAAAGTCACCCAAGGGTACCTAAGCACATTCACATGTGGAAATAAAAAAATTGTCTTAGTAATGCACAGTAATTATGAGTTTATGCAAGATGATTTGCATGCAATCATGATGACATGGCAGGTTTTAGTGGCAGTAACACCAGGGGTGTTACAGTAACAATTCAATGCCTCAGCCTAAGTTTTCTCTATTTTTTGGATATGAGACTGCTACTGATTCATTTGGCAACAAAGGCCTTACTATACACAATACCTTGATGTTTCCCTTCAACTCCTGCAAAGAATCAAATTCAGAAATAGCCAAATAGCATATATGTATACGTACTGGATCTCTGAGTGTATAAGATAACTTACAAGAATTGTGTTATGTACTTTTTTCTAAATTCTCTCCGTCCAGAATTATTTGCTCAGCCGCTTCAAGGCGTGACTGAGCACTCTCCAACATTTTCTACACGTTCTCATACTTAGTCATGGTTTCATAGTCCGTAGTATCAAACCTCTGTACAGTTAAGACAAGGTTCAAGATATTAAACATCTATGCAATATTTTTCCTACATAATGTGAACACTTGATATATTAAGAAACAAATAGATAAACTTATAAAGTTCTCCCCACTCCCTAGTCTTTCTCTCTCAACCCAAACTTGTACACCCCTCGCAAGTAGGAGACAAGGAACACGAGCACCGCCTCACACTGGACGTTCGTTCGGCTCGAACCAGTATAAATCTTATGTCTCATTGTCTCACCATCCACTCGCCTCCGTTAAAAAAAAAGTAAAGTTCTCCCTGCTCCCTAGTCATTCTCTCTTGACCCAAACTTGTACACCCGTCGCAAGTAAGAGATAAGGAACACGAGCACTGCCTCATACTGGACGTTCGTTCGCCCGAACCAGTATAAATCGTATGTCTCATTGTCTCACCATCCGATCCCGATACGCATACATAAATTTACTAGTTGGCAGTTTCACAACATGGACAATGCCCCTGTGCGACACTCAATTTGTTTCGACTGGAAATTGAACTTGGACAAACGCCGCTCCACTGAGCGGACCCAACCATAGAGCCACATGCTCGCTTGTGAATGACGAAGCCTAATAATTACTAAGGATTTAGTACATGCCAGAAGAGAGTCTATTTCTTGGTGTTTTGTTTTTTTATTTTATTTTTGATGGCATTGTTTCTTTTTTTAGCTGAACCGGAAAGAGAAAATGTAGCTTAAAATATGAAACAACATGAGACATTATCTAGCTATCAAATATCCTATAGAAATATGTCATCTATAGTCATCTAGATATACCTGAAAATAAAAAATGGATTTCTTAGGCACTAAAAGCAAAAATATGTCATCTAGCGATATTTAAATGACAAAATGTATTCCAGTCTTGTACATTATCATGATAATTCTGTCCAGGTATATAACTAGAAGTTAATTTATTTTTGGAGTGATATACATGTGTTAGGGACGACATATAGTCGTTACATGCTTATGTCAGATAGTATATAGGTCATTAAGGGTCTGTTTGGTTTCCTGACTAAGTTCTAGCCTGGCTAGGATAAGAGCCTGGGCAGATTTAGCCTGGTTCTCACGAGCCAACGTGGGCTGTTTAGTTGAGTTGCTATCCCTGGCCTGGTTCAGCTAGATGTGTGTTTGGTTGGCCGGTTTGTTGGAGATAGGGTAACCTCTTTTTTTGCGCAGGTGAGTTTACCCCCTTTGAATCAATTCCTCGAACACCTTGAGCACAGCAACCGAACACCTTGAGCCACCAGCATCAACGCACAGCGCCACCTGCATCAACGCACAGCACGGGGAGCTCACCGTTGGTGAGAACGAGCTTGCCCTGCCACCGCGCGAGCCCTGCCCTGCCGCCGCGCCGGCTTGCCGTGCCGCCGCGCGAGCTCGCCGTACCACTGCATCGTGCGCCGCCGCGCTACCACGCGTCGTTCGCTGCACAAGTGCGCCGTCTCGCGAGCTCACCGTGGAGCGTCGCCTCGCGAGCTCGCCGTCGACGGCAGCCTGGCAAGCTCGCCGTCGAGCGCCACCTCGCGAGCTCACCGTCGAGCGCAGCCTCGCGAGCTCGCCAACGAGCGCCGCCTCGCGAGCTCGCCGTGGAGCGCCGCCTCACGAGCTCACCGTCGAGCGCAGCCTCGTGAGCTCACCGTCGAGCGCCGCCTTGCGAGCTCGCCGTCGAGCGCCGCCTCACGGCCTTGCAAGCTCGCCGTCGAGCGCCGCCGCGCGAGCTCGTCGTGGAGCGCCGCCTCGCGAGCTCGCCGTCGAGCGCCGCCGCGTGAGCTCGTCGTGGAGCGCCGCCACGCGAGCTTGTCGTGGAGCGCCGCCTCGCGAGCTCGCCGTCGAGCGCCGCTTGAGCCTCCGTTGGCAGCGGTAGAGCTGATGTGAAGATGCGCCGTCGAGAGAAGCGCCGTCGGGAGAAGGAGATGCCCCGATGCGGTGATGCGAGCTGTGCGATGGCTGGCGATGGCCAGGCTACCAGAAAACGAATCGTCAATCCGTTTCCCCAGGGCCAGGGGCCAGGCTAGCAAGGTACGGATGGCTACATTGGACCTGGCTTCATGGTGTTTATAGGCAACCAAACAACTAGAAGTTGGCTCTATGTAGTCTAACACCCAACCAAATAGACGCTATATGTTTAGGCCACACAACCCCCTTTGGTCAGTCTCAATGGGGATTTCATGAGCATTTCATGCACATTAAATAGAACGCCACATCAGCTTTTGCATGTACCGAGAAGGAAAGAGAAAGAAAACGTTTCATCCCGGTGAAACGTTTGAGCGTTGTTTCCAACGTCTTGGAAACCGAGTGAAACTCGCACTGAGAACGAAATCGCGTTTCATCGGCTGAGCTCCGCCGCGGGGCACCTCCTCTGCCACGTTCATGAGCAGGGCACGGGCCGAGCTCCTCCGCCGCGCGCCTCCGCCTCCTGTGCCGCGGTCTCGAGAAGGGCGCGGGCGAGCCTCCGCCACGCTCCGCCGCGCTCCATCGTCCTCGACCTCCTCCTTGATGGATTCGTGACAGCGCGGCTCGACGGGGATTCGGACAACGCGTCGAGGGTGGCTTGACGGGGATTCGCGACGGCGATAGCTACTTGACGGGGACATTCCGCAGGGTGGCGCAACGCGGATTCGCGACGGCGTCCTCCTCGTGCTCTGCTGCGTCCGACGGCCGCGGGCGCGAGGCGAGCACAAGCCTCCCCGGCACGGCTCCCGGCCGTGGGCGCGAACGCCGTCGTCCTCCTTGTGCTCCGCCACGTGCGCCGGTCGCAAACGCGAGCACAGCCGAGCAGGGCTCTTGCGGAACGTGAACGAGGCCGAGCAGGGCTCCTGAGGAGGACGTGGCCGCGAGCACCTCCGTGGCCATGGCCGTCGGCATTGAACGGGGGAAGAGAAGGAAGGGAGGAAAAGGTGGGACCCAAAATATATTTAAATAAGCTATGAAACGGTGCTATGAAATTATCCATTGAGAGAGAGACTTATTTCTTATCTTGTTTCATTGTCTTGGAAATAGGATCATCCATTGAGACTGGCCTTACACAATTGAAAATAGGATCACTAACTGCCGAGATTCTCCTGACAATAGTTTCTCTAGACAACCAAATTCTTCAAACATCTAGTCTAGCTTAAAAAAATCTCTATGAAAACAAGTTGTACCAAACATGGCTTACGCCTAGCAGGCAGTGGCCCGGTGCATCAACCATCAGTTTGATTAAACTGTCAGTTTGCAACTTGATGGCTTACGTGAGAGACGATTGTGATATTTATGATTAATTTTTGCGATACATGGTGTGCACCCCATGCTGACACGATCCCTTCCCCATTCCTCTCAAGGGTTTTATTTTTCTTCAATAAAACAAAGCAGCCCACCTGTGTCCTTTTCTCGATGTGTAGGCAAACTAGTCCCTCACCAAAGCTTTTGTAGTTTATTTCCGCAGTTACTATTGAATCTTCGGGTCGACATAAATTCATTCCACGAGCTCCTGCTCTAGTTGGCATCGTCAAATATAAAAGGGAACGAATCAGGTGCAAATCATGACCTTCGTGAAACCCATGCAAACCTTAGCAAAAAAATCATTTAAATTTAAAAAAAATCACACATATAGATGATATAATGATACACAACCTTGTAAAATATCTTATTCAAACTCGACTTCGTTTTGTTAGAAATTTGTTATTTTTATATCTCACAAACGAAGTAAAGTTTGGACAAGATATTTTATAAGGTTGTATATCATTATATCATCTACATGTGTTATTTTTTTTTTGAATTTAGATGATTTTTTCTATGATTTGCATGAGTTTTTATGAAAGTCATGGTTTGCACCTGATCCGTTGTCATTATAAAAAGCACGACCAACTACCTGTTTTTGACCTAATTTTCATTCAATGGCGACTCGGTGACTCGAATAGTCCAATCCATAGCTTTTTGTGAAGACGTGGACACAATAGGCCATATGACGTCTTTTGTAAAACGAGAAAAACTTATAGAATCAAAGGCAAAAAAAAATTACTGTAAGGAAAAAAAAAACAGGGTTTAAACTATTTTCATTTGGTTCCACAACATGCTTCGTTGGACGAACCTGTCCTGCTGTCCAGATTCCAGAACACGGACACCTCGCGCATGACATGATGTAAGTTACAGGAAATTACCGACCTGCTTAGCTGGCAACTAAAATACTATATCATGTTAAAGATTTAGCAAGAGAAAAATTATTAAAATTTGGCTAAAATGTACTCCCTCTGTCTCAAAATAAATGTCGTTTTAGAATTTTGACTATCTTTTTTATCATTCGTCTTATTAAAAATTTTGTAAAAAAATTAATTATTTTATTATGAAATGATTCATTATTAGAAATACTTTATTCTTTATCTATTTATTTTTATATATTTGCAAATTTTTTGAATAAGATGAATGGTCAAACGTCGACTTCGAAAAGTCAAAAACGACACTTATTTTAAGGCGGAGGGAGTATGTGCCATAGATTTGATATGTCAATTGTGAGACATTGGTGAATTCTAGTAGGTAACGAGTAAAAATCTTAGGTTGCTCAAGTTTTAACAATCAGCCAAACAAGCTTTACGTCCAAATTTAAATACATGTAATGTTGTTTGAGCCCATTTATGCAGGAGTTCTGGAGGAGAATTGACTGGAATCATGAACACATCGCTGAAGTGCAATAGCTCTGGAACTCTGCTCCACCGACAACCATGCCTAGACCAATCCTGGTAACCTTTCTCCTCTTATGCTGCTGGGAGTTGTGGAAACATCGCCATGGTTTTCTGGAACTTATCGCCGGATCATGGCCGTCTCACTAATGCTTGCAGAGAGTCGAAGCTCTGGAGATGCCGTATCCCCAGAAATAAACCTTTCGTCTTCTCTATTTGGTGTAATAATACTCTAATGTAAAGTCCCAAACTTTTGTAATCTGGTGATCTCTTTTGGCGCAATGCCTCACCACCAACCGGTCTCGGCATTTGTGGTTCAATATATCAGGTGGGGTTGATTTAACACCCCACGGTCGTTTACCTAAAAAAAATGTTGTTTCTCACATATATCACGGAGAATACTCCCTCCATCCTGAAATATTTGACATTAATGAAGAAAATATAGTAAGAGATAGAGAGAAATAAAGATAAAGATGTATTAGAAAACAAAAAATGTGTATTGAGAGAAGAAAAAAGAGAGTAGGAAACGAGAATGTCAAATATTTTAAGATAAGATCTAAATTCTACTTATAAGGTTATTTTAGGAGCGTATATTTTCTTAGCTCCATCTGTCCACCTTCTCGATGTGTTTAGGCAAAGCTGATTAGGCACGGAGATGTCAGCTAGCATGTCTATGCCTGCTGTCATGCTGTGGATGATTCCCACTAAAATACTAGCATGTGACGAGCGTATAAATAAATTTCACTAGTAAAATACTAGTATTTTGGTTAAGGTTCAAATAATCTAGAACCATTTGTTTTCTTTCCTCGGTCTTTAGTTCCCACATGGTTCTTCTGCCTGTCAAAGTGACTGACATCGTTTGTCAACATTACCAGGAGGTTTGGAACAGGGAACCTTCTAATTCAAATTAGAACATATAAGGAGTACAGGAAGAGCCAAAAAAAAAGAAAGAAAAAAAAGAAAAGAAAAGGTTCTTGTTCTACTCGTCCATGCCTTTGTGGAATGGAAGACCGGACAGCGGCGGCCACCACCGGTGCAATAAGTTGACCGTGCAGGATAAAACGTCAGGCTCGGTATATACTCGCATGCACCTCTTTTTTTTTTTTTTACACAACTTATTCGCTTGCACTTTGAATAATTGAATTATTCCCCTCATCTCACAAGAAAAGACTAACATATTCGCATGCGCTTGAATAATCGAAATATTCCTCTTATCCCATCTCGTCAGAAAAACAAGAGCAGAAAACGACCGTAAAGAAAGAAATGGGCAGCGACGCCGCCAACGAACGAACGCACGGGAGTGTCGAAGAAAACGAAGGGGAAAGGAAAAGGATAGACCGCGAGCGAGAGCATAGAGTACAAAACAGAGGCCCAGGTCCCGGTTTCTGACGTCGCCGGTTTTGCCGTCCGGTCCGTTCGGCGCCGCCCACACTCGGCGACTCGCCGTGCGGGTGCGGTGCTGCTGTGCCCGCCGCCGTGCCGCGGCATATGCTGGTTTCGCCCTGGAATCATCCCCAACCCCAGTACCCCACCATCTTCCGCGCCCGCATCGAAAAAGGCGGGCGAATCCCACTGCCTGACTCCCCACTACAGTAACGCTGTGCACAGCTCGCTCATCAAACTACAAGTATGTTCCACCTTTAACTTGATATAATTAAATTCATAATATGAGCATTGGAGATTAAAGTTTTAAATAATAAAAATGTTTCATGATTCATATATGAATATTTGTTAGTGATGTTTTGAAAAAAAAGATGGTTTAATTTATCATTTTTTCTATATTTTAGGTGCCTAAAATTTTAGATAATTTCAGACAACACTCGTATCATCAACTAGCATAAGTATATTGTTACTTTTATGATTTATTATTTATCTTTGTCCCATGACATATTAATTTTTTGTCTTTGTCTTCTTATAGAAATAATTGTAAATTGTTTATCTTTGTGCTAAGGTTTGTAGTTTATCTAGTGATGTTTTTATTATCGGTATTGAAAATTATAGACTGCATATATAGAAATTGCAATGAACGAAACCTACAATTTTAGTATAAAGTATATACAATAACCATTGCCTGAAAGAAAACTAAATTTCATGTACCTGAATTTTAGCAAATCCCTTAATTTATAGGACTATAAGTCAAATGCATTCCTTTCTTTTTTTTTCTAACCAGAGAGACACTTTCTATCGCAATTGTAACTTTTTCTCAAGAAGACCTAATCAGCACCGGACAAAACCAACGCTTATATTCAGTTCAAACAAACGGATTAGAGCCAGTGAACGCAGGAGTCACTGACTGGTAGGCCCGCCATGCTCTTTGCATCTTTATGCCAGTGGGGCCATCGTTCCCACTCTACAAATTCAGTGGGCACCACGTGTCCGGCGACTCATGCCTGCGCGGCTGCGCCTTCCATCTCCGTCTCCGCTCGTCGTCCTCGCCCGCCCAAACAGACGCCCACGGAATCGCAATTCCCCACTCCCCCTTCCTTTCTATAAAACTCCGCCACCAAATCTCGAACCGCATCTCGCTCGACCCCGACGCCGACGCCGACGCCACCGCCGCTCCGTCCCCATTCCCCGTCCCGGACCGCGGAGCAGAGAGAGAGAGAGAGAGAGAGAGAGGGAGATCCGGAGCAGCGCGCGATGGCGAACATCGACATGGCGAAGATCCTGGCGGACCTGGACCACGGCGCCGCCGACACGCGGGTGCCCAAGACCAAGCTCGTCTGCACGCTCGGCCCGGCCTCCCGCACCGTGCCCATGCTCGAGAAGCTGCTCCGCGCCGGCATGAACGTCGCGCGCTTCAACTTCTCCCACGGCACCCACGAGTACCACCAGGAGACGCTCGACAACCTCCGCCAGGCCATGCACAACACCGGCATCCTCTGCGCCGTCATGCTCGACACCAAGGTCTGGACAGTCGCTCTCTCTGTCTCTCTCTCCTGTGTCGTGTCATGGATTTGCTTGCTCAGTTGCTCTGCTGCCGTTGCCACCTTTAGCTGTATGTGCGGGTTGGCCACGCTTGCCGATTGGTTGGATCGGGGCTGACGGGGTTTGTTTTTGTTTTTGACGCTGGAGGGATCTAATGATCTGTTCAGTGGGACGAGCTAGAATTATTTTTTTAATCTCGGTATAATTTCCGCTCATGGAGCTTGGTATTTTGATCTCAATGGTTTTTTGGTAGTAGAAGGTTTAGATCTTAACTTAATCAGTGCATGCTACATATATGTACAGTAATATATGATTAACGCGTATAGTAGTACGAAACTTTTGGCAGCTTGACATATTCGTGCCAAGGGTTAGATTTGCATGCTGCTCTATACTGGTTTGTGTCTTGAATACTCCTTAATATAAACTGTACGGCTTGTTGGTTGAAGCTAGTTTCAAATTTTGTCTGCTTATTGTTCAAGTTACTGCAAGTCTGGAATGTTTTTGGACTTATTAAATGGTTTGACTGCTTTGTGTGGAGTTCATCTGCATCGTTCTTCCAAGGTCTTTATTACTTGATTTCTTGACAGTTGATGCTACTTTAGTTAAGATGCTGTTGGTTATCGTGTTTGTGAAAAAGGAAACAATATTCCTGGTTGTTTAAAGTTAGTTTCAGATTTTGTCAGTATGTTCAGTCCATTTACTTTGTACATTAGCACTTTCGGTCGTATGTTTAACTTTAACTACCCAGAGTGCACTGTAGGAGTATTTAGACATTCATCTTGACCAAAATGAATGATTCATATATATGATTAACACCTGTGATTATATTAGTTGCTTTCTCTCTTTTTTTTTTGGACATGCTTAGTTGCTTTCTTACGTAATGGGATACTGATTTGTGACAGTTTGACAGAATAGTGCCAAGGGTTTTCCTCTGTCAAAAAAAAAAAAACCCAGAATAGTGCCAAGGGTTAGATTTGCCTATGGCTCTGTATTTGCCCTGTTGCCATTCCTCAGTCTCGTCAACAATTCTCCATGTGAATGGTTGAAGTCACAAGTCAGTTCCAAATTTGTTATGTTTTGTTCAGGTTACTTTCGCCATTTCTGGTTATGGTTCTGCGTTTAATGGACCAGAGATTTACTGTATTTCTTTTGGTTTGGTTTTGTTGTTTCTGAGGTTGCAATCAGGGTTGGTCAATTTTCGTTGATGTTTCATTTTCCTGACACAGAAGCTGATCTATAACGGAACTTCTAAGGGTCTTTATTCTTTAATTTCTTGTCAGTTGCCACCAAATTGCTACCTCATCATTTTCTTATGTTTCAATTCATGGTTCACATGGTCATATTTGTTGGTTTGGCTTCATCATTAAAATTGAGTACATATATACTATACCTGCTCTTTGCTGCTTATGTAGTTATGTATCAGTCCATGATATGTGGCAAAATTCTGACTATTCTTCTTTATGACATTTAAAGTGATTATATGGAGTGTTCTTTATCAGTCTTTTGTTGCTGCAGGGTCCTGAGATTCGTACAGGGTTTTTGAAGGATGGTAAACCAATTAAGCTAACCAAGGGTCAAGAAATCACTGTCACCACTGATTATGATATCAAGGGTGATGAAAATATGATTGCTATGAGTTATAAGAAACTGCCTGTTGATGTGAAGCCTGGAAATGTCATACTCTGCGCGGATGGTACTATCTCTCTGGCCGTTCTGTCTTGCGATCCTGATGCTGGAACTGTGAGATGTAGGTGTGAGAACACTGCAATGCTTGGTGAGAGAAAGAACTGCAATTTGCCAGGAATTGTTGTGGATCTTCCTACATTGACTGAGAAAGATAAAGAAGACATTTTGGGCTGGGGTGTTCCAAATGATATTGACATGATCGCTCTATCCTTTGTCCGTAAAGGATCGGATTTGGTGACTGTCAGACAGGTTCTTGGGGAGCATGCCAAGCGCATTAAGTTGATGTCAAAGGTTTGTATATACTACCACGGTCAACCTTTATATCATCTATTTCTCTGTCTATAATTTTGTGCGACTCCATTTTTTGTTCTGTATTGTTCTGTGTTGAAACCATAGATGCAGAACAATGCTTTGCTTGAAGCCTTCCCATCTTATTTCATACCGTGAACAACATGATAACCAGTTTTGCCATGTAATGTTATTTATCATGTAACATATGAAAGTAGTATGTTGAGTACTCTTTTACCAACTAGGATATAGTGCTTGCCCAGGCTACAACTTCACAATAAATTTTACTTACAGTTAGCGAAATGCCGAAATGCAATTCTGTTAATTTTACTCTACATTTCACCTGGTAGGCTGTTTTACCTCTAGCCAAATTCTCTGAAATACTGGATCATTCCTTTATTGTAAACAGTGGGTTCCCCCTATCCGTGAAAGTTAGAAAGGGCATTTCCCCTAATTATGAAGTACAATAAATCTTGGAATTAACTTCACAAATTGTTCTGGAATCTATATGGTTCCTGCTATAGTGCTGGAATTTTACTTATGATCGTGTTGGTTATGCTGTTATGGGTCTGATTTCTTTCATGATCTGGTTCTGCTATGCAGGTTGAAAACCAAGAGGGTGTTGTAAACTTTGATGAGATCTTGAGGGAGACTGATGCTTTTATGGTTGCTAGAGGTGATCTTGGAATGGAGATTCCAGTCGAGAAGATTTTCCTTGCACAGAAGATGATGATCTACAAGTGCAATATTGCTGGCAAGCCTGTTGTCACTGCTACCCAGATGCTTGAGTCAATGATCAAATCTCCTAGGCCAACACGCGCTGAGGCCACTGATGTTGCAAATGCTGTTCTTGATGGAACTGACTGTGTCATGCTCAGTGGCGAGAGTGCTGCTGGAGCCTACCCTGAGGTGGCTGTGAAGATCATGGCTCGTATCTGCATTGAGGCAGAATCTTCCCTGGACTATGACGGAGTTTTCAAGGCAATGATCAGGTCTGCGCCTCTTCCAATGAGCCCTCTGGAGTCTCTTGCATCATCTGCTGTGAGAACTGCCAACAAGGCCAAGGCCGCACTGATTGTCGTCTTGACTCGTGGTGGCACAACGGCCAAGCTGGTTGCCAAGTACCGCCCCAGGGTTCCCATCCTCTCTGTCGTCGTACCCGTGCTAACGACAGATTCTTTCGACTGGACCATCAGCTCCGAGGGACCAGCTAGGCATAGCCTGATCTACAGAGGTCTCATTCCCCTCCTCGCCGAGGGCTCTGCGAAGGCTACTGATTCAGAGTCGACGGAGGTGATCTTGGAGGCTGCGCTGAAGTCGGCCGTGCAGAAGCAGCTTTGCAAGCCTGGTGATGCCATCGTGGCTCTTCACCGTATCGGTGTCGCCTCCGTCATCAAGATCTGCATTGTGAAGTGATCACCATGACTTGACTCCTAAGTCCAGTGGGTGGTTCTCACCGCTGGGATCCATGAAACAGCTTTTCTGCCTCCTTTTTACTGCATTTTTCGGAGACAGATAATTGTGTTGTAAGCCTGCATCTGTCGTTTCAGTTGCAGGATGTTTTCTGTTCAAATAGTTTTTGAGCTGGTAAATGAGGAGGGAGAGGACTCCATTGATGGTAGTGGTAATAAGATTTGTATCTACGGAGTTCAGTTAAAAGGCTTTTTCATGAAAAAATGTTGGAACGTTCATGCCCGTATTTTAGTGCAAACATTATGTCTGTAAACCTGTTGTTTACAAACATTCTGTTCTTTATAACTGTTCCTGGGGATAGCAAATCTTGCAAACATTCGTAGTAGAGATACAAACTGTGAATTACTCCAATCTGTCAAAAAAGCAAAGATGCAATTCTAAGTCAAATGATTGGAAGTTTGATTAAGTTTATAAAAAAGATATTATATTAAATAAATATCATTAGATTTGTAATGAAATATTTTGTAGCACATCTATTTAGATTCGATATGAAACTATTTTATTAGTAATATCTATTTGGAGTCATGTGTGGTGATACTATAGTCAAACATTAAGATAGTTTGGTTTGGATTGGACCTAGAATTACATCTTTGGACGGAGACAGTAACACACTGTTTTTTTTTATAAAAAAAAACAAAAACAAATGCATAATTGCTTTTTACATAATATCCATCATCACTCACCGTTCACCGATGACTTGCAGGGACAGGAACGTCCAACTTCTTGCTTCGCAGGCAAGTGAGTCGTGGGCGTATAGGTATAGGTTCGCGGCGTGCGCGCGGCTCCTCACTTCTGGACGTCCGACACCGGCGCCGGCGGGAATGCACGCGTAGGTATCCATCCGTCCACGGAAAGGGAAAGAGATGCATCCGTGTCCGGCCGCCACCACGGATGGGTCTCTTTGATCGCCTCCTCCTCGGCGGCGGCGGCGATCTCAGCAGGGCCAAGGAGGATCAGGAGCGCGGTGGCGGCGCCGAGACGGCCGCCATGGGGTCAGACGTGCCGTCGCCGTCGGCCATCCCTCCCCTCTCCGCCGCCGCCGCCTCCGTCGTCCGCCGATGCGCCCGGTCCGTCCATCCCGATCGACGTTGCGCTTGCCCCATGACTCTCTTCTTGTTCTTCTTTTTTTGCGTTCGCCGTGACAGGGACAGAGACAGAGATGACATCGCATTGCATTGCATTGTGCGTGACCATTTGGCAGGATCGCGGGCGTGCCGGTGGATCAGCTGCTCCGGCGGCTGGACGCGGAGGAGCAGGCCGGCGGGCCGCTGGAGTACGCGAGGAGCGTCGTGGAGTACTGCTCCCACGTCGCCCTGCGCGTCGAGGCCAGGCGCCCGGACCACCTCGGCGACAGGGAGTTCCACACGCTCACCTACGACATGATGCTCGCCTGGGAGGCGCCCGACGAGGAGACCGACGCCGTGTTCCAGGTCAGATCGGCTCTTCCCCGTCAGGGACTAGAACAAAACACAACATGTAATCCGCTACTGATCAGGATCACGATGCAGAAAACGGCATTCAGCGTTCTCCATGACGACGCGGACGACGACGACAGTGGATCCATTTTCTATTCAAGCCCGACGCAGATGGCCATTCAGGTCTCTCGGTTCATGATTTCCCCTCTATATGATTGTGTTCTTGATCAAGCCCTTCCATCGAGTGTTGCCTGATCTTGATCTTGCGTGATATCAATGGCTGCTAGGTCGATAGAAGGAGGACAGTTGGACCCGAGGCATTTTCCAAGATTGCTCCTGCCTGTCCTGCCATGGCGCACCCCATCACCGTCCGTAACCTATTTGACGCGCTCACCAACTCCACCGGAGGACGCCTGCACTTCCTTATCTACCACAAGTATCTCAAAAGCTTAGACGAGTACGTATATATGCATCGATCCTTCCCTATGTTCATTCACACTGTTGGGAGCTCTCGCATTCTTCTGAATTATCAGCATCACTCACTATATGTCTGTATCATCTCTGACGCTATAGGGCGTTCTCCTCTGCAAAACGTATGTTAGGGGGCCACAAAGCCCCTGCCCTGCAGCTCTCTGACGACGAAGTGATCCTTGACATCCACGGGGCTGCGACAACCAAGCCAGTTCTTCAGCACATCGGGACGTCCACGTGGCCTGGTTAAGCACCCTCCTTATGGTAATTTTGATCAGCGCTGCTGATATCTGCTTCTTCACGAGGTTCTTAGTGTGTATGAACTGCGTATTCTGCAGGGAGGCTCACACTGACGAATCACGCGCTCTACTTTGAGGCTATTGGTGTCGATTTCTCATACGGCGAGGCTGTTGTGTATGATCTGGCAAGGGACCTGAAACAGTCAGTGAAACGTGAGTCCACTGGGCCATGGGGTGCTCACCTCTTTGACAAGGCTGTCATGTACAAGTCCAGCCTGACGTGAGTAGCTGCACAACTGTACATTATTATTGTGTTGTATATAAGAAAAGGCGATCATTTTATCATAGTTGCAATCTGCACATATTAGACTAATGTTGACGTATGTTTACTGCTGCCGACAGAAGTGAACCCGTCTTCTTTGAATTCCCACAACTCAAAGGACACACTCGCCGAGACTACTGGTTTGCAGCCATCAAAGAGGTGCTGCACGCACACAAGTTCATCAGAAAGTACAGGCTTGCTACTTTCCAGAAGGCGGAGGCGCTCTCCGTGGCGACATTAGGGATTTTGCGGTACCGCACTGTGAAACAGGGGTTCCACATACTACCTGCACATTTCAAGACCATCCTTGCCTTCAACCTGGCAGAGAAACTTCCGAAAGGGGATAAGATTCTGGAGGCATTGTATGGCCAACTCAAGCAGCATTGCCCAAGATTCAGAGGAAGCCAGGATTTTGGTCAGAGCAGTTCTGATGAATTGATGCTTGCTGACCCCTTCCCACTTTCTGCGTATACCATGGTGACAATGGGTTTGCTGAAACTGAAAGAGGAGGACAATGCTGAGGAGAGGGATCTCACTGTCCGAGACGTGCAGATTGGAGGAACTAGCTCAGTTCAGATGGCTCTAGAGCGATCGGTTGGGTATTCAGGCAGAGTGGAAGCGGCAAGGGCTACGCTTGATCAGGTCAAAGTGGAAGACATAGACACTAATGTAGCTGTCCTAAAGGTACTGTTTTTTGTTCAGAGTAGTTCGTTATCTGAAACTTAAACCGCGGCACATGTCAGAATCTAATCTTCTATTGAACAGTAAATAACAAGGCATGTTTCAGCATATGTCACCCAGGGAGCTCATGATCTGGGCTTGTTTAAGATGTACTAACACTGCCTAACTCCCTCCAGGAACTACTATTTCCTTTGATTGAAATAGGGAAAAGGTTGCTTGCTTTGGCCGGGTGGGAAGAGCCCTTTAAATCTTATGTCTTCTTGTTATGTTTCCTCTACATGGCATACAGGTAATTGTTTCTGATATGTGACGATATCATCTGCAATACCTTCAAGTTATTTTTCACAAATTTGGGTTAGAAAAAAAGGTCTTTGTGGAAGTAACCCTATTTTTGACGAAGTCGTTGTCCTTTACTGCAGTGGTTGGATCTGGTTCATGTTTCCTGCCTTTTTGCTTGGTTCTACCTTCTTCATGCTATGGAACAAACACTACGGGAATGGGCGCTCGGTAGGAGCATTTCAGATCATAACTCCTCCTAGAAGAAGAACCGTGGAACAGCTCCTAGCTCTGCAGCAGGCCATCTCGCAGCTGGAAGCACACGTGCAAGCAGGGAACATTTTTCTCCTCAAGCTCCGGTCCCTCATGCTTGCAGCATTTCCTCAGGTGTCTTTTGATCTCTTTTGCTATGTAGTCATATACTGTTTCATCAAAAAAAAATGTAGTCATATACTGTTTGAGAAATTGCCATTCTGACCAGCGAAATTTCTTGCTTGAATTCAGAGCACCAACAGAGTTGCAGCTGCACTGGTTGTTGTGGCAACGATACTCACATTCATGCCATTGAGAACCATTGTTCTACTGGTTCTTCTGGAAGCATACACAAGACAGATGCCAGTGAGGAAGAAGAGCAGTGAAAAATTGGTGAGAAGGTTGAGGGAGTGGTGGCTCCGGATTCCAGCTGCGCCTGTACAACTTCTAAAACCTGAGGACACTAGGAGATGGAGATCGAGGTTGAGATGAGATAAGCAGGTGAAAAATGTTGAGTGGCAGAGCTCCTGCCTTTGTTTCAAAAAAAAAAATGTTGATTTGTTTGCTTTACACCATGTTCTATGCACATTCTTTTGAGTGGTATCATACCAGTCATGATGAGTGCTCGAATGAAAGAAAGACCTTGGTGTAAGCTGGCCTGATTTTAACAAGAGAAAATAGATGAAGAAATGGGGTCTTATTCATTGTAGCAAACGCATGTTGTTTGTTGATATGATCAGTACCAAATGTACCAATTAGGGGGGGGGGGGGGGGGGGGGGGGGGAAGGAATAGATGAAAGAATTAAATGTTATGTCATGACCTGTTTGCCCGTTGCAACTTGCAATTGATCACTGAAGCTGTGATATATTAACATCTTCGTACCAGACCATTTTACTTTATTTAGAATTGAGGATGTTGAGATCACATCTACTTTTAAGACATCTGTTTAAGATACAAAGTAGACCCAGCATGAGTAGCGGAAAACTATTCATGTGAAATATGGTCGATTCAATCGGTCAAACTATAACAGATTGAAGGCAATATATATAATTACATATACTATAATATACAGCATGTGTCCTAACAAACGACCTAAATTTTAAATCGAAAGGAGCAGATGACGCCCGCCCCCCGCGGCAATCCAATGCAAGATATACCCGGACCAGGACATTGCCAATGACCCGTCAACTGCCTGCCACGTGTGCAGCACAAGTGTCCAACTCTCTCTCTCTCTCTCTCTCTACAAGCTGGGCCCCACATCGCCTAGGTGTTTAGCACTCACAAAAGTTCTTCTTTGAGAAGCGAAGTTGGGACTAGGCAGGCCAGCTCAGTTTAAACAAAGGGATGACATTTCTAAACTCATAGTTTTATTATATATTTAGACATATTTTATATGTAGATGTATAACAAAAGTTATGAATATATGAATAATAAGGGTTCTTATAATTTGGAAGGTTGGAAGTAACAAAAAATTATTATTATTTATCGTGGAGGAAGTAGCAATTTTTAGTTTTTTTTTATCATAGTACTAGTAATTATTAGTTGGGTGAATGCAGCAAGGCAGGAAAGGAAGGCGCGTGCCGTTCAAATATGAAATGAAATGGGGAAAGTTTGCTTCGCCGGCAACCGTTGATCACGTCACGGCTTGAATAAGCAAGCTTTCGACTTCCGGCTTCCGGATGCAGGTGCAGCCCCGGGCGTCTGAATGTTCAAACTTCAACGCATTTAACAACCACGGGTGGTCAAATGAAGCATGCTTGCCTGCACGGATTAGGCATCTTCCGTGCAATTAGATAATTGTTATGAACTCACCTTCTCTGGTGTGACACGACGACGACAGGGCTGAGCTCGGCGTGACGACGACATGGCATCGCTGTCACCACACCGACCGTCCGTTCGTTCGTTCAGGCCGACGACACGGCGATGCTCTGAACCGGTGATCTCGTGCCGACGGTGACAGGTGACACTCCTCCATCATGCCCCGCGGCGAACCGGTGATCCCAAACCCTGACCTGGGACTTTAATTTGTGGTTGATGACTTTTGGTATATGGTATGGTCCGAACTCTAAAGTACGGCAGAATTAAACCTTGCATCATGCCGGTGTTCAGAATTTTGGCTCGGTGGGCTACTAATATGTGGCATACCACGTTTCGTGCCATGCTTGTACTAGTATATAGCAGGATAAAATGTGACTTTTGTGCATGGGATGCGTAGCCATCTGTTAGTTTCGAAAGACAATAATGCTACTCCATCCGTTGCTAAAATTAAAGACGTTTTAATTTTTCTAAATATATTAATTTTATTAAGTCATAATATGTATCTAATTGTATAAAAAATTAATACATCTCTTTGAAATATATATATATATATATATATATATATATATATATATATATATATATATATATATATATATATATATAGAAATGGAAGAAGTACAAAGGCCCTGTTTGGTATAAGCTGATTTTTTTCAAACATCTTTCTTTTTTAAAAAATAGATTCATGGGTGAAGTTGTTTTTTCTCTTTTCACGTAGGGACAAGTGGGATGAAGCTGGACAAAAATAGTTTTTTATAACTCTTTCCCTCTTTCACACCTGTATAAAGTTATTAGTGAAATTGTTTTGCCCAAACAAATTTCTAAAATAGCTCAGCTTCACTTAGAAAATTACTAATAAAGCTATTTAAGAAAATAACTTTATTAGTGAACCTGAGGGGATGTTTATTTCGCTGGGTTGTAAATTTTTTTTTGCATACTGTAGCACATGTGTTAACTTTTAAAAAAAATGTTCAATCATGACATAATTAGACTAAAAAAATCGTCTCGTGATTTAAATACAATCTGTGTAATTAGTTTTATTAACTAAATTTAATGCATCAGGCTCTTTAAACATTCGATGTAACGGGATGTAAAGTTGTTGGAGGTATAACTAAACACCCCTGCCAAACAGACTCTACGAGATATTCTGATCTGTAAACGTCTTCTAGTAAACTAGACATTGTGTACGCAAGCCTGCGACCATTCAACACGGCGGTGGAACCTGATCTCACCTGCTGCATCTACGTGCAGTGCAGACGCGTTGGTGGCGCGGTGCGTGTCATCGAACCGCGATACGGAACCAGATGCATGGCCTGATCACATGCACGACTTACCTACTCAGAACGCGTGGTGGTCCCTTCCGTCAAAAAACTTATCCTAGACAGAACAGAATCATGATTCCACACATGAGGAACACAAAAGCCGGGCATGTGATCCGTCCATTTCTTCTTCCAGGAAGCACGACAGGAGGGAAAAAAGAAAGGGCTTTGAAGTCAAACACCCACGCCGCCATGGCCCATGGCGCGAACAAGTCAAGAGCAGCCGTCTAGAAGCCAAGCCAAACCAACCACACCACACGTATAAACATGGCGACCGTACTGAGCACTGAGACGAGACGGCAACAGCTTTAGCGATCGAGTCGTGCTTGTGCAGCTGCTTTGCGTTCGTGCAGGCAACGCCGCCACACCGGAGCCACTCGCCGGCCACCGGAGGAGAGACGTAGAGGGCCGTGCAGCAGGTTTTGAGGAGCACGCGACAAGCATGGCAGACTACCACAGGATTCCACCCAGTGACCGTGGGCTCGCCGCCGCAGCCCCAGCCGTCGGCGCCGCCGGAGCAGGGCAAGAAGCCCAGCCATGGCCAAGACCAGCTGCAGCTGCCGGTGACGGCCCCGTCGCCGTACGCGCCTGCGCCGCTGCCCCGCCGCCGCGCCGCAAGCGGCGGCACAGCCGGTGGCTGCCGGTGCGTGTGCTACACCTTCCTTGTCCTCGTCTTGCTCGCCGTCGCGCTCGGCGCCACCGCGGGGATCCTCTACCTCGTGTTCCGGCCCCAAGATCCCGACCTTCCACGTGGACCGGCTCACCGTCACCCGCTTCGACATCAACACCACGACGGCGACCGTCACCGATGCGTTCGACGTCGACGTGACGGCGAACAACCCCGAACCGCCGCATCGGGACTCTACTACGACGGCGGCGAGGTCACGGCGTCCTTCAACGGCACCGTGCTCTGCAGCGGCCCGTTCCCGACGCTTGTACCAGGGCCACCGGACCACCGTGCACCCGAACATCTCGCTCGCCGGCGAGACGCGGCTCGACAGCGCCGTCGCCGCGCAGCTGCTGCAGCAGCGGCAGGCCGGGTTCGTGCCGCTCACCGTGCCACGCCCGCGTGGCCCATCCGCATCAAGTTCGGCGCCATCAGGCTGTGGAAGATGACCGGCAAAGCTAACTGCAACCTGGTCGTCGACAATATCCAGGCAGGCACGCAGCTGAGAATCCAATCCAATTCCTGCAGTTTCAAGCTTAAGGTCTAGATTAATTAGTAGGCACCTTAATTTTATTTTGGGCCATATTTTGTTCAGATTGTTTGTAATGTTTGTACAGTGCATTAGTTAGAGTTACGTATATCAATAAGATTACATCTCCTTTATATGATGATGATGATGAATCCACCGGTTGAGCTCTGCCTCAACATGGGTGGTTGAGGTGTAAAATTTCGGTCCATTCTTTTTGGCACGTGTACTCATGGCTATGAGGTTATTTATATTGATGAGTCAATAAAGCATCATTGTTATTTGAAATATATATCTGATTATTCCCATTGGATTTCATATAATATAAATTGTAATGTGCTGATTAAATGGATTTGACTTTATTAACGGTTCCAGATACGAGTTATGGGTTATTATATTCCACGGAAAAAAGCACTTTGCAAAAGGAAATTCTTAAGGCCTCGTTCGGTTAGAACAGTTCAAGCCCGGAAACCATTCCTGTCAATAAAATCTTATACAAATTAACGAACAGAGCATAAGGAAAAACTGGTCATATTACAAGCAAACATTCCCGTTTCGACTAAGTTGAGTAAACATCTTTGAGTAAATTCCCTACTAAGAACCCCTTTGGCTTTGAAACACACAAATGCCATAGAAATTACACAGAGATTCCACTAGGAATCAATTCATTTTTACAAAAAACATAAGAACACAAAAAAGACACACACAGAACAGAAGTGCTCTGAAGAACTAAATTTTGCATCGAAGGAAAACATAAAGAGGGTACTGTAATCTAAACTAAATTAACAACCCGAACATTTCCATCTTTCCATCCACACTCTTTGCAGGCTGTAGCAACAGTGGATCATTGGATACAACTTGTTTTGGCTGTCACCTTGCATGCCATCCCGCGTGTGCGTGTCACCGTATCTTCCTGCACGGCGGCAATGGCTTGCCGCACAGGCAGAGGTTGTGCGCGTACGCGGCGGCGCGGAACAGGTTGAACGGCCTTTGCCTGCGGTATCTGCCCGCACAGCCTGTTTCCCCTGAAGCTGGCGTGCGGACGCCCGTCAGTCTCGTGAAGCTGTCCGGTATCCTGCCGACGAAACTCGTTCCTGGACAGGTCGAGCCACCGCAGGCGCACCATCTCCGCCATGGACGCAGGGATGGTGCCCCTGACGCGGTTCCTGGACACGTCCAGCCTCTCCAGGCCGCTCAGCTTCGAGAGCGAGCTCGGTATCTGGCCGCCGATGGCGTTGCTGGAGGACGTCGAGCCACCTGAGCCCGGCGCCGCGGGCGAAGTCCGGCAGCGCGCCGGCGATCCTGTTCTTGGACACGTCCAGGTGCTCTAGCTTCTGGGCAAGTACAATCTGTCGACTGTTGCCATTGCCATGGCTATCCGCCGCCGTCGACAAGCTTCTGAACAGCTGGGCAATGTCGCCGGTGAGACGGTTGCGGGAGAGGTCCATGGATACCATGGAAGGCAAGGCATTGTTGCCGGTGTCAGCAGCAGCGGTGGGGAGTGGACCGGAGAGCGCGTTCCCGGACAGGTTCAGGTTACCACAGCTTCTGGCAGGCCGAGGAGTGATGCTGGAATGGAGCCTACGAGCATGTTGCCATCCATGGCCAGAGAGTTGAGAGACCCGAGGGTGCCCATCTGCGGCGGGATCTGGCCACCGATCTTGTTACGGCCTCAGCGACAGATCCGTCAGGCTGTGCAGGGTGCAGAGCGACGCCGGTATCTCGCCGGATAAGCTGTTGTTGCTGATGGTCCAGCAGGGCCAGGTTCCCTGAACCGGGCAAGAAACCCGGGCACGGCGCCGGAGAAGAGGTTGCTGCCGAGATCAAGGTACGCCAGCCTCGACAGGTTCGCGTAGAAGCTCGGCGGCACCGCGCCGGAGAGCCGGTTCCGGGCGACGTTGAGCTGCTCCAGGCCGGAGAGCGCCCGAGCTCCGGCGGCAGCTGCCCGTCCAGGCGGTTGCCGGCGAGCGAGAGGAACTGGAGCGACCGCAGCGCGCCGAGGGTCCCCGGGATGGTGCCGGACAGAATGTTGCCCTCGAGGTAGAGCTGCCTGAGCCTCGGCAGCCGCGCCAGTGCCGCCGCCGGGATGGCGCCCCCGATCCGCCGCATGTCGCGCACCACCACGGGTCTCCAGGAACTCGAGCCCGGCGAGCGACGGCGACAGCGTGCCCTGCATGTAGGAGTTGTGTCGTAGTGCGGCGGCCGACTGGGCGGCGCCTCCAGCTGCAGCGCCACGACCCGACCCGTGGCGGCGTCGCAGGTCACGCCCTCCCACGCGCCGCAGCAGTCGCCGCCCACCCACGTTGCCAGGATCCCCGTCGTGTCCACCGCCACGCCCGCCTTGAAGCCCAGAGCGACGCCCGGTCCGACCGCCGAGCACGGCGGGGACGGCCTGTCCGTCGCCGTGCGAGTGCGACGGCCAGGGCCAGGGCGGCGAGGAGGATGGCGAGGACGTGCAGGAGCCGACTGGCCGAACGCTGCATTGCGCGCGGCTGAAGTTGAACCCTACTGCACTAGGGCTGCATCGTTGTCACTGGCGCCGGTGATGATGTGATCGATGGTCGGGTAGCGAAGACGACGGTGGCTTGACGTGTTCGTGGGCGTGGAGCTGCGAGCACGAGCACGATCCGCGGTCGGCGCGCGAGTATTTATAGCGCGCGACCGTCGTGGCGTGGCGTGGCCGTGGCCGCGCCAGAGGACGGAACGGGGGAGCCTCGCGTGCATTCACTGTGCTCATGTGCCGGGCCCTGGGGCACCTCGCGAGGAGCCTAGCGAGCCAAGACACTCACATTACTTGGGCGCGGGCCGGCGCATGAGCTCAGGACCTTGAGGAGGGCATGGGGCTCGGCTTTCGAATTCGCCGACGTCGCCGGGGGGCAAGGGCAACGGGCCGGCGGCCGGTGGTTTAAGCGCCGCGCAATACGGGGTGGCGTGATGGGTGTGGGCAGCGAAAGGCACTCGATGGTCGCCACGAAGACGAGATGGGGGCACTCGATGTGCTGCCGTGGTTACTGGTTAGCCGTTGCTGCCTTCACTTTCAGTCCTCTAGCGTGGGCGTGGCACATCAGTTGTGCTCCATCCGTACCAAAATAAACTCGTTTAGGAGCTATTTATTTTCAATCTGATTTCATTTACGAAAAAACAGATATTTGTTTCCCTAAATAGATTTTATTACAAAAATACAATCATGGTTAACTAAGATGATTATTTGTTTTTCTCAATACACACCTAGTGCTGCGTATCTTTGTGTTAAGGTAGAAGAAGCTCATGCACCACGTGGCTGGTAGCCATCGCAAACTCAACGGCATACACGGTGATTGGTTGATTGCACAATTTAGGGACTGTTTGGTATACCTCACAACAGCTTTTTATGAGCTCATGAACTGTTGTGAGTTGTTTTTTTTTCAAACATCCTTTTCCAAAACAGTTTCATGAGTGAAACTATTTTTTCTCTTCTCTCACAAAAGGATAAGTTGACAGAAGCTGGAAAAAGTAGGTTGTCCCAGCTCTTTTCCCTCATTTCTCTCTCCCAACCATGCATAAAGATATTGGTGAAGCTATTTTTCAAACAATATTCTCAAAACAGCTCAGCTTCACCAAATAAGTTGCTCATGAAACCCATTTTCAAAAAAACACCTTCACTTGTGAAGCTGAACTGTACCAAATGGGCCCGTAGCTCTAATGACGGATGGTCCTAATCACACCATCATTAGACAACTAAGAAAGAGATGTTGAGTATCTAATGATAATTATTTATTATTAAAATTATTGACACACTGTGACGAATGTCCTAGGAGGTCTACTAGTTATCACAACCAGAATTTTAGACTTCTCCTAATGAGGCGGACTTCTCTTAGTGTTTTTTGTTGTTCAAAATTGAGTATAAATTTTTCCTACTTTTCCGCATGTGTTATAACTAGTGATAATATTCTACTTATTTAATTAAAATACTAGAAAAAATATTAATTTGGTAGTGATAACCCATAAGCTGGACCTTCCGCGTTACAACTTCTGCAGGATTATGATGTCGTTTTTATGTCAAATGCAGACACGCATGCAAGAGCAACTTCGTAAGCATATCGTGCTCGTATTCTTGGCCTCAACTGTTACCAAGCTAGCAATGCTTGATATACTATCATGTTAGCTCCATTGTGTGCTAATCCGGAAAGAAACATTTTTTGTCTGACCTTGCTAACTTTTTGACTTTTGACTAATACGAGGTTCTTTTGGGTGAAATAAAATCACGCTCTGGTTTCTTCTGGGCCGAAAACTTACATGGTCGTG